>JANCRA010000080.1:1883884-2594614 GCA_024362935.1 Setophaga petechia
TGAAGCTCACTGGTTGCATTTCTGCTGGGTATTTCCAGGGACTGAATTCTGAAATTCAGCTGCCAACTGAACAAACCCCAAATAAGCCAAGAGCATGCATCTCAAAGTGTACTTTGTTCATTTATTTTGACAACTCTAGTGTTTCTTTAATTATTTATAACACTTCTTACTGGAGTAGATTTTTGTAAAAATAATGAAGCCTTAGTAGTATAGCATCCATGATCACATCTGCAGGGGAAGGGGGAGGCAGGCAGCTGCTCTCTGACGTGAGGGGAAAGGAAAATGTAGGTTGGAAGCAAAGTCTTCTTCACTAAGAAAAGTTTTCAAGTACCAAAGGAGAGGGCAGACCTGTGAGACCCAGCACTGCAAGGGTTAAAAAGGGATTTTGGGGGTGAAGGTGGATTCCAGAGGAGCAGCTTCCTTCAGGGAATGTGGATTCAGTGGCACATGGATTTTGTCTCTGGAATGTCAGGGGGGAGCTGAGGTTTGGAAGGCCATCAGAAGGGAGTGAGGTGCAGAAGGAAGCTCTGCCAGGCAGCAGGTGAGCACCTCAGCAAGGGGACAGCAAGGGCTCCACAAGGGGCTCACAGCACTGCAGGCAGGGGAGAATGTTCCTCTTGAAGGATCATCCTCCATGAATCCAGGGTGCTGGTGAGAAACACCCTGAAACACCTGATGGTGCACAGTGGGCTGAATTCCCTCCTAATCCAGGGTCCAACGTGGTGTCACATCTCAGGATTCCAGCAGGGATGAAATGCTTTCCCCCATCCATTCCTGGGGACAGGTGGAGGCTGTGCCTGGCAGAGGTGCACAGGTGAGCACCCCGAGGTTTGCTGCCTCTACACCTGGCTGACATTGGCAAGGGGTCATGGTTTGAACAGACAGGTGTCTGCTAAGGAAGGCAGGAGCCTTCCTTGAAATGGAAAAATGCAAACACCCTCCCTCTGAATTATTATAATTTCTACATTAAGGAGTTCTCAAGCAAAGATGTGGGAGCAGGAATAACAGTTCTTTACTAGGGAAATTAAAAATACAAATGCAAGAGTGCAAACCAACCCTGCCAGAGTGAGAGCAGGCCCTGTCCCCTGTGTGTCAGGGGGGTGTCCCAGCCCCATCCCAGGGGGGCTCAGCCCTCCTGCAGTGCCAGCTGTGCTTCTGCTGGAGCAGGGATCCTGCACAAGGGGGGAGTTTTCCTCTGCAGCTCCAGGGCTGCTGCAGATGGGCCTGGGCTCCCTCTGGCCATGCAGGGCAGCAGAAAGCTGCTCCTCTGGCAATGCAGGGGGCAAAGGCTGCTGTGCTGTGCCAGGCTCAGCTTGGATCCAGGTAGGAATGCTTGGCTCCTGCCCTGGGTGCAGCATCTCCCCATGGGATGGGGGAATTGGATCAGCCCTGCAGGGACACTCACTGGCCATGGACAGAAGATAATTAATAATTAATGGCCCATGGACAGCAGAGATCTCCTGCAGGGAGGATTGGCCGTGGCAGAGATCAAGAAAACTGCCCATGGACAGCAGAGAACTGCCCCAGCTCTGACACATGGGGACAGAACACACACATCAGGACACAAGGGAGCCTTTGCCAATGGGAAACTTGTCCCTTTTTTTGCCCAAATTCCTGAGCATGTTCTCCCCAGGGAGTCAGGAGCTCCATGGCTGTGTCCTCCTTGGAGCATATCCCAGCACAGCCCTCTGGACCCACTGTGGGTGCCCCAGAGAGGTGGGGAACGAGGGAAGGTCCCAAAGGACCTGGAGCATTTCCCAGGAGTCAGAGATGACTTCTGGCAGAAACCTGGCCCCAAAGCAGGGCAAAAAAACATGGGCAGTGTCTGGCTTCAGGTGAGGGGCCACAGAGGATCCAAACCTCCTTGCCAAGAGGACTCTCTCCTCCCCTTCTCCTTTCTCAAGAGAAAAACTCGTTCTACCAGGCAAATGCTGGAAGAATGCAAAACCACAAAGAGTTTATATATTTAACCCACATGAAGAATATAATTATTCTTTTTAATCAAGTCTATTCAAACCATTTATTACTTTATTCTTCCATTTCAATAGCAGAATGATTAAGATGGAATCTTAAAGGAATTCTTCACAACAATAATAATGTCTCTTATCGCAAGAGGCAGTCTCTGCTCTGTCCTGCAAATTCTCAGCATTAAAATATTAAATATATTCAATACATCAAAAACCTCCATTTCACTCCTGTAAAACAATTCAAAGGATATGAGGAAGAACCAGAAAGGGGCCCATTACAGCCTGCAAACAAATTCAAAAATAGGGAAAAGGGAAAAACTCCAGCATACACAATGAGCTGCAAATGGAGCTCTGGCCCCAGAAATCCAACTTCATGGCAGAGCAGGCCTGGGGGAGAAGGACATTATCATTTTGAAGACTCATTTATATCAGCACACTCTGTGTGTTATATAAGAGCCAGACTTCTTCCAGCTCTTGATTTGTTGTCATCGTATTTTTCAACGCACCGTGTATTGGTAAGAGCAAAACTTCATCTGCAGCCCTACACAGGACACACTTCTCAGAGGGCATAACAGAATAATAAAAAGGGAGAAAGTGGTGGGCTATGAATAAAATCTGTATATTCCCAATATGAGGGATACTCGGCAGGAAAGGCACAGAGGCACAGCTGAGATGTGACAAGGGCAGGTCTGGCTGAGCCTGTTGGGCCATTTGGGCATCCCAACCCTTTTGGGATGGCTCTTGTGCTCTTATTATATTTGTTTTATTAATTGCTATATTTATTTTTTGTATTAGTTTAATTAATTTATTTATTTGTTATATTATTATCGTCATGCTCTTGTTGTATTTTTAGGTTCTTAATATGCCCTGCTTTTAAGACACAGCTCTCCTGGCTGAGGGGGAGGCATGCTGGCTGTATCTTCTAGGCTAACTTCTCCTCCTGCTTTTGACTAGTCTGTGGAAAGATTTTGGGCAGCCTGAAATGGATCTTGTATAATTCCAAGAGAGGTCTTTTACAGCCTTTGGTCTCCAACACTTTATATCAGATTGTTTCATGTATGGTCGGCCTGAGTACCATGAGTCAACAATAAGTAACATGGAAAATAATAAGTAATAAATAAATAAATAAATAAATAATAAGTAAACAATCAGTAACACAGGAATGAGCAGGGATTTCTAAGTCTCCAAATTTTATTTATTAAATATCTCCTGGGACCAGCCTCTATCCATGACTCTGCCCTGGAAAAGGGGTTCGAAAGTTGCAGCAAGTTCCAGGAGGCTGAAAATATTTCACTTCACCAGTGATATGAGGTTTGGGGTCCCAAACAGGCAGTGAACGTGGAACATCATCCCTGGAGTGGGTGAGACCAGCCAGGGTCCTGCTCTGCTGCCTTGGAGCACCACTGGCCCCACAAGGACATGGCTCTTTTCAGTTTACAGGGCAATCCAGCACCCTGGGGACCTCACCCAGAGCTTTGGGAAGTCTTCACAATCCTCTTGATGGCCCTCTGGATCTGGCCTCTGTAAATCCAGAATGGGATAATGGCTATTATTTCCCATGCCTCTTTTTTTCCTTTCCCAAAATGTTCCCAAAGCATTTTTAATACTTTTATTTTGCACTGTACCAAAGATGGCGCAGTGCAGGGTGGTCTGAAGCCTGCAGGAGTTTCAGCTGGCTGGGTCTCTGGTGGTTCTCACAAGAGGAGGCTGAGGGTGGTTCTGGAGCTCTGCTGAACCAGGTCCCTGTTGGCAGAATCTGCCATCAGCACCAAGTTTAGGTTGGCACTTTCATTCCTGCTCAAGCTGGTGCATGAAGGGGAAAAGGCACAGGTTAAAGGTTCACCATCCTCTGGGTGTGTCTGAGCATCTCGTGAGCAGGTGCTGACCCAGCTCATTTCCTTTAACACACAGGCACAGAGAGACCCACAGCATCTGCTGGACATTCTGACAGTGACCCAGAGGAGGAAATGGCACAGTCTGAGTATTGGAACCATCATGTTCACCCTACATTTACTTATTTTAGCGAGCAGGCAAGTTGAAAGGCTTGGACTGGCTGTGCAGAGAAAGGAAAAGCTCTGAGGAGCAGGAGGGGGAGCTCTGGGTGGGCTGAGGGCTGTGATGGCCTCTGGGCAGGGTGGCAGGGACCTCCCAGGTGGGATGAGCATCTCAGCTTTGGGCAAAAGCTTTGTGTGCAAGCTGGAAATGCTCTCATCCAAATCTCTGGGCAGCTCCAGCCACCCTCATTTCCTTGGGATGGGTGATTCATTCAGAGTGGGGGATGACTGCTGAGAGCAGACCCCTTAAAGCAGAAGGACTTTTTGTGGTTCACATCATTTGGACAGACCAAACCAAAGCTGCCCCAGCTGCTCCAAGCCCCCAAGTGCTGGGCCTGACTTTGGGGACAGTGCACTGTGCATGCCCAGGGATGCAGGAGCAGCTCTAGAGACCCTCAGCCCCTCCAAGCATCCATGAATAAATCACTCAGGGCCAGGTTAACAGGCAAACAGTGAGACCATGAGTTCCACCAGGCTGAGCAGGACCTGGAGTGAAAGCAGAAATCAAACATTTCTTCAGCAATGTCTGCCAGGCTCCTTCCCTTTCTGTTATCATTATCAGGATTGATTTTGGACATAATATTCAAGGTTAAGCAAACTCTGCCCGCTGTTCAGCCTTGCTGGGCTGGGTGAAGGAGGCAGGGCACACCATGAGGTGCAGGTACAGAGGTGTTCCACAAGCTCCCTTTGCTCTGAGATCAGCTCCCTCCAGCCCTTCTTGTCCCCTCTCTCTTGGAAGCATCTAGACCCTGAAAGACAGAGCCCATCCTCCCTCTGCAGCTTTTGACTCCAAGCCCTGCCCTCCACTCCAGCTGTGCCTTTGGAGAAGTTTGACTGCATGCCAGGAATGCTCTGACTGAGCCTCTTGATGGTTTTCATCTCTGTCCCTCCCCTCCTGCCATGCAGAGCTGGGACCTGCTCCCCAGAGAGGCTCCAAGGCAGGGATGTGTCCCCACCATGGGGAACCCCACCAGGGAAAGCTCCCAAAATGTCCAAAGCAGCTCCCTAAAATCAGATCTTCCTCCCAAAACTGCATTCTGCCTTTCTTTTCAAAAAACCACAAATCCCTTTCTTATTTTTCCCACATCCTTGCAATTATCCCCACAGCAAGACAAGGACTTCACCCTCCAGCCAGGGCTGTCTGTCCATCCTTGTAATAAAGGATAAAGTGATTTAATTTGATTTTCAGGCTATGGTAATAGATAGGAAAAAAACATGGAGAAAACTAAAAACACCAATAAGAAGGGAAATGCACGAGGACAGAGAGAGCAGCAATTCTGCAAGGAAAGGAGCTGGAAGGACCAGGATTGTGAAGGAAGAAGAATCAAACTCTGCTCCTCACTGCAGGAAAAATCTGCACCACAGCCTCCAGTTATGCTTGGGAGCAGCACCAGCCCCTTTGTCTGGGGATATTTTTCCAGCAAGTTTTGTCCCAGAATGGTAGAAATTTAAAGCCCATTTTTGCTGTTCCTGTGAGGAAACAGCAGGGATGTGTCTGTGTGGGAGGGAGTTTGAGAGGAGCAGGGTCTCACAGGCTTGGTGTGCCCACACTTGGGATGGGGCTGCTTCTCTCTGGGGGGACAGGCAAAGCATTCAGTGGAGAATCAAATCAGAGTCCAGAAAGGGTGAAATTCCTCTTCCTCCTGCTGCACCAACAGGAGCTCTAGGTGTTGAACATTTAGGAAAGCCAGGAGAAATGGTCCCAAAGTGGTTCCTGGGAGCCCAAATCCAGCCTGGAGGTTCCTCTGGTGAGAACCCCCCAGCCAGACTCCTTTGGCATTGCTTCCCCAGTGGGGAAGGAGCTTTTGGGGCTGTGATGTGGCCAGCTGGGAGCTGAAGGACATCAGCTTCTTCCAGCTGATCCTTGGGATTGATGGAAATTGCAGAAAGGAGCCCCAGGGCTGGATTGGGGCAGATTCCTTTTACCTTCATCCACCCCAGGAGCTCAAAATGAGCTTTAGAGCAGGGGAAACCTGCACACCCTCACACCCCTCCCCAGCTGCCTGCACCCCTCCCACCCATCCACAGCCCCCAAAAATGGTCAGGAACCTGGAAACATCCCAAATGCCTGATGCTCAATTATCATTAATGATCATAATGATAATTCAGCCTATTCTACTCTTACTGTTCTTTTGAAAAAAAAACAAAAAAAAACACCAGAACTCCCAAACCTGGATACAGTTATGAAATTTTCTTTTGGCCTCCATAAACCATTTCCAAGTAATTATACAGCGAGCTGAGTTGAAAAGGAGCCGTGCACAATTGTCATAAAATGTAATTAATTTGGAGTAATTCACAATGGAGAAAAAGTGCTGCAAAGAGTAAATTGGACAGGAGACTTGTGTGCTGGGGAGATGTGGTTTTGAAAGGCTGCTGACTAATACAGCACTGACCTGAAAGCAAATCCTTACATTCATGCTGGACCGGCTGTTTCCATGACAACAGTTGTTATTAGTAACTGAAAATGTATTGCTCTTACGAGTGGCAGCATATTTTTTTTTTTTTTCTTTTTTTTCAGTTGAATTCAAGAGCAGCTGGGTACTTTACTCATGAAGATAAAGTGCTCAGATCGCTGAGGCACTAATGTTGTGTGCTGCACCTCTCGCTGCACCAGCCTTGTACTCACACATGACACAAAGAAACCGGAGCATTGCTTCAGGGAAAAACCTCCCCCAGGCTCCTCGCTGGAAATGGCAACTTGTATCAAAGAAATCAAAAGGAAATAAGCGCGGTCATCACCGTGCTTTAAATTAACCCTTTGGTGAAATTCCCGGGGCGTTCAAGGAGTGGGTAAATCCTGTTAGGAGCTAATCAAGCCAGCCTGACACCCCCAAATGTGATGCCAGCCCCACAAGGGACATGAGGACATCTCACCCTTCAGGTTAAACTGCTTCTCATGCACTCCCCCCTCTTGTTCCTGCCCTGAGAGCAGCAATTTTTATGATATTTATGAACAAACTTGGGAGAGGAAAACTCACCCCTGATTCAGACCTGTGCAATGGCTCTGACTGTAAAAGCATCCCTCTGAATTTTCCTGAGGAGGACTGTTTTTAAACTGAAAAGGAGTAGGTTAAATCAGATTTTAGGGGGAGATTCTCCCCTGTAGGGGTGCTGAGGCCCTGGCACAGGGTGCCCAGAGCAGCTGGGGCTGCCCCTGGATCCCAGGTAAGGCTGGACTGGACTTGGAGCAGCCTGGGATGGTGGAAGGTGTCCCTGCCATGGCAGGGCTGAGCTTTAATGTCCCTTCCAACCCAACCCATTCTGTGATTCTTTGAACAGGACCACACATCAAAGAGCTTGGACTGTGCCACCCCTCAAAATAACCAAAACACCGTGGGTAGACTCCGATTGCCACTAAACCAAGATAATGCTGACAAATTCACCCATGGCTGTTGTGTGGTGTGCGTTTCAGACGTCTCCTTCTGGGATCTGTGGAGAGAGTGGAAATCTCTTTACACCAGAGTAAGAGGGGAGTAGAGCTGAGGAAAATATCAGTTGTCAAAGTTGCTGGAGTAGGCAAAACGCTGCACATGATATTGTGTGAATGAGCCTGTGAATAGCAATAACATATTCAGGAAGCAAATAAGTTACAATCCATAATCAAAAAATGTTGCAAATTACATCCTTAATAGATTACATTTATAATCTACTTGAAAGAGATCTTTAGGCACTTAATTGACACATTCCAAGATAGCTATAACATATTGGCTAGTTAGATACCAATTGACATACTTATTAAATATCAATTAGCGCATTCCATAATTTGGTACCTAATTAGCTTGCTATAGCTATTCTATCAAATGCCAATTAAATGCTTGAAATTTCTTACAAGTTGGCTGTACTAAGATAATAATTAAGAATGCATTGCTTAAGTCATTTTTAGTTAATTACATGGCAAACTAATTTTGGCTACACACATTAGACCTTTCAATAAATCCCTCTTTATCAATCAATTGGTATCTAATGAACTCATTATTCTTTTGCTACCTCTGAATAAAACCCTGCTTTGCCATTCTCCTGGATGGATCCCAGCCTGGATGTGGGGCTCTGTGGGTCTGCCACCCCCAGGGCTCCCATAGGGGTGTGACATGCCACGTTCCCAGCCTGATGAGCAGTGCCTGTGCTCCCATCCATGATGTTTGGGGGGGTGGGTGTGCCTGTGCTCCCATCCATGATGTTTTGTGGGGCTGGGTGTGCCTGTGCTCCCATCCATGATGTTTTGGGAGGGTGAGTGTGTCTGTTCTCCCATCCATGGTGTTTGGGGGGGTGGGTGTGCCTGTGCTCCCATCCATGATGTTTTGGGGGCTGGGTGTGCCTGTGCTCCCATCCATGCTGTTTTGGGAGGGTGGGTGTGCCTGTGCTCCATCCATGATGTTTGGGAGGGTGGGTGTGCCTGTGCTCCCATCCATGGTGTTTGGGGGGCTGGGTGTCCCTGTGCTCCCATCCATGATGTTTGGGAGGGTGGGTGTGCCTGTGCTCCCATCCATGGTGTTTGGGAGGGTGGGTGTGCCTGTGCTCCCATCCATGATGTTTTGGGGGGTTGGGTTTGTCTGTGCTCCCATCCATGGTGTTTGGGGGGTTGGGTGTGCCTGTGCTCCCAGCCATGGTGTTTTGGGAGGGTGAGTGTGTCTGTTCTCCCATCCATGATGTTTGGGAGGGTGAGTGTGTCTGTTCTCCCATCCATGATGTTTGGGAGGGTGGGAGTGCCTGTGCTCCCATCCATGATGTTTTGGGGGCTGGGCGTGCCTGTTCTCCCATCCATGATGTTTGGGAGGGTGGGTGTCCCTGTTCTCTCATCCACGCTGTTTTGGGGGGCTGGGTGTGCCTGTGCTCCCATCCATGCTGTTTTGGGGGGCTGGGAGTGCCTGTGCTCCCATCCATGATATTTTGGGGGGTTGGGTGTGCCTGTGCTCCCATCCATGATGTTTTGGGAGGGTGGGTGTGCCTGTTCTCCATCCATGATGTTTTGGGAGGATGGTTGTCCCTGTTCTCCCATCCATGATGTTTGGGAGGGTGAGTGTGTCTGTTCTCCCATCCATGATGTTTTGGGAGGGTGGGTGTGCCTGTGCTCCCATCCATGATGTTTTGGGAGGGTGGGTGTCCCTGTGCTCCCATCCATGATGTTTTGGGAGGGTGGGTGTGCCTGTGCTCCCATCCATGATGTTTTGGGTGTGCAGCAGTCACAGCTGTGCCCCCTCTGCAGTGCCACTACTCCAACCTCCTCAGCACTGACCCAGGGAGGGTCTGAGGGAGGATGGAGAGGCTCCTGGGCTGGGAGGAAAGGGACAGCTGGCTGAGGCTGCTCTGGGGTGTGGGAAGTGAGAGGATAGAGAGGGATGAAGGTGTTGGAGCCCAGGTGAGGTGGAAGAACAGCAGAACATGAACTTGAGCTGGTGCAATACAGGAATGAGGCTCGCAGAGCTCTCTGTGTCCCCTACAGCAACAGAGCAGCACTCAAAATACAAAAATAGCCTCTTGTATTGATGTCTTCTCTCTCTTTTCCCCAGCAGCTATGAGTCAGCTGCCTGATTAGGCTGCTCCTGTGTGTGGAGCATCTTTTCTGTCGGAGGAGTCTGTGGCATGAAGGCAGACAAGTTTCTGTGGGTGTGATGTCCCTCTGGATTCACTGTTCTGTGCTAGGGGAGCTGCATGGTGAGCACCCCACTCCTGTGGCTGACAGAGCTCACCTGTACCATCCAAACTGGGAGACCTCTGGGGGGCTGCTGGTTTGGAAGGTCAGGGTGGGAGTGTGGCTGTGGATTGCAATGAATATGGAGATTGTTGTGACAAATTGCAGCACACATCACTCCAAGAGTGGGCAAGGGGAAGGTGTCCCTGCCCATGGCAGGGGGTTGGAATGAGATGATCTTCAAGGTCCTTCCAATCCAAACCATTCTGTGATCCTGTGATTGTGAGATGGTGCCCGTGGGTGGCTCCATCTTGTGTGAGAGCACACTCAGGAGACACAGCCCATGGCTCTGCTCTGAACACTCTCTTTGTCTCTCATTTTGACTGTAAATCAATGAGCTTCTAGCACCCAGCATTTCGCCCCTAGGTTCTAGTCTTTTGTTTAAATATAATGAAGATATGCCTAAAATACCCCATATTTTCCCTTTCCCCGTTTTTGCTCCCATGTGTGTTTGATGTGTACATGCTCAAATTAGCAAAGCGATTTCAGTGAACAGTAAAGGGATTTTTCAGAACACTCTGGTTTGTCTCAATTTCTTCTGGGCTTTCAGGGTGTTGCATCCTGCTGCAGAACATGTCCCAGGACGCTGGTGGAGGTGACCTGGGGCACAGGGAAGGGACACAAACTGTTGCAGACATCTTTTATAAAAAATCCTTTCCTTAGGATTTTTCCTCCTGAGAAGCTGAGAGGCCTCAGGAACAAAATATAAACAATGGTTATCTGCTGCTGTGGAATGTAACAGGTGCATCTGGGATTGGTCTCATGTGGTTGTTTGTAATTAATGGCCAATCACAGTCAGCTGGGTCAGACTCTGTCTGAGACACAAGCTTTTGTTATCATTCTTTGCTATTCTATTCTTAGCTGGCCTTCTGATGAAATCCTTTCTTCTGTTAGTTTTAATGTAATAGATATCATAAAATAATAAATCAGCCTTCTGAAACATGGAGTCAGGTCCTCGTCTCTTCCCTCATCCCAACAGCCCCTGTGAACACACAACAAACAAGCCCAGGAGAGCTGGAATGCTGCTTCCTCTTCCTCGTGGACCACCCACTGCCTGTTCTCACACACAGCCCATCCAAGGAGTGTCTCTGGGAGTGACAGGACTCGTGTCCCTCCATCCCTGTGCAGGAGTGGCTCGTGCTGACAGGGTAGGGAAGAGCAATTCACTGTGTGGGCCTTGACAACTACATTTTTTACATCAAGCAAAGCCAGAAGCTTGAACAAATGCCTTTGTGGTGACAGAGTGAAAGGGCTGCACGATTTTTTCTTCATCCTGACATAATGAAAAAAGGCTTTTGACAAAATCCATTCTGCCCTTTGAATGAAGTTATTTGTTTGACTAAATGCACTGACTCCATCCAAATTATTTATTAGACTTGCTTGACATTGCAGGCAACCTGGATTCCTGCAGGGCTAGCAGTGAGAGGTAGGCTCTGGATTAATCTCATCAGCAGATAACAAGGCAAATCGAGCAAAGAGATGCTTTTTACTGAAAAAAAGAAAGGTGGTGGGAATCCAACCATTGCACACCTCACAGCCTCAATCTGGGACACTCTGGTTGCACTGTGTTCTTCCCACACATCCATGATAAATCAATAAAGTTCATCCCTGGAATCCTGCATTAATGTTGTTGTCAGCATTGGTTTTTCAGAGGTTTCACAGGAAAAAAAAACCCAAACATATGTGCTGGAAGAAGGATTCCAGCTCCTTTCACTGTGGGATTAGAAGAAAGGGAGAAGGAATCTCTGCTGAAGACAAAGAAAATGGAGAAACAGGAAATGAATAATTTGATGATTCTATCATTCTGAGTAGTGGTGATGCAGGAACAAGGTGTTCCTCCAGTGCTCCACCAGCACACCCCAGCTCTGCAGGATCCAGGGGGGGTTTAGGCCCTTCCACCCAAGTCACGTGTCTGCTTTTCCTTGGGCAAGCCGTGTTCTGGCACTCTATGTGAGAAAAGCAGGCTGGGCGCTGTGAACATTCATCTGGGTCAATTTTCTGTTTAATGGGACTTTTCCATCAACTGAGCACCGTTTTTTACCCCTATTAATATGCATCCCTCACTGACTTGGCCTGAGCTCTCAGTGGAAACTACTGACATCTGAGATGCTGAGTCTGAGCTTCCTGAAACTGAACTCACCTAAGCTGCATGGAGGCAAGCAGCCCTGTGCCCTCCTCACTCTTCCTCCTTGCCTGGAGATTTTGTGCTGCTTCTCGCTTGGGGTTTCACACTTTGGGGGTCACAGCTGCTGCCTGCTGGTGGTGGGTGGCCAGGCTGGGATGGGCTCAACCTTGGAGTTAATTTTTCTTGCACCCAAGGATGGTGCGTCACGGGGAGCGGGACCTTCCAGTGACGCAGGGGGAAAATCTCAATCAGTTGTTGTGCTGGGAATGGGGCAGTGAAAAACCCAGCCATGCCAAGGGGTCACACTGACTAAACCTGAGAGCAAAAAAAGGCACAAAATCTGTGGAAATTATGGGTGAAAGCAGCGGAGGAGAAGCGTGCAAGTTTCCACGCTCGGCTTTTGGTGCGAGGATCCTGCGTTACGGGAAATGTTTGTGTGGAGCTATTAATAAAACCTGCTGAACAAATACCGAGCCACTGAACAGCTCTCCTGCACATTAATAATCAGATCCAGGGTAATATTTAATCTAAGCATTTAGTCTGTAACGGACTAGCTGTTCCTTTGCTTTTAATTACCACTTTGGTTTTAAGCTAACTGTACAAATTGGCAAGATTTATGAAGCATCACTGAGCACCATACCTCGGCCTGCCTCGTGGCTCTACAATTAAAATGCTCATTTCTGAACACTAGATTTGTTTAATCCTCTAAAGAACCCTTGAAATCATTTGGACAAATATTTTAGCCTCTGTTCTTTCTGAATGAAAGTGGGTGCAAGGGAGATTGAAACCAGCTCAAAGTTGGTGCACATCAGGGACCACGACCCTTTGTCTGACTCTTAATGGGCAGCATAGAGATATTTGGGATGTTTTTGGGATGGGATGGGCATGTCAACTTGATTTTAATTCATGTTTCCTAGTCTTGCTTCATATGAGCAAGTCCATTGCTTCTGTGAGCTAATCACCCCAAATTTATCCCAATGGTTTATGGGTGGGAGCAAGAGCTCCTGTCCAGGCTGTCTGAGGTCTCCAGTGCTCACTTAGGTTTGTGTTTTAAATGTTCTGTTGTTGGAGCACTGCACAAACACAGAATACAGACATTTCCTTTGCATTACAGAAGAAGTCACTCTCCTTGATGAGAAACATCGATGGTGCTTGGTAGATGAAGTGATGAAGGTTTATCTCTTCACCACCCCACCAGGAAACAGCTCCATGAGATCCTCACAATGGGCAGTGAGTTATCCAGCCAAACCTGACTGACTTCTCCCTCTATCCCTAGGCAGAAGCTGGAAGTCTCTGCTTTCCTTCCCTGCCCATTCCCGTTGTGGAAATCAGGCAGATCCTGTGAGGGCAATCTGGGTTGGCTGAACCCCTACCTGGCTCAGCTCTGCCTCAGGGTCTCCACGTTCAGCTCCAGCTGTGCGAGGAAGAGAACCTTTGATGCACGGGAGTTGCTCATGGAAAAGGAGCCTGGCAATGCAATTTTTATCAGGGCTAAGGCTGTTCCTCACCTTGGAACAAAGCAGAGCAAGAAGCTGCGTGTCCTGGTGAGGAATGGGAGATGACACGTGCGCCCTGCTGGAGCACAGCAAACAGGCACTTGCCCAGGGCAGCAGCCTGAGGCACAGACACAAGTACACAAAGGATGCTCCAGGGCTTGTGAAAGCTGCTCCGCGCCCATAACAGCTCCAAAGTGAGAACAGGCTCATCCCCTCCAGCGCTGCTTTCTGCACAGCCAGCAGGAGGGAAGCTCTTTCCCTTCTCTCATCACCTCTCTGCCTTCCTGGACCCTTTCTCTGCACATTTTCTCTACATTTCCCCTCTCCTTCCGAGCAGAGTGGGGGCTCAGCCAGCCCCGCATGCTGCCCAGAGCTGTGTCTACTTTGTGAACCCAGCAGCCACCCTGTCCTGCATCCTATGACCTGTCATTGTGGCTCTCTCCATCTCAGACAGCTCTGGCACGTCTGTCTAAGTTTCATTTCTGAGCAGGGCAGCCCGTGGCTGCGAGGAAATGAAAACTCGAAAGAGTGATTAGCAGCCCCAACATCCCCCTCCCTCCTCTCAGGGCTCGTTCTCAGCCAGCCCACCTCGCCCTCAGCCCGGGTGTGGGAGGCTGATTCAGCCCCTGCTGGCACGGGAACCTCCGGGCAGAGTGTGAAAAATGCATGTATTTTATGATTGGCTTTTTGCAAATATTAAAATGAATATTATATGTGTTGTGTTAGAAAGTAATGCTGTGTTAATTCTCTTAAGTACTGTGTTAAATATAGTTTTAGGTTATAAAAATTGTTAAAATAGAAACGATGCTATGTAGGATACTTTTTTTAAAGAAAGGACTCGCACCAGATAGCAGCCACAGGACACCTGAATCTTTCAGTGAAAAAGAATTTATTGCTCTCTTATCAGGAGAAACGAACTTCTTCCTGCCTTGAAGGCGCTGTCAGGATTCAGAGGAAGAAGTTGACGATGACCAGACAGAATCCTGTGTTTGAATGGAATATATGCATCATGTATGAGGTGTATGAATATACAACAGGCTGTTGTTTTTAAGGGTTAATCCTTTGTTAATGGGGGTCCTTTTTCAGGCTCGTGCTGCCCAGAAAAAGGTACCAGGACTGTCTGTAACTCTTTATCTCTATTGTCTTATATTGTCCTAATTCAAATTGTCCAAATTATTATTCCTGTAATTGTATTACTATTTTTATAACCATTTTATTACTACCAAACTTTTAAAATTTTAAAAACACGTGACTGGCGTTTTTCACACAGAGTGATGGGGAACAGCTCCTGGGGCTACCCCAGCCCGGGCAGCTCTGCAAAGCCACTCGTGCTGGCACCTCAGGACAAGTGATGCCACTGTCACTGGTGCCCTGGCACTGAGCTGGCTGCTCTCCTGCTCTCCTGCCTTGCTCCTCTCCCCTTCAGCCCTTGCTTTTCTCCACTTCTCCTTTTACCCTTCTCTTTCTTTATCTTGTTCTTGCCCCACTCTATTCTCTTCTGAGGAAGGGAGGGAACTGTTGTAAATCAAAGGCGACTCTGACAAAGGGGAGAGAGAATGATGCATCTGACTCCATCATCAGAAGGCTAATGAATTACTAATTAATTATTTTATTATACTATACTATGTACATTGTATCTAAACTGAATCTGCCGTGCACTCACTGTTGCTCACAACTGCTCACACTGCACTCATCTCTGATTCTCTCTCCTGTGACAGTCCTGACACACAAACACTTCTTGGCCCTGACAGGCCAAGGGAACAAAACATCCTCACTTTGGGTAAACCATCTCCATATTGCATTCTACTTCAGCACAACACAGGCACAGCAAGCGAGGTAAGAATTGTGTTTTCCTTCTTCTCTGCTCGTCTCACAGCTTCTCTGTGTTCAGAGGGCTGTGAATACCACAGGGAACTGTTGGTCCATAAATGCCCCATTTCCCTCTGACAAGGCACTGCACATCCTGAGGTGAGGGTTTGGATGGAGGATCCCACCATTCTTGGCACCCCCTCTGAATCTCTCTGCCATCAGCTGTCTGGGCAGCCTGGAAGGTGTAAATCATGGGAAGAGCAGCCCCCACAGCACCTTCCCAAGCTGGAAGCCTTCCCAAGTCATGCTGCTGTGGGTGGCAGTGGTTATCTCCATGACAGCAGCCTGAGCTATTCCAGCTCAGCTAACTCTGCCCAGTTCCTGCAGAATCCTCTGGGGTCCTGCATGGCTGCTGCAAGGGATCCCAGGCTCCACCTAAAGATACCAAAATTTGGAAGTTTGGCCTCTTCATTTATGAATTTGTCCCAGTACTCTTAACTGTTATTGTCCCAAAAGTGTGTGCCTTGTTCCTGAGTGGAAAATGTTCATATCCACCTTCCAGCCTTTTCTTGCTCTGCCTTTCCTTGGCAGAAATGTAAGCTCTTTAGTATCAGACATTTCTATCCCAGCTTAATTTTTATTCTTTTCTTTGATTTCCATAAATGTCTCATTTCAAGATATTTTCCTTGCTCAGTTCTGATTTATTTGGCTGTTCCCTGAATACTCCAACATCTGACTTAACGTATGGATGCCAGAGCTCTGCAGTTTGGCTGCAGGAGTTTCAGGGAGTGCTGGGAGGAGGAGGAAGGACAGAATTCCCTGTCTCCCTCTCTCTTTATTCCTTGTCAGAGACACTCCATGTGCTGCTGCAGAAATTCAAGTATTCAAAGTTGCAGAAAGTTGGGGGTAGATCCTGCCTGGAGCTCCCCTTTCTCATCCTCTGTTTTCCTAATTCAACTTTGCATTAGGCTGGATTCAAATGATTTCCTTTCTGTTCCTTTTGATTTGGCCCTGTTTTCCAGGTGACACCAGTGTCTGCAGTGGCAGTGTGGGACTGGCTCTGACACCAGTGCACCAGGCTGTGTGTCACCAGCAAGATTCCTGCAGGAATTTGGTGGAAGGACTGGGACTGGCCAGCCCTGTGCCACCAAAAGCTCATCCTTCTCCCCCTGCCCACAGTGGCTCCTCTCTGGCAACTTTTTCTCCCTGGCAAATTCAGAGTCTGAGCACAGTTTCAGTCCTGCCTCCACAGGTGGGAGAGTTGTAGAAATGGATTAGGCTAGAAGGGCCCTTAAAGATCACCTGGCTCCAACACTTTGGGCACAGGATGGAGGTTATTCTCCAGTTATTATTAGAAATCATCCTGAAGTCAATCAATATCTGCAGACTTATAGGTGGGGTGAGACTCAGAGCCTGCAGCAGCTGAAGGCAGTGGTGTAACAGCTCATATCAGACAGCTCTGCCTGAGACAGACAGTGTGAAATTACCTATTGAGTGTAAAACACAGACTGAAAGTTTTTTATGCAGGTCATGACCTGGAGCAGAAAGTCTGGGTTGGGTTTTTTTTTTTCCCAGTTATTTCCATAGATTTTTTAATGCTCACAGAAACCATCCTTCCAGTCTGTCCTGGAATAAGGACACTGCCAGTGGCTGGCCACCAACCTGAGCTCCTGCCAGCTCTGGGATCACACAGCTTCTCTCTGGTCTGGAAAACTTCCATAAACAAAAAGTGTCTGAAAGAATAGGATTGGAATCACTAAAAGGAGGTTATAGGCTGGAGGGAGAAGTCAGATTCAATTAAATTTCAGACAAAATTGAACATCCCATCCTACTGTGTGCAATTATTATAACACCAGAACAGTCTTGGAAGGTGTTGGTTTCCCTCTCTTCACTGCTGAGTGAAGGTGCTGAGTGACTTACAAGAGAATTAAGTCCTGCTACTCTCTTTAGCCTTCTTCTGACTTTTTAATTTACAAGGATAATTTTTTTTCTTCTTGGCTCCACTCACATGGAAAATATTAGTAAAAAAATATTTTTTATGGTAAAAAATGGTCTTTGCAGAGTCTAAGGATCTGTTTTGGTGTATCTTGTGCATGAAAGCTTTATTGGAGAAAATACATTCCTCACATAAAAGGTTGGGTTTCAAATTGTAGAAGTCCTGTAATCATCAAGGTTTTTATTAAGAAGTTTAAAACAGAGTTGCAAAATACTTATAAAGCTGTAACTAACCCAAAGGGAACTTGGCATTCACAATATTTGAGATTCTGGCTTTTAAGCCAGTTCTGTGATCTGCATGCCAAGGAGCCCTGACATTGTGTGGGAGTCTGAAGCTCAAGGGTGAGTGATGGGACCTGATCTAGAGCCACCCATCCCAAATTTTCTCCAAAGTCTGTGACAAGGAAAATCTGCAGAGCCTTGGACTGAAGTAGACGAGGAGGTCAGGAAAGAGAAGAACAAGGAACAGGTGAGAGCTTGAGTGTTTTGAAGGCCCACTAGAGAATTAAAAACTCCCTCAAGCCGGGAGGTCCAGCTCTCCAAAAAGTCCATTTCAGTGGATCAGTGAAAGGAGTGAAAAGAGTCTCCCTTTGGATTGTGCTGTGCCTGTCTGACTGTACAATGGAACAAATCACCTCAACAAGGGGCTCTGGAAAGATGAGGAGTTGTCTTGGATTAACTCCCAGCACCATGACTTACCTCTATTAAATCCTCCTAAGCCAAAGACATTTTTCTCCAAACTAGTGAGAAAACATCAGAAAAATCCCCAAAAAGGCACCCTTAAAGACAATAGGTGTTTGATTCTTTTTTTCTTTTTCAAGGCTCTGAGACATTTGCGTGGGACTCTTTTCTTTAGTACATAAAAGGAGCTGAAGACTTTAAAATGTGAGTGAGTAAAGACAATGGAAAATAATAAAGCAGGCCAATAGCCCACACAGATTCAAGAAAGTATCACTGCTGTTGGCTGCAAATGGAAACGTCACTAATAAGCCATGCACAGATCCCTCCGTGGAGCTTGAAAATCTGTGTTTGCATCAAAATCTGCCATTGCTTCTTCCAGAAAGATGAAGTTTCCCCAGGTCTGTGCTCCTCAGGACTCCTCACATGGCCACCCCATCCCTGTTCCTGGATCTGCCCAGCAGATCCAGCTCATCCAGGGGCACAGCAGCTGTGGTGGTGTTTGCAGGGGTTTTAGGATGAGGGAAGAGATGAGAATCTTCACTCCATGTTTCAGAAGGCTGATTTATTATTTTATCATATATATTATATTAAAATTAAATTAAAAGAATAGAAGAAAGGATTTCATCAGAAGGCTGGCTAAGAATAGAAAAGGAATGATAATGAAGGTTTGTGATTGATTGAGACAGTCCAGACAGCTGGACTTTGATTGGCCATTAATTAGAAATGACTAACGTGGACTAATCAAAGATTTACTGGTTGCATTCCACAGCAGCAGATAATCATTGTTTACATCTTGTTTCTGAGGCCTCTCAGCTTCTCAGGAGAAAAAATCCCAAGGAAAGGATTTTTCATAAAAGATGTCTGTGACAAGGGTGGATGTGCTCCAGCCCTGCTGCTCCCAGGGGCCTGCACAGGTTTGGGGGCACTGGGGGTTGATCCCAAGGCAGCTGATCCCAAGGTTTGCCTCAGTGAATGGGAAGTGCCTGTGCAGGTTTCCAGATGCTCAGGGCACCAGAGTTCCTCCAGGTGAACACCAAATATGAATGTTTATGGTGGCAGAGTTAGGAGAACTTGGAAATCACAGAATCACAGAATGGTTTGTGTTGGAAGGGATTTGGTTTTCCTCAGTGCCCTGAGACCTCATGAAGTGGTCTGGAAACCATGTGCAGGTTTCCAGATGCTCAGGGCACCAGAGCTCCTCCAGGTGAACACCAAAGCATGAACGTTGATGGTGACAGAGTTAGGAGAACTTGGAAATCACAGACTGGTTTGTGTTGGAAGGGACCTTGAAGGTCATCTGGTTGCCCCCCTCAAATACAGCTTTAAAGGAGGGAGAGTGAGCTCAAGGCTTCAGAGGAGGCTGGAGAGGAGCAGGTGGAGCTGGATGCACACCTTGAGTTCCCTGCCCTACATCAGCTGCCAGGTGAGGCAGGAAACCTCCTCCCCTGTGCAGAGTCATCAAACTCTCAGAGACAGCAAGTGAATTTTAAGACCATTTCATCAACACTTCAATCCAGGAAGCGGATTTGGTTTTATTTAAAAATGTCCCTCCACCACCACTATTTTCTTCACAGAAGCTTTGAAATAAGGAATTCCATCATTGAATAAACAAATCTAAAAGGGAGAAAATATATCTATTTTCTTTTTCCTATATCTATTTCCTATTACTATATCTATTTCCTCTATCTATTTCCTATATCTATCTATTTCTATTTCCTATATCTATTTTCTTTTCCTATAAGAGTGGGAAATATGTTTTTAATGAGTGATTAAGTCAACTACTTCACAATAAAGCAGATTAAAAATGTTTCTGGGTTGTGGTGGGGGGCAGTGGTGGTTGTAAGTGTGGGAGAAAGGCACCAACAAGAGAAATGAAGACAGGCTGGGACAGCTGGGGCTGTTCAGGAGACCTCACAGCCCCTTCCAGTATCTGAAGGGGACCTCCAAGGAAGTCAAAGAAAGACTTTTCATCAGCAACTGCAGTGATAGGACAACGAGTTCAAACTGAAAGAGGGGAAATTCAGGTTAGATAGCCACGAGAAATATTTCCCTGTGAGGGTGGTGAGGCCCTAGCACAGGCTGCCCATCCCTGGAAGTGTTCCAGGCCAGGTGGGACCACCCCAGAAATGCAGAACAGACCATAATCCCTCTTCCCTGCCAAAGGTTTCTGGAGCTCTGTTCAGCAGTGCCTGAGACACTGAGCTGAGCCCAGCACAGAGCAAAAGGTCATTTGGTGATACAATACTTGCTTCCCACACACCCATTTTCACTTCACTAGAAACTGTTAACACCAGCCCCAAACAGTGCACAAGGGCCTCAGATATTAATAGAGGGTTTCAGTATTGGATTGAGATGAAAGTAATAATCAAAAATAGGTGTGGGTGCATTTAGGAATATGAAATAAGCATCTTCACAGAGCAGACTTTCAGCCACAGAAATCCTGCCTGAATGGAAAGTCACAAGTGGCTGCAATCAGCAGTCTCCAGAGCTGATGCACTTCTCAGTCCTCCCTGGAAAACCAGGGATGATTCCTCAGGCTTGAGCCCAGCCTGAGGTTCATTTCCTGCTGCACAGGATGGGACACAGGCTAAGGCAGCTGGGAGGGGACTGACCCTGCTGCACCCACTGGACAGGGTGGGTCTGATGGGACATTCTGTGCCATCCTGGTACCCTGCTGGGACACCCTGTGCCATCCTGATATCCTGATGGGACACCCTGTGCCATCCTGGTACCCTGATGGGACAACTTGTGCCATTCTGGTACCGTGATGGGACACCCTGTGCCATCCTGATGGGACACCCAGTGCCATCCTGGTACCCTGATGGGACACCCTGTGCCATCCTGGTACCCTGCTGGGACACCCTGTGCCATCCTGATGGGACACCCTGTGCCATCCTGGTACCTTGATGAGACACCCTGTACCATCCTGATGGGACACCTTATACCATCCTGGTACCTTGCTGGGACACCCTGTGCCATCCTGGTACCCTGAATAGACACCCTGTGTCATCCTGGTACCCTGCTGGGACACCCTGTGCCATCCTGGTACCCTGATGGGACACCCAGTGCCATCCTGGTACCCACATCAGCTCACCTGGGATTAGGAGCAGCCTCACCAGTGTCCAGGGGACTCATGCAGCATCATCAAAATTCACTCAAACCAAGACAGCTGCCCTGTGGGTTCTAAGCTGCAGAAAACACATGGGTGTGGGATCTCCTGCTTGATTTTCCCCTTCCAAGCCAAGGGATGCTCCAGGGGGAAATGTAAGAGCCAGGCAGAAGGCTCTTGGTTCTCAGGGTGGGGTGGGTCCTTCTCACTCCCAGAGTGCTGCTCAGGTGTTATCAGCTCCACAACTTTTTGTGGTTCCACCCACCCAGAGGGTTCTGAAAACATCATCCTTGGACAGCCTGACACCAAGAGAAAAATGCCTTTTTTTTAAAAAACTATTTTTAAATCCCATGATATCTTAAACCCACTCATCTGGAGCATGAGCCATGATCACTTGATGCTGACAGAACCAAAAATGATCACACTGGCTGTGCCTTGGGAATTGTCACTCCAGCTGAGCTGTGAGGTTACAGCCTCAAAGGAAAAGAGGAAAGAGAGGAGGAAAGAAAGGAGAAAAGCAGACAGCAGGGCCATGCCAGTATCCTTGTGGGAACAGAGGGTGCCTGTGAGTCCCCAGAGAAAAGGAAATTGCAGGACATTCAAGGAAGAAGTGGAGCTCCATTCCACACAGATAAGGAACAAGAATGCTGCTCCAGGTGCCCAGCCCTGTTTCAGGAGAATCACAATGGAGGAAGCACTGGGAGAGAGGAAGCAAAGAGGCAGAGGGGATTCTCCTTTGGATTCTCCATCTCCATTCTCCATTCTCCAGTGGCATTCCCGTCCTGGGCAGGGCTGTCCTGTGTGGCACCAAGCCCTGGCTGCAGTGCCAGATGCTGCAGAGGGACTTTGAGGAGCCCAGCAGAGCACAGGCAGGGCAGGGGCAGTGCAGGGACAGGGTGGCAGCACTGGCAGGTCTCACACAGTGGCAGTGGTGTCCCATCTGCAGGAGGAGCTCTCCAGGTGTGGGGTCAGCCTGCCTGAGGTGCACAACAAGCTCTGCCCACCCAGGAGCAGTGACTGCACAGCTCAGCAGCCTCCCAGCACCTGGGGACTGTCCCACAACTGCTCACACTGGTGGGTGGTGACAGCCTTGGCTTTCAGAGGCTGCTGTGCACTGAGGTCACCTTTCTTCAGTCACTGGGGTGTTGGGTTTATGCTGGTGAGTCAGGAGAAGATGTGATCATCATCATCATCATCATCATCATCATCATCATCATCATCACTGCAAAATGAGTTCTCAGCTGTAAGTCAGCCAAGTGTGATGTTGGCTGGCCAGGGACACCTTGCAGAGAGGGAAGCACAGCCTTGGGTGGATGAAGCAATGCCTGGTAGGAGGGTTTGGGTTGGATGGCCAGGTTTGGTTCACAGATGACATCACCCTTGTTGTGATGTTGTCCTTCTGCTCACAGCAATTTTCCCTCTTCAAAACCCAAACCAAAAAAAAAGAAAATAATTACTTTAGGATGACCTCAGATGTTGGAGTTCTAACTCCACAGCAGAACTGTGGAGAAATTACTTGGGATAACAGAGAGTGCAGTTTTGATCCAAACTTGACATAATTGTGTTTTTCATGTTCCCATCAGCTTTGTTTGCTAAGAGCAGTCTCCTGACACTCCTGTCTTCCCATCCTCTTTCTGCACCTTCAGCCTCTTTGGGTTTAAACACTCAGCTTCACATCCTGCTTTTTTTTTTTAGCTTAAGATCCTGCCTGATTGGCTTTTCTTTGGGTGTCTTTCAGAGGTGCATCTGAGAATCTCAGTTAAAAATTAAAGCCACAGGAGGTCCAGTCAAAAGTGCATAAATCTGCCCTATATGAAAGTTTTTCAGGTAATTCCAAGGTGACTATATTATCAATAGAGAATATATAATATAACATATATATATATATACTGTATATATACTGTGTGTGTATATATATATATATATATAATGAATATATAAAATTAATTATATATATAAGATATATCATATCTTAATAATATGATAGGTAATTCCAAGGTGATTATATTATCAATATATAATATATAATATATAATATTTATATATACTATATATATAATTAACCTATAATATTAATTATATAGAAGATATATTATATCTTAATAATATAATAGGTAATTACAAGGTGATTATATTATTAATATAGAATATATATTATATATATAATTAATATATAATATATAAATTATTACCTCCTAAAATTCTACCTATTAGTAACAGAATATTATCCGTTTTGGTAAATGCAGCAAAACCAAATATTCTCATGTTTTTTCTGTACCTCTACTGTGTGACTAGAGCTAAAGGTAGAGCTGATGGGCCCAAAACATTTCCAATCTTGGGGGAAAAAAAAAGTTAAAAAACCCAATCAGAACATTCAATTTCAACAAGTATCTCAGTGACAGATGGGGCTTCCCATTCCAGGCCACTTCCTCCGTGAGAGGGAATCCACAAGAATCGGAAGCACAATGCACAGCCTGTGCAGCCTCTTGTGCTCATCTGGTCCCCTTCATGTGTGGAATGTGAAATTCCATCTGGCAGCCACGAGCACTCCAAGCACATTTGTGGGGAGAGGGATTGCAGAGCTGTGGGAGGCACTGCAGAATCTCCGCTCGTGGTGCCACCAGGGGAAGGGGCACAGGAGATGGAACAATAGCAGTTGCACCCTCTGCAAATGGGGATTTGCAAAATGGGGGATTTATGGGGCTGTGAGAGGGGGAGGTGGTGAAGGAAGAAGGTTTTGGTTGCTCTGTTCTGTCACTGAGTGTGGTTGTGTCCTGTCTGCAGCAAAGGGCAGATATCCTCAGGCTCCTGAGAGCAGAGGTTGTGGAACACCAGGAGGACTGCACTGGTACACGACTCTGAGCTCTCCCTCTTTGATCTGGAGCACTAAATAGGATCCTTTTGCCTGAGCCCCGTGCTTTGATTACAGGCTAAAAGCTGCGTGTGTACTTAAACGCCTGAGCAAATAGAGTGAGCTGTTCTTGGAAAGCGAGCACTCACAGTTTAATTTATCTCACTTATCCCTCCAGTCTGGCAGCTTATAAGTAACTGCTATGATCAGAGACAAGTTGTTTCCCATTCTATCTGGAGGCAAATAATAGTTTCACAGAAAGGGATCTGACACTCTCTGTACCTAAGTGTTTCTCACACACATTTGAACATTTGAAAACCACGATTCAAGCGAGGCGAGGAGTCAGCCCTGGCTTTTTTGTGAGGAAGCTTCTCCCTGGACCAGAGCCAGCCCCATGTGCCATGGATCAGGTACATCCTGAGGGTAATGAGGCAGCAGCAACACAACTACCACCGTGTTCTTCATAATAGGGACTAATGGGGCATTGCTGACGAGTGACTGATGCCACGGATGTAATTGTGAGATGGATGTGTGAATTTAATAGGGCACAGATTAGAGAGTAATCAATAAGTCTGAGCTGGAGCCTTAATGGAGCTGATACGGTGAGGAAATGCTGTGTGGCAGAACTATCTTTGCAAAACAGCTCAAATTCCTAAATGGTGTTTCAGTGCTGCCTTCAGGAGTGATGAGGAGGATGCTGTGCCCCTGAGGATGCACCCCCAGAGGAGGGATTTATGGATGTTCCTGAATGCTGCCCCTTCCCTCAGGTAAGACACACACCTTTTACTCAGAGACCAACATCTTTGGTGACACTTTGAGCCCCTTTCTTCACACCAGCTGTTTTGGTGCTTGCTGGGCTCCTCACAGACCCACCTGCTCCTTTGGGACTTCCCTCAAGAGCTGACACCAGAGCAAGAAACACTGCATGGGATTAAAGGCCAAGCTCTGTTTATACAGATGGACCCATTGGCTACAGAATTATGTGGGGTTTGAGTGAAAGCCCAACCCAAAGGGCTTTAAAAAACATGGCTCAGTGATGCCCCTGGGCTGGGGGAGGGCTGCACTATGGGAGGGGATGTCCATCATCTGAGGACACCAAGCTAGAGTGGATCTGTCCCACTGTGCACGAAGGATTCTTTGCAAAACAAAGTGGAAAGAGGCACATTACATCCTTTTATCTGAATGACACCAGCTTAGGTAATAGTGTTTTACTCCCTGTGGTGCTAAGCAAGGCATAAATCCTCTGAGAATTGAAGTAATAGACATAAACCCTCCCCTCTCTTCTTCCCCCTGTGACTCCACTCTTCTCCACTCCTGTATTAATGGATATTTTATATCTGGAAGGAATTCAAGAGTCTGTAGTAGGTAGTTAAACATCCAGATGTATCAGTAATAATTATGCTCAGCTTGGGGAGGCGAGGCACTTGAATAACAGGCATGGTTTCCATGGATGGCTACAAGATTATAAACATAAAATTTATAAGTGGAATGGGAACATTTGGTTTATTTTCTCTTCTCTTTACAATCACTGCAGTTTAAATTGAAAACAGCGAAGGGTAGCAGGGCCAGGCAACAACCTGAAGACTGTAAACAAAATAATTCATGTCTTACTGATGGGATATGGTCATATAATCAGTAAATTAATTTAGCCTACTCTAGTTTCACCATTAACTTTCTATTTTCTCATTTCAATGGCATTTCCCTGCCCAGTTTATGTCTCTCTTCAATACATATTGTGCTATAAAACAGAAGCAAATATCTTGAAGGGTAAATAAAGAGGTAACGAGTCTACAAAAAAGATGTTATTGAAGTACATTAAATTCTGCTTACTATCTTTTAAAATTTTCTTCCTCCAAGATTCATTTTTACTATTTGATCAGTTTCCAATATAAAAGTAAAATGCCAAGATATTTGATTTTTACACTGTGTCCTTAGTACCTAACAGCACCAAATGTTTCCCTGAGACGAGACAAGTATTTATGACCTGGAAAGGAGGGGAAAGCTTGCAAGCCTGAGGGTATGAAATCAGGATGACTCAGAACAGGAGCTGGAAAATCACTTCAAAAGGTCTCCCTAACCCTGGCTGGGACAGTGGTTGATCTAAGCCACGGTCTGGCAAGAGAGGAACCAATAATTCATATTGATTTAAAGCCATCTTTGCTGCAAAACAAAGCAGACACCTGATATCCATGTGCAGAACCTGTCTGTGCAATAGCGCATCTGTGAACGTGTGCAATTAGTGCAATTAGACAGCAATTTATATGTAAATGCCCATCCAGTCAAATGTGCCTTCACTTAATTTGTGAATGCACTGGAATATCATTTCAGAGGGGTTTTCTGCATTTTTAAACCTTCCCTTTGATAAGTGAATGCAAGAATCCCACAGTGCCAACCGCAGGCTGGGCTCTGCTGGGGTGGGAGCTGGGGCAGCAAGGGACAGGGTCTGTCCTGGGCAGAGCCATCCCCTGGGTTGTGCCAGGGAAGCAGGACCCTGGAGGAGTGGCCTGCACCCTGCAGGAGCTGCTGTCTCTCCCTGGATGAGAGAGAGCTGCTGTTGTGGTGGTGTTCACAGGGGTCTTAGGGTGAGGGAAGAGACGAGGATCTGACTCCATGTTTCAGAAGGTTTGATTTATTATTTTATGATATATATTATATTGAAACTATACTAAAAGAATAGAAGAAAGGATTTCATCAGAAGGCTAGCTAAGAATAGAAAAAGAAAGAATGATAACAAAGGTTTGTGGCTCGGACTCTCTGCCTGAGCCATCTGGGCTGTGATTGGCCATTAATTACAAACAAACCAACATGGGTCAATCACAGATGCACCTGTTGCATTCCACAGCAGCAGATAATCAATGTTCACATTTTGTTCCTGAGCCCTCTCAGCTTCTCAGGAGGAAAAATCCTAAGGAAAGGATTTTTCATAAAAGATGTCTGTGGCACTGCTGTCTCATCTCCTGGAGGATTTCTCCCCGATTCCCAGGACTGAGGGACCAGAGCACCTCCAGCTGCTGCCTTGTGTGAGCTCAGGGTGGGTCCAGGAACCCTCTGATGTGGGTATAACCCTCCTGATGGAAGTGTGAACTCCCATCAGCCAAAACCCAGGGCAGATTTGGGCTGTGGTCTTGTACAAGAACAAGGTTTGGGTGTTAAAGCTGAGAGCTCTGCACAGGGAGGTGGTTCCATGACTGTCCTGAGACAGATTAGGCTGTCACTCAAACGTTGGCTTTCACCCACTGCCCTCAGGTGATATCAATTCCTCTTTGGCAAAACACCCCAGGTAACAGTCCTTTGTGTCCTGGATATGCCCCCGAGGACAGGAGGAACTCAGCCTGTCCAGCTACCAAAAACCCACAACCTCTGCCCTCATCTCTGCCTCGAGCTGCTGGGGAGTTTGGATGGGTAGGACCTGTAGGTCCATGAGAATTGAGAGTGCATCTCAAGAGTCCCTTGGATGGGGTAAATAAAGCACAACCTCTGCCCTGGCACAGGTTGGAGGAGGCTGCTGAAGTCTGTGCTCATGGAGCAGCAGCTGTGTGAGCACAATGTGCAACGTGTGCACACAGGTTTACCAAGAAGAGGATAAATTTTAATAGCAGGAATATTTTAACTGTTCAACATGCAAACAGGCTGCTGTGCTGCTCTGATCAATGCTGCTTTGCAGGCCACATTTGCCATGGTGCTATATATAGTGTTCCTGGAGTTTTATTTAATAGGATGCTACATTTGATCCTAATGTGCCATCTCAGAAATAATGAAGCAGAAAAGATCTTTATCTTCTGTGAAAGTTGCAGTTATTGGCAGCCATTCAGAAAAAAAAATAAAAGTAATTGCACAATCTTTGGAGATATTGTATTGCTAACTGATTTCAGTGTGAAGCTTGGGTGGTTTTCATTCTGAGTTAATCAGGCAATGGACCATATATGTTGCAAATACATCACTTTCAGACACTCTTCACATATTGACAAATACAATTGCTGGAGCTGCTGCCTGAACCAAAGCTCTCTGTATCTTTGGATCCTTCTTTTGAAGCAAAATAAATAAATAAGTGAGCAGAAGAGGGAGGACTCTTCACAATGTGCCAAAAGCACTCCTCTTGCTGGAGCACAGCACCCTTTGCCATTCGGTTGCTTTATTTTGGAGCAACTGATGCAGATGGCTCAGGAACTGGTGTGATTGGGATTGCTCAACCTGCTAAATATAGAGCTGGGAGTGGAGACAGGGCCCTAAATTCAGCAGGACTCAGTGATGCAATGATTTCATTTTAGTGCTGCTCCCTGTGGCACAGGAGCTGGACACCTCATAAGGAGCCCTCAGCAGCCCCAAGGGGTGTATGGGGCAAGCAAAGAGCAAATCAGAGCTGCTGAAGTGGCAGGAGGCACTGGGGAGAGCTCTTCAGGGTTAGCAGACCCTCTGAAGATGTGTCTCCATGACTCCAGGGTCATAAAGGCTTCTCCAGTGAGTGTTCAGCTCTATCCTTCAAGGGCAGTGCCCAAGCCATGGGGCTGTCCCCATGCTGAGAGGAGGAGGCAGCCCCAGGGCCTCCAGCTGGGCAGTGAGTCTCCTCTGCACCCTCAGTGGGCATGTGGGGGAAAATGCAAGGAATTTTAGGATTTTGAGAAGATATATTCTGAGTTTGTGCCTCAATATGCTATTGGAGCTGCTTGAAACCTTCTTGTGCATCTAGCTCCATAAAACCTTTGACCATCAGGCTTTCCTGAGGGCTGCATGAGCTCACCCTTCTCTCCCTGAGGACTTTCATTTTCTGAACAGCAGAAGCCCAGGATTCTGCACCCACACACATGTGGAATTAGGTACTGTGCTCACAGATGTGAGACAGATGTGGGCATGGAAAAGCAGGAGCACAGCACCTCCAGGTGATTCTTAGGCCTGGACTCCCAGAGCCAGCTGTGGGGACAGATGCATTTGTCACAGGATCAGCTGGGGAACAATCAGAAGCACCAGTGGGTGGATGGTTCCCTCACTGCTGGTAGTGATGCCTTAGGATTTTAGCTTTTATATTTTTTACTGCATTAGTGTATAACTCCAAACTCCATATAGAAAGTTAGCTTACTGTCTTCACTTTTTGGTCTGACCAAACAATCCCTGTGGGCTTGAAAATCAAGGACATTCTGCCTCAGGCCCCTAAAAGGATAAATAAAAGTGAGTTGTGGTGGGGGGAGCAAACTGGGGGTAAATTACTTCATTACCTAAAGCTGTAATTGAAGGATTAATCATGATATGTAAATGGACCAAAATTATAGTACCTTATATGTAAATGGACCAAATATAATTTACATGATATGTAAATGGACCAAAATTATAATTGTCTGAAAAACTTGTGACCATCATCCACCTTGCTTGGGTGCAGCCCCTCAGAGGCTTTTGGCTGCCCAGGTGTACCTGTCTGAAGGCCTTTAATAAATACCCAATTTTATTCTCTTAATCTTGTCTAGCCTCTGTTCTAGGTAGTCCCTCCAAGGCATCAGTAGCAGTTGCAGAGCCTCTTTCTCCTCTGCTTTCTGGAAGGGCTGGTTTTGCCACCATTCTTTCAGTTTGTGCTGGAATCCAGGAATATTGCCAGCAATTCATTGGGAGGGCAGTGAACAGTCCACAATAGGATTTGTTACAACACTTTCTCACAGGGTCATGGGTAGAAAGTCCATCAATTTCTAACAATATTCCCTAAAATATATTTGGAACCAATCTGGATCCCTTTGTCTACCTATAACGTGTTTGTGGGTCACCTCAAATACGTGTTTCAAAATAATCTAATTTGAAAAGACTTCCTGAAAGTTTTCTGTGTCACTCACAGCTCAAAGCAGGACCCACCTGAAAGCTGGGTGAAACTAGTTGCTCATGGTCATATCCAGCCAAGTTTTGAAAAGTTTCTAAGCTTGGAGATCCTTGGGTTTTGTTCTCCAGTGCCCACACAACACATGTAACATGAAATCTTTGTGTATTTACACATCTTGATTTACACAGCACAGAACTCCACCAAGAAGTTGGTAATTTGGGTTGATTAGGGGCTTTGCTGATGTTGTAAAGGCTGTGGGAATAACCTGTCTCACAGAAACCACCCAAAATAGCATCACAAGGGCTGCATGCAGGAGGCCAAGCAAACACTGCAGTAACATCCTCAAAACAGGGGCACAGCCAGAACTGGCACCAAGGACAAGGGCCCAGCTCAGGACATGGCCTGTGCCATTCACATTCTCTGGAAAAATTCCTTCACCCAGGGTTTTCCTCCGGGGAAGCTGAGAAGGCTCAGAGAAAAGGAAAACAATCCTTACCTCATTTGCTTCTCCTGTGTTGTGCTCACATGTGCAATGTGTTTGGAGATTGTTCACCCACAGGTGATTGTTCCATTGCATTCTGCTGGGAGTTGTTTTCACTCTTTGGCCAATCAGGGCCAAGCTGTGTCAGGACTCTGGAGAGAGTCACCAGTTTTAATTATTATCTTTCTATCCTTCTGTCCATATCCTTTCTGCATTCTTTAGTATAGTATAGCATTCTTTAATATAATATAGTATCATAAAGTAATAAATGAGCCTTCTGAGAACATGGAGTCAGATTCATCATTCCTGCCTTCATTGGGACATTTCCCTGCACATACAATAATGGCCTTCAGGACAGGAATCTGCAAAGCCTTGTCCCTCCCCAGGCCCCATCACAACCTGAAAATATGGGGTTTGTGACTCTGCCTCACCTTCTTTATAAAGGGTTCATCATGAGTGCAGGTTTTTCCACAAGTGCCCATGAGCTGCAGTGGAGATAAAAAATCATTTTTTTACAATGGAAATTTTATGTAATGAGAATGGTGAGGCTGGATTATTTGTCAGCGATCTCCAGGTGATGAGTTAACTTCCCTGACTCTGTCTCTTGAAGAGGTGTCCATCCAGTGGTGTCACCTGCCCTCATGTACAGTCCTAAAATGATAAATGAAAAACATCCTAAAAGGAAAAATGACATCCCACATGCTAAACATCCTTGTATGATCTTTCACACCCCATTAACAGCTTGGTGTTCATGGTCCTGGACACCAGGTACCTGCACTAAGCATCCTCCAAAAAGGGGAGTTCAGGATGGGCATGGAACATCCTCCAGAGAGCTGGGAGGGGCTGCAGCTCTCTTGAGCCTGCTCAAGCTCTGCTGCCTTTGTGAGAGTGTTTCCTGGAAGTTCTGGGGGCTCTGTGGTTTGAATCCTGTTACTGTGAAGATTTCTGCAGCCTCAGTGATGTGCTCAGCAGCTTCCCCCCTCTGCTTGGTCATGTAAATGTCAACGTGAATCATCAGGACAGAAGCAAGGGTATCAAAACTGCTGCATTTCCTGTGCCAGCAGTGACATTTAGAGCATTATTCAAGCCAGTGATGGTGATAGGGAGGACTTGCAGGAGCTTATTAGAGGATCCAAATCACCCATCAGAAGATGTGTGGTAAAGGGCACCAAATAAACAAAACTGTGCCAAAATCTGAGGTGTTTTCAGGCTCAGTCTCAGCACACACATCTTCCCTGGGGTGTTCCCAGGGATCTCTCACCATTTCCCTGCCTTGGGCTGCCTCAGTGCTTTGGGACAGCTTGCCTGCACCTCGGGACACTTTGGGCTGCTCATGGTTGGATGCTCCATCCTGGCAGTGTCCAAGGCCAGGTTGGATGGGGCTTGGAGCAATCTGGGATAGTGGAAGGTGGGAGGTTGGGCTGGATGGTCTTTAAAGTCCCTTCCCACCCAAACCATTCTGGGATTCTCTGATTCTGTGGAGAACTTCATGGATGCCTGTGGAGGGTGGGTAGAACCCACTCCTTTCATTTACTGTCACCCCAAAGGCTCCAGACAGCACAGCCCAGCCTCAGTCCATGCTCCCCAGCACCCAGGTGGGCAGGGATCCCTTCTGCATTCTTGATTTTTCATTGGGAGATCATTTGTCCCAGTTAATCCTCATATTTAGCAGGAAGGATGCTGCTGAACTGGTGGAGTTGTTTCCTGTTTTCTTTGAGTGAATGATGTACAGGAGCCTCTGTGCTCCTCTTCCCTGATTCCAAAGCACTCAAGCTTTGATTGCCATCTCAGTGGTCCCAGTGAAACTTGTTTTTCAGGGATTTATTATAAAAAACAGCAAAATTCCCTTTGGGGCAGTAGCTTGGTAAACACTTAATCAACACAAAGATGGGAGCTAAGCTCTAAATGATCCATTTTCAATCAGCTTCTCCCTCAGATACACTCCTGCCTCCAAGATTTAAATGAAGAAAGGCTTTTTAGGGAAACTAAATTAAAAATAAAAAATCCTCCCTCCAGCCCCCATGCTGGCAATTATTTTTCCATCCTAAAAAAAACTGGTACAGACACTCAGTGGAGCGAACTGATCTGAGCAGCACAGTCTAAGATCAGTAAAAGCCCCCTTAGGCAATATCTTTTAGGTTTGCTATTTTCTTCTCTGAAACTTCTCGCTGTGATTTGTGGCGAAGGAATCTTTCTCTATTTTTAATCACCTTCATCACAATCCCTGCTCTCTCCTCCTCCTCCTGGCTCCTTGCTGGGAGCTGCCTGGCTGTCTGTCTGTCGGTCACGTTTGGAAGAGTGACAGATTGCCAGTTGGAAGGGAGGCACAGTCTGGGAGTGCAGTCTTTAGCTGATAATAACTATTTCATCAACATCAGTTCTCCTGTTTTACAAAGCGTAATTCATAAAAAGAAAACCCTCTCGGAGGTTCTCACAATACATAAAAGCCTATAAATAAAATATAAATGAAGAAAACAAGACACATTAATTACATACAGCAGAACAGACTCATCTAAAAAGCTTGCTTGTCAGTTTTGATCTCAAGTTTGCTGGTGATATACTGCTTTTTATGGCTGGTGGAAGAGAGCTGGAGAATAATCCTACGCAGGGAGGAAAGGCCAGAGTGGCTGGAGCCTGGACAGCAGGCCCTGGGCTTGGGTGGACAAGAGAGCCAAGGGGAGCAGAATTTAGCACTCTGAATTGCAGAGCAAGAAAAATGATGGATCCATTTCAAGGTGGGGTGGAGACATCTAAAATTTGATGGGGTCTGAGCAGAGAGGAGGCACAAAGCAGGGGAGGTGGGCACACCCCCAGCCCACCCAGAGCTGATCAGCCACCTTAGTGCACACAAAGGAGAATGTCAGGAAAGGGAGCAGGAGTTTAATTAAGCCTGGGAACATTCATGGGTGTATGAATCAATGTCTCTGTGAGACAGGGGGAAGCGCTGACAAGAGCCACAGGGGCCAGCAATAATTCATAAGCAGTACAAAATGAAGCTGGTCATGCAATTGATACAGAGGCACAGCACGTGTTTGCTCTGGGAGAACACCATACCAGGGCTGGGGAGAGCAGAGCTGCAAACTGCAACCCTGAACACTCCCGGGGGCTCTTCCCCAGCTCCAGCCCTGCTGGGATGGGCTGTGTCTGCAAAAGGATATGGGAAATGGATGGGATATGAGAAATTAAATACAGAGTTAAAGCAATAAGAGGGAGCAAAGTTTGACAGAGTGGAGTCACAGGGCAGAGGGCTCACAGCAGCAGTGCCACCACTCTTGGGGAGATGGGAGAAGCCCCTCTGAACCCACAAGGTGGCTGCTGTTTTGTTTTCATGCCATGGGACTGAAGAAACACCATGACAGGGCTACTTTGGACTGAGAGCTCCCAGCCAGGAGGGCTTGAAGACTGTCAGGGTAAAAAATGTTTGGCCAGGCAGGGAGAAATGCTGTGGGGCAGATCTGGACTAGGAAGTCCCAAAGTGCAGACTTCATGCGATTTCTTTCACAACAAGACAAAACCTGCTCTATAAACTCCATGTCTTGGGTGCCAGCAACATTTGGAAAGTTCCTACAGCACGCAGAGAGGCCTTTGGAAAAAAAACGTTGTGCCATCATTTCTAAACCTCGCGTGCAGCACAGAAATTCAGCTGCTCGTGCTTTGTGAGGGCAGGCCCAGGGGCTATCGCTGTGCCTATCAGTATGTGAGGGACATGTGGATAAACATATGATCAAATGAGTGTCACAGCTCCCTGGTGCCGTGCCAGGCAGCATCTGTGTCAGCTGCTGGCAGGGACTCGTGCAAACTCGCGTCTCTCCCATCCCGGAGTTTATCAAAGATCACACAGCAGCCAGCAGCCTCTCGCTGCTGAAAGACCAAATAAATCTGTGCCTTGTCTCCCAAGGTCCTTCCTGGGGGCTGTTATCTGTGCCAAGGGGAGCAGGGATGTGGGAGGGTGGTGGGTTCACACACACTGTGTGCACCCACTGGGCCGCCCACCTCGGGGGCGTGGAGGGGCTGGAGACACCTGGGAAGGGCTGGGGAGGCAGCACCAGGCTCTGCTTCTCCATAACAGCCATGGGAGACTCTGGGAGGGAGTTTTCCATGGAAAAGTGGGCTGGAGTATTGCTGGAGTATTGCTGGAGTATTGCTGGAGTAGAGGGACTGTAGGTAAGCATCACTGTCTTGGTTTGAACAGACAGGTGTCTGCTAAGGAAGGCAGGAGCCTCCCTTGAAATGGAAAATGCAAACCCGCTCCCTCTGAATTATTATAATTTTGAAATTAAGGAGTTCTCAAGCAAAGATGTGGGAGTAGGAATAACAGTTCTTTACTAGGGAAATTAAAAATACAAATGCAAGAGTACAAACCAACCCTGCCAGAGTGAGAGCAGGCCCTGTCCCCTGTGTGTCAGGGGGGTGTCCCAGCCCCATCCCAGGGGGGCTCAGCCCTCCTGCAGTGCCAGCTGTGGTTCTGCTGGAGCAGGGATCCTGCACAAGGGGGGAGTTTTCCTCTGCAGCTCCAGGGCTGCTGCAGATGGGCCTGGGCTCCCTCTGGCAATGCAGGGCAGCAGAAAGCTGCTCCTCTGGCAATGCAGGGGGCAAAGGCTGCTGTGCTGTGCCAGGCTCAGCTTGGATCCAGGTAGGAATGCTTGGCTCCTGCCCTGGGCACAGCATCTCCCCATGGGATGGGGGAATTGGATCAGCCCTGCAGGGACACTCAGTGCCCATGGACAGCAGAGATCTCCTGCAGGGAGGATTGGCTGTGGCAGAGATCAAGAAAACTGCCCATGGACAGCAGAGAACTGCCCCAGCTCTGACACATGGGGACAGAACACACACACATATTTTACAACCTTGGACAATCACCCTACAACTTCTACTGCCTTGAGGACCTGCTAAGTCAAGGCTCTGCTGGTTTGGCTTCATTCCTCGGGGTGTTCAGCATGTCACCACCCTGTTCATGGAGCTTGCAGGTGGATTTAGTGCATTTTCTCTCAACATTAACTCTACTGTGTTGGCAGCCTCACTGGGGAGCAGTTTTTGAGAAAGCCTAATTTGGGTGAAAAAATTGCAGGCATCTAAAAACACAGAATGCGTTCAGGCTCATTATGGTTATGTAACCATCCTCAAACTCTGCAAAATATGAAACACATCCCTTTCATCATTTGAAGTTAGTGTAGTTTTATTGAAAACATTGTAAAAAAAATGAAGAAAAATATAAAATGAACAGCTCTATTTTGGACCAGAAAAATCATTCTGTTTTCCCCACAAAGATTTTTTTTCCCCTGATATTTCCTGGTTGCAGTGCTGCTGGGTGGTTTCTGTCATGGATCCCTGTGCCATGGAGGTCTGCTGGCACAGGCTGCTCAGGATGGCAGTGGGGAGGACCTGCAAGGCTGGTGCAGCTGTGGAAGGACAGGGTTGATGTACTGATGGCTGTGGGTGTCTGTGCTGAGCCACCAGGACCCAGAGTTGTGCAATGCTTGTTTACTGGGGTCCCCAAGAGATGAAAGGCATGAAGCCATTGGAGTGAGCCCAGAAGGGGCCACAAACATGATCCAAGGGCTGGAGAAGCACTGCTGTGGAGCCAGGCTGGGAGAGATGGGGGTGCTCAGCCTGGAGAGGAGAAAGTGAAAGGGAAACTTTAGAGCCTCTTCCAGGGCATAAAGGGGCTCCAGGAGAGCTGGAGAGGGACTGGGGACAAGAGATGGAGGGACAGGACACAGGGAATGGCTTCACACTGCCAGAGGGTGGGGTTATGTTGGATATTAGGGAGGAAATTCTGCCCTGTGAGGGTGCTGAGGCCCTGGCACAGGGTGCCCAGAGCAGCTGTGGCTGCCCCTGGATCCCTGGAAGTGTCCAAGCCCAGGGATGACAGGGCTTGGAGCTCCCTGGGACAGTGGAAGGTGTCCCTGCCCATGGCAGAAGAAGGACTGAGATGATCATTAAGATCCCTTCCCATACAAATCACTCTGTGATCAGCTTTTTTAATCTCCCAATGCCCCAAAATCTCTGCTCTGCAGGACAAGCCCAAGATGGGAAGCTCAGCTGAGCTGGGCATGGCACAAGCATGCCTGGGCCAGCAGCAGTCCCCAGCTGGGCTGCATGTGGCAAAAGTGTGGTTAAAAGCTGTTAAACTACTGCTGGTTTGAGAAACCCCTCTGGGTCTCAGGTTGTGAAGTGCAAAGCCTCCCTCAGCACCAACTGCTGTCAAATATTAATGCAGTTCCCCTTCCAGCTCTTATTCACAACAAATTTTCACTACAGCAGGAAATGTTGCTACCCACAGCTAGTTTGAATAGCTAAAATGTGGGATTAATTGACAGCTGTAAGACTAAACAAGGAGGCTCCTAACTGAGATATCATTCCCTGCCATGGAAGATGCTGTCAGGCCTGGCACAAACAGCAGTGAGGCACAGGGAAGATGCCTCCAAGGAGAGATCCTTTAGTGGAAAGGAAAAGAGGGTTCTGTTAAAAAATCCCATGGTCTCTTGACAAAAGTGAACCTCTCCTGCCCGGGTAAGAGGTGACAAGACATGTGCCCCATGGGTGACAAGGTGATGCCCACACTGCTGCCACAGAGCCCACAGTGCTCACTGCAGCATCTGCTGCCTCCCACATGTCCCTTCTGCTCCTCCTGCCTCCCACAGAGGCTGCCCTGAAAAGTGCAAGGAGCATCAAGAGCTGATCAAGACAAATCCCAGGGTTTCTCTTGTTCCTGGACACCCCAAACCTTGCCCTGGCCTGTTGACCCTCTGGCTTGGCAGTCTGCTCTTGTTCTCCAGCTTGGTAAGGTGGTTGGGGAAGCTTCACAGGAGCCAAGTCCAGGCATGGTGGTAACTCCTTGGACCAGGACCTGCTCTCATCTGAGTGTATCTCTAAACCTGCCTTGCTACTTGGCTCTGGAGCCAAGGAACAACAGGAATTTGTTCTCAGGTTTTGTGTTGCTGAAATGGTTCCCAAGGTATTAAAGAGTTTTTATTCCCAGCCCTATGACTGAAGAAAAAGTCAGGATTCTTCAGCTCTGCTTTTCAAGGTTGTTTATTTTCTTTTATCTATTCCATTCTTTCTCTGACCTGCTGAGATCTGTCCAGCAGGTCGGGGGTGTGGCACAGTCACTGCCCTTGGTTCACTGTTAGTTTTTTATACTAAGAACTACCTGTACTTTATTTACAACAGCTTTCCAATACCTGTCACCTATGTTAGACAGTTTGTCTCTACTCTAAACCAATCAAGAAGTGTCACCATCACAGCAGAAGATGGAGGACAAGAAGAAGAAGGACAGGACAAGCCCAGATTCCTCCATCTTGCCTCTTGAACCCCATTCTAAAAACCCCAAAATTCTACTTTTTCACCCTGTGACAAATTCACTATCATTCTACTCAAACTCTTGTGGCTTGTACATCTTCACACAAAGTTGGTAATTGTTTCCATGGGTTAAAATGGAAGGCACAGGTGTCAAAACTCCATGCCAAGGTCTCTGAGCCCCCTGCCAGGGTCTCGAGTCACCCAGGGCAGCCAGAGGAATGTCCTGGGTTTGTCACCAACATGGCTGTGTCCCTGAGGATTCAGCCCTTCCTGGCTGTCCCTGTCCTCTGTGTGTGCTGGCTCTGCCTGGCCGCTGCCATGTCCCCTTCTCCCAGCCCTGGGGAGGGATGGGTGTGTTAAAAAGGTGTTAATTTGCCAAAGGGAGAACAAACTGTGCTGCAGTCCTGCCTCCACCAAAGGCCTCTCCCCCTGAAGAGCAGCAGCAGTTTGTGAGCTGAAATCCTGCCACAGGACACGGGCCAAGGCTGGGCAGATGGAGATGCTGCACAGACAGACCTTCACTGCAACCAAGCAAGCCTGAAATAACAGAGTGCATGAGTCCATCCTCCCTCTTTACACCAGCCTTCCTTTCCTTCTGACTCATTCAGCCTGGGTAATGAATTTTCTTTATTAGTCAGAAATCAATTCCTCCTACTCCTGGCCAGCAGACGATGCACTGTGCCACTCCATGTTAGCTGCACTCGGGTCTGGCCTGCCACACAACGTGGCAGGGATGGGAATTTCAAACTGAGGGGCCTTGGGAGGCAGTGAGGGCAGGATGGCCTGTGCTCCATAAATACCAGAATTCCCCAGTTCAGATTCTGACTGTAAATTTCAGATTTAATCCCACCTGTTTTCTGCAAAGTGAAGCACCATTAGTGGGGAGGATGGGGTGGAGACATAGAATCACAGAGCCACAGGATGGTTTGGATTGGAAGGGACCTTAAAGATCATTTCAATCCCTCCTCTGCCATGGCAGGGACACTTTCCACTGTCCCAGGTTGCTCCAAGCCCTGTCCAGCCTGATCTTGGACACTGCCAGGAGCAGCCACAGCTTCTCTGGGCACCCTGTGCCAAGGCTTGCCCACCCTCACAGGGAAGAATTTCCTTCCTAATATCCCATCTAACCCTGCCCTCTGGCAGTGGAAACCATTCCCTGTGTCCTGTCACTCCATGCCCTTGTCTAAAGTCTCACTCCAAAGCATTTTTTTTAATATGTCCTGGAAAATGCAGAGGAAACCTTTACATTTTCAGTGGTTGTAATTGCATATAACCAGTGAATATCTTTGCCAAATATGACTTCACTCCTTTTGCAATGGTCAAAAAATTCTGGTGTAACAATTCTGCAAATAATGTGCATTTGTACTTTTCCCTGAGCTGTGTGTGACTCTGAATGCCAGAGATATTCACAGCTTCACTGTAGGTGTTAATGCTGCAATGTAGGGATGTTATAAAATCCCAGAGACTATCACAGGGGTTTGTTGAACACACACAACTGCACTGTCCTGGGGGGATCCAACCAAGCCCTGCAGAACATCTGACACCACAATTGCCAGCCCAGCCCTGATTCCTGCAGCTCTTTTTTCTTTTTCCCTACAAACTGCTCCTGGCTGCTCCTGCTGGGTGTCAGGAAGTTTGGGCAAACACTGGAAAAGTTGAGTGTGCAAGGTAAATGTGGGTCTGCAAGGCCAGCAAGTCTCTGCTTTTTAGAAAAAACACCAAACTGGTTCAAGGTTTTCTTTTGACCACAGTGAAAACAGGGCTAGGAAAACAAATGATAAAGAGAGAAAGAGAAATTATCAACTCAGCTAGTCCTACTCAGTGCTTTGCATTTCTTCTCAGTAAGAGCTAGGGACTTGCAAAGTATTCACGTTCAAGGTACTCAAAATTCTTTCAGAAAACAGGAAATGAAACGAAGGGTCCTAAATACATATTGAGTGCTCATTAGAGGGTTACAGGATGGGACCTAGGTACTGCTGTAGCTCTGCTGGAAAACTCCAGTGATTTGGATTGGAAAGCCAATCCAAGCAGGAGGAGCAGCAAGAATAAGCTCAGTCCTTCTTTCCCAGGAAGGTGTTGATAGGAATGCAAAAGGTGCTTATTTGTACTAAATTTTTGCTGGTTTCAAAGGAATGTGCCTGAAAAGCCTTGTGAAGGATGAATATGGACAGACCAGCAGAATGGAGAAAAGCAAAGCTCTTTTCTGCAAAAGAGGCAATTTTGGAAAGGAGAAAAATAAAAAAAAAGAAACTAAATAGAAGTTCTAAAGAGTTGGAGCTGTCTCTTTAGAGGGTTGAGGGTTTTTTTACAGGCAGTAGTGAGGGGTCTGTAATCCTGTACTTTGCAGTAAGGAAGAAAAGGAATCCCACTGTTCTACAAACAGCAGCAAGGGTTTCCCAGGAAGCCCAGAAGCCTCACAATCCTGGATGGCACGTGGATCCAGCACTGTCCTGCTGTGTCAGGATAACCAGGTGCCATTAAGGCATTAACAGAGCTGCAGATTATAAGGTCGGGGGGAAACACTCTGATCAGAATGAGATACTCCAGAAAACATTCCCTGCTCAAGGTGAATCCCTCTCAAAAACAGAATTCATGCTAAGGAAGCAATGAAGACCTCTGGCAGAAATAATCTCCAGCAGCCTATGAGGCTGTGAGGAAGCTGTTTATTTATAGAGCTCAGCAGAGCAGCTTTGCCTGGTGATTGATAATATTGTCCTCATGGATCATCCCATGTGTGAAGAACCCAGGTGAAGAATCTCCTCCTGTGTCTGGGATGAGCAGGGGGAATGCAGAGCCTTGCTGGGAGCAGTGAGATCCAGGAACAGGAGCTGTTTCTCTCACAGACCATCCTGCTGCTCATGTCTCATGTTCTTGTATGTCCTTGTTCTGGTTTCAAAGCAAAACCAGTGAGAGACTCCAAGGCAGAAATACAGGATGGTTTTGGTGGCTAGCAGGCCTTGAGAAATTTGTGGCAATGTTAGAAAGCTCTAACAAGCCAAGTGGCTTTCTATTTACATATTTACATCTCTGACCTGCTCAGGGCTTGCTCCAAGTCCCCATTCCTTGGCAGAAAACTAAATTTGGGGATTTTTTTTTGCTTTGACTAGAGCTGTGTGAGCATCCTGGAGAAGGCAGCTCCAGGCAGGGCACTGCTCATGAAGACATTTTGTTTTTCCTTCACAAACACAGTTCCTGGTGCAGGTATTTAGGGAACAAACAGTCCTTTTGTAGACCAAATATAAGTGGTTTGTCATTATCTTGAGAACAAACTGTTTGTCTCGCCAGTTGTAAACACACTGAGAACAGCTATTTAGTCCTGCCACTACAATTAATAGTAATTTAGGTCACTTTTGCAGTATATACTGGCTGTAGATGTAGTCTCCAAGAGTTTCTTGCTCTCTTGGTAGAAAGGATAGAAGGAAGAGCATTATATATCATTTCTTCTCTACAAGCCACAAGTCATACACCAAAATGCAGAGAAAATGCTGCAAACAAGCACTTCTTTGTGTCCATGTGTGTGTGACAGAGGCAGAAAACACAGCCATGCCTTCCTGACAGAGCAGTTCTTGTCAGGCACCAAAGAGGCCATGAGCTTATTTAACTGGACACGAGAGGAATTTGCAAATCACTGTGGGTTTGCCAGCACTCCCAGCAGCCTCACAAATGTAAACTCTTCATCCTCCCAAACCCTTCCCTCTCTGAGATCAGGCACTGTCATGCATAATGTCCTGTGCTCATTTTTCTCTAATTATTTTCCAGCAGAAGTCATGTATTTGTGGAAGAGAAAACCTCCTAAGTGGCAGTGTTCTTACTGTCTCTGGCCATGTTTCTGGGTCATCACAGATCTGATTTGCTCTGAGGAAGAAATAAGTAAAATTTTCCAGTTTGGGACTGGAATTGAACTTCTTGGCTTTTTTGGCTGGTTCATTATTAAAATCATGGGATATCCTCAGAGGAGAGGGACCCACAGGTATCATCCACTCCAGCTCCTGGCCATGCACAGGCACCCCAAAAATCCCTCCCTCTGTCAGAGAGCATTGTCCAGACACTCCTGGAGCTCTGTCAGCCTTGGGGCTGTGATTGCTTCATACCCACCCCCAAATTTCCCAACCTGTGTGGAAAGGCCCCTTCCAGGTGTGTTTGTTTGCCCCAGAAAAGGAAAAGTCCCAAGATTTCAATACCATAAGGCTGCAACATTTACCCTGGCCCTCACTGACAACACAGGCTCAGCACTTCCATTCACCCATCTGTCAAACTTTTGGGGCTGTTTTCTTTTCCAATCAATCAGCTCCAAAAGACTGGGGAGAAAAGTGGTGACACCCTGACCTTTAAAGTTGGAGAAGAGGCAAAATATCTTTTTTGCAGACCACAAAAAGCAAAGTTTGGCTTTTCCAGTGCCCCTTAGTCCTGTATTTTATACCAAATGAGAGGTAGTAGGGAAGAATTAAAGAAACAGTGGATTTCAAGGGGGAAGAATTTTGGTGCTGGCGCAAAAAAAACAAAGGAAAAGGGATGTACAACAGGAGTGTACCTGGGAAAAGCAAGAGGAGTTTCCCAGTGCTGGTGCATCCCCAGGTGTTCTTTGTTCTCCAGAAAAGTCAGGAGATAAGGGACCTAAAAGAGAGCTCATATTGAATCCCTGGAATTGACAGATTAAAAAAAAAATTGTGGGAAAAGTGTAAAAACAGAGATTATTTGCTCCGCACCTGTATCCCCTTGTTGCTAGCAAAAGATCACCCAAGCCTTTTGAGAGAAATCCAAGGGCTGTTGCTTGTACTCAGACTAATATTTGACAGTTGGAGAATAATAAATACTCAGCTTTCAGACAAGCAAAATGTTATTGTTTTACAAAATCCTAACTTGAGTGTGGTAATTAAAAGCATTTTCATCAGGCATTGCCAATTCCGCCTACACGTCAGCGCTCACAACAACTTGTCATCCGTGTGGGAATGGATCCCAAACAAGGCAAGGGCTTTTACAAATGGTTTTTCCCTATTATTTTTAGACTATTTTCTACAGTTTTCTGGGCTGTTGGGGAGCCATAAACCTGCAGCTGATTAAACCTGTCTAAGGAGAGGAAAAACAGGGAAAATGTTCCTCAAGTAAAGAGTTGTGAAGAGGAACATGACTGACTCTGGTGGTGGAGAGAGCAGAATTCAGAGGGCTTCTCTCATGCTGGGAAGGGTCAGGAATGCAGGCAGGAATTAAGGAAAAATGGCTTTTGACTCCGAGGATGTGGTATTTTTGGTGTTCTTAAGATGAAGGAGGAATTGATGAATTTGACTCCATGTTTTTAGAAGGAGAAGGCTTAGCAAGATATTAATTAAAAATTTGTGACTTCTTCCAGACTTCTGACACAGATGAACAGTGATTGGTCATTCAGTAAAAACAATTAACATGAAACCAATCAACCAACCACCTGTTGGATAAACAATCTCCAAACCACATTTTAAAGCAGCAAAACATGGGAGAAGCAATGAGATAAAATTATTTTCCTTTTTCTCTGAAGCTTCTTAGCTTCCCAGGAGAAGAAATCCTGGCAAAAGGATTTTTCCAGAAAATACAACAGTAACACAAGGATAGTGAAGCACTGGGGTGAATCAACCAGCAGGGCTGGGGAGAGAGGGAAGAGGATGTGAACAGGAGGGTCCATTACTGAACCTTAAAAGAAATAGATTTTTTTGGGTTCCTGTCAGAAAGAAAAAATATGAAGGGATATTGTTTGGGATTCACTTTGTGAGGTCCCTTATAGCCATAGTCTTTGGGGTTTTTGCCAGTAGGTAAATTTGTGTGACCAGGTGTGATGTGCCTGATTCAGGGCACTGCTCCTCCTACACCTTCAGCTCACTCCTTACACCTGATAGGCAAGCTGTGGGCTCTGGAATAACAAAACCTGCTGAACCTTTAGGCTTTGCCATGTGTAGGAAACTCCACAACCTGCACTGGGGCCTGGTGCCCACCTTGAAAATGCAGGGAAATTGCAGCTGGCAGGGCTGGTGTGTCCTGTGCAGGTCTGTGAGGGCAGGCAGGAGCTGAGCTGCTGCATATGGAAAGCAGAAATCCCTGAGGGCTGGCTCAGTGTGTCACACAGTGCTCACAGAAACACTTGCCATTTGAGTCTAATTTATGATTATCCCACTCACTTCAGAAAATCCTGTTTATTTTTCCGAGACATTAATTTTTCTGACTGCAGAGTAATTTTTAACCCAGTTTGTAGTCAGATGCCTGGAATGCTGCTGCTGCCTGTGGAGCACCCTGCTCCTGGTGAGCACTCGTGGGACACAGGAGGATGAGGACACAAGGACAAGCTCCCACCAAGCCACCTGCTCTCCTCTGTTCTGCCTGTTCCATTCCATCTCTCAGGGTCTCCATCCCTGTTTTTAGTGGAAGAATTTCCCATCCTATATGAACTTTGTGTCGAAGTGGTGCCTTGTAGAAAAGAGAGAAGAGAGACAGATCACTTTGCTAGCTACTGTCCCTTGTCACAGAAGCTCTGCTGGCACCACTCTGGGCTATCTGACCATCCTTTCTGACTCAGTTTAAGCCACTGAGGGCTTTGCCTTCCAGAGCAGTACAGTGCACTACACCCACAGTGGTATTCCAACAGGCATTGCCTTGTTCCCAAATCCTCTTGGTGTTCATCCTGCACCAAGAGCAAGGTCACTTGGAGCAAGCCTGGACTCACCATGAGCCTTTTCAAACCAAGCTGAGGAAAGTTTTGAACTTCCAGGTCCAGTACATTTTGCCATGAATACTTTTTTTTTTTTTTTTTTGGATGAATAGTTGACTGTTCTCCCCTCTGTGAGGAGATCAGCATTATAACCTTCGCATACTTTATGGTTTCATACCAGGAGGAGAAGAATAAAAGAGGTCAGGAAGAATAAAAGGTTACATGTAGGTAACATTCCCACCACTGCCTGCTGTAGCACTGGAAAACAATTGCAGCCACCCTGGGCATTCCCTGATAATCAATTTAACCTCCTTTAATTAGAGCAGAAGATGGATCATCAAGCACCTATAACCTGCTATGAAAGCATATTTCAAAGATCTCTTCTAGTCACTTTTTTGGGCTGATAAACTTAAAATTTTTAGTCTGGAAGATATTATTCCACAATTCCACACCACCTGTGGGGTCAGGCTGGGATTTTAACAAGAGCTGGTTGCAGTGCTCTCTGTGCCATGATTTCTGTGCCAGTTTGTGTTGCTGGCAGAGCTGAAGGCAATGGCATTGCTTTTGAGAAATATTTTCTGCAGCTGAATATTTTATTTTGAGAAATCTGTTATTGTTGTTAATACCAGTTTTTAGCTGCAGAGAGCAGGCTTATTTTTCCATCTCAGGGGAGATGAAGAAGCAGCCTTTGGGTGCAGTTTGGGAAATGCTGATGTTTGCCCTCACCCCTTACTGGCTCTTGCAGGTGTGTGACCTCTGTAGCAGATCATCCCAATATCCAGTTTTCAGAACATTTTATTAGGCTGGAAAACACCCAGCAGTGGATCCTGCAGGGAGCTGCCTGGAAGCCACACTGGGTAAGGAGCTAAGGACATCCTAGGACATTGGTTTAATCCATGGATTGTAATCCAATCCTTCTGGGCTGCTTTGAGGACAGGACTCCTCCTTTGGTGTGGTGGGGGAAAGAGATACCACGGCTCTCCCCTCCTGGGGCTGCAGGTCTGCATGCTGGGCACTGCCCAGCACTTCTTTCCCTGCCAGAAGAGAGAAAAATCTCTTAATTCCAGAGAGAGATAATTATCCCTGACCAAGTCCTCAGTCTCTAATCTGCAAACAGCTGCCAGTACATAATCACCCAGCTCATTAAAAGTGATAGTGCTGCAGCTCCTTGCTTCACCCACGTCCTCTCCTCCTGCACTGACATTCCCTCTCATCTCCTCCTGCTCCTGAGTGAGTGAGCTGATCCCTCTCCAGCAGCACCACGGACAGGGAGAAGTGGTGATGGCTCATCCTTCTCATGCCCTTTCTGGGAAATGAAGGCAGAGCTGCACCCATGAACCTCAGATCATCTCTGGCTGCCCCTTGTTGCTCTTTGCACCCAATCCTAATTCCCAGCTGCTTCCCCATATACAAATGCTCCTCACTGGGTCCCAGTGCCAGAGCTGTTATCAAGGCCACCATGGCCAAAAGGATGGAATGTTTCTGTGGGTAATGACAAAAGTCACTGCAGGGGAGTGATGTTCTGCTGTTGGGACTGGACCAGAGTGCTCAGAGCAGAAGCACTGGAAATATATGGAAATATATAAGAATATTGGAGCCAGGGAGCCTCTGGTGTGTCAGAATTCAGGACATCCCTCTGGCTGCCAAGACCCCTGCCAGGGGGCTCAGAGACCCTAGCACAGAGCCCAAGATGCCCCTGTGGGTTTGATTATGACCCGTGGAGCAAATTACCAACCTTATATGAGGATCTGCAAGCCACGGCAGTTTAAATAGAATGATAGTGAAGTTATCATGGGGTGAAAAATGGATTTTTGGGATTTTTAGAATGGAGGTTCAGGGGGCAAGATGGAGGAATCTGGGAGTGTCCAGTCTTCTTCTTGGCCTCCATCTTCTGTGATGATGGCACTTTTGGATTGGTTTAGAGTAGAAGCTCACTGTCTAACATAGGTGATGGGTATTGGAAAGTAATTGTAAATATTGTATATATAGTTTTTAGTACAAAAAGATAACACTGCCCTGGGGGCAGGCAGAGTGCCTCTGTCTGACCTCGGCTGGACAGGAGAAAGAATTTTATAGATAAGACACAATAAACAACGTTGAGAATGAGAACTGAAGAGTTCTGACTCCTTCTTCGAGCACTGGGCTGGGAAAAGAGACTTTCTAACACATCTGGGGGTCACTGTGAGCAGCAGAGATCCCGATGTCTCTGTGACATTGGGACTGTCTCAGCCCTTCTTCCTCTGAACCTGCTCCTGCAGACACTGCCCAGACAGAGGGTATGTGGGCACCTCTCCTCTTCTACTTTTACTCAGCAATACCTAAAGGAGTTGTTCATGTGGGGTCTGTCCCAGCCCCTTCTGTCAGCACAGTTCCTGTCTGGCACAGGCTGAAACAGCAGCCAGCACTGATGTCTCCCAATAAGCCTGTCTAAATTGCCCTGTTTATTTTGCAGATGTTCCCATGTTATTCTGAATTTAATGAGACACCAATTTTCTTTTTGGAGCAGGTTGATTTCTCAAGCTGCCTGTTCCTTTTGGAGAAGAAACTAAAAAAAAAAAAAACCCACCTGCTGAATGGCAAAAACATCTCACTCTGTCTGTGTCTCAGGCAGAACTCTGTGTGCACACCTGTGTGTGTGTGTAATGCTCCACTTGCCAAGGTGGAAATGATGACAGGAAGCCAGAGAAAGGTCTCATTGGCTCTAAAATTTAAGGTACCTGCAGGACTCTTGCATGTATTCTCATAGGAAATGGGTTTTGAAGTCTCTGTGGACCATTTTAAGGTCTGAGTGTGAAGCAGCTCCAGGCTGTGTGGAAAAGGCTGCTGGAGCTGTCTCTGTCTGCTGTCCCTCATCCCTTCTGGGGCCAGTGCTGGGCCTGACATCCTAACAGCTGCAAAATCCAGCTAATCCCATCTCACCAGTGAAATGGCCCTAAATCATCCCTGTCTGATTCTGGACTCCAAAGAGACATTTCATGGGTGATTGTGAGTGATACAGTGTGTGGTAATGGATGTATTTAAATGGGATTTATGGGTGACACCTGTCACATAGAGCCTTCCATCAGTGACAGGCTGCAGAGATTTACACAGTGACACTGAGATGTGAGCTGCTGTAAGAGCTCCCTTGGCAGTGTTGGAGCCTTACAGGGTTTGTCAGGAGCATAAACTGGGCTCCTTTGGCCACTGGCTGGTACAACACCACACAAAATCTCTGCCAAAAGCTTGAGTGCATTTGGCATCTGTCCACAGAGGATTTCCTTAGCCCCAAGGCTCTGTTTGCCTTTTCCTCATACATTTTGGGAGGTGTTTCGGTGAGTCCTTGGTCACAAGAGCTTCACAGGAGCAAGCAGCATCCCAGAAGAGCCCCACCATGATTCCTCCTCCTTCCCATGTGCTTCCCACAGTTCATAGTGTCCTAGAGTGGAAGGGGCTTCAAAGCTCATCCAGTGCCACCCCCTGCCATGGGCAGGGACACCTTCCACTGTCCCAGGCTGCCCCAAGCCCTGTCCAGCCTGGCCTTGGGCACTGACAGGGATCCAGGGGCAGCCACAGCTGCTCTGGGCACCCCACCCTCACAGGGAACAATTCCTTCCCAATATCCAAGGTGAATCTACCCTCTTTCACCTTAAACCATTCTCACTTGTCCTATCACTGCTTGCCCTGGCAAAAAGTCCCTCTCCAGCTTTTCTGTAAGGTCCCTTCAGGTACAGGAAGGCTGTTCCTATTTGCTGATGACTCTGGCTAAGGTGGACACCCCTCAGCTGTGCCAGGCTTCTCCTCCATTCCTACACAGACCTCTCAGCCCATCTTCCCTCTCCCTGTTCCTCCAGGATCCACCCTTCTCCCTGGATCTCCCAACTGTGGCTCCAAACGCTCTCCTCCACCTCCTGATTTCCCCCATTTCCAGCAGACATCTCTGGATCTCTGGATCTCCCATCCAGGAGATCCTTCCTGCCCTTCCTGTGGAGGATTGGTGGGGATATCTGCAGTGAGATTATTTCCAGGAGACTTCTGCCAGGACCTGATGTTAACTCAAGGTGTCAGCTCTGCTCAGGCACAGCCAGGCTGTGCTGAGGTTCCAGGCAGCATTTCCATTGTTTCTCATTTCATTTGGGGGCAGGGAGGCCTGGGAGATTGATTTTGTTTTTCCTCATTGCTTTTTCCCCAAGATCTGTCTTTGGCTGTCTTTCAAGACTGGCTCTGAAGAGTGAAAGTTTTGTTTTGTTTTGTTATCAGCCGCTCCCCCACAGCTGGTGGGACACAGAGATGGGGCAGTACATGGTGCTGCTTTTGCTTTTTGCTTTGCTCTTCTTTCTGCTTTGCTCCTGCTTTACTCTTGCTTTTTGCTTCTGCTCATTAGTTAGTTTAGCTGAGCAGTCCAAATTTTCCTGGACTGTTTTCCTTTCCTTTTTTTGGAACCCCTCAAGCCTGCTCCAGACTGGGCCACTTTGGGGCCTACTGGGGCCTACTCTGGGCAGCACTGGAGGGACTGAGAACAGAGCGACCACCCCCAGAGAGACTTTCTCAATTTGTCATCTTTTTCAGAGTGGTGAAAGAGTGGTGCCATCCTGTATTGTTCCTTCTGTGTGCTGGGGGTGCTGTGCCTGTTCAATAAACAGGTTCTTTCCACTTCTCTCCCAGGAATCCTTCCCAAACCGGTTGGGAGCAGGGGCTGTGTGGGTTTGCTTTCTGGAGGGGCCCCTTTGGAGGTTTTCTCTCAAATTTGCCCTAAACCAGGACAGTGAGGCAGTTCATATGTCAGCACTCCCAGACACACACACAGGCACGGATCAAACAGCTGAAGTCACCCATCAGTCTAAACATGCCCAATATTCACAATATTTTGCTCACTGAGCTATCAGAGGGGGCTGGATACTACCTTGAATTGACCTGTGGGAGTTGATTGTGTGAGAACATTTTCTCAGCAGCAACATGATACATTTCTTGCTTCTTGGGCTTTTGGGTTTTTTTAATCTATATCTTTATAATTCTGCCGTAAGGCAGCCTTGGATTTGTAAAATTAGCCTGTCATAACAAATTCATGTCCTCATCAAAGGCTGCTGTTGTGCTTCCTCCCAGACTGGAGCATTCACAGACTAAAGCTGCATTATCACAGTAATTTCAAAGTTCAATAGTGTATTTTCAAAAGCAATTGCTTTTAAATGCAGTTTGTTACATAACAGCAAATTTAGACTTACACTTTTCCTCAAAACGAAAATTAAATTCTTTAAATAGTAAGTCAGCTCCTGTTCACTCTTGTCTTTGCTTTTCTTATTCTAAAATGATCCAGCTATGCTTGGTGCCCCTGAAAGTGCAAGGTTAGAAGGACTATATAAAATCTTTTCATTACAAAAAATTGGAATTTTTAAACCCAGAGAAAAGTGGATTCCACATTTTAAACCTCTCAAAATTCTCAAAAGTCTCTCACATGACTCTCTGGCCTGAATGAGAATCTTTTGTGCAGAGAGGTCCAGTGCTGACTGGGATTGAGAGTTATGGATGGCTCTGCTGGAGGCTGGGGTTGATGGGAAGGGGATATTGATGGAAACATCTCTGATCAGAAAAACCACTCAGCAACCCAAACCCCCTCCTCCTTCTGATGCAGGAGACCACCTTTATTCTTCTGGATGAATCACAGGCCTCTCTTGTCAGGGTGGAACAAGTTCATCTCCTTTAAATCTTGTCTGCTTGCGTTTACTTGTTGGGATTTTCTCCTGGCCCCACAACTCCTCTTTCAAGGCATTGTTTAGGACACTGCCTCCTCCCACAGGGTATCCATGGGGATGCCCACTTTGGCCATTTTTGGCCCAGCCTTTCCTTCCCCACCCACACAGCACATCCATCTTTCTGCCTTGGATGGTCTTGCCTGAGATCCATCTCATTTTTTTGTGAGGTGCAGAGTTTGGACACATCCAGCCCAGTGACCATTCTTAGCTGGCAAGAGAGAGGAAGACCTTGAGAACCACAATTAACTTGACCTCTCTGTTTTGTGTAATTGTCTTCAGAAATATCCTTAAAACCACCTCAACGTCATTCTGCAAATCCATGGTGAATACTCCTTTCCCCTGGCAGGCACCCACAAGTCCTGGGTGCATTAAAAGCACCATCTATCACACTGACCAATAAAATCAGGCTGTTTGGTTGTAGTCCCTCCTCTTTCTGTACCCCTTATTTTAGTTTCCTTTGGTTTATGGCTAAATTGCAAGTTTTGGAGGTGATGTCTTTTAATCAAATTAATAATAATAATAATAACAACAATAATTTGACAATACGCATTTCTAATTAGTTGGGACAGATTTGGATTGGTGAATCTACACAGGAGGATGCTGGCTAATGTTTAGGTTACATCCCACTGGAACCTTTAGGAGATTTTCCTTTCTTTTCCACAGGTGCTGCCCTGTCTTATAATATAATTTGGAGACACAAGCACTGAGCTCAGTTACTGCTGAATCAACACTGCCATGTCCATTGTTATTTCTGAAAGCTGTGGCCTAAATTGTCAGCTTTGGGAGCCTAAAGGCTCCTTAACTCAAGATACTGATCATCCCAAACCACCATCTATGTGCAAAGACAAATAATAATTTATATGAATGTGAGCTGAAAAGCTGCAGGAATTTGAGCCTGTAAGTCCAGTGCTTAGTCTGCTATTAATTAAGGTTATCTCTTTATTAGTAATTTCCCTTGTGAGGGCTCAGACAGCAGCAGTCCTAGTGAATAGAAAATGTTCTTAACCTTGCTTTTTTTGGCAGTTTGGGAAATTAGAGTTTATTGATTGTAAAGGAATTCTTACCAGCTGAGTTATATGGGTAAAGAAATGAACTGCAGCAGATCTGGAGCTCTCAGGTCTATCTGTGTGCTGGGGACAAATTTCATCCAGCCCCTTCCTATAAAATAGGGTGAATAATCAGCAGAGATAATGTGAGAAGTAGCAGATGGGCTTTCCCAAGGAGCAGGCACACAGCATGATGAGGTGGGGTTTGGGAAGGGTGGCTGTGGAGCAGCAAGCAAAAGAACAGAAACAGGAGCTCACCTTTGAACAGTGATTTCTGGGCTTGGATGCTCAGAGGTGTCAAGGTGCTCCTAGATCAAACCTGCCGTGGGAAGCAGTGGGAAAAGTGTAAAAAACAGAGATGAAAAGGGTAAAAGTGGCTCCTGAGGTCACCATCACCCAACACCACTTGACTCTTGTGTCATGGTGACTCTCACCCAAAAATGTGCTTGCAAACACAATGAAATTGCCCAAGAGGCTCCCATATCCAAGGAAGACCTGCTTGCTGTGGTTTGCAAATGGAGAAGGCTGAGAGCACCCATGAATTTGCCACCAGAGTCATCAAGTTGGCTTCTTGTGACAAAATGACAACTTGGCCATTCAAAGAAAGTTCAGGGGCCTCTCAAGTTTTATGTCTGTGCTAAAGGCTGATTCAATCACAAGAGAAATACAATTTTGGCTCTTGGCTGCCTGTCATTCCTTGCTTAGTCATCTCAGCATCCAGACACACTGGAGCATCTGTGCTACAACACAGAGGAGAACCAAGACTGTGTGAGTAATGAGGAGCAAAGACTGAAAGCAAAAGGCTGAGAATCTCAGCATAAAGTTCCCAGGATGAATTAATGAATGATTTTCATAGAGAAATAAGAACTATACTCTCCAAGGAGATTACTCACAATGAACAGTTCGATCTGCTCCAGCCTGAAGAAAGGAAAAGGGGAAGAATAAATAGTCTTTCTCCAAAAGGAAAGGCTATTAATACTGCAGTGTCTTAATGGCTCACATGAGGACCATTGTTATCAAGTGTATTTATTAATAGCCTGGATGCCTGAGCATTCATCTCAGTGCATGGGCAGTGAAAAGAAAATTTGTGGATAAATATGAAGCTACGTGAAATGGTCAAGTCTTGAAAGCTCAGGGAGGAAATTCCACGAGTTCCATGATGGGGCAGTGCAGTGGCTGAACGAATTTGGTGCATAAAAGGCAAAGTAATGGGAATGGGAAGGGACAATCTGGACTATTTGCATCCATTAATGGGTTCTAAATTGACTGTAACTGCCCAATAAAAGCTCATCCTCAATGTGAAATGCAATGGGAACATCTGCCTGCTGTGGTGTGCAGAAGTTGTCAAAGAGCAGACAACACTTGGGAGCTAAGAAAGGAAACAAGAAAGATATAAAATGGAGCAAGGAAGGTCCTGGAGGGTCACAGTGCCAGAGACCTCTGTGCTTGGATGCCCATCCCCAGCCCCCAGAGCACTGCAAACCCACTGCTGTCACCTCCCCATCACCTCCCCAGCTCAGAACTGCAGGAGCTTGGGGGAGACAGCACCAGAACTTTCCAAACCTGAGAAAACTTTTCCAAACTTGAAAACTTTCCAAACCTCAGTCCACCAGTGTCTGGGAGACATCCCTGTTTTCCAGCCCTGAACACATGCCTGTAATCTCTGCCATAAGGTCAGATCCCCTCCTACACAGGGGGATTATTCATAGAATCCTTTAGGCTGGAAGAGACCTCCAAAATCATGGGGTTCAGCCATTAACCAGCACTGCCAAGCCCACCACTACCCCATGACCCCTGGTGCCACTTCTGCTCCTGGTGTTTCCCACCCTGACCTTCCATAAAAGAGCTTGGGATAGCAGCCATCAGCCCTGTGCATTGTTAGTACCAAAACAGGAGCCAGCACAGAGGAACTGCCCCAAACCTCTTCCAAAATTGCCCCAGAACCTTCCAGAGCTGGAGGTTCTTCCCTCCCTCTTGCCACAGGCCCTGGGACCCAGCAATGTCCTTCAGCAATCCAGGTTCCTTGTCTTCCTCTAACAGCACTAAGTACCTGCTCACACACTGCACTGAACCATTTTAATGTTTTAATCCCACTTCCCCAGGCTCCTTCCTTTGGAAAATGAATACCCATTGTGAGGAGGGAATTTTGTGATTCCTGCATGAACTTCCCTCCCAGGCAGCAGCATGGATCTTGTATCTCACTCCTTTCCATGGATTTCTCCATCACTTGGTGTGCTGCTGTCACTGTCTCCAGTGTTTTCACAAGTCTTTTCTTGCCCTCACCTCAGCCAACAATAAATTTCACTTTTTCTGTAGGAGAAGAAGCTCTTCCTTCACCTGCCCTGACCCCTGATTGCCCTTGGGTTGCTTTCACACCCATGAGATGTGTTTGATTTGGGTGTTGAGGGATTTGGAATATAAAACTTTACATATGATTTCCTCCAACCCTGAACTCAGTGCTGGCTTTCTGTGCTGGCTCTTTGAGCACCTGTCAGAAGTTTCCTTCTCCAAATTTCCTGCTTTAAAACCTTCCCTTACCCTAAGCCTGCCATGGTGGACATGGATGTCTGGCAGAGCATTTTCCTTGGAGTACAGCTTGTCTTCAAACCCCTTCCACAGAGTGCAGCACTTAATCCACATCATGCAGCTCTCTTCCTTTTCAGCTGCTCCATGCACCAAGTTAAAATCCAATCTCATGCAAATTCCATAAACAAGCTTCCAGCTAACATTGTTTCCCTAATGTCCTCTACTCCCTGCCTGGGCACTTAAAATCTTCCATTACTCTGCTCTTTCTACATATTTTATTGTTTGTTCCTATCACCTCCCAGTCCAGTCTTTTTCTCCTGTAGAGAAAAGGAGAGATGATTTTTCCCATCACCCCATTTATTGTGTTTTTATCTCATGAAGTCTGTGGCTAAGCAAATGCTCATGGTCAAATCCTTCAATAAAATGGAAGTATATAAAATATTGTACAAGCAGCAGTGATAACTCTCCATTAAGGAAGGTCCCAAATCTGTATAATTCCACTGGCTTCACTGGAGTAGGTCTTCAGAGGGACCAGGGTAGATGGAAATTGTTTCCAGCACTGGTCACATTAGAAATTGCTATTTTCAGGTCCTATTTAAAAGCTTGCAAAATGTTGTCCTTTGGGCTGAAATTGCCTGTAATCAGCACCTATCCCACAGTGATTTCTCCCTTGTTTTGAAAGTTTGTGCAGAATTAGGAGATCTGCTTTTGAATACAGTAAAGAAGAAAATATCTTCCTTTTTTTAAGTCTTTCTGACCTTTTTTCTTGGCAGCTCTACAGCTGAATTGGCTGTGGTTTGAAAGATGCAATTTGGCAGGAAAATAGCCCTCACTGGGGAGCAGTGCAGGGCTTTGTATTGCAGGAAATTGGGTTTGATTTGCCCATGCTAGAAGTATTCAAAAATTGCAATCTGACCATATGCAGTGGAGGGCTTTTGCTAAGCTGATTAGAGGACATGGAGACCAGGGAATAGGAGTCTGCATGAGCCAGAGGAAAAGGGAGATCCTGAGGGATGGACAGGGGGAACCAGTGTGGTGGAGAGGGATGCTCATCTCCTTCCACCTTCAGCACAGAATCCCAGGATGGGTCAGGCTGGAAGGGACCATGGTGGGCTCATCTGGTGGCACTCCCTGCTCAGGCAGGGCCATCCCAGAGCCCAGGGCACAGCAGTGTCCCTGTGGCTCTGGAATATCCCAGGGAGGAGCCCCCAGAGCCCCTCTGGGCTCTGCTCAGGGCTGGCTGTGCCCAGGACAGCAGCTCTGCCCTGGGGCAGGGGAATTGCTGGGACCAGCCCTGCCCGGGGCTCTGGGGCCATGGCAGGGCCTGGGGCACATGGGGATGGACAGGGGCAGACTGGGACAGACAGACAGGGACAGATAGGGACAGACAGGGACAGGGACAGACAGGGACAGGGACAGACAGGGACAGACAGGGACAGACTGGGACAGACAGACAGGGACAGGGACAGACAGGGACAGACAGGGATGAACAGATAGGGACAGACTAGGGTGGGCTCAACCCTGCCCGGGGCTCTGGGGCCATGGCTGGGCCTGCTCTGACCTCTGCACACAGGAACAGACAGGGACAGACAGGAACAGACAGACAGGGACAGACTGGGCTGGGCTCAGGCCCTGCCCAGGGCTCTGCGGCCATGGCTGGGCCTGGTGCGCACAGGGATGGACAGGGACAGACAGACAGGGACAGACTGGGACAGACAGACAGGGACAGACTGGGCTGGGCTCAGGCCCTGCCCAGGGCTCTGGGGCCATGGCTGGGCCTGGGGCAGAGCCTGGGCCTGCTCTGAGCTCTGCATACAGTGAGGGACAGGGACAGACAGACAGGGACAGACTGGGACAGACAGACAGGGCCAGCCAGGGCTGAGGCCCCTCTCTCTCCCTGGGGCTCCTCCAGCTGAGCAGCCCCGGCTCCCTCAGCCCTTCCTGGGCACGGAGCTGCTCCAGCCCTGCCCCAGCTCCAGGAGCTCCTGGCCCTGCTGTGCTGAGGAGCCAGAGCTGGGCACAGCACCCAGAGGTGCCCCTGGGGCTCGGACAGAGCACCCAGAGGTGCCCCCAGACCTGGGCACAGCACCCAGAGGTGCCTCCTTTGATTTTCTGTGTTGAACAGTCCAGTTTCTGCACCCCAATGCCTGCACAAACATATTATTGCCATGCACAGCAGCCTTCCTGCTATTTTCAGTGGCTTTTTCCTGGTTATTTGAGACCTTGTAGGATTAGATCCATACTGCATGATGAAATAATTTTTTCCCTAGGCTGCATTGAACACTGGGAAAACTGAGTCTGCAGCAATAAACAGAATCCATATTTCTAATCCATTTTAAACCAGAAAGGAGATTTTTCACAAACTTCCTCAGCTCTGAAGATTCTTCAAATCCTCTTCAGTCCCTTTAAATATTAAATCATTCTCATGCACACACCAGGCATAGCCCATCTCAAAAAGCAGGAATACCAGGAAATCATATTCACATGCACATTCTTTGGAGCAGTTGTTAAACTTGTGGGTGAGCTGACTGAATTAGTGGAACAGAATATTTGACTAAAATAAAAATATCTTTGGGCCTGACAACTGGAAATCAGTTTGCTACAGTGATTTCTGATAGACAGTTGTACTGCATGAGCAAATTCCATGCTTGGGGAAAAGGATCAAGAGACAGGATGAATAAGAGGTATAGTTAATAATAACTAAGCATTGAAAAATTATCCCTATCGTGCTGGTCATTCTGGGTTGCTCTGCTCTCTCTGACCCACAACTGTGTTTTCCTAGCAGAAGTAATTAGGTTTTAATTCAGATGTAGTTTCAACACCCTTCTTTCAAGCTGGTTTGTAGCTTACTCTGAAAATCTCCCAGCTGAAACCAAAGTGTGGGGATAAACTAATGAGGGACCACATAAATATATCCCCAGAGAGGGAGGATTTGATTAACCTGAGCTCTTTGCATTACAAACACTGTGATTTGCCAGGGAGATGAGGATGAGTTGTTGCAGGATGAGTTTATCTGCTCCATGCCCTACCCACAGCCTTCATCCTTCGTGGCCACTCACTAAGATGTGCAATTCATACCTTTTTTCATCCTGCTTACCATTACTTTCCTCCTTCTTCACAATAGGAGACCACACAGAGCACAAAGAGGGAGGCAGTGCTATTCCTGCCCTGCACTGCAGCACAAAACCCATTAATTGCACTTTTGGCAGAGAAGCCCAATGAGGTACGTGCATATAGGGCTCAAAGCTCTTTAAATATGCACGAAATGTTCCCCTAAGAAGCCTTCACTACTTGGGAGTGCTCTGCAAATTTCCAGTGGCAGAGGAGTGGCTTTTCTGAATTCAGTGTCATTGGGATGGGTGATTGTGCTTGGGGCAAAGGTGGCAGCAGCTGGTTCAGGCATGTGAGGGCTGGGGCTGCTTTTCAACCCAGTTCTGAGGAAATCCTGTACCCCCAGGAGTACTGAACATGGCAACAAGGAGGATAATGTCATGCAGCTTGATATAACTCAATGAAAAACTCACCCCAGGGCACCCTGAGATTAAACAGGTGCTCTTTGAGCCCCTCATGTCAATGCCCTGTGGCTTTGCTGGATGACTGCACTTCTAGCACCATATCCATGTCTTTCTCCCTTGGCAACCTCCTCCCCCATGACAGTGGAGACAAAGCCATGGCATGATTTCCTGCCCCTCACCTATGTCCTTTAATTTGGACCTAAAGTTGTTTTTTACTACCTGTCCTCAGTCCCCCATGACAGTAGAGACAAAGCCATGGCACGATTTCCTGCCTCTCCACCTATGTCACAGAATCACAGAATAATGAGGTTGAAAGACATCTCTAAGACCATCAAGTCCAACCTATGCCCTAACACCTCACCTAGACTATAGCACCCAGTGCCATGGTCAGGCTTTTTTTAAACACATCCAGAGATGGTGATTCTGCCACCTCCCTGGGAAGAGCATTCCAGTATTTATTATTCTTTTGGTGAAAAATTTCTTCTAATATCCAAGCTATACCTTCCCTGCTGTAGCTTGAGACTGTGTCCTTTGATTTGGATCTGAAGTTGTTTTTTACTAGCTTCCCTCAGTTCTCAGGGCACAGCTGAAGGGCCCTGGGCTGGGTTTCAGGGTGAGGGGAGGTAACTGGTGCTCAGCAAGCAGAGAGGAGCTCAGGGTCACCCAGTCCAGCTTCCCATGGCCAGGCTGTGCTTTGGGATCCAGGTGTATTAAACAGAAGGTGGGCTCAGGAATGAAACAGCAGCTCTCAGAACCAGCTAATCCTGGTTGTATCCAATTCAGAAATGGCTGCTGATCCAGAGGAACTGGAAAGAAGAGCCCTTAAGAGAGTGAATTTATATTCTGAGCTTTTGCTTCTCACTCACAGCTGTCTGAAAAACATCACTCCCCCCCCGCCCTGAGCTACTCAATGAGAAGAGCACAAGGAGAAGGAACAGCTCAGATCTGGATGGGCTGTTTGTCAGGTATGAATTCTCTCATCCAGCCACTCTCACTTCTATTCAGCACATGTAATGAATGTCTGAAAAATCTGGAAATTTATGTTCAGATCAATGGGAGCTGATTAATTACCTAAGATGTATTCAGATAACAGAGTTGAGAGGAAAAGCAAAGGCAATGCTTTCAAAAATGCTCAATGAAGTAAACCAAGTACATTGGGAATGTTTTTAAAGGATAAGTGCAAAGACGACCCAGGCAAGCGAGGTATCAAAGAAAGGAGACATCCAAAAGCCAGTCTTACAATCAACAACATAGACATGAAGGAGAAAAGAAATCTCTAAAGCTATTAAAAATCTGGAAACCTATTAAAAATGGATTAAAAAAGGTACAAGGAAATCAAATCAAGAGACATGGAGTGGTACTTGTGAAAGAAACCTTAAACAGAGTGGAAAATTTACTCTGTGATCGAAGAGAATTTGAATAGTGGCTCCAGCCATGATGGAGAGCAGCACTTTCTGATTTCACAGATGGAATGTAGATGTGCCTTCAGCTCACAGGAACCCTCCAGGGGGTTCATCCTGTCCAGCTGTGGTGTCCCCACCTCGGCTGACCAATGATTGCAGAGATAGTTAAAAATCCAGATCTGCTCTGCCTCCTGCTCCAGCAGCAAACCCTGCCCGTGTCTCAGGGGTGTGTTTGGAGTGGGAAGAGCCCAGGACAGCCACAGCAAGGGAAAGGCAAGTGAGAGCTGAGCCTGTCTCCCAGCACAATTAACCCTCTCAGCACCAGGAGCTGCCAGGGGCCCTGCAGAGAGGTTGTGCCCAGCCTGCACTGCTGGACACAGCTCAGCACTGTGAGGATTTCATCTCTTTGTTCAATGGAGCAGACTCTGAGCCATGGGCATGGAGAAAGCTGAGTTAATATTCACACAGAGGAAGCTCCTGGGTTGATATCCAGTCTCAAAGCACAGCCCTTCTACAAAGAACTAACATTTTATCCACTATGTGATGGGGAATCTCTTCTGCTGCAGCCTTTTAGAAACACCACAGCCAAGCACCAATACCTGGGATGAAAGCAGGTGCTTTGGAGGTTAGAATGGACTTTTCAGCTCTGCCCCTTCCAGATAAATATTGCCCAGATCTGCCTTTCTTGTCTCTCCCAGATGAAAATCCACTAGCAGCTCTAATTTTCCCCACTTTCTCACTTTCAGTTTTATTTTTTCTGTACAAACATCAACACTAACACCCAACCATTACTTCAGTGGCAAAGGAATAATAAAGTTCCCACAATCCAGGTGATTTTCCTAAGAGAATCACATGAAAGGTTGAACATTCAGAGACACCAGAGGCACCTGAGTGCTGACCACTGTTGCTGCACCTCCAGGAGAAGCAACCAGGCAAGCCTGGCTGTGCTCAGGAATGCTGAGCCACACCTTTCACCTCCTGCCCATCCCCTTTTCTCACATCACCCTACCCAGCCAGAGGATGAGAAAAGACCTCCACACCACACAGCCCTCCAGGAATGTCTCCATCCCTTCTCCAAGCCCAGGTTTAGTTTCCTCCTTCCCCTCATCTTCAGGAGGCATTTCCAGACCATTACTGCTCTTCTTTAAAAACCTTCTCATAACTCCCTGAATGCTTTCATGGCCTGCATGCTGCATTTGTTCTTGTTCCATGACAGTCCTTTAGCTTAAGCAGTTTCCTTCCTCCTCTCTGTTTATTCCCCCTTCTCTCATTGCACTCAGGTCTCTTTTGGCCATGGTTTGCTCCTCCTGCACCAGCCAAGCTCTGAGCAGATGAGCTCAGCCTCTTCCAGAGCCTTTCCCTACCCCTTCAAGAGGGGAAAGGCTTGCAGAGCTCCTGGCTGTGCTCACACCTGGGCAGGGACACAGTTCTCACCCTCACCCATTCCCAGTGGGAAAAACTGGGATAAGCCTTTTCCAGAGCTGCTCCATGCTGGCAGCTCCCCATCCCCTGTGACAGAGGAGTGGAAACAGCTTTCTCTCTTTCTCTCCTATTCTGCCTTTTCCAAGTGATGAGGCCCAAGCTCCAAGCAGAAATTCGTGTTATTACTCCCAGAGTGCACAGCTCTGCACTTTGTACTATTACATTTCATTCTGCTTCTATTACTTCCCTTGTCAGGATCATCCAAGTGTTTTATTTGTTATATTTGATCCGATTTTCCATTTACCTTCGGGTCTTTAATTATTCTTTCCTTGCAAATTTATTCTGAGCTTTGCATACCGTTGATGTCTCCAGTTGCCTGGATCCTTTATTTCTTTTTTAAAACTGGCTTGTCATTTTTCTGCTTGACTTATGTATTAAAAATCCTGGAAAGTGGACTCATGATTTCATGTGCCAGCTCTTTAAGGAGTCTGTTTTGGATTATTTGTTCCCCCCTGGCTTCAGTGCATTAAAGCTCTTTCAGTTTTGCTTTCACCTTGGATGCTGAAATTTCCATTTTTATAAATCTCATGCCCATTAGTGATCGTCCCTGTGCCCTTGTGTCCTGCAGCAGCCTCTTTATTGAAAATGGAAGCAAAATAGTAATTTTTTTTGCTTTTTATTTCCTCCATCTTGCTTTCTTTTTTGTCTGTGTGACCTGGGATTTTTTTAATTTAAAATAAATTTGCAAGTTGTAACTGCCCTTGAGTTTTGGGAACTTTAATTTTACTCCTGAAATCTCTGCACTCAGAAGGAGTTTGCTGATCCATCTCTTCCTCTGTCCCTTTCAGGTCCCACCCCTGCCATGGGCAGGGCCACCTTCCACTATCCCAGGTGGCTCCAGCCTGGCCTTGGGCACTGCCAGGGATCCAGGGGCAGCCACAGCTGCTCTGGGCACCCTGTGCCAGGGCCTGCCCACCCTCACAGGGAACAATTCCCAATTCCCAAACTCCCATCCATCCCTGCCCTCTGGCAGTGGGAGCCATTCCCTGTGTCCTGTCCCTCCATCCCTTGTCCCCAGTCCCTCTCCAGCTCTCCTGGAGCCCCAGAAGGATCTGTCAGGTCTAAGGTGTCCCTGGAGCCTTCTCTTCTCCAGCACAGGAACATCTGCCATAAATTTGATGGAACAACCTTTGTTCCCAGGGTCTGCAGATGACCACAGCCCCTCTCCCCATAGGAATACTCTAAACACCACTTTTAACATTACTGGGCAGCTGAAGAAAAAGTAGTCAGATTCCCTTCTTCTGCTCTTGTTTGGTAACAATAAGAACAACCTTGTTCACCTGCTCACCTAACAGCAAAATCTGATGGCAACAATAAAGTAAGAACTGAAACAAAAAACTTTTCTGAGAAATCAGCAACCTTTTCCCCTCCACACGTGGTTCCTGTGGTTGGATTTTTATTTAAAAGAGCTCAGGTTACTGATATTGCAATTTAGATCTGACAAAAAAACACCTCTCTGCAAAAAGCTGAGGTTTGTCCTCTGCATTTCTTCTACTTGAAGATTCTTCAGGTGCCTACAAGTGCAGTGTCTCTGGATGGGTTCTAAATAGCCCAACCAAGCAAAGAAAAAGCACTTTTAAGTGGAGACAGTGTTAGAGATGAGAGCCTGGAGAGATTTGTTCCACACAAAGATAATCTGCAGCAAAATAGGACATCCTGCATCAGCCTTTCTCATCCTCTCTTTTGTTTGAGTGTTTCTCATCTGGTTTGGGCTGTTCAATTTTTGGTTTTGTTTTTGGTTGATTGGTTTGATTTGGTTTGGTTTTAATGAGATTCATTATTTCACTGAAATATTAAGTCTAGGGTGAGACAGCAGCATCCACTCATTTTTTAGTGTCCAGTGGAAAGCATTTCTCATGCTGACACATCAAAGACTTTCCCAGTTTATAGTGAGATGAAGCCATTAAAAAACCATTCTTATTAAAAAGAAGAAAGCATGATATCCCTGATTTTAGTGCCACACAAACCTGGACCCAGCTCTGGCTTTTCCTTGAGCTCATCCAGCACCTCATGTCCAATCCAGTCCTGTGTTCCCTCAGGATTGTGCTGTCCCCAACACTTCTGCAATGCTCCAGGAGGGACAGGGGTCTCCTCGTGCCACACAGAGCTGGGGGTGAAACCAAGCAAAGATGGAATTCCAGTGGGTGTGGGGCTGGGATGGATGGGAGCCAACATCTCAGGGGGAAGGGGAGGCTGTGGGAGCAGCAGGAAGGGATGACTGAAAGGCAGGGAGGATCATATAAATAGAGAAACAAATGAACTCACCATCCCTGGTGCCCAGAGATTCCCCAGCACTTGGTTTTCCATATGAAGGATCCTCACTGAGGGATTATTCTGGGGGATCCAGTCCAACCCCAGCTGAGCTGATGGTCCTGAGGGTCCTGCCAGGTACATCCTGCAGGTCCCACTGGGGGTTTCCCAAATGCTGAGTCCAAGCCATGCCACAAAGCTGTTGGGAAAACCCCATAAATCTGTGTCTTTGGAGCTCCCCCAGCTCTGCTGCAAAAGGGAATGAGGACAGAGATGAGTTCTTGAAGAGCATTTGGTCAAGAAAAGAGTTCTAGTTTTTGTCTGAACTGCTAACTTCCTCCACAGTGAAATAATTCCTTTACTAATGAGGTCCAGCCCAACTTAGGAAAAGAAAGTGAGTTAATTCAGCATTTGTTATCTGATTAACCAAAAATGTGATTTTAGGCAGTGATTTTTCCCTATCAGACCTCCCATCCCAAATGTGATTATTTGCCACATTATTTCATTTTTCTAATGAAATCCAACGTGCACTAATAAAGACAAGACTGGCCTTGACAATTACACTTTTTGCTCCAATTCATGCAAAAACTACCAGAGAATGATCTTAGGAGCACAGGGAAGTTCTGTGGGTGCTCTTGCTGGAGCTCCCTTAGTGTGGGATTTTCCACAGGCTGCATTAGTGGGCCTGAGGCAGCACAAAGGCTCCATCTGAGAGCTCATCACACACTCATTTACTGCAGGTCCTGCTATAAATAATGCATCCAGTGGGGAGCTGAGCAGCCCTTCATGGAGTAATGCACTCAGGCTTCTTCCTCCCACAGAGGCCAAACCCCAGGTGTGTGTGCTGGGATCACAGGAGAACGTTCCCAAATCACCTCAGGGACTTGGGCTCAGGACAGGGAAGATTGGGATTCAGATCTTACCTCTCAGTCCAGGTGTTTATATGTCTGTCAGGTTATTCCTTCCTTTATTGTCAGGACATGCTGGCTGAAAAGCAGAAAGCAGGCAAAGATCTGTTTAGATGTTCCATGGGGATGAGATGTGGGTTCCCTGTGGGGTTTTCCAGTCACTCCAGGGAGGGCCAGCAGTGGAGGGCAGGATAAGAATGGTCACAGCTGCACTGTCCCCAGAGACCCTCAGGCTGCTCTTGGCAGGGATGGGGATGAGAACTCATCACAGCCTTAGTCCAACACCTGCAAAATGAGAAAATTATTGGTAAAATTGACTATGAGAAATGAGGTCAGATGTTTTTCTGAAAATCCATTTTTTTTCATCCAAGAGGAGGATCCAGGTGATCCAGTCTTCCTGCTCTAGCCCTGCCTGTGTAGTGAGGATGGCACCTGGAGCTGCTCCCACAGAGCTGTGCAGTCTGTGCCTCTCCAGGTTCCCAGCACAGGGGCGGTTTTAGTGACAGACTGGATATTTTTGGTTTCTCTTCCACCTCTTCTCTCTCAAGAATATGAAGAGATCTTGGCTGACACCTTCCCTGCCTTGTCTGTTGTTTTGCTTTTTTTCCCCTCCCTATTTATTCTTTCAGTTAACCCTCTCTTGTGTCCTCTTACAAAACCCTGATGGGAGCTTTGGCCTTTCTAGCCACAAACATGCCACAGCTGTGTGGGGTTTGTACCATTCAACATGAATCATGGAGATTCCTTGGAGTTTTCATGTTTTTCCTTCCCTTCACTGGCATTTCAACAGTGGCACAATTTTCTTGCAGCCTTCCAATCTCTGACACAAGAAGCTCTCTTGCTGCCTGTTTCACTGGGGGCTGGTTTGGCCCCAGGTCCCCTCACATCCTTCACCAGGGTGGTTTCTTCTCTCTGTTCATGAAGTTTCTATAGGACAGGAGAGGCATTTCCCCAGGACAGGGATCAATTATGGATGTGAGGTCCTAACACAGAGTGTTCCCAAGGTGTGGAGGCTTCTTCTGGGCAGCTGAAAAAGCAAATAAAGAGAGTTCTGTTGCATGCTGTACTTTACCTCCACCCTGGAAGGGTGTTGTGCACGTGCCTGGGATGTGCTGGTGCAGGTGAAGGTAGCACACACCCAGGGATGGTGCTGATGTCTTTCTTGGGCAGAGATCCTCAATCCAGAACCATTTTTGCCCAGCATGGAGTGCAGGGGTGAAACAAGGCCATGCCCACACCCAGTGAGGGTGGCCTGAAGGCGAGTCAGACATTCAGAACCTGATTTTTGCCAGCTGCCATGAAGAAAACCCTTCAAACCCTCCTAAAAACCACCATAAAATTGATGTAGCTCCTTGGGACCCTTGAGATGTGTTCCGTTTGTATGACAGTGAGTTCAATAACAGCACATCGACAGGCCCTGAGCAACAGCCCCTGGAGGTTGTCCTTGGGGTGCAGTTTGAGCTGCAGACACATCAGGAGCACCCTCAGCTGCCCCCTGGAACTGCCCCTGCCCCCTCCAGGCTCCAATTTGGAGATTGTTTATCCAACAGGTGATTGTTTGATTGGTTTCATGTGAATTGTTTTCACTTAATGACCAATCACAGCCAGCTGTGTCAGGACTCTGGCAGAAAGTCACGAGTTTTCATCATCATTCTTTGTAGCCTTCTGTCTGTATCCTTTCTCTACTCTTTAGTATAGTTTTAGTATAGTATTCTTTAACATAATATCATATCATAAAAGAATAAATTAGCCTTTTAAGAACATGGAGTCAGATTCCTTCCTTCCTTCCTTCCTTCCTTCCTTCCTTCCTTCCTTCCTTCCTTCCTTCCTTCCTTCCTTCCTTCCTTCCTTCCTTCCTTCCTTCCTTCCTTCCTTCCTTCCTTCCTTCCCTCTCTTCCTTCCTTCCTTCCTTCCTTCCTTCCTTCCTTCCTTCCTTCCTTCCTTCCTTCCTTCCCTCTCTTCCTTCCTTCCTTCCTTCCCTCTCTTCCTTCCTTCCTTCCCTCTCTTCCTTCCTTCCAACCTACCTACCGGGATATCTGGGGGAAAGCCTAGCAAAGGCATCTGGAGTGGGCTCACAGACAGGACTGTTGTTTGTAAAGCTGTTCAGCTGTCAGCAACACAAGGATACACCACAACAGCTTAATCAGAAGCCCCCACCTTGCCCGTGGCTCCTCCTGCCCCCCACACTGCCCATCCCCAAGGCTGAGCCCCACAAGAAGCCCTGGGGCTGTGGGGCAGGCTCCCACTCTGGGCAGCCTCCACCCCCAACTGGCATCAAAATTCAGCCACTGGGAACTTGGGATGGACTCAAATCCCTGGTTACACCATGAGAGTCCCCAGCTTATTAAGCAGGGAAGCAGCAGCCCAGCTTTGTTTGAGAGGGGATTTAGGAAATGTAACAAGCTGTTTTGCTGTTAGATGCTGAAAGGGGAAGAACAGAGCTGTAGTAGTTGTGTTGGTTGGTTGTTTTTTTTTTTTTTCTCAGTCCCTTTTTATCTTTTGGCAGCCCTTTGTACAATTAAATAGCTCCACGGGGATGCCATATGTTGCCAATAGTTTTACACTTCTCAGTAGTGGGAGGCTGGAACACTTTCCAAATTGACATGATAGGAACCCATTACAAAATTCTTCACTAAGAGGAACAGCTAAATGTTCTGTCAAGGAACTGAATTAAAAATAGACCAACTGCTATTGTTATCTCCCCTGAAGAATGCACTTGGCATCACCCACAGCGTGGTACAGCTGGTGGTACATCTCTGCTCCTGGGAGCCCCAGCAGGAGCCTGCAGGGCTCTGAGGGGTGAAGGGCAGGGCTGGGGCCAGACCCAGGGGCAGAGGGGTGGGTTTGGGACCTGCCTTCCTCTCGGGTTGCTGTTGATATTTGCTGCCCTGAGATGTGCAGGATGTCTCTGCTTCAGCCCACGAAACTGAAGAACGAGTCTGGACTCTTCACTTTTTGGTCTTCAGGTTGTTCATTAATTCTTATCTATAAAATTTTCTTTCTGCCCAGCCCAGATCTGCTCAGCAGGGCAGCCACAGGCACTCTGACCACCCCCGAGGCGGTGTTGTCCTTTTATACTACAAAATACATATAACATATTTACACTTAATTCCCAATACCTATCACCTGTGTTAGACAGTGCACTTCTACTGTAAACCAATCCCAAAGTGCCAACATCACTGCAGAAGATGGAGAAGAAGAAGAAGAAGAAGAAGAAGAAGAAGAAGAAGAAGAAGAAGAAGAAGGAGAAGAAAGGCTGGACACGCCCAAGTTCCTCCATCTTGTCCCCATAACTCCCATACCAAAAATCCTAAAATCTACATTTTCACCCTTTGATCATTTTATAATTACACCATTCAAACCTCTGAGACTTTCACGTCCTCATACAAAGCTGGCAACTTGCTCCAGGGGTCAAAATCAAGTCCCCAGGTGTTCTGGGCTGCCTGCAAGGGTCTCTGAGCCCCCCAGCGGGGTCCTTGGCAACTCTGGACACCCAGAGGGATGTGCTGAGTTCCAACACCTTCCCTTCCCCACAGCAGCTGAACAACGTGGTCCCACCAAACCCACTGCCCTGGGCCAGGTGCTGTGCCAGCCTGTCCCTGCCTGCCAGCACAGAGGACACCCCAGGAGGACCCTCACAGGGCTGTCTGCCTTGCCTAAGCTCCAGCACCCTCCAGAGAAGGTTTTTCCTGGCATGCTGGAGGCCAGTGTCACCCAAGTGCTCCTTGGGTCAAAGCTGGGAAGTGTCAAATCCACTTCAGTGCTGTCTGCTGGTCCAGCACACAAAACCTGCTCCAGATGGATTTTAATTCTCTGTGAGGGTGGGCAGGCCCTGCCACAGAGTGTCCACAAAAGCTGTGGCTGCTCCTGAATCCCTGGAAGTGCCAAAGCCAGGTTGGACAGGGCTTGGAGCACCCTGGATATCCCTGCCCATGGTATTTATGATCCCTTCCAACCCAAACCACTCTGTGATTCTACAATTCTGTGAATTTATTTCCTCACAATCTGATGCCTTCATGAAAATAAACATTTTTGCCTGGCCCCATCTCCCCCTTATCCTTGACTGCCTTGTTCTTTACTTGTTTGCTCAGTGATCCTCTCTGCAGGGCTGGCTCTGCTGTGGGACCTGTGGTGACACATGCAGCACAGTGCAGTGGGTGGTGCAAGGGGGATCTCTTAATAGCTTGATAACAGCTATTAAGTAAATACCACATACTGGAACAAAATACTTCATTTCAACCTCAAACAGGGTGGGGTTAACTACCAGAACTGAGTTGTTTACCTTGGGCTGAAATGCCTGTACAGGGGGACTTTCAAAATCTGCTCCCATGAATTACTGGTTTCCACAATGGTTTGTGTTCTATGGTAGTGACAGCTTAAATAAGCAGAAGGATTTTCTTTTTTGTCTCACTTATGCCTCTCCTACAATCCCAGAGCATCATTCACACAATCAAAAATTGCCAGTGTGCCAGGTGCTACAATTGCAGTCAGAGCTGCCCCTTTATTTACTCTGATGCTGTGCTGACACTGAGTTAGTTTAAAAAAAATCAGATTAAAAAAAGCCTCTGTGATTCTTACTTGAAGTTTGCACTAAGAAACAATAAACCAGCAGCAAAATAACCAGGTGGCAATGTTGGGTCAGGGTGAATTGATCTGGGTTTGGTTGCCTGGCCCTGCAGTGAGCCATGCCAGAGGATCCCTGGCATGAACCTGCCCTGGGGTTGTGTTTGTGGAGCTCTGCTGAGAGGAAAGCTGTGTTAACCTGACTGCTCCACACCTTAATGGGGTCTGCACACCCCTGTGAGCCCAGTGCCATGTGTCTGTGCTTGCAGAGCTCTGCAGATCTCTCTGGAGCTGTGTTCAGGGGCCAGAGAGGTGGCAGTGGTGTAAAATATGACCAGTGCAATATAATCCAGTAATTCAGACACCTGGGCTATCAGAGGGTCAGCTCCAAAACAAGGGATTTCTCTGTGTCTGCCAAAAAACCCTCGTGGGTTCTGTGTTGTGTGGGTACAACTATGAAAGATGCATTGTAGAATGACCCATGAGGGGGATTTTAGATTATTGGCTTTAAGGCATTTACAGCATGATGTGGCAAAAGCTGATAGGCCAAGAAACACTGATAGTGTTTTGTAATTAAAAAATAGTTGGCTTCTGATTGTGATGGTGTGAGTTATAACATATTATTGTCTCACCCTTCACATGAGACTAAAAATAGAATAAAAGTTTTTAAAACACCTCTCAGTTACCCCATCTCTGAATCAGAAAAGAATCTAATCCAACAGTAGAGCATATCCAGAACTATGCTATAGCAATACCACTTTGATAAATTAAAACTCAGAGGATAACATGCTCCAATTGTTATTTCCTTTTTGCCATTGGGGTCACTTGATCAAACACTGCTGGAATTCAGGACATCCCTCTGGCTGTCCTGGACTGGGGGCTCAGAGACCCTGGCACAAAGCCCAAGACACCTGTGGTTTTGATTATGACCCATGGAAAAAGTTACCAACCTTAGATGAAGATCTGCAAGCCACGACAGTTTAAGTAGAATGATAGTGAATTTATCATGGGGTGAAAAAATAGATTTTTGGGGTTTTTAGAATGGGGGTTCAGGGGGCAAGATGGAGGGATCTGGGTGTCTTCAGCCTTTCTCCTTTTTCTTGGCCTCCATCTTCTGCTGTGATGTTGGCACTTTTAGATTGGTTTAGAGTAGAGACAAACTGTCTAACATAGGTGATGGGTATTGGAAATTTATTGTAAATATTGTATATGTAGTTTTTAGTATAAAAAGATAACACCACCCTGGGGGCAGGCAGAGTGCCTTGGACTGTCCTGCTGAGCGGACCTTGGCTGGACAGGAGAAAGAATTTTATAGATAAGATACAATAAATAACTTTGAGAACAAGAACTGAAGAGTTCTGACTTCTTCTTCGAGCGCCAGGCTGGGAAAAGAGACTTTAACACATCTTGGGGTCACTCTGATCAGCAGAGATCCCAAGAAAACATCACCTCAGCTTCTCCTCCCTGCATCCCACCATGACAGCCACAGCTACAGGGAGGGCTGTCCCCAGCCTGTCCTCTTCTGCAGCTCACCATGGAGCCTCTGAGGGCTCAGGGGGCCTCTGGGTCACCCATTTTTGGGGGAATGCTTCAAACCCTCCGTGTCTTTGGTGGGAGCAGGTACGGACCCACCTGGCCCTGAGTCATGTCCCAGCCAATATTTTGCCTTCCAGACAGGGGTAAGTGCCTGCAGGCTGGGGTAAATCAGCATTTCAGCCTCTGAGGCCACATCCAGCCTCAGGCAGGTGGAGGATTTCAGGTCCCCTCTTAGAGGAGCCTGGACCTGGCTGCTCTGGCTCCCTTTGTGATGCTGCAGAATTGAGCTCTTGAAGGGCTGCACAGAACTGGACTGACTTCCCCCTCTTGTCCCTTCTGGGCCCTGAGTGTGGCCCCACATGGGAGGATGGAGCCATCCCTGGAGGAAGGAGATCCATTGTGCCTTTCCTGGGACGTGCAGAGCTCCTGGAGGGGCTGTGGGGAAACCTGAGCTGTGTCTGTGCAGGGGCTCAGGCTGGATCATCGAGCTCTGTCTCCTCTGAAGCTCAATGAATCTAGAAAACCATCTCCCCTGTCATCTGTGCTGAGAGATTCACAGCACCTGCACAAAAGTGCTTTTATGTCTGCTTCATGCATATTGAGAGTTGACATTAAAAGAGGGGGAAAGAAAGAACAATCCATTAGGCTCTGTGCACTAAATCCTAGATTTCAAACTGACACATCTAAAAATACCTGTGATATGAAAGCAGATACAGCATGATAATTATATACTGCAGGTCTATTGTACCATTGTGTTCCATGTGGGATTCCAGGAGCAAACCAGCCTGGTTCATATGGGGACCCTTGCTGCTGGATGGATTAATAGCAGCAGCATCTCAAAATGCTCCAGACCCTGGACCAGGGCTCCTCAGTGCTGGGAGTTGGCTCTGGGTGGCTTTTCCTTGCCCAGGTTTGATGGATTGCTTTGAAGAGTTCTTTAGTAGCTGGCCTAAAACCAGTTTCTTGTAAGAAGTGGTGAGCACCTGTGCCTCCCCAATTTCTGGAGAGATTTCTCATGTCCTGAGATGTGGTAGAAAGAATGGGTCATTAAACCACTGCCCTCAGGTTGGCATGGGGGAGTCACCCAGGCTCTGAATCATTTAACCATGGCAAAGGATGAATTTTGTGTGTTTCTGGCAATTTCCTGTAGTTAAAAACATCAGTGAAAATTAAGATTAAATTGTAGTCTCATTAGCTAATGATTTAATTTTATACAAATAGACCCAGTAAATCATGTTCATCATTGCATAATAACACAATAATGTGTTTGTTTGTGTTGAAAATGATCTCCAGAAGATGCACCATCCATATCCCTGCATACAAACCATCTCCCAGCTTTCTCACTCTGACTCACTGACAACACAAAGACAGACTTGCCTAAAAATCAAGCCTGCTGCTAGAATTCTGCTTCCTGCCTGAGAAAACATGACATATCCTCTTCATCCAGGTGAAACAGCAACAGACTGGTTTGGAAGCAGCTCTTGAGGGAGCAGGGTGGAAGACAGACCCACGCTGCACAGTCCCTGGTGTCACCCAAGTGTCCCTGGTGCTGGGATCTGGGCTGGCATTTTGCAGTTTGCAATGATTCTGAAAAGTCTTGGTCAGGTGGGGTTAGAGAAGGTCCCATTCCTTTGGTAAAGGTTTTTTGGGAACCTCTGGCTGGCTCTGCCAGCCTCACCATCCAAGTGGCCGTGTCACTGAAGCCAACTGGGATCCCCCAGATGAAAGACTCTATAAATTATAAAGGCAAGTTATTCCCTATAATTTAAAAGTATTGCCAATCCCAAATGTTAAAAACTTTTGAGGTTCCCAAACCATGAAACCAGCCAAACTGTCACAAGGTTTTCACTTTTAATTGGAACTCCTCCTTATTTTCCTTCTGGTTTCTGAGCTTGGGTTTGGGACCTGCTCTCATTTGCAGGGAAAAGTCACGACAAAGCACAAAATCTCTGGGTTTCAGAAGTGAAACCCAAATATCTCTCCATCACGTGTGTCTCTCTTAGAAATGGGGTTTCTAAAATGTCAAAGAGGGGGGAGCATCCTGACAACAGCCCCAGAGAGGAGCAGGTGCCTCTTTGCTTCCCGTGTGTGGCTCCTCAGCTCTGCCGCTCCCAGAGGGGAACACAGACCCCCAAGCAGCTTTGTCCTTTCCCAGGGAGAGCCGGGGCAGCTCTGTGGGAGGAAATCACTCCTGCTGCTCTCTGAGAACAGCACCTGCATTGAAGTGGGTCAGAGAGAGCTGTGAAGTTCACACGTCCCTGCTGTGAGAGCAGGGGACGTGTGACAGGGAGGGTGCGGATCTCACCTCTGCTGCTGAGCTCTGCTGCCAGCAGAGGTGGCCAGCACAGGGCATGTGATGGATATTGGTGCTCAATGACAGAATTGCTAGAAAACTCCTCAGGAAGAGCCCCAGAGGGAGGTGATTCGTTTTTGTAATTGCTTGTTGCCTCACAGGGATGGTCTCTCCAGCCTCTCCTGGCAGTCAGCTCTCTGTGTTTTAGGGGCACTGAAAGCAAACACCACCCAACCACGGTGTTTCAGAACTGAGGTTTGAGCCTCTTTGTGTCTCTTCCTGTGCTCAAACCACAGGTCAGGCTCTCAAGCTGTGCTTCTGGAGACAAGCAGAGTTTTGCTCCCACAGACCTACCAGGTGGCACATACAAGCAAGGGTTACAGTCCCCTGCCAGGGCACAGAGCTTGGCTCGTGTCCCTTTCCTCAGGAAATGAGGGAAAACAGAACCCAGGTGTCCCAAATTCTTGTCTCTAGCAGTTACTCCTGCACAAGGCATGGCCAACAGTCTGGGATGAGCACATGGGGGGAGCATGAGTGGAAAATGAGACCTTCAGGGGCTGAGATGGGCAGTGCCCACTCCCGGTGATGGAGGGGCTGGAATGGGATCCCCAAGGTGCTGTGGAAAAAGCTGCACCTCTGTGCCTCAGCTCCCCCCTCTGCTGCTTCTGGAGACAGGCATTCCTGGGAAAGGCTGGATGAAAGGCAGGAGTAGCAAACCCCAGAGGACAGAGCAAGCCCAGATTTGCTCAGGAACCCCCCTGGCAGCACCAAGACCTGCAGAAAACTCTCTGAGGCTGACAGCCACAGCCCTGGGGATGGGATGCCTCGGCCTTTGGGGCTGCTTTACCATTACAGCTCTTTCTGTCAGGCTGCTTCAGCATCTGCCCAGAGCAATGAGGCTTTTTCCCAGCAGAGACCCTTTCTCTTAGCACTGACAAGACCCAGGCCTTGAAGAAGGAGCCATGGAGCAAAAGGCCAAGAGGTGGGTGAAGGCAAAACACAATTTCAGTGACTGTGTAACCCTGGCTCTCTCCTTATGTGCTTTTTCTTGCTTTTCCTCCCAGCTTTCAAGAATCTGTCACAACAGTTTTCCGCTGAAACACCTCTCCTGGCAGAAACCTGACTTTAGATACCATTATTTGTACAATTTCCTAAGAACACATGCTGCTCTAAGGACTTCCCTACTTGTTTAAGGTCACTCACCCTGCAGTGCATCTCCGTATCAGTACCAGGTGTGTGTGTAACACAGAAATTCTCAGGAACAGGAGCTCTGAAATCAGCCCTACCAGGAAATTAGGACAAAGGGAGATACTACACCTTCCCTTGTTATTTTCCAGAGAGAGAAAAAAAGTTGCAAAGCAGGAAGAGAAAGGGGGTTGTGTGAGTGGCAGAAAAGGAAAAATAAAAGGGGGAAATAAAAAAGGGCATAGAGAAGGAAAAAAAAAAAAAGGGGGTAAAGGTGGGGGAAGGCAAAGCCACCTGTTACTCCACGGCTCTGCAGCAGGTGCTGCTTTGATCCCACATCCTGCCCTGCTCGGTGATAACAGCCCACAGGACCCCTGCCAGGGGCCTCATCCTGGAGTTTATGGCTCTGTCCCATCCCCAGAGGATCTCTGGGTGTGCAGCCATGGTGTTTGTAATCCCTCTGTGAGGACAGAGCTGTGCCGCTCTCCTCTGCTCGGCCTGGCTGAAGAGGGAAAGGAGGGAAATTTGGGAGATAAATGGGATAAAAATGCCCTGTGGGTAAACTCCAGAAATCCCATGTAGCTTGGCTTGCTTTTTATAGGATTAGCTATTCCTCTGCATCATCACACAGGGTTAGATGTGTCAAAGCAGCACAGATTACTGTCGCTATTAAGGTCACCTGCGGGAGCTACTCCGGATTCCCTCTGATAGCACAAACCCCGAGTCTATTCAAGCAACATAAAGTAAGACAGGCTGTGACAAATTTCTAAGCTACTTCCCCAGTGCTTATCCTGCCTCAGCCATGAATCCCCAGCGTTGGTGTGCTGAGCACAGGGAGCAGGGGCTGCCAGGGTGGGCACGGCCAACGTTCGGGAAAATCCGGCGGCTGCGGTGTTTGCCGACAGGAATGGAAATGATATTTGTTTTCTGATAAAAAGGTTGGTACTTTGCACTTTTGCAAGGTGTTTTTAAAAGCAGGTACTCTAGGGAGGGATTTAACTCCTTCCAATAAGCTCTGTCCCTGCTCCTGCCCACAGAGATGTCATAAAACCTCGTGAAGTTCCTGAATACTCAAGGACATCCCGAAGAAAGGTCCAGCCCAAATGAAAGTCCATCCCAAATGAAAGCCATTACAGCAGAAGCTTTTAGGACTCTGGCAATGACTGTGTCTCACAAAGCATCTCATCCCTGAGAAAAGTGCTGTTGGGCCTGGTGCCTCTCTCTGCTCTCACATGTCTCCAGTGGGAGAAAGAACCTGGAAGGACCATTTGGGATGAGAAGCCCAGCCCCACGTGGGGACTGGTTCCCTGATGATTCTATGGGAGGAGTGGTGGTGCCCAAATCATCTCCTTTGGCTGAGGCATGAACTAGTTAATGAGAGAAAGTCGACTAGGAAAAAATTATATTGGTGAGCATTCTTTGCCAAGTGACAGAAAAAAGATTGGTGATTCATTTCAGGGGGTAACTGTAGTTCAGAGCTCCACAGAGAAGGTTAACTACTTGTGACAGTATGCCCAGAAATAATTTATTTGGCAGCAGATGAGAAAAGATTAAAAAAAAAAGTTGAATAAACTATTTTTGGATAGTGCTGGACAGCCAGGACCAAGGAGCAGAACATAAGGATGGGTCTGTGCAGCCAAACCCCAATGGGGTGGTGGGTCCCACACACACCTGCACCCACAGAACATTGCAGGAGCTTGTCCTGCTTGGATCCTGCCCCTGGAGTGCCCAGCCCTGTCTCCCTCCCACCCTCCTGAGTTTCCATGCTCCATGGTGGGCACGGGGCCAGCTTGCTGGAGGAGCCTTGCAGAAAGAAACCTTTGGTCAAGGGGTAAAATTCCTTGGGAGTGAGAGCTGCCATGCCAAGCAGCAGCAGAGCCTGAGCAAGAACCCCCTGATTAGTATTCCTAGAGCTCTGCACTTTTTCAGGAGAGAAGCACCTACATTTAGCAGCCAGAGTAAATATCAGGCCTTAATATTGTGTGTTAATAGACTCGCTTCTGCAGCTACTGATGAGTGTAGTTTTGGAAAATTTATTGTTGCTATAAAACGAGTCTCTCTCTCTCTCTTCCCTCTCCCTCTCTCTTCTGCTAATTGACAAAGAGGCCCAGTAATTAAAGGACAATAAAAGTTTTCCAGTAATTAGTTTCTGTTGTTTGGTTACAGGCCATCAATTGTTCTTTAATAATACCAATCGTTAGCATGCAGTAGTCAGTGGGCTCTCAAAGGCTTCTGGGGCACAACCACTCACCAACACTACACATTCCATTCCCATGAGGGCATCCTGCATCCAGCGGGAGATTAACCCTCTCCTAGGATGAAGCACTCCTGCCCTGCCTTCGTGTTTTGGGGTAAACAGCTCACATAGCTAATGACCAGGAGGTGGCAATTAGGGGAAGGTAATTAGCTGTACCTGGGGAGGAGCAGGGGGTAGGGCAGCTCACGTGGGTACGGGGCAGGGCTCTGGCAGCCCCGGGTTCTGCCTCTGTTGGGAGGATGGCCTTCAGCACTGCCCTGCTAAAATTCAGGGCAAAATATTCTTTCAGGGTCTGATTTTGCAGAGGGGCATTCCCACTGATTTCAGCAGGGTTAAAGGATAAAGTACTTGTGGGGGTTCTATAAGAAAGATGGGGACAGAGTTTTTGGCAGGGGCTGTTGAAGCAGGACAAGGGGCAATGGTTTTAAACTAAAAGAGGGTCAATTTAAACTGGATATAAGAAAGATTTGTTTGGGGTTTTTTTTTACAGTGAGAGTGGTAAAACACTGGCACAGGGTGCCCAGAGCAGCTGTGGCTGCCCCTGGATCCCTGGAAGTGTCCAAGGCCAGTTTGGATAAGGTTTGCAGCACCCTGGGATAGTGGAAGGTGTCCCTGCCCATGGAAAGTGTCCCTGCCCATGGCAGGGCTGGAGTGAGATGAACTTTAAGGTCCCTTCCAAGCCAAACCACTCTGGGATCAAGTGACCATATAGGCAACAAGCAAATCCCAGATGATTACAGCTTCATGTCTGCCTCCCTGAATGGTGCATTTGAAGCTTGAGGCTGAAGTTGTTTGTGAGATTTGGCACCCATCTAGGGAGGGCTGGAGACAGCATTCACTGTTGGCCTCTTTTCCCTTGCCGGACCCAGCTGAGGCTGAAATGAGAACAGATCCAGAGAGGCTGGCTCCAGGAGAGACCTCAGCCTGCAGAGATGTCAGGCTCTGATCATCCTACATCAGACTTAAAAATGTCAGGCTCTGATCATCCTCCATCAGACTTAAAAATAGATGCCAAGGAGTCCTTAATGGTGGAAGATCCCACACCAGGAGATGTTGCCCCTGAGTTCCAAGATCCCACACCAGGAGATGTTGCCCCTAACACCTCCTCCTCCCTTCTGGTGGTGCAGTATCTCAGCAGGCCTGGGTGTCCAGCCTAGACTGAGATCCCAACCCAGCCAAGTTCCCTGCCACCCACCTGCCTAACTTTGGGACAAATGGACTTGAGGGATGTATTTAACAGGCAAAAACGAAAGCAAGTCCTTCCCCTCCACAAGGTTTTTCACAGGTACCTTATTTATACACCTGGCTCACAGTTCATTTGGAAGTTCTCTCTCAAATGAAATCCTTTTTTGGTTCTGTGAATGCTGACAATCTCCACTGTGTTGCTGTTTTTTTCATCACAGGAGTCCTAAAGTTTGGAAGCTGTGGCTCCTGAAGCTGGGCTCTGCCCAACAGTTCTCATATTTCATTTTCTCCTCCCTGGCTCCCACAGCAGGTCCAATGGGAGCTGGGAGAAGTTCTCCAATGGTGTGATCCTCAAACTCAGCCCCCTGATGGAGCTTTTATGGACAACTGCTCCCAGGGAGGTGTCACTGTGATATTTTCTGAAAAATCCCTTTGCCAGCATTTTTCTCCTGAGAAGCTGAGAAGCCTCAGAAAAGAAATGTAAACAATAATTTTCTGATTGCTTGGAATGTGGGCTGGAGGTTGCTTACCAACAAGTACATTTTTGATTGGTTCATGTGAATTGTTTTTAATTAATGACCAATCCCAGTCCAGCTGTGTTGGACTCTCTGGTCAGTCACGGGTTTTTATTACTCAATCTTGTTAAGCCTTCTGATGTCTCCTTTCTCTTTCTTTAGTATAGTAATATAATTAATATAATATAATATAATAATCAGCCTTCTGAGAACTTGGAGTCAAATTCTCATCTCTCGCGTCGTCCTGGGGACCCTCAACAACATCACAACATAGATGGGATTGAGCATCTATGGAATCCAGTGGAAGCTGTTCCCAGGGGACAAAAAGGATCCCAGCATTCCGTGGTGGAACTTTTATGGACAACTGCTCTCAGGGATGGGGTTGTACATCAATGGAATCCAGTGGAAGCTCTTCCCAGGGGGAAAAAAGGATCCCTGCTCCCAGTCTGGAGTCCTGCTGGCCTGCAGGAGCTCCTCTCTGTGTTTAACAAAGCCTGGATGTGGCACTGGGTGCCAGAGTTTAGTTGAGGGGTTGGGACTGGGTTGGGCTCTATGATCTTGAAGGTCTCTCCCAACCTTGTTATTCTGTAATTCTGTGATTCTCTCCTGCAGGCAGCTCCTGCCCTGCTCTGCCTGTCTCTGCTTTCCATCACAGGTTCCTCACGTGCCACAGCTGAACAGCCTGGGAGGCTCCTGTGAAAAAAAACCTTGATTTTGCCTAATCAGAATTTTCTGACATTTCCTGGAAGATTCCCAAAGAACACTCAAAGCCTTGAGGAGCCTGGATCCTGGACATGATTCCTGTCCATAAATAGCCAGGCTGAAGTTCAGTTAAACAACCATGGCATCCAACTGTGTGGGTCCTGCCAGAGCTTGGCACGGGCTTGTCCCCCTGAGCCAAGCACAGGGGGTGTGCTGGGCTGCCTCAGCCTTCCCTTGCTCCCTCTGGCCAGCATTTCTGCCCAGCTCCTCTTCTTCATTGTGCTCCTCTTTCTCCTCCTGGGCACACCCTTGCCCCAGGAGATGCTAAGGGACCTCAGCCCAGATTTCCCCCAGTGCTCCAAGGCTTGGGGAGGAGCTGTGGAGCTGCAGAGGAGGGTGAGGGGCTCCAAGGTGTGCAGGGAGGTGATGAAGTGTGGGCAGGTGCCATGGAAGGCTCCCAAGGCTGGTTCATGGTGCTGCAGGGCAGGAGGGAGATGCTGCTGGGGCACACAGGGGTGTCCTTGGGCCATGGGCACAGCCCTGCAGTGCAAAGGAATTCTCAGCAAAACCCATCTCCCACACATGGAGAGGTTTTGAGGTTTTAGACCCCAAAACCTCTCCATGCACTCCTTGGCAATGGATTTGCCTGCAGTGAGTCCAGCTGGAGCTGCAGGGCTACCAGAGAGACCTTGTCCATAAAAGCACACATTTTAAATTTAGTTACAACTTCTCCCCTCTTCCTTTCAGGCTTCCCTTGGTGCCCACCTTGGCACAATCATCTGAGGGACCTGCTGGTGTCCCCAGGGCTCTGGGCACCTGTCCCAGCCTGGAGACCACTTCCAGGTGGAGCTCTCTGGAAGGAGCCCCCAGAAATGAGCCCAGGGCACTGCAGGGACTCTTCCTCCTCCCTTCCTGCTCCAGCCCAAAGAGTGCAGAAATCCTACTGACACCTCCAAGGGATTGAGCTGCTCTCCTTCATCTTGGGAGACTCTTCCAGGTCCTCTAAGCACCTGCTTTCCCATCTGTCTCCTACATATTCTGGATTAGACAGGAGCTGGAAATCATCAGTAGAGAAACAACTCTTTTGGAGCATCATTCCTCCTCTTTCTCCGTCTTCAACAGCTGGGAATGGAGGCTGAGAAAGAGGAGGAATGATGCTCCTCTTTCTTGATTTTTCCAAGGAGTCAGTCTAGCTCCATCACAGTTGGTGCTGAGGCATGGAGCACACCCAGCACGAGGGATAAATCTGGAATGTGCCCTCCCTTGTGCTGAGATGGATCAACCCAGGAAGACTTTTGCTCTGTTTGTCACTGTTTTCCTCTGTGGCATCAGATGTTGGGCCTCTTCCAGCAGTTCACTAATGGAAAAGATATAAATGCAAGGGAACAAGGATAATAAACTGGTGCCTCCCTAAAAGCTCCCTGGGAGGGAGCTCATCAGAAATGGGGGATGCAGGTTCTCCTTCAGACATCTTAGCAGCAACATCCTCTTCGTCTATATCAACACAGGTACCTGCTTGAGCAAAATGCTGAGCAGCCTCAAATCCTGCTTCAACCAGGCAGGATGGGAGCAACTTCTGCTGTCCAAGACAGGGCCCTGCATGAAGTCACTGCCATAATTTCTGGCTTTTTTCAACAAGAGGGATGAGTGTTATCAGACAAGTTTTGCACAAGCAGTTTGCCCAGTTCTGTGTCTGGTGAGGTGGGGAGATGTTAGAGACACAGGTGAATTCTTCTCTCCATCCACCTGATGCAGATCTGGCTTGAATGTCTACCCCATCCTTGGCTCCAGGGATTGCAGAGTGAAGGAAGAGTTACCCATGTGTATGAAGAAATAATTCTCTATTACCTGCCAGTCTGGATGATGTGACATCTTCTTGTGGGTAGGGTTCAGTCTGTGCACTCCTCCCTTTATAGAATCTTTATGGAATTATTCTAACCTCTGTTTAATCTGATGGGAGGAGGTTGAAAGGAGAAAACTTTGGTGCATGCAGTTATTATTTCACAAAATAATGGAATACCCTGAGCAGGGAGGAACCCCCAGGATCACCCAGGGCAGCCCCAGCCCTGCACAGACACCCCAACAGCCCCACCCTGGGCATCCCTGGCAGCTCCTGCAGCTCTGGCAGCCTCGGGGCCGTGCCCATTCCCTTCCCCTCTGGGGAAGAACCTTGCCCTGATCTCCACCCTGATATTTATCAATATGACAGAGATAACTACCAAAATGCTGTGGGAAAAGCTGGCAGGGCAATCAGGGTGTGAGAAGCTGCTGGCTCAGTGCTGGGGGGCTGCAAAGGGTTACAGAAAGATTGGCTTTCCCTGTTCTCCCTGCTCAAATGAGCTTCCCAAGGTCTGGGTTTGGCCCTGCTGCTGGAGCCCCCCAAAAAGGCTGGACACATCCTCAGACTGCACAGATGTGGTGGAAAGCCAGGGGAGGAATGTTTTTGGCAAAACCTGAGGCATATCAGACAATCCATTTCTGAGACATGGGTCTTAGGGAAAATAAGTGTAATTCAGAGTGTTTGAAGCATCTCCTAATGCTTTTTCATGTCATAGCTCAGAAATGGCTTGGCCTAGAAACTTCAGATTTGTTTAATTCAAGAGCCCTTGACGTAATCTAGCACAGATGAGGGCTTCTGAGAGACTGCAGTGCTTATTTGGAGTTATTCTCTCCTGAATTAAAAATATATTAGTGTTTCACCAGCTGTGACAGTGAAAAGTTAAGACAGGCTTTCCAGACTTTGTAAAGCAACCTTGGAGTCCTTTCCAGGATCCTTGTGTCAGACTCGTTTCACCCACAAAAATGGTGCAGCAAGGCCTCCTGAGAAGGACTGGAAACCAAAGGCAGCCCTGGTGTCTACATCTGCCAGAGCTCCTCAACCTGATTTTTTTCCTCAGCTAGCAGGGAATTCCTTTCTCCTGACTTCAGTGCCCCACTCTGTGTCACTGCTCCCTTGCCAGGTGCACCCACAGCATCACCCCAGACTGGGTTGGGTTGGAAGGGACCTTAAAAAAATCATCTTGTCCCACCCCTGCCATGGGCAGGTGTAGCAGCATCATGGGGTAGGATGATCAGGACAGACGGACACGAGAGATCTCTGCAGCCAGGGCTGGAACTTGGGGTTTATTGCAAAGGGCCTGGGGGCAGGGCCCTGCTGGGAGCTGCCAGACACAGCTCAGAGCAGGGTGAGAGAGCAGAGGGGGAGAGAGGATGAGAGGGTGAGAGAGCAAAAGGGTAAGAGAGTGAAAGCATAGGAGAGTAAAAAGGGGTAAGAGAGCAAAGTTCCCATTACAATACAATAAATCTTCTTTTGTGTTGAATAATCTAATTCTCACTAACCAATCTAGTACAAGATACAAATCCTACAGCATTTACATACAACCGATAAGAATCATTACATTACCATACTGTGTTACATTTTAAACCCTAAAAACTCCTCTTTGGGCCCCTTCTGCCAAGCCAGTGGGGTCTGCTCTGACCCTTGGGCTGTCTGCAAGCAGAGGGTGTTGTTCCATCAAAAGGGGATCACCTTCAGCTGGCCATGCCATTGTTTTCCAGTTGTTCAGTAACTGAGGTTATCTCAAAGCTTGCTTTCATTTCCATCTCTCTTATAATTTCCATATTCTCAAAATCTTTTGCCAGGCAATCATATTTATAAGGCTTTCCTGTTTCATGTTCCCCAACAGGCAGGGTCACCTTCCACCATCCCAAGCTGCTCCCAGCCCTGTCCAGCCTGGCCTTGGGCACTGCCAGGGATCCAGGGGCAGCCACAGCTGCTCTGGGCACCCTGTGCCAGGCCCTCAACACCCTCACCAGGAGCAATTCTATCCCAATATCCCACCCATCCCTGCCCTCTGGCAGTGTGGATCCCATCCCTGCAGGCCCTTGTCCAGGGAATGCTGTAATATTCAGGTTCAATGCTCAGGCAGAGCCCAGTTCCCCTCCTCCCAAATGCCCTCAGGAGCCCTTCCTGGGATTGCCCCCCTCTACCCCCCTGCCAAGCCTGTGCCACCTTCCCTCTGTGGCCAAGGGTGGGCTGAGTTTCCACTCCTCACCCACATCCCATTCCAGCCAAACCTAAATAAAACTAAAAAGTGTCAGACAACTCCTGGCAACAATTCATCTTAGAGAAGGAGGAGTGAGCCAGCATGAAGTTTGGGAAGAGATCTATTTGTAGTAAGAAAACTGGGGGAGAAAAAAACCCCAGTCCCTACTGAAATTCATTTCCTCTCTAATAGCTGGGGTGGTGTAGATTTTTTCTTTTTCTTTTTTTTTTAATAATTATCAGAGTTAAGGAGAGATGTTGCAGACAGGGTGTTAATTAGACCTGATATACTTGGGTATGTTGCATTTCATTAGGAGAGTAAATAACCCCAGCAGATTTTAATCCTGCTGGCTGCTGGCCAAGTGCTGCAGAGGGATTATCTTGGAGGGTTCAAAGTAGGCCAAAGAGCTAAAAGCACCCTTTCACCAAAGAAGAAGGCCAAAGATCCAGGTTAGGAGTGGAAGGCCAAAGCTCTGGGATAATCAGATTGAATTCCTCAACAGAAAGTACACTGAAAAGGAGATAAATCCCAATTGCCTTTCTGGGGGGAGCTGGGGGGAGGCCAATCTGGGCACTTTCTCCAGCTGGAAGGGAAACGTGGCCTGATGTTGTTTGTTTATCAGCCCCAGGCTGATGGAGCTGCTCAGGGTGACCCAGCAGCACTGCCAGGGCATCCTGAGGGCAGCAGAGACCCCACAACTGAGGGGACAATGGTGTTGGGGTGCCACAGCACCCCTGAGCAGAGGGAAGTGACATCCCCATCCCCCAAAAGCCTTCTGATGTCACACACTTGTGGGGGTCTCAGTTGTGGGTTTCTCTGGGTCTGGATTGAAGGCACCTGAGACAGTAATTCATGTTGGGACTCAGGTGTTTATTATTTATTATCAGTGAAACAGTCTCACTACTGTGAGTTCTGCAGATTTTTATTAGAAGGCACAAAAAGGCCAACAATCTCTTGGTACAAGGTCTTTTAAAGCTAAACCATCTAATTAAGAACTGACACCTGGATTATTTTCCCTTTTAACCCAATGACTGATCCCACAGAGCCTCCAGTGGGGACTGTTCTGCCCAATTACAAAATGCCACCCAAACCCAAGAAGAAAAAGGAAGAAGAAACCCAGGACAACACCCTGTGCCCTCCATCTTGCTTCCATCCACAACATACTAAAAATCTGCTGCTGCTGCCCACACTGAGGTGAAAACTTGTGTGAAACAACATGAAACACTCCATCTTCAGCTCAACCAAGCCTGCAATGGGCTTCCCTTTTTGCCCAGGAGCTGATTTCACTGTTCAGGGCTGTTGGGGTTCCAGTTGTTGGTTTCCTGATCTCTGAGCCTCAGGCTGGGCCCTCCCTGGGGGCTCCCCTGTTGTGGGAGACCCTCCTGGGGTGGTTCTGTGTCAGGAAAGAGAGACACACTGGATCTGTTTGGTCTTCAGCTTCTTGTTTATTATTGTCTTATCTAAAGTTTTGCACACTGTCCACACCAGGCTCAGCACACTGGAAAAGCACCACAAAAATGGCCAATAATCTCTGGTTACAAGGTCTTTTAAGACTAAACTATCCAATTAAGCACTGACACCTGGATTATTTTCGCTTTTAACCCAATAACTGATCCCACAGAGCCCTCAATGTGGGCTTTTCTGCCCAATTACAAAATGCCACCCAAACCCATGGAGAAGAAGGAAGAAGCAGCATGAAGAAGAAACCCAGGACAGCACCCTGTGCCCTCCATCTTGCTTCCAGCCACAACCCACTAAAAATCCCAAAACCTCAATTTCTCACCAAGTGATGCACCTACACTGCTCTCTATAATCTATTGCACATTTTTGTGGATTCCAGTCTATTCTGGAGTTTAGGAAACTTTCTCCATGAATGAGGGTCAGAGTCAGTGCTGCCCTGGGGGTCAGGGCACCCCAGAGCAGACAGAGAAATATTCCCAGGGCCTGGGTTTGCACACACACTGTTGGTGACCCCCAAAGGGTGACAGTCATCACTGGGGAGGTGACACTCAGGGCAGAGGAGCAGAGTGACCCTGCTTTGCTTTGGGAGGGATTTTAGGGCAGCACTGACCAGCCAGCATTCACCCAACAGGGATTTAGTTACTGCTGAGCTTCTCTTGTAAAGGCACAGGTGGAAATGAAACCCAGAGGTGAGGTTTAAAATTGACAGGAATGTTTCCAGGCCTGCCTGGTGCCTGTGATGCAATTGCTCAGAAATTGGGGGTGCTGACCCTGTGCTCCCCCAGGATTTAACACAGAATCACAGAATGGTGTCTGGGGAATCTAAAAAAGTGTCATTCCCTCCTGTGGATATTCCTGTGCAATTCTCCCCAGTCTCTGAAGAGGGATCTGGGTCCCTTCTCAGCATTCAAGTGCATTTTAATTGAATTAAGCTCTGTCACAGCAATCCAGCCATCCTATCACCCAACTCCAGGAGCTTAAAAACTCATCTTGTTCCCCCTCCTGCCATGGGGAGGGACTAGAGCAGGCTGCTACCCCAGCCTGGCCTTGTTCACTGCAGCTGCTGCTCAGGAGAGATTGATGGACTGAAAATCAATGGAAAAGGTGCCAATAAAAGCTAAAAATGAGACATTCTCAGAGCCTTCAGGAAGCAAAAAGAGCTGAAGGAAGGAAAGAGGGCCTGCCTCTGGTTGAACAACCATGTCCCACTCTTCATCTGCCTCCTTACTGCTGGCAAGTTTTGAACATAGCAAATCACTGCTGAAAAAAATCAAATTTCGAAACTTTTCAGCCTGGAAATGAGGGAGAAATTAATTTTTATTCTTTTCACTTGGGAGCATGACTTGTAACTCACTCAGAGAGCTATTTCAGGGCAGGGCTGGAGTTTGGTGATAGGATGGCTGGATTGCTGTGACAGAGTTTAATTCAATTAAAATGCACTTGAGTGCTGAGAAGGGACCCAGATTCCTCAGCAGGGACTGCAGAGAGCTGCACAGAAGTAGCCACAGGAGGGAATGACATTCCATTCCATTCCATTCCATTCCATCCCATTCCATTCCATTCCATTCCATTCCATTCCATCCCATTCCATCCCATTCCTGATCTCAGCTGTGAGTAAAGCTGCTCTAACCCTCCTGTGCCCACAGGTCATGACAGTGCTGGTCCCACAGGGATGCCTTGGTTGGAGAAACCATGGGAATACAAGTTTGCTAAACAAGTCCAAGAGCTGGAGAAGAACACAAACATCTAAAAATCTCCATGCACTGCAGTGGGGATGAGAAGAGCTCACTGGAGAATGAGTCTCAGTGGCAGCTTTGGTGTCTGTGGTTCTTAACTGGGCTGGAAATCCTGCTCATGGGTCCCAGACTTTAATATTTAAACCAACACTTCCAGTCTGGATCTTCTCCATGTCTAATGTAGTGATCCTTTGGAAATGAGAGGGGAATGAAGCCAATCCAAAGGGAGGAGCAAATACCCAGGATGAGTTTTGCATTTATTGAGGGATCAAGCCTAGGAAATTGCTTCCTTCCCACATGGCTGCTGATAATTCCCCTTTGGAGACACTGCTCATTAATGCCTAAGAGGCTTCAGGGCTGTAGGTGGATGTGAAAGAACAGCAGAGCATCTGTTAGGAGGTCTGAAAATACCTTATCTTCCATATAATCATTGCTTCTAAAGCTGAACAGCAATTTGGAATGTTAAAACTTGGGAAAATAAATAAAATCGAGCTTCAGCTATGGGAAAGGACTAAAGGAAAAGGACTCCTACACTGTGCCTAAGAGCATGGCTGATCAGCTCAAGTTTATTATTTAATCATAGGAGAAAACATTGCTAGAAACAAAGGATTCTCTTTATTTCTTTACATCCGTTTATTTATTTACTTCATATATTTATTTGTATTTTATTCATATGTTCAGATATAAAAATATCTATTTCTATTTATTTATAACATTGCTAGAAGCAAAATCTTCTCCTGTGTCATACCTGTTACATCTCTTATTCAGGATAACAATCCTATACAAAACATGATTTTCATGACAGTTTTCTAAAATCACCATGATTTAATCACAACCTTAAAATTAAGAATATTGAAGTGTTTTCCTATGCCCAGCACTGCTCCCTCCAGCCACAGGGAGCAGCTCTTGGTGTTAATTGAAGCTAAAAATGAGAAAACAACACAGCTTAAATGACAAAAATCTTTTTAATTATCTACAAGGGACTAAACTATTCATCTCATAGAGCTGTTCCTAAAAGGCCCAAACTGAGGTGAAGAGGTGGTGGATGATGAAGCACAGAGAAGAACAGGAACCAAACAGCAAGAAGGAGATTTAGGGGCTTTTATGAGTGGATTACTCAAAACTTTCACATGTGAACTGTGACTCAGCTGCTGCTGGGGAGCACTGGGTGGGTACAGTACCAGGCAGGGTCTGAAAACAAGGATTTTAGCAGTGTCCACATGGTGGAAAATTAGGTGTTTTATTGCTCAGCATTTTAAAAAGGCTCCATCGTCTAAAATATAAAGGAAAAATTATAAAGTATTAAAGGGGTTAGTTCTCTAGCTTTGTCAGGTGTGTGTGAGTCCCTCTCTTGGATACCAGGTAGGTGTAAGCTACTGATTATCTGTGGTTTTGAGACTATTTTACATCCTCTGGGTTCAAGGTCAGGTGATAATACCTGGCCCAGAAAAGGGAAAATCAGGCTGCCATGTGTCATTTTAAAAAGGAAAAAATTAGGAGATGGAGCAGTAAGTTTGGGAGCAGAGAGCTGAGGGGGTAACTTGTCCAGTAAAAATGCCACGGAAGGGAAGAGGCCCCTGAAGAATATCAGGAATGTTTATTCCCTGAAGTGTCTGGGTTGGAAGAATTCCTGCAGCCAGCATGCAAAGTTCTTTCTGCTGTTGCCATCAGCCACACATCAGGCTACTACTGAACAATTAGTATTGTTTGTAGGTAATTCAAGAGTAGAAAAAGTTCTCCTGATTAAGGAATTTGGGGCATCTAAGTAGAGAAAAAAACGAATTCCATGTGGTTGAGGTGTTCAGTCATAAAGCTCTTTAAAACAGTCAGAGAAATTCCCAGAATGACCAGGTTGGAAGAGACTTTCAAGACCATCGAGTCCAACCCAGCCCCAAGCCCTCAACTCACCCCTGGCCCCCAGTGCCACATCCAGGCTTTGTTAAACACACCCAGGGATGGGGACTGCACCACCTCCCTGGGCAGCCATTCCAGAACTTTCTCACTCTTTCCATGAAAAGCTTTTTCCCAATCTCCAGCCTGTGTTTCCCTTGGTGCAGCTGGAGGCTGTGTGCTCTGGTTGTGTCAGTGCTGCTGCAGACAGAGCCCAGCCCCAGCTGAGCACAGGCACCTTTCAGGAGCTGTGAGAGTGATGGGGGCAGCCCTGAGTCTCCTTTTCTCCAGGCTGAGCACCCCCAGCTCCCTCAGGGGTTCCTCTCAGGGTTTGTGTTCCCAGCCCCTCTCCAGCCTCGCTGTCCCCTCTGGATGTGCTCCAGCCCCTCAAGGTCCTTCCCAAACTGAGGGCCCAGAGCTGGGCACTGCACTCAGGTGTGACCCCAGTGCTGAGCACAGGGGCACAATGCCCTCCCTGCTCCTGCTGCCACCCCATTCCTGATCCAGGCAGGAGCCATTGGCCTTCTTGGCCCCCAGGGCACTCTGCTGGCTCATGTCCAGCTGTCCATCAGCACCCCCAGGTTCCTTTCTGCCTGGCCATTGTCCAGCCACACCATCCCCAGCCTGCAGCCTGACCCCAGCTGGGGCTGTATTAGTGCATTTGGGTGTGTCCAGCCAAGCCCTCCCGTCTGGTTCATGTCCAAATGGCTTCTGGCCAAACCAGGGTGACAGAAGTGACCTCAGAGCCAGGGCCCACCTGATGCCAGGCAGGTTTGAAGCTTTGCTCAGTGGTAGAAAACTCCTCCTGTGGCCTGGCTTGGGTTGGGACTTGGGGCACGCTGTGGCAGTTGGGTTAAAATTGAGTTTTCCCATAATAATCTATTTGAACAAGATGTTCAGGAGGAGATGCCAGAGGCTGCTGGAGATGAGCAGGAATGGGATAGGACAAGAGCCCATTTGGTGCCCAGCTTTGCTCAGAAGGAATCAACCCCACTTTGCCTCCATTAGTTTTGGGATGCAAATGAACAAAACTGAAGGCAGCTTTCAAGTTCCTGGGGATAGATCCCGTTCATTCACTCTGGTATTCAGCTATTTCTGTTGTTTACATTTGATGCCTCTCATAAATACACTGTTTCTGATTAAGGAGAAATATTTTTCTAAAGGTTTGCTTAATTTTTCACTTCAAAGTCAATCTTTAAAAACCTCTCTGCCATTATCAAGCCTGCAATGGTTTCATCCTAATCCCTCTTACTCTCTCCATTCTTATCCTTTGCTGAAGGGAAATGATAAAAATTTTTCTGACACGGAACTCGGATCCAGTGCTGAAAGATAAGCTGTTTCAAAATAAAATCATGGATTTCAAGCATTGGTTAATATTGCCATTTTTATAGATCCTTTCCTACTGCAGATTGAACAAAGCATATTAGCTTAAAGGCCTTCTCCTGAAATAAGAGCTCATACTTTTCTAACCCTCCTTCTTCATTCTAAGTTTCCACTTCTAAGCATTGTCTTTCTATAGTAATGAACATCCAGACATCAAACTCAGCTAAATAATTATAAATCCAATCAAAATTAGGGAAACTGGGATACTTCCAGTGGGTGAGAAAGCTTTAGGTGAACTTAGGTTTAATTGGTAGCTGGGTTTGTTCTATGACTATTTTTAAGATGCTTAAGGCTTCCCTGTCTAAAAATCTTGCACTTAGATTTTGTCAGACACACTGACTAAACGAGATTTAAAAAGGATGCACAAGTGGCCTTGAGCACTTTTTTTTGTAAATTCCACTGTCTTTCAGTAGAGTTTGTATTGGAGTGAAGGCTGGGAATGCTTCCAGGTAACATCCAAAAAGGTCTGCCCAAGGATTCAGAAAAAATTGTCTTGTCTATGTTGAAATGAACTAGCCCAGCTTAGTTTTTTTGGGTTTTTTTATGGCATGATCTGGAATAGTTTCACAAGAGTCAATAGCATCACCAGCTGGGAGTGCTGAAGCAAAAATCATATGAAAATGTGGGTTATAACACAGATTTAGTTAAATGTCCATGTTCTGATGGAACCAGAGGGTGGGAAGGTCTGCTCTGTTTGTGCCTCTGGCTGTTTTACTTAATTTTGGGTATGAAGCAAAGCATCCCTGACAATATGTACACACACCAGCCATGAGCTGGGCCTACATACATGGATTAATATAAAATATTACATTTTCTGCATCCGTAATATCATCAGAGAAGTATTAATCTAAGGAGGGAGAGGTGGTTCTGGGGGTCTCACTTTCCCTCACCTGTCACAGACATATATTCTGAAAAATACATTTGCCAGGATTTTTCTCCTCAGAAGCTGAGAAGCCTCAGAAACGAAATGTAAACAATATTTATCTGCTGCTGTGGAATGCAACAGGTGCATCTGTGATTGGCTCATGTGGATTGTTTCTACTTGATGACCAGTCACAGGTCCAGCTGTGTTGGGACTCTGGTCAGTCACAAGATTTTATTATCATTTCATTCCTTTCCTTTGCTAGCCTTCTGATGAAATCCTTGCTTCTATTCTTTAGTATAGTTTTAATATATAATTTTCTTTTAATTTAATATATATCATAAAATAATCAATCAGCCTTCTGAAACATGGAGTCAAGATTCTCACCTCTTCCCTTGTCCTGCTAATGGGCCATCATGGGCTCAGTGGCACCAGCACAATGGGCAGCTGCAGCCACTGAGGCCATCAAGGACTCCCAAAAATATCCTGTTACTCACAGGATTCCATCATTCCATTGTGAACCCCCCAGTCCAGCCCAGGGGGAGGGACTGAACATTCCTGCCTGAATTTGTGCATGTATAATCTGGATGTTTGGGGTCTGGGGACACCACCACCACCACCACTGGATGGATCCAGAGAAGGAGCAGAACTTTCACAGGATTACTCATTTCAACTGCAATCACCACTTGATAAGGCTGTGACCACCACCCTGACCAACAGGGTTGTACACTGAATTTGTGAGTTCAAGGCAGTTTTTCTGTATTGCTGCATTTATTGTAATCTTACTATTAAATGGTAACTCTGACCTGAAATCTCTCCCAAGGCATTTGTGTGGGTTCATTTCTCCCCCTCACAGTTTATTCTCAAAGCAGCACAAAGGTCTTTTCCAGCATTTTATGGTTAAGCAATGCTGAGGTAGGCAAAGACTAACCCTCAGACTCCAGAAAAATCCTATATTCCCTTATAAACTATGGGACAACTTAGGTCAGGTGCCTGACCAGGAACTTGGACCCATGTGATGGACAGAGCAGATGCATGAAGGACTGTGGGGTTGCTGGGGTAGGACCTGTGGCTGCAGCTTTTCCCATGGAACTTCATTTTCAGCAGAGGTAAATCCATGAGGGTGGAATGTCAGGACTTTCAGCAGCTGATGTGAAAAATAAAATGTGAAGACACAGAGTCATTGAAGGGCTTATTTACTAAGTGGAGGTGCTTGCACAGGAGACAGGGGTGGAACTGCACATGAAGAGCCCCCTTGTCCATATTCCAGTGTCTGTCCTCACCCAGCATCATTCATGCTGTGTCTTTCTGTCTTTGCTCCAAATTTTCACTGCTGATCAGAGAAACCTTTTCCCAAGCAAATTTTTTTGTCACAATCAATACATTCCTAACATTTAGATGAATCCTAAATGTCTGATTTTTAAAAAGTGCCATCCAGAACCCCCAACCCCAGTCCCAGCCTGATGTTAATGAGACCTGAATTGTTGCTTTCAAAGCGTGAAATTGGTGCTGATATCTCAAGACTGAAAATGATACACAGGCATCAAGCCCTGTTTAGTTTGAGAGGGGGGTTATGTTTCACAGCATTGATGGGTCTTATTTGTTGTGTTTTGCACATAAAACCTCTCTACCCTTTAATGGCACCAGGAGGGGCTTGTCCACTTGGGTGACTTTTGGGTTTAGGGTTTGTAGCCATCAGTTCATCTCGGCTCCCGCCACGCTCCGTGTTTTCTTGTAACCTTTGGAAATTGTTCACTTCAATTTTATTCAGCAGAGACAAAAATGCTAATCTGCTGGCACTTCACATGGTGAGGGAGAGAAGGAGGGGAAGGAAGGAAGACCTGTGTGATCTATTCATTCATTATTCCACAGTGCATGGGAAGTCATCTCTTTACATGATTGACCTGCCTGGGTTTGATTACAACACACAGCTAACCTTTTCCAAATCTGCTTGTGTCATACAAGAGAAGGGTTGAAGGCTGTTGCCATGGCATTGAGGTATCTCTTGAGAAAGAGGAAGGGGGGAAAAAAGAGAGAGAGGGAGAGAGAGAGGAAATGATGCTTCTTTACTTCCTAGCCAAGTATAAACAAGAAACACACGCACATGTTTTTGTTTTGAAAGAGCTTTCAGCTTCTTATCCAGCCTCATCTCTGTGTTTCCTTGGGAAGGGAAGGAGGAATTGTCTGCTTTGCAGATCAGTGGGAGGGGGGATGACAATTGGAGGGAGGAAAAAAAAAAAAAGAAGAAATCAGTCTTGCCACCATTCATGATTTATTCATGAGACACGTGAGTTTTGCATTTAAATGTGACATTCTCATGATCTCAATATTGTATATGCAAATCTAAAGATTTCTGCATCTCTCCACATGCCCAGCTTAAGTCTCGCCTCAGATCCACAGCTCTGCAAATGTAAAACCAGAGAGGTTCACACAGCTTCTGCTTCTCTCCCTGCTTCTTCCTTGCCTCAAAGACTGGAAGCAACATCAAACTGCTCTTAATAGCAGAGCTGTAATTTAGATGTCATTATTTTTTAATTTTTTTTTTTTTCTGATAGCGAACGCTCACAGTCAGGAAATTACCTGTAGGCTCATGGATGGTGTAACTTTCTGAGGTCTTGCCTTGCCTGAGCTTCCCAAGCCCTTTCCTCCTAAGGCAGATCACTTGGGATTAGCACAGAGCAGGGCTGAGCCACCCTGAACAAAGAATTTACACCCTGAGCAGTGCCTGCTTCAATGCTCCAACACAAACCTGTCACTTGTCACTCAATAAATAAGGGCAGTGACCTTGTCTGGAGGTTTTTAATTAAGATAGAGTATTTTAATTGATAGAGTAAAACATAAGTACCAACTCAAGGCCACGTGATGAGGCTTTGAGCACCCTGGTCTAGTGGAAGGTGTCTGTGGCAGGGGCTGGAATGAGATGAGCTCTGAGGTCTCCTCCAAACCAAACCATTCTCTGTGAAATGTGCTGATGTAGAGGGGACAGGCTCAGTTTGGGGCAGAACCTGATCCTTGGTGACATCTCTGTCCCCAGCCAAGGCTCTGATCCACTCATCAGCAGGAGGGGTGTGAAGGCAGGGCTCTGCAAAGCCACACAAACCCTGCTCCCAGCCAGCCCAGGCTGTCCCAGCCCTGCCCAGGAGAGACCTTTGGGGCAGTGCTTGCAGGAGTGATCTGTGCAGGGACAGCCCTGTCCTGGGGGCTCAGCCTGATCCATGTGCCTGCAGTGCTGCTCCATGATCTTAGTGAACCAACCACAGATAAGTACCTTTATATGGTTTTGGAGCAGCTCTGGTGCAAACATTTCTCAGTTATTAATGAACAACCACAGCACTCACTGATAACAATGAAATTTGTAGTTTTTATAGCACTTTCCCCCATTCCTCGCTCAGCACCTGTTTTCTTGTCATATTGAAGCCTGAGCTTGCTGAGGTTGATCATCTTGTGTTCACTTTCTGAGGTCAGGGCCCATATCAGCAAAATTCTTCCTACTGGTTGAATTATTTTAAAGCCATAAATGCTATCTAGCCATCCATATAGCCTAATATCCCATCCCCAACAATGACTGCTTCAGGAAACTGGAAAAGAGACAGAGCTTGTGTTGAATGACATTTCACAGGGGTGTTATCTTAGATTTAGAACAATCTGGATATAGAGACTTCCTGATGTCATTCAGGTCCAACAAATTGCTTTCAAGAGCTTGTCCCTTTCAAACCCAGCTGCACATTTCCTCCCCCAGCATGGCAATGGGTGTCACAATTTAATTTTCTATGGGGTGGACAACTACTTAAGTGTAGAAAATTTAATGCTGTTGATGCCTAATGTTTTTATCCACTACAAGAGTTAATAAAATAGTTGTTCCTGAGCATCCTTCTCCATGCTGCTCATGATTTTAGGAGCCTGTGTCAGAACTCCCTGCACAGTCTCATCTCCAAGCAAATATTCTTATATATCCATCTACCCTATGAGGAGCTGCTCCTATGGAAGCTGCTTACAACTCTGATGCTTTAAACCTGTCTCTATAAATTTTCCAGTTCTCTAACATCCTTTCTGAAAGGGAACATTAGGGCTGCCTGCAATATTTACGAAGATGGTGCAGCAGGAATTTATGCACTGGCAAAATGACTTTTTCTGTTCAGTGTCTCATCCCACAAACTCTGGCATTTGTGTTACATTTCTGACCATCCCTGCTTGCTGAGCTGATGAGGGTTTTGGAGAACTGAGGTTTTTGTGACACAAACAGCCCCAGCCTGTCTCAGGGCTGGGTTGCTGTGCTCTCATTTGCAGTACATGGAATTTCTTGTCTCTGAATTCCCTCTGCTGCTGTATCTTGCTCAGTTATTTGGGTGTCTGTCTGTCCCACAACATCTCCTCCAGCAGCAAAGCTGCTCTAGGGAAATACCTGGATACTCTGACTTGTGTGCAAACATCTTTGTTGTGTTTAATTGATCTCCTTTTCAAACCACACAGGGCCCAGTCCACGCCCCTGTGGGGTTCCACCTCTTGCTCAGGTGACACCATCCCCTTTTCCTGTCTTTGTTGCCCATTTCTAAACAGATTATTTATCTCCACAGGGCAACCTGCTCCTAGCCCATGACACTGGCTCAGAGCCCACAGTGGGACTTTGTTTTCCTCTCCCAGTGATCTCAAACTTGCATTCAGGGAAAGATTAGCAGGGGAGGAAAAATCTATGGACTTGAATATTTTTTTTAAATTAGGGGTTTTTTTCCATCATTCTCACATCCTCTATGCCATGTCTTCAGTACTGCTACAAGCACCTGAAATAGCACAATTCATGAATGGCCAGACTGGGAGCAGTTTTAGCAGGCAGGGAAAAGAAACTCATGCAGGAGTTCCATTGTTATTTAAAGATACATTATCAGTTTTGGCCCCTGTTTAAAAACTGAGAGAGAAAAACATTTATTTGCAAAGAAAAAACCCCAAACATGTGGTGTCCTAAATTCAGACTGAGTTTTTTTATTTATTCTAGTTTAGCCTGGATTTAGTGGCCGGGGTCTGCAGCCACAGTGGGCTGAAACAAAGTGGTTTATTCCTGAAAACGCCCCAGTGATGCATTTTCTCCTGCCCTGGGCTCTCTGCCCTGAGGAATGTGAGAGCCTGTGTGCTGAGGGAACACCTTTGGACATCATTTGGGGCTGCATTTGTGAAAAACCATGAAACCCCAGAATGGTTTGGGTTGGAAGGGCCATTAAAGCCCATCTCATTCAACCCTCTGCCATGGGCAGGGGCACCTTCCACTCAACCAGTTTGCTCAGGGCAAGGATGGAAGGGCAGGGGGAATAAGCAGAGCTCACACTGATTTAATCCATGCAGGTGGGATTCCCCTTGCTGAAGCCTCCTCATGCCTGCATTCACGTGGAGCAGGGGAGTGTTCTTCCCACAAGTGAAGAATGCTCTGCCTTGCAGACCTTGCTTTCTGCAAACGTGGCCCCTGTGAATGTAATCAACGTTGTGCAGAGCTGCTGAAACTGAAAACAAAGCCAGAACGATCATTGTGCTAAGTTTGGGTTCCTCATTGTTCATTGAATTACATCAGTGTTTTCTTTAGTTGCACAGTCAGCTGGCAGAGGGTTGTTTGAAATCTCGAGGCTCTCCCCTTTCAGGGGAAAACGTGAATTTCCGGAGATGTGGGCTCTGCTCTGCATCACAGCCTGGGGCTGCATTGGCCCAGGACACAGCCCAGCCACACAGGGGGCTCAGCCAGCCCTCAGCCCCTCAGCCAGGCCTGAAAATGCAGCCACAGGAAAAGCACTTCTACTTTTTATTCTTTGTATTTAGCTCGATTTAATCTGCTTAAAAAAAAAAAAAAAAAAAGAAAAAGAAAATAAAAAGTAGTTATTAAAATTCATTTTTTGGAGGATCTCTCTCCCCAGCTCATGGCCAGTATTTTGTTTCATTTTGTGAATGGGGTAAAAATCCTGCTTTCTCCAAAGATTTTTGGATGCAGAGAGTCAGAAACACATCCCTCTGGGGCCATGCCTGGTGAGATGGTGAGTGGCAGTTGTGTCATTGTAATGTGAGAACCCCTGAAATTGCCCCAGGAATATCAGGATGGGAATCAGAGAGTGATTTGAGTTGAAAGAGACACTAAAGATTATTCAGTTTCAGCCTTCTGCCAGGGCAGGGACACCTTCCACTGTCCCAGGCTGCTCCCAGCCCTGCCCAGCCTGGCCTTGGGCACTGCCAGGGATCCAGGGGCAGCCACAGCTGCTCTGGGCACCCTGTGCCAGGGCCTGCCTGTGGGAGCTCAGCACATCCCAATGTCCAGAATCACCAGGAAAACCCTTGGGGAGGCTCAGAGGTCCTGGAATGTTGCCAGGCATTCTTGGTGGCTGGACTTTGACCCTTCTGAGGGTGTGTATGAGGACATGAGAATGAGCACAGTTTAAGTGGTGGAGGGATCACACATTCACAGGGTGAAATATGGATTTTGGGATTTTGGTACAGGGGGGTTATGGAGACAAGATGGAGGAATCGGGGCGTGTCTCATGCTTCTTCTTCTTCTTCTTCTTGTCATCCATCTTCTGTGGTGATGCTGGCACTTGGGGATTGGTTTGTGGTGAAGGTGCACTTGTTAACAAGGGTGAAAGGTATTGGGGATAAAAAGTAAATCTGATGTACGGAGTTTTTATTATAAAAAGACACAACCGCCCCGTGGGTGGTCAGAGTGCCCTTGGCTGCCTTGCTGGTCAGATCCCGGCTGGCAGAGAGGAAAACTCTGTTTGATAAGAAATAATAAACATTCTGAAGACCGAAGTATCGAGGAGTCCAGACTCATCCTTTGAACCGCGGCTGCCCCGACCCATCCTGCGCGTGTCCAAGCAGAGACAGCAGCCGGGTCAGACACCTGCCCACCCTCTCAGGGATGGAATTCTTCCCAAAATCCCATCTAACCCTAAACTCTGGCAGTGGGAAGCCATTCCCTGTGTGCTGTCCCTCCAGGTCCTGCCCAAAGTCCCTCCCAGCTCTCCTGGTGCCCCTTTAGGCACTGAAGGGCTCTGAGGTCTCAGTGGATCCCTCTCTTCTCCAGGTGAACACCCCCAGCTCCATTGCTCATTTGCATTTAAATTAATTTCTCTCTAAAATTCTGATTTTCATCACCCACAGCCTAACTTCTCCCAGAATCACAGCTCATGCTGTCAGAGCAAACTCTTCTGGAAGGTGAAGTTGCCTAAACAAGAGCTGCTGAGTGGTGGGGCTTGGCTTTCTGAAAGTTGTATTTTTGTTTGATCCAAAGGAGGCTCTGAGGGGCTCAGCCTGCACAGCCCAGCTGATTCCAGGCTCTTTGCCTGGCTCAGGGATGGGCTTCTTGCCTTTTTTAACCACATGGAAGAAAATGATAAAAAGGCAGAATCTGGGATGAAATTTATTAAGAATCAAAGCAAAAATCCACCTTGGAGGAAGCTGTACAGCATCATTGTGGTTTCCTAAGAAACATGCAGAATTTAGGGAACTCAGAAAGAAACTTTGTCAGGAGTTGTGATGCTGCTTCTGTTTGGGGGGGAGGTCTTGTAAAATAACATAGAGAAGTTGAAACTGCAGCTTGGAAGACCAAGGAGAGGAGGCAGGATGGAGAAGAGGGCAGTAAGGGCTGTGAGTAGGGGAAGAAAAACAGGAGCAGAAACTGAGAGGAAGAGTGTGGGTTGTGTTTCACCAGGGTGCCCAGAGCTGAGGACTGAGGTCTCTTCAGCTGGGCCTGAACATGACAAAGCTCATCCTGCACCACTGATGGGAGGAGGCACCTTCGTAGTGAAATCTGAACTTGCCAAGGTTAACCAGCTTGTGATTTGTATTAATTTTGCAACTTCCTTCTGTAGAGAAAGAGAGGTGTGGCAAACAAATTGAGAATATTCAAAATATCTCATTTCACATTTTAAAAATGAACCATTTTCAGTTTCCACTTGGAAGGAAGGCCTCTGTGTCCTCAGCAATGTAATTATCTCATGCCAGAGAGGCAGGAAGCAACCTGACACTGAGCTGCAAGGGCTGTGCCAGACAGGGACATTTTGGGGTTAACCCATGATAATTCCCCACACCCTCCCTGCCATTGCTGGAGTCTTTAGTTCTGCCATTGAAATGAAAATCCATTATTTGTGCAGCTCAGCTAATAACACCAACCAGCATTTCCATGGGCAGCAGAAACCCTGGAGGAAGGCTGCCAAAAGCCCAGAGAGTCAGAGTTCCTTTTCATGTTCAAATCTTCAGCTCTGAAATGCTTTAGCAATGCCATTACAAATGCCTGATGTCAGACCTGTGCCCAGCCTCTCCTCTCCCTCACTCCATTAGCCCTGCAAGGATGATGGCAAACCATCTGAGGAAGCAGGAGTCATCCCAGGTCAGGCTGAAAGAGAGAAAAACCTCTGTTAATCTGCAGGTTCATTAACATTTTTGTTTTTAAGAAGGTAACTTTCTGTCACTAGGAATGTATAATATTTATATATAGAGCAAGTGGAAGCTGGGATGTAATTTTAGCCTTGATTCTTGAGGCTGTTGAGAAGGGGTGCAGCCTGTCTTTATGTGTGGGAATACATGCAAAACCATTTTTAAAGTGTACTACATGTGCTGTGCTTCAGCTCAGAGGTTACCCTGGGAAATTCCCACCCTGCCCCAAAATGCCCAGTGATGATTTGATGGGTGAAAGCAAAAGCAGAGACTTGGAAACACAACGAAAAAACCACAGCGATGAAACTGAGCTAAAATGCATTTTGACATTTAATCCTAGATCAATTGGCAAATCTCACAATAGATTTTTTTTTTCTTGTCACCTTGGCAAAGCAGAGCCATGAGAAACTAACTTTAAAAAACAAAAAGAATTAATTTTGAAGATCAGCTGCCAATCTTCTCCCTGAGCTGAGGGTGACACGGGAACTCTGCTGCACCACCGAAATATTGAGTACGTTTAGAGAAAACCCAACTATTGCAAGCTCAGGACATCATTCATAAAACAAAAGCCACTCTCTTCTGCATTGAGAGCTGCTCTGAGACAGATTAATTCTCTGGGTAGAGGAGGGGAGCTTCGCTTCACCCCCAAAATGAACCTGGAGGATGATTCAATTGCTTCACTTTCCGAGCGCGAGCCCGAGACGCTCACGCAGAGCGTGGTGATAAGAAATGACTCCTTTACTTCAGGGGGAAAGAAACTGGAGAAACTGTTAAACTTGGTCACAGTATGTGACATCCTTGAAATCAAAAGCAATACTTCTTCTCAGCGACTGCACAGTAAAATTAAAGATACGAAGCCAAATTTGTTTCTGGAGTAATTCTCTTGCCAGTGGCTGGGGTGGCACCTGGGATTAATTTCCTCTATTATACAAGTGGCACAAGACCCTGACAAATTATTTTGGATGTTTTTTGTAGCACTTAGTTAACAGAAACCTTATTCACTCTGTGTCCCACGCCTGGGAAATGGAGTGGCTCTGAATTTGCCTGGCTGAGGATGGGATGTGGGGTGCAGTGCAGCTCCCACCCCTTTCACGTGGGCAGGATGTGGGAGGCCCATGTGAATTTACTGATTTCTCACAAAATAAAAATGCCTCCATGGGGAAACAGGTGATCAAGGAGGGAATGTCTGCCTTGGGGAAGGGACAGTCTTTGGCTGGATCTGGGCTGGATTGTTGCTATAGCCCCAAATTCCTGGATTATCCCATGGCACCTTCCCCAAAGGGTGACAGAGCTCACTCACCTCTCTATTCCTGCAATCCTTCTGTTTGGCTTTGGGATAGACCTTGCAAACTCTGTGTGAGATGCATTTCTGCTCCTGGACACACATTCCCATTCTTGGCTTACAGATTCCCTGTGAAAATTTATATTTTCCTGGAGGAATTCTGAACAGCAGTGTGGTGCACCAGTGCTTGGTGTGCCAAGGTGAGAGCTGGGGCAATGCTGTCCCAAAATTCCCCCAGATGGGTCCAGCCTTCATCTCCAAACCATCCTGGGTCCTCCCTCCTCCCCAGAGTGCAAACTCCTCTCTCCTCTGCACCATCCTTCTTTTGCTGCCCCAAATTTGGAGAGGCATTCCAGGCCAGGTCAGGTTTAAACAAGCACAAACTACTCAGAGTTTTTCCTTCCCATGAAGCAGCACAAGGAAGGAGGGAAGCTGTTACACTCCCCTGGGAGATGAGGATCCCAGGCAGCCAAACAGGCAAATAATGACCAAAGTCAAATGCAAACTCAGGACATGTGTGAGCACAGAGCCCAAGGCCAGGGATTCAAGGAAGCCACCTGCAGCTGCCTCCCAAGGCTGCTGCTGGCAAGAAAATTCATTTTCCACACATCTGGGAAGCTTTGAAAAATCAGGAATGGCTCCTCTGGATATGGGTTTAAGGAGGTGAGGTTAAGGACAAGGTTCTCCATTGTCTCATGTGTTGAAACTGTGGGCAGCAGAAGTGAATACACGTGACTTTTGGGAAGATCCTGAAGGTCAGGAGGAAGGTTGCCCAAGGAATTTGTGGTTGCCCCATCTCTGGGAGTGTCCCAGGCCAGGCTGGATGGGGCTTGGAGCAGCCTGGGATGGTGGAAAGTGTCCCTGCCCATGGCAGAGGGTGAAAATAGATAATTTTAAAGGTCTTTTCCAGCCCAAACCATTCCATGATTCTATGAAGAATGGTTCCAAGGTTTGATGCATCAAGCACTTGTGTCCTCTTGAACACAAGAAGGAACTTGCTGATATATTTTATAGTATTGGGACCTTTTGTCTTTAGCATATTCCTGCTAATGAAGATTTTTTTGGGGGAGGAAATTATTTGCTTATATTCACAGCCAGGTTGGTGTTTGACCAAAGGTGAGATGTTTTCCCTCAGGCAGAAGAAAATTATGAGTCGATGTTGTGAGTGTCCTTAATACTTCCCTGTCATGTTTGAGCTTGTTTTGTTTTGTTGTATTTGGGTTTCTGGAATGTTTTATCCTATCAATGACATTAATTATGGAGTAATTGCCTTAGTAGCATGTAACAACTCTCTCCTTTTTTTTTCCAAAGAGATTTTCACACAATGTGTAAACTTTGCTGTATATGTGCTACGTTTCTTGTGTCATGAAATAACGTGTAGACAAAATAATGTTTTTCCTGTCAGAAATTCAATGGGCATCTAAAGCATAGTGACAGGTGGTTAAATAGCTGCATTTAAAGGATGTCAAGAAGATTTTTTGGACAGGTACCAAAACCCAATGCCAAAAAGAAGGCCTAATACCATCTGTTTTGTTAGCAGAGAGATGCAATTTCACATTAGATTTTAAACGACACGGAATGCCAAATTCATAACCTTGATTTGTGGGTCAGATCTAGCTTATCTAGATTGTGAATGTTTCTATTTACCAGCACAGTTCCTGACCCAGAGCCCACACAGGTAAATGATGATGTTTTCAATCAGCCCCATTTTAAAGTCACAGGAAGCTCTTGAGCTGCATTTAATTTTGTTTTGTATTACATGTAAATCCAGATGCAATGTGGATTTAATTAATCCAATTTCACTGCATTTAAATGTACACATTTGCATTGTGTTTATTGGCAATTGGCTTTATCCATTTGTTCAGCATTTTTATGACCACTGAAACTACTGAATATTTAGAGATCCCTCTACTTCCAAGTGGAATGAGGAGTGTAGCTCTGAATTAAATCATTCTCAGACATAAACTGGGGATAAGACTAAAATGTCAAAATATAGCTGCATAATACTGTGGGGAAAATGATATCAGTATTTTAAAGTAATAAACTGCATTGTGCTAAATTATTTTAAAAATCGTTCAGCAGGCTTTTTAGATGGTTTGTTGAGAGGAGGAGGAGTACTTTGAAACAAATAATGAAACTGATAGATTTGGAGGCTTTTTCCTGCTTCTGAAAGGTGCCTTTGAAATGATGATTGTTCAGGTTTAGCCTAATATTTAGAAATACTCACTGTAGAGTTTTCCCTTCTTTGTGAGGAGTCCGTGTGGCTTAAATGGGATTGCTGAGATAATCACACTCTGCTGTGTCTGTTCCAGAGCTAATGTTAGCCATGAAATGTGAGTTGTCATGTTGGGAGCTCCTCTTTCAGCTGCCCAGCCAAAGCAACTGCAAACATTCTGGGGTTTGGGGGACAAGAAAGGAAAAGATCCTGGTGTTTGCAGCCTGTTTGGCTGCTTGGCTGAGCCCTGTTGGGGATCCTGCAGCTCCAGTGGTGTTGCTGGCTCCCTTCAGCCATCCCAGAGCACTCCTGTCCCCTGTGCACACCTGGGAAAAACCCAAAGTCTTGACCTGTTGAGGTATTACAGCAAGCCCTGACATCAATAGGTCTGTCCCAACCTTTCTTACAGGCTCCCTCCAGCACTTCAAGGAGCTCTAAAGTCTCCCTGGAGCCCTCTCTTCTCCAGGCTGGACACCTCCAGCTCTCCCAGCCTGGCTCCAGAGCAGATGTCCTCAGCCCTGGGAGCACCTCCATGGTGCACTGTTGATCCTGCATGGAGAGGGGCTGGAGGGGAGCAGGAGTTCCCAAAAATCTGCATCCCTTGGTGAGAGCAGGATTTCCCAAAAATCTGCATCCCCTGGTGAGAGCAGGATTTCCCACAAATCTGCATCCCCTGGTGAAAGCAGGAGTTCCCAGAAATCTGCATCCCCTGGTGAGAGCAGGAGTTCCCACAAATCTGAAGCCCCTGGTGAGTGCAAGAGTTCCCAAAAATCTGTATCCCCTGGTGAGAGCAGGATTTCCCACAAATCTGCATCCCCTGGTGAAAGCAGGAGTTCCCACAAATCTGAAGCCCCTGCGAGTGCAAGAGTTCCCAAAAATCTGCATCCCCTGGTGAGAGCAGGAGCTCCCACAAATCTGCAGCCCCTGGTGAGAGCAGGAGCTCCCAGAAATCTGCATCCCCTGGTGAGAGCAGGAGCTCCCACAAATCTGCATCCCCTGGTGAGAGCAGGAGCTCCCACAAATCTGCAGCCCCTGGCAGACCCACATCTGCCCAACAGCAAAGTGCCACCAGGACAAAACACAGGGAAAAGAGGGGAAAGCAGGCTGGAGGAGGATTCAGCAGCAGGCACGAGCTGGAGGCTTCCTGGGTGCGTGGTGAGGCTGGGCAGGGGCAGGAGCTGCTGGTGCTTGGGCAGGGAGCCCTGGAGGGAGGCTGGAGGCACCCATGGCTGCCCAGGCCCTGGCCAGGGGTGAGGCTCAGCTCCACTGGGTTGTCTTCTTCTGACAGTCTGGGGAGGAGGAGCACTGGAAACACGAGGTGAGCTGTGAGAACATTGCTCTGATGAGGAGCATTCCCTCTGCCAGCTTCCCTTGGCATATATATATATATATATATATATATATATACACAAATATAAATATATATGTATATAAAAGCATTCTGGCTATTAATAGCAATAACTCTTAGTGGTGCTGAGTGTCTCAGATCAGTCTCTAACAGAGGCAGATGAATGTGCAAAGTTGGACAGGGCTGAGCCTTGTAAATCTGAGAAAATGGGGCTTCATTGGGGAAAAAATGAGCTTTGAGAGGGTCTGAAAGGGAGCAATGGGGTGGCTCAGGCACTGCAAATAAATTGGGTTGTATCAGGCAGGGAGGTGCTGCATGTTTGGTGAAATGAAATGTGTTCATTTTTGTTGGAAACAACAGAATTAAATCCTGCTTTTAGTGGGAAAGTCAATTCCACCTTAACTGCAAAGCCACTAGCAATGACTCCACAATATAAGAAATATAATTATGATAATTAATAAAGATAATAATACAGTCAAACCTTGCTAATGACTCAGAGGCTGCTTACTAAATACTGACTTTGTGGATAAACAAGCCAGAATAATGCATCATAAAATACACTTTGTTCCATTATTTTGACATCTCTATTATTTTAATTATTTATACTTCATAATATACCAGTCACTCTACTTGGGAAGGTTTTACAAAAATAATGAAGCTCTAATAATATGACATGTCAGTTCAGTATTTGCTGAAACAGGGAGACAAGGAAAACCAATCCTTTCAGGGGGTGTGTAAATCAGGAAGGGCACAGATCAGTGGAGCTCAGATATTCAAAGTTTTAATGCAAAATATTAGACATCTCTATTATGCCTTTGACTGGGAGCCCTTGGAGCAGCTTCCCTGGTGGAGAACTCCTGAAGCCAAACCTGCTTCACTGCTAAATGCAAAAGGATCGATGCTGATTCTCCAGAAAAAAATCACACAGTTTGAAAAATAATAATAAACGTGAAGTAGCTTTTGTGCCAAAGTCAATTTTTATCCTTAAATCAATTTTTTCCACCACCACGACAGCTGAAATCTTGTTTTTAATTTAAATGAGAGCTGCGATTTTTACATAATCACTTGATTCCTGGAGCTGGCATTCCCTCGAAACCCCAGCCTGCCTCCTGCTCCCTGAATTTGGCAGGAATTGGCCCCACTCTTACAAGGAAAGACACTGGAGGAAGAACTCAGCATTTATTTAGCTCAGTTTTCCAGCTCCAGAGATCCCTGAAGGGTGCATGTTGGAAATAAGCCTTCAGAGTCAGTCAGAAGGGCTTTTTCTAAGAAAAAAAAAAAAAAAAAAGAAAAAAAAAAAAGGCAATTTCTCTTGGAGATTTGGCAGCAAGCTGACTCCACCAGCCCTGTCCCAGCTCTTTGCCAGCCTATGGACCGGTTGTTACAACTTTCAAGCGTTTCTGCCTGCCTGGGGATGGGATAACGTGCTGCAAAACCACTCTGTACATAACATTCTCTCCCATGGGCGGCTTTTCCACAGGGATCTGTTGGGAGCCGCTGGGAGAGAGCGGGAGAGAGCGGGGAAGGGAAGGAGGGAGGGAGAGAGGGGGAGCCCTGCCCGCCCAGCCCGCTCACCTCCGAGCATCCTCCCTGCCCACGGAACCCTTTGGGTTTTCCGTGTGCTGTGCCCTGAACATCCCGGCCCGCGGGAGCCGCAGGGGGATGATCATGGATGGAGCTGCCCTCCAGCAGCGGGAATTATAAAGATGCATGGATGGGATGTGTGGGGGGACAAAGGGGGTGTCCGTGCCCTGGGGAGCAGGAAGGCAATGCCAGGTGCAGAGGTTGAGCCTGGCTGTTCTCTCCAGGCTGGGAGAGGCACGGGCCCTCCAGAAATAGGGCGCAGTTAGGGCTCTAAGCGGGTCCGCTCTTTGGGGTCCCTATGAGGGTGGATCAGCGCGCTGGACAGCATCCTTCATCAGCGGGTGGGCAGCAGCAGCGGGGGGAAACGAAGCTGCTGGGCACCGTCCCGCGCCGGGAGCGGGCACACCGGGCACGGTGCGGGCTGTAGGGCACGGCAGGGTGCCCAGCGGGCAGCGGGAACCGGCGGGCGGCTGTGTCAGCCTTCCCCTCACCGGGGATGGGGGCCGGGGATGGAGCGCACGGGGCTCCTCCAGCGGCGCTGCCCGCCGTGCCCGAGCCCCCGGCGCCGGAGGAGCCGCCCGGCCCCGCCGCGAACAATAGCGGCCCCGGCGCGGGGCGGCGCGGAGCGGGGCGGGCCGGGGGCCGCCACCGCCCCCCCGCCCGCCCTCTCTCTCCCCGCCCTCTCCCCGCGCCACAGGCACCGCCGCCGCCGCAGCCGGGTCCATGCCCGCTGGAGCCCCCGCCTGCCGCCGCCCGCAGCCCCGGCATGGACGTTCGGTTCTACCCCTCCGCCCCGCCCGCCGTGGGCTCGCTGCCCGGCGCGGACCCCACTTGCCTGGGCCCGCTGGATTATTATCACTGCAACAAGGTACCGGGGGCAAGGGGGGTGCCCGGGCTCGGCGCGTCCCGCGCGGCTCCGCGGGGACGGGAACGGGGACGGGGACAGGGACGGGGAATGGGGAAGGAAAGTGCCGGCGGCGCCGGCTCCTGCGGGAGGGAATTTTGAAAGTGGTCTGGAAGCGGAGCGGGGGGAGCCGCTGGGTGCCCCGGCCGCCCGCAGCGGGCGGGGGGAGCCCGAGCCCGGGAAATGCTCGGCGGGGCGGGCCGGGAGCGGAGCGCGGTGTCCGTGTGTCTGTGCGGTGTCCGTGTGTCCGTGCGGGGCTGGTTTAAGCTCCCCTGCTCCGGGAGAGGAGCGCGGTGTCCGTGTGTCCGTGCGGTGTCCGTGTGTCCGTGCGGGCTTGGTTTAACCTCCTTCACTCCGGGAGCGGAGCGCGGTGTCCGTGTGTCCGTGCGATGTCCGTGTGTCCGTGCGGGGCTTGCTTTAACCTCCGCCGCTCCAGGAGCGGAACGCAGTGCCCGTGCGGTGTCCGTGTGCCCGTGCGGTGTCCGTGTGTCCGTGCGGGTCTGTTTTTAACCTCCGCCGCTCCGGGAGCGGAACGCGGTGTCCGTGAAGTGTCCGTGTGTCCGTGCGGTGTCCATGTGTCCGTGCGGGGTTGGTTTAACCTCCCCCGCTCCGGGAGCGGAGCGCGGTGTCCGTGTGTCCGTGCGGTGCCCGTGCGGTGTCCGTGTGTCCGTGCGGGCTTGGTTCAACCTCCTCCGCTCCGGGAGCGCTCGGCCCGGGGCGATGCGCACGGTGTGGTGAGGGGTTGTTGTTGCGGTTGTTGTCGGGTACTTTTTTTCCTGTTGTTCTTCGCCGTGTTGTTGTTTTGCACCTTCCTCACGAGCTGCGGAGCCGCCGGGCCGGGTCGCAGCTCCTCCCGAGCGGGGTCCGGCCCCGTCCCTCGCCTCCATCCCTCACCTGGGGCTGCGCTCCGGCCGAGGGGACACCCAGCTCCGGGCTGGGGTGTCCGTGTGCCCCCAGATCCCCAGCTCGGCAGGGAAACCTCCATCACTCACATTTCCCCGCTCCCTGCAGCTGCGAGGCGAAGCAGCCTGCACTTGTAACGGGAGAGGGATGCGCAGGGGATATTTGAGAGCGCGGAGGTGCTCTAGGAAATTTCCCTCATCCTGGAGAAAGCATCTATCCCCTTCGCTTCGCTACTTCAGGGATAAGGAGTTTTCTGCGAGTGTCGCCTTGCTCGCTGTGGGTAAACAGCGCTGATGTTTCAGCTACAAAGCCCTGGGATCCAGATCTCTTTGGAGGGAAAGGGGATCATCCCAGACGTAATCCTTGCTGCCTTCCGGGCCAAATTCGGGTAATTGCGTCGAAAAAAAGTTAATAAAAGGAGAAAATGCTCTCCTGCGTCGGTACAGCAGCTCAGGATGCTCTCGGCTCACCTCACTGTTGTGATACTTTGGGATCAAACTCTTAAAACACAAGCAGAGGGAAATGCGTGCGGCTTCCCAGACGCGGCAAATTAATCTTAATGTATCAAGAGATGTATTTAACTGTTTCTCTGTCAGTGGGTCATTTATCTCTTTTTATTAAGTTGTAGCAAACCGAATAGTTCTCCTTTATTTTGAGACGCCGGATTATACTGAAAGGAAACAACTTTCGTTGTTTTCGCCTGTATCTGCGTACTGCTGCCTTCAAAGTGTTTTATTATCATTGCCGTTGCTCTTAAAACACTACATAAGCTCTTAAAATACTGACGAGAGCCGGATCACCTGGGAGCAGGACATCTGTCCTGCTGAAACACCCGCCCGTCGTGTGCGAGAGCAGAAACCTGGGACCGTGTGAGCGTGAGCCACTGGCAACTGCGGCGGTCCCCAAACCCCGCTGCCTTTCGGAACTCGCTTTTACCAAGAAGTTGTTGGGTGCCAGCGTGATTCACTTTGCCTTGCGGTGCTCTGTGCGGGAGCTGGGGCTGGCGGCCGCGCTCGCAGTGTCCCGGCCTTGGGGCTGCGTGGTGTCCCCCCGAGCCTTGGGGCGCGGGGCCCCTCGTCCTAAGCTCATCCGTGGCCTGAATCCCTGAGATTAGTCCCGGATTAGGCGCTGGCGATTGATCCGCGGCTCCGAGGCTGCGGGAATCGCCTCCGCTGGGGGTGCAACGAGCTGAGCCCGGCGGGCGAGCGGGTGCGATGGGCGCTGCTGCTGCTGCTGGTCCTGCCCGGGGCGGATGGGACAGCGGAGAGGAGCGCCCCAGGTACTGACCACTGCCACCAGATGCTGCTGTTGTCACTGCTAGCGAGCATCTTAAGGCAGCGGCAGAAGAAAGGAAGTGACTTACCCTTTGCTGGGTGCTTTTTCCATCCCCCTCCCTCTTCTTGTCTTTTCTGAGTTATCAAATGGCATTTGCTTATGCACAGCCGCGCACGTTTGTCCGTGGCATGTGGCTGGGATGAAGGCAGGGATGGAATGGGCTGACTCAGTTTCCCTGGCAGGCTGCAGGTGTAGCAGCTGTAACTTCAGCAGCAAACCGTGGCCCGGGGTGGTGCAGGAGGAGCTCCTGCTGCTTTGCCTTCGGAGAACTCCGGGCTGGGATCCGGCCGAAGATCACCAGCAGCGTGCTGTTCTCTTGTTCTCATGTTCTCTGCCATGGAGCAAGAGTTCTCCTGCATCCTGGAGCCACATGGGATTCTCTGGGAAACTCCAGGACCTCACATCAATCCCAACCCCACTGCTCCTGACCAAATCCCAACCCCACTGCTCCTGGCCGGTGCTGGTGGCTCAGCCCAGGGCTGGGCTGACACAGTGTCTGCCTCAAAGCATTTCCACTTACAAAAACAGCAGAGGAGGGCAGGGTGGACTGGAAAAATCAGAATATTCCCACTATGGCATGCAGATATCCCGGATAAAATCCATCTCAGGGAAGGACCTGAGCAAGGAGCAGTTACAGGCTCTTTGCTGTCCTCCTGCTTCGCTGAGTTCACAGAGATGCTCTAAAGCCCTTTGATTTAAAAGGTTTATTTTGTTCAGGGTATTTTTGTTTGGTTTAGGGTTTTTTTTTTTTCCCTTTATTTATTTATTTCTTTAGGAGCAGGCAGCAAAGCTGGGCTGTGCAGTGTCACTGTGCATAAATAACTCACTGGGAGCACGGCAGAGCTGCCTTAGCCCAGAGCAGCCTGAAATGTTAATGGAATTGTTTTGTGCACTTACTGGACATGATATTGTTACCAGGAGGTCTCCAATCTCTCCTGCATGCTGCAGTCAGCCACAATTCCTCTTTGCAGCTACGCAGGGGCCTATTGCACATCAGCATTTCCATTTCTGAAAGGACAAGGGATGTTTAGAGGGATAATGAAATGGGAGTGTGTGCTCAGCCCAGGCCTCCCCAGAAAGGGGGAATTTGCACCCTTCCTTTAACTGCTTCCACAGCATCCCTGTTTTCCCTGGAAGGGCTGGCCACAGGGAGGGATGGAGAAGGTGGTGAGGGGCTGGACACCCACAAGTGGGTAATGAGAGCCCTCCTGCCTCATCAGGCAGGGTGAGAAGGAGCCCTCCCTGCTGCTGACTGCATTTGGTGAGCAGTTCTGATGGATCAGGAGCACTGGTGCTATTGAAGCTGCGGAAAAGGGCTCCCTGTGTAAACCAGTCCCTGCTACTGCAGGGAGCAGCCTGCCATGGCAGCTGGGGAGAGGAGCCAGCCCCAAACTTCCTGGTGCCCAGGGAGCTGCTGCTCACAGCCTGATGCTCCTTGGCAGGATGTTTAGGGCTGCAGAGTGCTCAGCCCAAGGTGTGGGGCTGATGAGGAGTCACTTGAGAGGACAAGCTGCAATGAGTATTTCCCACTGTGGAGTACTGCTCCCCCAGCCTGTGGGCTGGATCCAGGACCTGCTCCTCCACTGGGACAGCAGGAACACCTCTGGTGTCTGCACAGTGTCCACGAGGGACTGGGGAGGCCCAGCTGACAGTGTGAGGAGCCCTCATCCAAACTGTGACACCATCCCTGTCATCAGCCACCTGAGCAACGCTAAAGGAAACACCCACCTCTGGTTTGGATTCCTTGTTTAAATTTAGGTCTAAACCCCTTTTCCTGTCCTTTTTGGCCATTTTCCTGGTTCCTGCTGCATTCCCCTTCCTGCCTGCTTGCCAGGAAAGCTTTCACAGGGCTTTGAGCTGCCCGTGTATGGTGCTGGTGTTTTGGGGAGACCAGCATGCTCCTGCACCACCTAAGGGGTGTTGCTCCATGGAGGAACATTTTCCCACCTTCCAATTGATTTGAGAAAATGTGGATATTTTCCCATTTGAGCTCTAGGGAGATTCTGCAGCTCTATTTCACAATAAGTAAACTACAGCAGGTTAAAAAATGTGCATTTTAGTAAGAGCGAGGCTCGTTCTGCTCTTAGCAGAGCTTTAGTGACAGGATCTGGTGTGCTGGCTGATACACCAGCATGGAAGGTTTTTTTCCTAGATCCTAAATTGTGTGTGTGGGTCTACAAAGCTCAGGAGGGAGTTTTTCCTTCTCAGCCCAAGCAAAATTGCCTTGGCAAGGGAGGCCTGTGACAGGAATCCTGCCAGAGCACAATACCCTGAGCTCTTTCATGCAGGGTGTGCAGGGATGCAGGAGGAGTGATCCTGCTCCCCAGGGGCATCTTTGGGGAGTGAATTATCATCTCCATTCTTCCTGCAGAAATAAATTTAAATATAAATTCTGCCTGCTTGCTTCTGGTGCTACAGTGGTCAGACTGGGTTAGCGTGATGCCCGGTTTCCAGCCAGTGGAATTGATGGGGATTGATGATGATGAGGAAGAGGAGAACTCAGCCTGGGAATACCAAATCCACACTGCTGTGAGACCCTGGGAGTGCCTGTGGTCCTCAGGAATCCCCATGCTGGGGGCTCTGTTATTAACCCTACAGGATTCCTGTAGGATTCATCAGCACCATCAAACCTTTTCCCAAATTTCCCTAGTAGGATCCTGTGGCTTTGCCTCTCCAAACACAGCCTCTCTCTTGCCTTTTGGGCTGATAAATTGATAAAAGCTATTTTACCAATACACCATTTATATCTGCTAGTGATGTGATGGGTATTAGTCTGCAACCAGTGCTCTCTTCTTTTAAGAACCCTTCAGAAATGGGATCTGAGCTGGTGTGAGCCCGAGTCCATGTAGCAAATGCATTTCTGTGAAATGTTCTGTTTTGATTTTTACAATAAATTGTACATTGCAGTGATAAACATGGTCCCTTTTTCCTTGTTCCAGCACTGTTTTGCCATTCTGGAAGATAAACTACATTCTTTCCCTTCCTACTTCCAAAGCCAACTCTGTTTTGAAGTAGCATAAATCTTTCTTGAGAGATGGAGGATTTTGGATGCAGAACAAAGTCCAGCAGATTTTTAATTTGGGGCCCATTTCATTCTCATTTGGCAGGCAGCTCCTGTTGATTTGCAAATGTAGATTTAATTTTTTTTTTCTTTTAGGCCCTGAATATGGGCAAGAGCTTCTTCTGAAAAGTGGTTGAGTTACTCAGTGGGACAACCCTGCCTTCTCCAGAGTGGTCTTTGATGGGTTGCACAGCAGAAAGTGTTTGAAGCTCCATTTTTTTTTCCTTGGGCTTTAAGTCAGGGATTGGAAGCTAAATAATGAATGTCCATCCATTCATAGAAAATGTTGTTCTCTCTGCATGCATGGAGGGGAGGCTTTAATCTGGGTGTTTGGGAACAATGGGAGATGTTTTGAAGACCAGTCTGACTTGTGTGTAACAACATGTTTGTTTGGGCTGCTTCTGAATAACCTTGTCAAGGACCTCATCCGTGGAAGTCCTTGTAGCAGAGGAGACATCAAGAAACAAAAATTTCAGGATCAAAGCTGTACAGGTTTCTCTGATTTATTTGTGATTCTTCAAATCAATGATTGTCCCCAAATCAGTGTTCCAGAGGTGTGGGTGTTACACCACCCTAACTGCAGAGTAAATCCGTTATCAGCTCTGCCTTGGACCTCTGAGCCTGCAGCAGGCACCAGGATCAGTTTGTGCATCCATAACAGAGAAAACATCCTGTTAATAAACTGTATTTTCTTGTACAGACCAGAACACTCAATAATTTGGGAGGTGCATGGCCAATCCTCGTGCCAGGGCAGTGAGAGAGCACCTGGAGCCCTGCAGAGCTCTTCCAGCTTTTCCTCCTTGTAGGGATGGGCACTGCCAGCTCCTTTCCTGGGGGTCGTTGTTAACATTGGATCTTTCTGCAGCATTTGCAGAAAAATCTCTGTTTTCATGCTGCCTTCACTTTGCATCTCCTTCCTGCTGGCTACAAGGAGCAGGAGGTGAGGATGCTCCACCACCACCCACTGGCCCCACTGGGAGGAGGGGAGCATTTTCCCCTCGAGGTGCAATTTTCCCCTATTACCTTTGTACTCCTCTGTTGTTTTTCTTTTTTTTTTACAAAATGAGCTCTAAATGCTTTTACCATAAGTTGGGTTATATCTGGCAGTATAAATGAAGCATATAATTGTGTTTTCCTAACAGCTCCACATTAAAAATAAGTTATTGTGTTGCTAATGTGTTTTTCCTGACAATTTTCCATCCGGTGAGTGTGAGGCTTCTGTCTGAACTGTTGTGTAGCAGCACCTCTGCCTCCTCTTGAGATCTTATTCAGTATTCCTCAAGTCAGGCTGAAGTGTTAGTGTGATTAGAGCTTTCAAACTATTAATTCCTAATTGGAGGTTTGAGCTCTAATGTTCCACCTTTGTGATTTTACACTTGTTTTAATATAATTAAATAATGCATAATGTATGTTCTATAATATTACACATAAATTATAGATGGCATATACTATATTCTATGGTGTACATAAATTATCTAGTATCTAATATATGATAGAAATTATATTATGCATTATATATGATATATTATGTATAATTATAGTAATTGGGGATGCACAGCTCAGCTTCAGCAGGAAGAAATCTCCCAACAAAACTTACTGGAACAAGCACTGATCACACCACTCTTTAAAAAATAATAACAAAAAAAAAGAGATAGAAAACAGCATTAAATCACCTGATTTTACAGCTGTATGACCAGATTTAAATATCTTAATTATCTGCCTCCTCCCCCCACATTTTCCTATTGTTTGCCTCTGGAGGTTTTGTTCTGATGGATGCCATTTCCTCCCTGAAAAATGGCCCTGGCTGCCGTGGTGCTGCAGGCAGAATCTGCCTTGTGCCACAGAACCTGTCCCCGCCTCCCCCATCTTTTGCATGGATTGCTTGACCTCTGCAGATATAATTAAATCTCTTCCTGACGACTGTGAGATTGCAGCTCAGCTCCGTGGCGAAGGGAACTGGGAGGGAAGTGTTAAACGGGGCCTGAGCCAGGAATTGCTCTTGTGGGGAGATTATTGGGTTGTGTTGGTCGCTGCACGTGGCTTCAGAGGATCCTGATCTGCAGAAATCAGCCCAGCCTTGGACCCAGGCAGCTTCTTCACCTCTAATTCTGGGCTGGACCTGGACACAGGAGAATTTTGCCAGTGTTTAAAATGTAGAAGATTTCATTTATTCTGTTGGATTGAGGGCTCAGCCCCTTGCTCTCATGCTATGTTTTTTCCCTGGGTTTCTAAGCATCTCATGACTTAGCAGCTGATAGGAAAGGGAGGTGACATTTTAAGGACCAGGTGGCAGGACTTGTTGCAGCTCTGCTTTGAGCCTCTTCTCCCCATTCCCAACGAGCACCATCTTCCCCAGCAGAGCCCCCAGCCTGGATGGGCAGGTCTGGGCAGCCCTGGCACTGTGGTGCTCAGGGGAGGTGGAGGATGAGCCCTGGCACGTGCCACCCATCCCTCTGGTCACTGTCACCCAGGCTGTGTTTTCCTCACAGCCCCATGGATCCTGTTCCATTCCTAGGGCAAGGAGCCCTTTTTTATCAGATTACTGGATCACACCAGCAGGTTTCTCTTCCCACAAAACCTGCTGGTGAGTCAGAGTTTCCATCCCCATCTGGGCTCCTCAGGGAGGCTCCATCCCTTTCTTCCCAGCTGCCTGCCTGTGCATGGTGGTGCTTTTCCTCTGCACTTTAGAAAAAACAATCACCTTCCTCTCCATCTCTGTTCTTGCCAGTGGCCAAGCTTGGGAGATAAGAGCTGTGTCATGGCTCTGCCTTTTATCCTCTCCAGGAACTGGCCAAGCTCTCCCTCTCCAGAAGCAGCAGCTCATTTCAGGGCCCCCCAGACATGTGGGGGTTATTTTAGGAATTATTTGAGCCACCCTGAGCACTGAGGATCCATTGCAGGAGACCCAGGCACATGGAAAAGTACAAGCAGAGCCTGGGACATCTGAAAGGCTTCTATCTTCCAAAGATGTGGATCTCCACATTCATTCCCATGAAGGAAGTTCCAACTTTCCAGCCAGGTTCACCCTTACTGTTTATTCCTGAACATCTCCCTGTCCCTGGGGAGGTGGTAGGGCTGTGCAGGCTCTTTAGGAGTTCCCAAGCCTTTTGAAAACCCTCAAATGCAGCAGTTTTAGTGTGAAGGATGATGCTGGGAAGGGGAGGGGATTGGCATGGAGAGCCTGGCCTCGTGTGGAGCTGCTGGAGCTCTGCCCTGTTCCAGCAGTGCAGGCTGAGCTCCCTCCTCCCCTGAGAGCAATCCTTGGCCAAGGATGAGCTGTTTGATTCCATCCCTTTGTTCCACCCTCACCTCTCCTTTATGCAGAGGGGGAGATGCTCCCAGGGACCTCTGTGGTGCTGGGAGGGCACAGGGTGGGCAGCTGAAGGCCCCCAACATGAGAAGGACCTGGAGCTGCTGGAGTGAGCCCAGAGGAGGCCACAGAGACCCTCCAAGGGCTGGAGCCCCTCTGCTCTGGGACAGGCTGGGAGAGCTGGGGGTGCTCATCTGGAGAGGAGAAGGCTCCAGAGAGAGCTCAGAGCCCCTTGCAGGGGCTCCAGAAGAGCTGGAGAGGGACTGGGGACAAGGGATATAGGGACAGGACACAGGGAATGACTTCAGGGAGACAGGGTTAGATGGGAGATTGGGAAGGAATTCCTCCCTGTGAGGGTGGGCAGGCCCTGGCACAGGGTGCCCAGAGCAGCTGTGGCTGCCCCTGGATCCCTGGCAGTGCCCAAGGCCAGGCTGGATGGAGCTTGGAGCACCCTGGGACAGTGGAAGCAGTCCCTGCCCATGCCATGAGATCCAACCCAAACCATTCTGTGATTTTGTTGCATCACTTACAGTTACTAAACCCTAACGTTTTTATTTCCTTTTTGTCAATAAATAACCAGATCTGTTCCCTGTTTCTTTGTTTTCTTGGGTGCTTCTTTGAACAGAGGGGTTTTATACACTGAGCCATCTCAGAACATTGTGCCTGCAGTGGAAGAATGATGTATTTTTAGGGAATTAGATCCGTTGTCCCCACTGTCAGAAGAGGGGCAGTGTACCCTGGAGTCCTCAACAAAAAGAAAAGAAACTTTGACAGCATGGAAATGAAATGTATGAAAACCTTAGTGAATTCTAGCTGAACTATCTTGGTTTGTTTCAGTGTATGCAACGGCCCAAAAAAGCATTAGAATATCATCTGAAGAAGAAAAAGCAGAAATACTGGGAGGGGGGGACACAAAGAACAGAAACTGGGGCTTGTAGCAATGGAAAATATTCCCCCCATCAGATCCTGCTCTGTTTGTTCATGCTCAACCCAGGGAGGCAACTTTTCCCCTGCACATTATCTTGTCTCTAAATAGCGTTCAAAGGAGGAGAAGAATGTGCTGTTAAAAATATCAAACTTTTGGGAATGGCTGGCAGACGTTAGCACTGATAAGCATTGTTGATTGAAGATCAAACAGCCCTGGAAGAAAAAACCTTTCCAGCAAGCACCGTGGGTCCAGCCCTGCAGCCAGACAGTGAGGTCAGCCTTCAATCCAGGGATATTTAGGGACTGACACTGGAATTATGGTCTGGGCTCTCTACCCCAGACGGATGTTGGTGACACTGTGGTTTCAACCTGATAAATCTGTTCGAGCTGAGACCAGCATTTATTCCATGCCAAGAGTTTGCATTAGTAGGTGGTAGCTTTATATATCTATTTTTTCCTTCATTTAAGATAAAGAGGGAAGGCTGCAGGTCATAATGTGAACTGAAGACTGCTGGCATTTGTTTTTTAATTAATTGACAACCTGCATTTCTGTGTCAAGGTTGCAAATTAATAGTGGGTGGCCATCTGTTTGCAAAGCAGATAGTTCTGGCTGTGCCAAACATGTGGAGTATTTAACCATTTGATTTAAATCAGACCAGAATGGTGGCTTTTTGAACACTCCATTAAGTTGAGCTTTCCATTTAAGAGTTGGGCTTTGAAAAGATGAAAAGTATTTAAATGGTCTTTTTAGCTTCATAAACTTGCAACTTAAGTGAGTTGTTTGGCATATTTGGCTTCTTTTAAAGAGAGGCCAAGTCCTGGTGGGAATAACAACGTGGAGCTTCAGTCATCTGTGGAAGTGGGGTACCAAATTTGTGTGAGAGCACCAAAGAAACAAATACATGTTAAAAATCACAAAGTAACTCAGGCTGGAAGAGACCTCTGAAAGTGTATTTGAACTAATTTCAATAGCACCTTCTGGGATTGAGATGGCAGGAAAGAAAATATCAATAGATTTCTGCTCTAATACAGTGAGAGTCTCAGTGGTGGTGGCTGCAATCAAATGCTAAATAGAAAGTTTGCAATAAAAAGGGCTTTAGTTAGAATTAATAAAATGTGAAATGCCTCGTTCTTTGGAAAACATGTGGTATTGACTGAGATTTAGAATATGTCCTGGGAGTAGGGATCTGGACTGCAGGCTCTAGAGCTGACTCTGGCATCCTTTCCCTGCATTCATTAATATTATTCATTTTTTTTTTTTTTTTTTTAATTTTATTTTTTGCCTGGAAAGGTCACAATGTGCAAGTTGAAGAGGAAATAAGCGAAGAGCTGGAATCAAGGGCAGCCTTGCACAAAATTATCATCCTCTTTTCCCACTCCTTCACCTTCCTGTGCTGTGCATGGCAGGGAGATGATCTTTAAGGTCCCTTCCAACCTAAATTGGATTCTAAACCAGGATCCCTGTATCACAGGCACATCCAAGTTTATAATGGAAACTTTCCTGATAAGTTTGATTTTAAATCCTGCTATCTAGAAGCTGCATGTGAAGCCACAGGTAGTTCCCATTTCCAGGAGAGCACTGCTGAATTCTCTGGGAAATGTGGATTTTAACATCCTCTTGTTTTGAGGAATTTTCTTTGGATGCTCTGAAGCTCAGCTGAGGCTCCTCATTTGCCACCAGAGCTGGAAATCTTGGCTGGCTCAGAGGCAGGAAGGGCCTGGTGCTGGATGTGGGGCTGGAGCTTGTGTCACTGTCATCGTGCCGCGAGCACGGGGACGGTGCCAGCTTGGAAGGGACGCTCTGCTTGGCACAGGAAGGTCTGGAGAACAGGCTTGGCACACACACAGCAGGCAGGCTGCAGCACCCACAGGCTCCTGGAGAGCTGCTGGGGCTCTCCCCATCACTGGGACACCAGGCCACGGTGCTGAGGGAGCAGATGTCCTTAGGAGCTGTGAGATAGGGCTGGTGGTTGCTGTGCTGCTCGCTGGGTGGGGGCATGTGCTTCCAAAATCACAGAGATGTGGTGCTTGGGGACGTGGTTTAATGCTGGCCTTGGCAGTGCTGAGCTGATGGTTGGATTCCATGATGGTGTTTTCCCACCTTTAGGATTCTCTCAATCTCTGGTGGCAGTGTGGGACATACAGTAGGACAGGGGCCAGCTGGGCCACATGAAACTCATCCCTTTGGCCATTGTGGAACCACTCATGAGGCTGGTGGGGAATCCAGCCTTCTCTGGGGATTTTTCTGGATTTGATTTGGGATTCTTGGGGCTGTCCCATGCCAGGTCAAGAGCTGGACTTTGATCATCCTTTTGGGTCACTTCCAAATCAGAATATTCTGTGACAATCTCCCAGAGTGAAACCCAGCAACACCAGGCTGAGTTGAGATAAAAATGAAGAAGTTTGTGTGACTGAAGGTTTCAGAGCATGGTGCATTGCTGGGTGCAGTGATGGAGCCAGGCTCTGCAGGGTGGGCTGGCCACTGACCTCCATTGCCTTTGGGACCCTGCCTGGGCTCCTCTGAGCCCCAGAGTTAGTGGGAGCTGCTCACCCCTCACAGCCCTGGAGCCCCATGAGGCTCAGCTTTCCCCTGGTCATGACTGAGTGTGGCAGGCATGACTGGAGCACCTTGGTGAAGCACAAAGCTCGGTCCCACGGGGATGGGAAGGAGATGACGACAAAAAGTTTAATTCCCTGCTGATCTCAGCCACGATTCGGGCTTGGTTTCCCTCTGTGGAGGCTTCCCCTCTCCCTCTCTGCTGTCCAAGTGTTGCTTCTTTTGCATTTGATATTTATTTTCTTCCTAGCCCGGAGGCTGCTGCGAGAGGTGTCTCTTTGCTCTGCCGGCTGTTCCTGATGCTTCCTTCTCCTTGCTAATACCAATTGTTCCTGCCAAAAGCTCTCCCTGGTGTTATGTAAACCTCGAATCTCACACTAACACTCCCAGCTCCCATCGGGGGCTCCCAGAGGCTCTGCCTGGGATTCGCCCCCGCGCCGGCTCCGCTGCCACCAGCCCCGTGTGCTGTGCCAGGGGTCCCTGGGCTGCTGAGCCAGCTGTCACAGCTTTAGTGAGGGCAGGAAGAATATATTGGTATATTCCAAAAGGTACTGCACCCACAAACAGCACCCTGGTGCTGTTTGTGGGTGCAGTACCTATTGGAATATACCAATACATTCTTCAGGATGTGCCTGAGCTTGTCTGGCCCTTGGTGCTGAACCAAACAGCAGCACTGTGGTGTTTCACCACACAGACACTTTGGGCTGGCTGGGTGTGTGGTGTTTCACCCCACAGACACTTTGGGCTGGCTGGGTGTGTGGTGTTTCACCCCACAGACATTTTTGGAAAATATTCCCCCCCATTGCCAAATGGTTCTTTTTTACCTGCATAGTAAGTCACGACATGAAAGATGATTCCGAATCCTGGGAGAATTAAGATGTAGACTTCTGGATGGTTGAAGAATCAGAAAAGGTGTTGGTATAGAACAGGGTCTCCTCCCCCTGCAGGGTTGAAGAATGTGGTGTTAAGGTTATGGTCTGTAAGGAGTATTGTGATTCCTGCGGGTGTGTGGTGTTTCACCCCACAGACACTTTGGGCTGGCTGGGTGTGTGGTGTTTCACCCCACAGACACTTTGGGCTGGCTGGGTGTGTGGTGTTTCACCCCACAGACACTTTGGGCTGGCTGGGTGTGTGGTGTTTCACCCCACAGACACTTTGGGCTGGCTGGGTGTGTGGTGTTTCACCCCACAGACACTTTTGCCTGGCTGGGTGCTGCACTTGGCACGTGGGGACAGGTCCAGGCCTGCAGGAGCTCTGGTGGTGCTGGGATGGAGCTTTCCCCCATAACAGGGGCTGCTCCTCAGGTTTCCCTCTGTGGAGAAGCTTTGAGGCGCTGGTGAAGGAAAGGAGTCAGTTCTGATGGAGGGTTTGGATCCAGAGCTTTATTCTGGCCCTCAGGCCTCTGAATGCAGCAGCAGCTCCAACAGAACTCCCTGAGCCCGTGGCTGCTGCTCCTTTGAACCCCGGGCAGAGGGGCAGGGAAGGGGCAGGGAGCCACCAAGCAGGGACAGGAGGGGAGGGACAAAGGGACAAAGGACACCTGGGTGGCCCAATGCCCCCCCAGGGGTAGAGGGCATCCTGTGAATCTGCCAATCACTCCATGCCCTTCTGGAATGCCAGGACCGACAGACAGTGCTGGGAGGGGAAAGGAGAGGAGACTGACACACCTGGGAGGGAATTGTCAGGGGAGGAACCCGAGGTTCTGGGGCAAACTCTGAAATCACAACACAACAGGTACTCGCAGAGTAAAGCTCCATTTTGGGCACATTTTGTGGTTTTTGTAGTGATGTTGGCAGATGCTGTGGGAGAGTTCTGCTACCCCTTGTTGCATCTCCACCCCACCCTGCCCTCAATCCAGAGCAGAGCCTGCCTGAGCAGTGCCTGTGCTTGTGGTGGGATTGGAGCTCCTGGAGCATCTTCATGGAGACACTGTGTTCCTCCAAGGCTGTTGAGTGGGAACCTCTCTCCTCAGCCAGGTGGTGTTCTGTCCAAACCTGGAAAGTGACATTAGTAAAATCCTAATGAATTTCCAAGTGCTGCTTTATGTGGTTTGGCAGCCAGGACTCTCTCAAAAATGAAAGAAAATAAAAGAGAGAGAGAGAGAGAGAGAGATCCACCATTGCTGTGTGCCCAACCTCTTCCCCATCCACTCCGCTGCTTTTGAGAGATTAAAAAGAGATTAAATCCTGCTGAGCTGGCAGGTGATGTTGATGAATGTTTGGAGGGGATTAGGGTAAATCCATTCCTCCTTGTGATTTAGCTCAAGATTTGAACTCATTGATAAAATTTGTCCAGGTTTTACCTCTGAAGCCTCCTTTGAGCTGGTGAAGGTGTAAATGAAGACAGAGCTTGTTTTTGGAGCAGAAAGGATAATGAATTAGCCTTTGTAAGGCTGATGAAGGCTTAAGATTGCTGTGCATCTACAACTGATGCTCTGTCCAGTTAATCCTCACTGCCACAGAATTAGAGGATGCCCAGGCTGGTTCCTTGGCTGGGTGAGTCTGGCCTGAAGCTCCTGGTGCAGTGCAGCACAGCTGTGAGATGCTCTGCAGCAACAGCCAGCCTGTGGAGGACAGTTTCCATGTGGGACTCAAAAAATGCCATTTCTCAAACTAGGATGGCATGGAATGGACACAGCTGTGGACTGGGGTTCAGGGGTTTCATCCAGCCAAAGCTGTCCTGGTGTCCTGGCACTGTTTTGGGTTCTGTGGTGGAGGTAAAGAGGATGTTCTGGCAGCCTCCAGCAGCTCTTGGACCTTCTGGTCCTCAATGCATCCTACAGCATGGGAGTAGGGATGGTGGGACTCCAGAGGGTGTTCCTGCCAGGTGTCCCAGCATCCAGAGGATGGTCCTCAGACTGTCTTGGTTTGGAAAGCCAGGTGTCTGCTAAGGAAGGCAGGAGTCTCTCCTGAAATGGAAAATGTAAACCCTCCCCACCCTTCTGAATTGCTATAAATTTTAAATTAAGGGGCTCTCAGGCAAAAATATGGGAGCAGGAAATAACAGTTCTTTAATAGGGAAGAAAAAAAAAAAGGATAAAATAAACAATGCAGTAAACCAAAACAACTCTGCCAGAGTCAGAACCCAGCCTGACACCCTGTGGGTCAGGCTGGTGGCAGCAGTGCCATTGGAATTGTGGCTCAGCCCTCCTGCAGGGTCAGGGCTGGTTCTGCTGGAGCAGGGATCCTGGAGAAAGGTGCATCTTCCTCTGGAGATCCAGGGCAAGAGGCAGCTGCTGTTCCTCTGGAAATCCAGTGCAGAAGCCGTGCTGGTGTTCCAGAATCTCCAGATTCTATCCAGGTAGGAATGCTTGGCTCCTCCCTCTGGGCTCACATCTCCCAATGGGATGCTGTAGTTCTTATCAGCCATGCAGGGACATTCAATGGCTGTTATCAGCAGGTGTCTGCCCTGAGGGAGGAGTGGGTGTGGAAGAGATAAGGCAAACTGCCCACTTGACAAAAGATAATCTGCCACAGAGATGGTGATAGAAGACATCTTGCATTGCAAAAAATCGAGAACACAGAGGAGCACCGGGACCTGCAGTGCTGCCCTTGGGGCTGGGGAGCAGTGCTGGGACTGGCAGCAGCAGCAGCCTGTGCTGGGTGTGCTGCTGGGGCTGCAGGAGAGGATTCCAGTTCCAAGGACGTACTTGGAGCAAGGCTCAGCATCAGCCCTGAGTGACTGTCCTGGTGCTGGGAGGGACAATCCTCACTGCTCTGTGCTGTCCGTGGTCAGATGAAGTCCCTGAGGTGCAGCAAGGTCTGCTGGCAGGGCAGGAGCAGTGTGGAGCCTCCAGCCTGGGCAGGGCATTGCTGCCAGAGCTCTGCACTGCCCGTGGCATCCAGGGCAAGGCACAGGGGGAGAAGCTCTGGGCAGAAACCACTTGGGTGGTTTTGGGGAAGAGCTCCCACCACTGCCCTGTGCAGAGCCTTCCCCTGAGACTGCTCATTCCAGAGGGCAAGGCTTGGTCACCTCAGCATTCCATCCCCCCTGTGCCCAGCTCAGCTCTGAGCTCCCCTGCATGTGGTAACTTTGGGAGAGCTGTCATCCTGTTTTTTAGTTTTTTAAAGTTTTTAAAAGTTTTTTAAAAGTTTTTTGATGTTTACGTTTTTATGACGAACTTGTCAATATACTTTCTGTAAATAACTTATTGTTATGCATTCTTTTATGGAAGAAGAGAAATTTGATGGACTGTTGGTTTGTCCAATGTCATTGGAGAGATGTCACTGTCATCCTCCAATCCACTGTCACTTTTAGAAATCCATAAATGTTAAAGTCAAAATTAAACTTTCCCTATTTTTTACCTTGGAGAATCCAGTGTCCACATAATTTTATTTCATGTCCTGGAACAACAGAGAGCAGCTTTGCAGGTCTCTCTGTGCTGCCCAGCAAAACTGACATTTACAAATCCCCTGGGTACAGGTGAAGGTGCCAGGTGGCTGCTGCTGAGTGTGACCTGGAGCTGCAGGCTCTGTAAAACAGAGCTGAAGTCAGGGATGGTCTGAGCAGGCAGAGTTGTGGCAGGGAGGACACCAGGATCAGCCTTGTTCCCTGTGGAGCAAATCCTATGAGCTGCTTTGGATTTATGCAGTGATAGCAGCAAACACAGCCCCCTCCCAGCCCTTAAGGATGCTGCTGGGGTGGGTAGGAAGCCTGAGAATGTCACAGACAACTGGGAATACTTTCAAGAACATAACTGGGAACCATTTAGAAATAATTTCAAATGAAAGATTTTTTCTTTTCACTGTGTCATTGGAATGTATGCTTTTCTAGAAAGTAGGAGGAAAGAGAGCTTGAAATTAAATGTATTATTAAACAGACCTTTCTTAACTCTCATTAAGGAAGAGGATTTGGAGGGAAGTGTTTTACAATTTCTTAATCATGTTGCTGCACAAGCTGCTGTTTGCCAAGCTGGTATTCTTGACTCCTTCAAGAAGAGCAAAAATGAAACTTAAATTCCTTGTATACTGGAAAAGAATATTTGGTATCCATTGTTTGTGATGATGGTAGTCTGTTTAAAATAAAGTTACCTTTGTATTTGCTTCATTTGACTCTAAACAGGAAAATAATGGCTTTTGTAATGTCTCTATTAGAGGAGTATTGTTTGAAAGCACTTTGGGCTTACATTAGTTGAGTGCAAAATGAATTCCAGCTCTGGAGCAAATAAACCCCAGTGGGGCTGGATGCTGGGAGCTGCCAGTGTGATGTGGGGATGTGCATCACAGAGCCTCTGGGGGCCAGCTCTTGATGGAATTCTTCATGCTCCTCATCTTCCCTCCTCCCTTCACTCACTCAGTGATGCAGCACTCACCCCAACAAACTGGTTTCACATTTACAGCTGAAACTGGGGGCACTGGGCAGCGTGAGGAGGGGGGCAAAGAAGCTTTTCAGTGCTTTAAATAAAGCTTCTCCACGTGTCAGCATGTGAGTAAACAGACTTTGCTGAAATATCTTTTATTTTCTCATCTGAACACAAATTTGGGGGATTTCTTGGCTTTCTTTTTTCCTAACTGTGATGGGAAAGCAGGAAGCAGTAGGAAAGTGCTCACTGGTGGGGCTGGGTGTGCCAGGAATTGCAGGAGTAGCTCTGGGGTGTGTGAGGTGCCTTGCACAAGCACCAGAGGCAGCTCCCAGAGCTGCAGATGCACACACAGGGTGTGAGTGAGGCTGCTGGAAACTCAGCACAGCTTGGATTTCCAGCAGTTCCCAATGGTGTGGCTGCCCCTGGATCCCTGTTAAAGTCCAAGGCCAGGCTGGGGGGCAGGATTGAAGCACCCTGGGACAGTGGAAGGTGTCCCTACCCATGGCAGGGGGTGGGATGAATTGAGTTTTAAGTTCTTTCCAACCCAAACCATTCTGGGATGGATGCAGAGGGAATTAGGAGCACAGCATCTGGGGGCTCTGCTGTCCCTGTGCTCACTGCAAGCAGCTGCTCAGACCTCAATGCTCAGTTTAGTCACATAACAGCGTGGTAGGGGACACATGACACATGAAATCAGGACCACCTGCTTGCCTCTTCTCACAGAAAATAATGAGCATGTTTTCATAAAAAGCAGCTAAATGCAGTAGAAAGAGAAGCCAAGATCTCTCTGTGCAAAGGTGTCGATGCTTTTATTTTATTTTTTTTTTTATTTTAAGCTGAATGTTGCATTCAGTTTGTTATCTACTATTGTATTTGTGGAGTGCCCTGTGGCAGGGAGGAATGATGCATCTGACTCCATGTTCTCAGAAGGCTCATTTATTACTTTATGATACTATATTATGTTAAAGAATGCTGTACTATACTAAAGAATACAGAAAGGATACTGACTGAAGGTTAAAAAGATAATAATGAAAACTCATGACTCCTTCCAGAGTCTTGACACAGCCTGTTCCTGATTGGCCAATAAGTCAAAACAATTCACATGAAACCAATGGAACCTGTGGGTAAACAATCTCCAAACACATTCCAAAACAGCAAAACACAGGAGAAGCAAATGAGATAAGAATTGTTTTCCTTTTCTCTGAGGCTTCTCAGCTTCCTAGGAGAAAAATCCTGGGCAAATTGATTTTTCAGAAGATATGACTGCCACAATCTACAAATTATAAAGTGTGGGTGGGGATGACACTGACATGCAGGAGGGATTAGAGCAGGAAGTGTTTTCTGTGCAGAGCTGGTGGGCTGTGCTGCTGGGGCAGCTCTGCAGCTCTGTCCCACAGCTTCCCCCAGGATGCAGCATCCCAGTGTTGGTTGTGGCAATGCCCCTTTCCTGTTCCAAAGCAAAACAGAGCTCCTGCTGGTGTGAAGCTGTGAATTTGGGGGATAAAATGCTGTGCAAGCTCCTGCTCTTCAATATTCAGTTCTTAAAGGGGGTCAGTAAAGATGGGGACAAACTTTTTAGGCAGACCCTGTTGCTACAGGACAAGGGGTGATGGTTTTAAACTAAAAGAGGGTCAAATTAAACTGCATATAAGGAAGGGATTTTGTTATTTCTTTTTACAATAACAGTGGTAAAATGTCAGATTATGCCCTTTTCTGACCCAGAGATGGGGCAACTGAGAGGCTTTTAAAAAACTTATATTCTATTTTCAGTCTTATGTAAAGAGTGAGACACTACAGATCTTATTATTAATGCAATACAGATGTTATAATTCATAGAGATGAATTACAGATCTTATCTTTTCTACAAATTCATTTCCTACAGTCAAACACTGGCACAGGTTGCCCAGAGAAACTGTGGCTGCCCCATCCCTGGACGTGTTCAAGGCTGTGGCTTGGAGCAACCTGGGATAGTGGAAGGTCCCTGCCCATGGTAGATGGATGGGCTTTAAGGTCCTTTTAAGGTCCTAGATGGGCTTAAGGTCCCTTCCAAAAGACAAAGAGTGTGGATTTGTGGGTGTGTAAGGGACAGAAATCACACTGCTACCAGGGAATTTCTCTCCAGGGTTATTTTTCAGGAGAATCTCAGTGCTGTGGGTTCTGCATTAGCTGTGTGTGTCACACATGGTAGCCCAGAGCAGAGCAGGGCCCTGCCCTGTGTGCTGGATTTAAACTTTGACCTGGGCTGTTGGGTACCACTGCAATGATGTGTGGCCAGCAGAGTTTTGAGGCTACAGCTGAAAAATGTCCTACTGGGCACTTAGGAAAGGATGGCTCCTAAAAATTATAGCTAAGGTGGACAAAGAGTGTGGGTTTGTGGGTGTGTAGGGAACAGAAATTGTGCTGCTACCAGGGAATTCCTCTCCAGGGTTATTTTTCAGGGGAATCTCAGTGCTGTGGGTTCTGCATTAGCTGTGTGTGTGACACATGGTACCCCAGAGCAGAGCAGGGCCCTGCCCTGTGTGCTCAATTTAAACTTTTGACAGAAATCATACTGCTTCCAGGGAATTTCTCTTCAGGGTTATTTTTTGGAAGAAGCTGAAAAATATGGGTTCTGCCAAAGTTGGTTCTGCATTAGTAGAGTGGGTGACACATGGTACCCCAGAGCAGAGCAGGGCCCTGCCCTGTGTGCTGGGAGAGGTGTCTGACTCCAGACTGCTCCTCCCTGTCCTGCTGCCAGGGAAATCCATGTCCTTGCAAGCCATGGAATTGCAGATTGCAGAAATGTGGCCTCTCCCTCTGCTGTGATGGGGAGTTTGCACTCTGGGCAATCATTAAGTAAGCACAAGAAAGCACAGGGGCGATGCAGGTGAGAAATGGGGTTTAAGCTCAGCTTTGGCTCCAGAAGACCTCTGGGAACATCAATGCCATCAGCACCCTCCAGCTGTGTCACCCAGGGGCTGCTGCAGCCACCAGGGGTTTGCTTCAGCCAGCAGCACTGACCTTGGAGAGGCTCTGAAACAAATGGGACTGGTCAGACATCCCTGGTGGGCTGCCAAAAATGTGACTCCAGACATCAAAGAGTCAATTCCACCTCAGAATCCCTGGGCACTGTGGTTGATTAATTTGTGCAGTGGGTTCCTGGAGCGTGCTGAGACACGTGGCTCTGGTTTTACCCAAATCAACAAAGCTGAAAAATTCATCAATCCTATTCCTTCCTCCCAGTGACCACACACTTGGCAGAATTCCCACATTTTTCCTTCCTCTTTCTCTGTGTGTGAGGTATGCCACCTTCCCACATGAAGGGATGAGTGTGCTGCCTGTGCTGAGGGAGCCCTGGACACTGCTCTGAGCCATGGTGCAATGGAGCTCCAGCTCTCCAGGCTGCTCCCTGTTCAGCATCTTGTCTGGCTCTTTTCCTTTTAGAAAACTGTGGGAAAAATAATAAAAGAGGAACTTACCCATTTTCAGGCTCTTGCTCTGCTCCAGGGGTGAGAGGATCAATGGAGAGTTGTGTAGCCATGATATTTTCTGAAAAATCCTTTCCTTAGGATTTTTTCTTCTGAGAAGCTGCGAGGCCTCAGGAACAAAATGTAAACAATGATTATCTGCTGCTGTGGGATGCAACAGGTGCATCTGTGATTGGCCCAAGCTGGTTGTTTCTAATTAATGACCAATCACAGTCAGCTGGCTGGGACAGAGAGTCTGAGCCACAAACCTTTATTATCATTCTTCTTTTTTCTATTCTTAGCTAGCCTTCTGATGAAATCCTTTCTTCTATTCTTTTAGTACAGTTTTAATATAATATATATCATAAAATAATAAATCAAACATAGAGTCAGATCCTTGTCTCTTCCCTCAACCTGAGACCCCTGTGAACATTGTCACAGAAGTGGCCACTGGACTGGTCACCACTGTCCCCATGGGTTTTGCTGAGTTCCCAGCAATGAATTTCAGAGCTGGACTGAGATCCATGTTGTCAGTGTAGATCATGGGTTGCACAGCTGCCCTGTGCCCATAAACCCCTGGTTTAGGAGGGAAGGGTGGTGCTGATTGAGGGAATTTCCTCAGAGTGGCCAAGTGACTGCTGAGTGGTGGATCAGAGGAGGGTTCCTGGAGCCCCACAGGGGCCAGACCTGGGTGTTGGCTTGGATTGGTGTCTGCATCTGCCTGGGGATGGGGGAGCTGTGGAGGGGAGGAAGGGGTTAAATCAGTGCAGCTTGTCCAACAGGAGCAAGGACCTGGCTGTGCAGAGACACTCCTCTGATGCATTGTGCCCTTCCCAGACAAAGGATTGCAAAGATAACCATGGACCAGAGCAGAGCCCCCACTCCTGTGCCCCACATCCATCCCCAGGCCTGGATCTGGTCCTTAAAGCCTTCTCTGATACTTTGGGGCTCCAGCTTCCTACCTTCATTGATCCTGAGCACCAAGGAAAGTGTGAATGGGAAGGAAAGCAGTTCCAGTTTACCACATTTGTAAATTTGATATGAGCAGGCTTTAATAATGAAAAAAACCCAACAAAAACAACCAAAGAAAATCTTCTAGCATGAAGCCCACGAGATGGGTGGATTTAAGTGCTATTAAGGGATTACTGGTAATGCCCAGCTGTGTGTGTTGGTTCAGCTGCCAGGCAGCAGCAGCAGCACAGCCTCATTCCTTGTGCAAGTGCAGCTCATCCCTGAGCTGTGGAGCCCCATCTCTTCTTAGCAAAGTTCCTCTGCTGTCCCCATCTCTATCTTTTCCTCTCTGCTGGTCCCAGCAGGCTCCATGAGCTCTCCAGCAGCATCCACAGGGATGGCAAGGAATGGGGTGTCCATTCTTTGGTAAGGATGCCACTTGCTGTTGGACATGGACCTGCAGCCCCAGAGCTCCTGGTTTTGAGCAGTGAAACAGCTCCTGGCACTGCTCCTGCAAGTGCCAGCCTGAGGTCAGGGTGAGGAGCCTCAGCTGGAGGGTTTGTGTTCACTGGCTTTAGTTTAATCCCTTCACATTTCCCATCACAGCTCCTTGATGATGATGATGATGAGTGCTCCTCTCCACCAAGTCACTTTTGGTGCTGAATTAAATCATGTCATCCCCCCACCCTCTTTCCAGTATTCAGTGCCCTGAGCTAAATTAGAATAGGAGCCTTTTCAAACCATTCCCTTAATAAAAGTATTTAGTTAATAGATGATGCATAGCTCACAAAGCTTGCAAGAATCTGACACTGGGTATCACAATATTATGATATTTAACAGCAAAACCTACTGCATTATCAACTTACCTCTATAGCATGGAGGAGGCAACAGCTGAGGCATAAAAACTAATGCTTCAGTGTGACAGAGCTAAAATTGAACTTGGCAATTACTGCGTGCCTGATTCGCAGCATTGTGAAGTGAAGCTACTATATAAATCAGCTCCAGTAATCACAGGGTTTAAAATTAGTCACTTACTATTAACTCTGCCAGTGTTAGCATATGCTGAAGAATTATAAAAGTGAAAGGTATGGAATATCTAAAGTACAGGTTTAAAGTAAACCACTTGAACAAGCTCCCAGTGGGAGGATTTGAAGTTCATGCAGAAGTAAGGTTTTGGATACTCTGACAAAGGGTTGTGGAACACATTTAATTGCACATTGCTGTCTAATCTTTTGAATGCTTAACATCCTTTCCAAAGCACCTTTTCATGTTCCCAAGACTTTCACAGTTCACAGAGGGTAGAGTGATGATTGAATTTAATTTTTCCTCCCCTACAGGATTTTTTTTTTCAGAGCAGAGCAATTCAAATAGTTCGCAGAGCTCTTCAATGCCAGGCATAGAGAAAAGGAAACAGCAGGATAATGTTTAAAAATCATTACAGGGAAGTAAAAGGCTGCTCTGAGCGCAGCACAGAAATTAGCAACTGCTATGATTGCTAAATTTTTATTCCATGCAAAATTCATGGAATTTGCTGCTATGAAAAACAGGGGAGTCAAGTTATTTAATAGGATTTTAAATTATGTAGGATGCACAAATATTTTATATGGGGCAGGGAGCAGTGTGTGTTTCTGTAGGAGCTGGGGTCAGGTGGCTGTTGCCTTGTCCTGTTCCCCCATCCCTCTGTTTCACAGCAATGTTTTTAGCTCCATTTTGGAATGAACTCTGGTTTGGGCTCAGTGACACCTGGCTGTGATGAGGCTTCACAGGTTTATCACTCTGAAGGTTTCCTAGAAGGGTGGGGACAGGCAGGTGCCTGCACGGGGTCTGTGCCCCTTGCTCTGTGTCAGGGACGTGTCACACATGTCACCTCTTCTGGTCACAGTGACCTGGTGCTTGTGGCTTTTGTTATCCCCTGTCCCAGGGTGATTCTGAACGAGCGTCCTGGCTCAGGGTGATGGAGGGGGAGGCACAGTCCCCTCAGTGCTCTCAGCCTGCCCTGGGCTGCTCCTAAAGGATGCTCTGGCACTTGGTCTCATTTCAAACACCTCAGTCCCTGCTTTGTTCCTCCTCCCTGTTCCAGGGCTGCAGGCTGATGGGGTTTCCTAGCTGGAAGTTTTTTTTCCTTCCCTTCCCCACAGCCCAGGCTGAGCCCTCACACCCCACAGCACCCCCAGCTCTCCTGCACCCCTGGCTTTGCTCTCTCCATGTCTGACCTTCAGAGTCCCACAGAAGTCACCCTGGCTTTTGTGGGTTTCCTCTCCCTGCTTGCCTCCTGTCCATGCTGTTTTGTTCAGCCACAGCCACGTCTGCTTTTCCAGAACAGGCACCTTGTGTCTTGTTTCTGACTCCAGTGAAGTGGAAACGTTGCAGTAAATCTGTGCTTCAGTCTTTCTTTACTTTTAGTCCCCCCATGTGTCCTAATTATTTAGTGCAACTTGTTCAGCCAGTGGTTTTGAAGATGCTCCTGCTCTGGCAGGGATAAGGATCAGATGACACTGATTTTTCTCTCTTTATCTTTTTTTTTCTTCTTTCTCTCTTGCTTTTTAAAATAGAGAAGCCAGGGCAGTGGCAGCAGCTGGACCATGCCATGCTCCTGGCAAAGAGCACAGAGAAGATGCTTTGTTAATCAAAGTGCAGCCTGATCAAAAGGAATTACAGACTCACAGAATGGGTTGGGTTCAAAAGGACCTCAAGGCTCACCTTGTTCCACCCCTGCCATGAACAGGGACACTTTCCACTCGCCCAGGTTGTGAAAGGTGACTCTGCCTGTCCAGCCTGGCCTTGGGCACTGCCAGGGATCCAGGGGCAGCCCCAGCTGCTCTGGGCACCTGTGCCAGGGCCTGCCCACCCTCACAGGGAGGAATTTCTTCCCAATATCCCAATGGCAGTGGAAGCCATTCCCTGTGTCCTGTCCCTCATCCCTTGTCCCTTCTCCAGCTCTCCTGGAGCCCCTTCAGGCCCTGGCAGTGTCTCTGAGCTCTCCCTGGATCCTTCTCCTCTCCAGGTGAGCACCCCCAGCTCCCCCAGCTTGGCTCCAGCCGTGGAGCATCTCTGTGGCTTCCTCTGAGCTCCTTCCAGCACCTCCACATCCTTCTCCCACTGGGGGCCTCACTGGTGGGTGCAGCACTGGAGGTGGAGAGCAGTGAAGGGGCAGAAGCCCCTGGCTGTCCCTGCTGTGGGGTGAGCCCAGAGGGATGGAGAGCTGACCAGCAGGGGCTGTTTGGGTGCTGCCCTGCCCAGAGTGATCCCAGAGCCTGGCCCTGTGCTCTGGGATGAAGATTGAAGGCTGTGAAGGTCACTGTGCACCGATGAGCCCTGTTTGCCATCACACTGGGGACTCTGCATTTTGGAAACAGGCTCTGTTATTGGCCTCGTTCCTTTATCAGTCAGAGTTAAACCTTGCTGCGTTCCATTAGAGGGGTTTGAAATATATAATTTTCAATTGACTGGTACAGGGTAAATTGCCCCCATTCTCTCTGCCAATAACTTTAAGATTCATGAAGAATTTATCAGTACATTTAACACTTCCACTGAAACTCTATTTCGGAGGTTATGGAAATGAGCTACAAATGAAAGTCACAATTCAGAAAGCAGGAAACATGCCTGTGAGTGAGGAAAAAGCTGTCACTGGCATTGTGAAGAAAGAGAGGTATAAATAGGGCACTGGGTTAGAAAGCAGGAAATCTGCGTGCTGTGGGTTTTACTTGGAATTTCTTCTGGTGACCCCAGATAAGATTGTTAACCCTTAGCTCTGCAGGCAGCTGGGTGTGCTGCTCTGGGCTCTGCTCCTGGCTTTTGGGATTGTCTGCATGAGCTGGTCTGGGATCTGCTGGGGTCCTCCATGGCAGGAAGGAATGAAGCTGACTCCATGTTCTTAGAAGGCATTATATTATGTTATATTATATTATATTATATTATATTATATTATATTATATTATATTATATTATATTATATTATATTATATTATATTATATTATATTATATTATATTATATTATATTATATTATATTATATTATATTATATTATATTATATTATATTATTATATTAATGCTATACTAAAGAATAGAGAAAGGGTACTTATAGAAAGTTTAACAAGATAATAATGAAAAACTCATTACTCTTTCCAGAGCCCAAACACAGCTGGCTGTGATTGGTCATTAAGTTAAAACAATTCACATGGAACCAATCAAACAATCACCTGTTGGATAAACAATCTCCAACCACATTCCAAAGCAGCACAACACAGGAGAAGCAAATGAGATAATATTATTTTCCTTTTTCTCTGAGGCTTCTCAGCTTCCCAGGAGAAGAAATCCTGGGCAAAGGGATTTTTCAGAAAATATGACAGTGACAGGCTGGCTGTTTGAAGGGGGAGCCACTCCATCAATCATGGCCCTGTGGTTTTTGTGCTTAGCAAGGATCACTTCACCACAGAGACTGGATTTCTCAATATTTCCTGTTCAGGAATTTTTAGCCTCGTCCCCACATTGCACAGCCTGGGGAGAGGGAGCTCAGGGGGAAGGAGCTCAGGGTCTGTCCTTGTGAGCAGCCACGAGGACAATTCCTGCTGCAGATGAACTTGCTGCAGTCCATGACCACACTTCATATTCAGATTTATTTTGATGGAGAAGGTGAAATAAACACTGTAAACCAAGAGGGACTTTTCTTATTTCCATGGTGGACCCAAGAAGTGCCTCCCACGTGAGCCATGGGTGTCCCTGTGTGTCAGCCCTGCCCTGCAGCCTCCTCAGGACCCAGCAGAAATGGCTCCAGTGACCTGGCTGTGTCCTGGGAGATGCCAAATTCCAGCTTCCAGGAAAGGACAGGTTTCTGCCCAAAACAGGCTGTGGTGTTTCAGCCTCCTCCCAGCACTGCAAAGTGTGCAGTGTATCTACAGAACATGGGCTGGTGCTTGTTACATCACCCAGTATAATTTTGTTAGTGTTTGGGGTTTTTTTCCCAGCATATCCCAGATATGCTGATAGTCTGGGGGGCAATCAAGGTGGACAGCTGGAATGGGAAAGGTGTCACCATGATATTTTCTGAAAAATCCTCTTTGCCCAGGATTTTTTCCTGGGAAGCTGAGAAGCCTCAAAGAGGAATAAAAACAATAATTATCTGATTGCTGCTCCTGTGTTTGCTGCTTTGAAATGTGGCCTGGACATTGTTTACCAACTGGTGAATGTTTGATTGGTTCCATGTAAATTGTTTTAATTTAATGACCAATCATGGCCCAGCTGTGTTGAGGCTCTGAGGAGTCACAGGTTTTTCTTTATCATTCTTGTTAAGCCTTCTGATGTATCCTTTCTCTATTCTTTAGTATAGTTTTAGTATAGCATAATATAATATAATATAATATAATATAATATAATATAATATAATATAATATAATATAATATAATATAATATAATATAATATAATATAATATAATATAATATAATATAATATAATATAATATAATATAATATAATATAATATAATATAATATAATATAATATAATCAGCCTTCTGAGAACAAGGAGTCAAATTCTCATCTCTCACCTGGTCCTGGGGACCCTCACAAACACCACAGAAAGGCACAGAGACAGGAGGGATTATTGCCACTAAATAAGGCCCTGTGCAGGATCCCACCCAGCGAGGTGCAGGGATGTGCATTGCATCATAGAATCAATATTTGGGCTTGGAAGGGACCTTTAAATGTCACCTAGGCCAACCCCCTGCCATGGACATCTTCCATGAGACCAGGCTGCTTGGAGCTCCCTCCAACCTGGCCTTGAACACTTGTGGTTCAAGGGTTGGGGCATCTTCATTCTCTCTAGGCAACCAGTGTTGTACCACCCTCATTGTAATAAACGTTTCTAATGTCTTATCTAAATTGATCCTGTGGCACAGTGAAGCCATTCCCTGTGTCCTGTCCCTCCATCTCTTGTCCCCAGTCCCTCTCCAGCTCCCCTGGAGCCCCTTCAGGCACTGGAAGGGGTTCTGAGGTCTCCCCTGAGTCTTCTGCAGGTGAGCACCCCCAGCTCTGCCAGCCTGGCTCAGAGCAGAGGGGCTCCAGCCCCCAGAGTATCTTGGTGTGCCCCTCAGGGGAGATGTGGCTGTGAGAACAGCCATCCCACCGTGGTGTTTAGTGCCTTAAAATCCATATTGAGACAAAACTGATCCTGTGAGAAGGGCCTGGCCTCTCTGACAGCTCTGCTTTCAGCTCCTGGGCTGGCAGCTCCAAAGCTGTGCAGGTCAAGGGTTTGTGCTGGCCTTAAATAAAATGACAAGTGCCTGTGATAGTTCTGCCTGTTACCAGTTGTAAATTTGGCCTAGGGAGTTATTTCAGGCTTGTGCAGCCTAAAATTTTCTCACAGCCTGAAATCACATCTCCAATAGCAATAATAACCTGCAATTGCTGCCATCCCTCTGTGCTCTGTAATAAACAAATGGTGCAGCCCTGGAGGTGTCACCCTGGCAGTGCTGCTGTGAGGAGTGCTTCTCTCATGGATGAAATTCAGGAGTCAGGATGGTTCCCATGCACCTCCTGCTCCTGGAGAAGCTGGGAGCAGTAGGTTTATTTTGGTCTTGGGTCTGTTCTCCAAAGATTGAAACAAAAAAGAAAGGTGATGATTGCTTTGTACCTGGGCAGGGGAGGCTGATCAGTTCTAGCAAGCTAAGTCTGAATCCTCCATAGGAAAATGTGAAGGATTCCCTATTGGATTTGCTGGGAATGACCCAATGAAGGCAGGAATGATTTATCTGACTCCATGTTCTCAGAAGGCTCATTTATTATTTTATTATACTATATTATATTAAAGAATACTATACTATACTAAAGAATACAGAAAGGATACTGACTGAATGCTAAAAAGATAATAATGAAAACTGGTGACTCTCTCCAGAGCCCTGACACAGCTTGGCCCTGATTGGCCAAAGAGTGAAAACAACTCCCAGCAGAATGCAATGGAACAATCACCTGTGGGTAAACAATCTCCAAACACATTGCACATGAGCACAACACAGGAGAAGCAAATGAGATCAGAATTGTTTTCTTTTTCTCTGAGGCTTCTCAGCTTCCCAGGAGACAAACCCTGAGTGAGGGGATTTTTCCAGAGAATGTGAATGCCACAATCTCCCATGTTTCTTATTCTTTGATGTCCCTTGTCCCCAGCACCACCTGGCTGTGAATTCCAGTGCTTTCACAGGGACATTCCTGGTGCCAAACCTGTGAACTGCTGACTCCATGCAGGGAATCACTTTCCTGCCTTTGACTACACTGAAATCCCCACCTCTGAGCATATTTGGGAAAAGTTTTGCCCTGCCTGCACGGCCCTTTGCAGAAACTGGTGGGGACAGAGCAGTCACACCTCCGTGCAAGCAAAGCACAATTTGTCCTGTCCCTGGAACACAGAAACATTTGCTCTGTGGGCTCTGCTCCTCTCTGTGCACAGGTTGTTTTGTTTCCTGTGGTGTCTGTGCTGCTGTTGAGGCAGTTCCACGAACCTCCTGTTTCTCCCAGGGCTTGTTTTCGTGGCAGGTGTTTGCTGTGATAAAATATTGATGGGGAGGAGGAAGGAAAGCTCTGTGGCCCTGCCTCTCATTATTTTTCAGGTGGGAGGTACAAAAAGGGTGACATGGTGATTTAAAAATCAACCAAGGCTAGGATGGAGAGTCTGAATGTGTGGAATTTGAATGTTCTGGTGTAGCTCAGGATAACTCTGTTAAATGTCTTTGCCAGCAGTGGAAGCTGGATCCTGGCAGCTCTGACTGCCATGGCCAGAGGGGCAGGGGGGCAGATGCAGCCAGGTGTCTGCAATGATTTGGGGTGTCCAGCAGCATGTGCCAACCTGTGCCACTGCACTGGCTGTCCCAGCAGCTGAGGTCACCACATGGCCTTCAAAATGCCCCAAAATGCAGCGTGTTCCAGCTCTTGCTGTCTTTGTTGATGTCACCAAGACCTTAAAACAGGCGGGCTGTGATGAGCAGAGCAGCTCCTGACCCCTGGCCTGCCTGGATCTTTCCAGGAGGAGACTCCAGTGTGGTGCCAGCCCATGGCACATGGTGGGCACAGGCTGAGCCCCAGCCTGGGTGCCTGCCTGTGGCACAGGGGCTGTGCTGTAGCATCCCCTGTTTGGCAGCTGGGCTGAGGGAATGAGCTGCTTTGCACCCCTGTAGGACCCACTCCTGATGGGGAGGGGAGACTCATGGGGCTGGGAGGAGAAGCTGCATGAATTTCCTCTCAAACTGATTACATTGCTGCTTTTGTGCTCTTGCCCAACCCTCTCCTGCCTTTTCTTCCTGCCTGCTCTTCCTGCCAGTTCTGATTTTCTGCCCCAGCAGGCTGAGGCTTCCCCAGCTGTAACTGAAGGTGAAGCACAGTGTGTGTAAAGTGATTTTGTGTTGGACAGAGATGCTGAGTATTTAATAACCAACCTGGAACCTGCAAGCAGGAGAGGTTCTCCCTGTATTGCACGTGGCAGGTTGGGCAGGTAGGACCTCGCTCCATCACATTTCTGTTTCTTTCTCTAAGTAAATACACTGGATGATCCTGTTCCCTTCCCAAGAATGAACAAACCCTGCTACCTCTGGACCTGTTTTGTGGAAACAAAATTGAGAAACATCAGTATGAACATGGTGAAATCAGGAATGCAGGGAAGAAAACCAGATGAGAACAGTGTGAGGGTGAAGAGTTTCCTCTGGCAGTGGAGATGAGACCTTGCTGCACCAAATTGAATGGGGTTTTGAGTAGATGTGGAGGAGTTGCACACAGGAGGGTGACTTCCAGTGAGACCAGTAAAGCTCACTGGGTGGCTGTGGGCTCAGCAGCTTGGCCTTTGGTGTTTTATTTTTAATACACATCTGAAAATAAAACCTGCTTTTGTCTTAATTGAAACAAAACCAGCAGCTGAGTGCCCCAGAATTTCACAGTGCACAAGCTTGAAGTGGCTGTGGTTTTTGTTTCTAGCTACTCATAACTATCTGATGAACGGTTTCTGCTGGGTTTCTTTTCTATTTTTTTTTTCTTTTTCTATTTTCCCTGCATGAAGAAAGGCTGATTTTTTTTTTTCCTGGCCTGTTTGTAACTCCGCTGTTCCCAGCTTTTGCCATTAGCAGCTGTGTTCATCCCTGGTGCAAATGAGTGTGCCCCAAATCCACATGCACTGCCAGGGCTGAATGTGACCTCCAGGGAGGACTTTAAATGACTCTAAAAGCCTTTCTGAGCAGTGCAGGTGTGACACACCATGGATTTGAGTTAGCTCTCACTGATGGCAGCAACATGAGCTGCAGGGTGAGGGCTGCAGTGCCTGCTGAGCTGCACTGGAATTCCCAGTGGGAGTCAAGAACCTCCACATGGGCATAAGGTACTGTCCACTCCTCTGTGTCCTGCTTTTGGCTGGGATGGAGTTAATTTGCCTCTTAGTAGCACAAAACAGTGCTGTGTTTTGGGTTCAGAGTGCCTGTTATGCTGATAACACACTGATGGTTTAGTTTGTTGCTAAGCAGTGCTTACCTGAATTAAGGACTTTGCAGTTTCCCAGGCTCTGCCAGCGAGGGAGAATGGCCAGGACAAGAGACCCAGCCTGGCCAGGGGGATATTCCATACCACAGACCATCCTGCCCAGTGTAGAAACTGGGGGGAAGTTGGCCAGGAGGGACCAGTTGCACTGAGCACTGGCCAGCAGGTGACAAATGACAATTTGGGGCATCACTTGTCTTTCTTGGGTTTCATTCCTTTCTCACTCTCTCCTCTTCATTACAATTATCATTATTACTATTAAATTTTGCTTCGTTTCAATTATTAAACTTTATCTCAGCCCATGGGTTTTACTGCTTCCTGATCCTCCTCTCCACCCCCTTGGGAAGGGGCAGTGAGGTGGCAGCTTCCTGGAGCTGAGATGTTCTCTGGGGTTAAATCACCACAAAAATCACTGCCACAACTAAATACCTGCTAGGAGTTAAATAAATGTTCACTCACTCTCAGTACCAAGGAGAGACAGACCTGTGCTCACCTCAAAGGGACAGCCAGGAACTAATCCATGAGTTTGGGGGTTGGATTTGGCTGTTGCAGTGAACACTTCTTCTTCACAGGTTATTTCCTTCATTTCTATGTTCCTGCAGACTTGCTGTTCCTGTTCCTTGTCACTCATGGGCTGTGCTGCCCAGGGACTGCTAAAACCCAGCAAGGACTGGTCAGAGCTGATCCCCAGAGCTGTTTCAGCAGCTCTAGGAAATATGTGGGTTTAATTTGTCATTTTATGGGGAGCTTGGGGTTTTTTAAGCTTTCCCAAAACAAGGGCCCTTTCCAAAGAAAAGGTATTGAGCTAATTGGCCTGACCAGCTGCAGCAGATGCTCCAGTGCAGGATTCTTTGAGACCAGACTGATGTGACTGCTTGGTGGGGTTGGCATGTGGGTATGGAGGGGAAATGCTGGAGCAGGGAGGAAGATCTGGTTGGAAAATGGGAAACACTTAATTCTCCTCAATATTCTGCTGTTAAATGATGATAAGATGATGCCCTTCACTGGAAACAAAGGAAATGCCATAAATATTTACCTGGTTGCAAACCTAAATCTTGTTGAGAAAGGGGATCAGCAGGTTTTGGGGAATGAAATTCCAGCAAGTTTTTAGTTCTGTCTTGCTTGCACAGACTCAAAGTCTCAATACCCAGCTACCAGCTTGATAAACCATGGATTAAAAATGGCAAAGTCCTGTTTAAAGCTTTGAATCTGGTAATCAGAGAATCACAGAATGGCTTGAGCTTGGAGAAACCTTAAAGAGCATCTGGATCCACCCTGCTGCCATGGCAGGGACACCTCCCACTGTCCCAGGGTGCTCCCAGCCCTGTCCAGCCTGGCCTTGGGCACTGCCAGGGATCCAGGGGCAGCCCCAGCTGCTCTGGGCACCTGTGCCAGGGCCTCAGCACTCTCTGAGTAAAGAATTTCTTCCTTATATGCAATCTAAATTTCTTCTCTTTCATTTAAAAACCATGTTGCCAGCAACTGATGGAGCACAGACTCACCAGCTTAATATTTCCAGCACTTGGTTGTGGTTTCTGCATTGTTCTGCTGGGGACATGCTCAGTGTTGATCATAATTTGTGGCTGGCATTGAAGCAGGCTCAGGGAGGAGCTGGTGGCTGGCTGGGTGGTGATGAGCAGAGGCAGGGAGCTCACCTCTGAGGTGGGCATGTCCCCACAGCACAGTGTGGTGGTGCTCACAGGGGTCCCAGGACAAGGGAAGAGACGAGGATCTGACTCCATGTTTCAGAAGGCTGGTTTATTATTTTATGACATATATTATATTAAAAGAAAATGATACATTACACCTATACTAGAAGAATAGAAGAAAAAATTTCATCAGAGAACTAACAAAAAAAGAATAAAATAATAATAAAATTCTGTCGTTGACCAGAGTCTCAATCCAGCTAGACCTTTGATTTGTCATTAGTTAAAAACAACTACATGAGACCAATCACAGATGCACCTGTTGCATTCCACAGCAGCAGATAATTATTCTTTACATTTTGTTTCTGAAGCCTCTCAGCTTCTCAAGAGAAAAATCGTAACCAAAGTATTTTTCAGAAAATATGTCCATAACACACAGGGACCTCTGTGTCCTGCCCAGTGCTGAGGCCAGCTGAGCCCTGGGGCAGTGAGCTGTGCTGACTCTGCTCTTGCCCAAAGAGATGCCAGTCCTCTCTGTCATTGGCATCTCCTGACAAAGAACCACAGCCAAGCCTTATCAGATAAGCAGAAGAACATTTCTGATAAAGATATGAAGACAAAGTCCTTTAGATAAGATGTGTGTGAATTATGGAAACAGCTTTTCTTAGAGGTCTGTGTGATGCAAGGCAGAGTCCTTGTGCTCAGATGTCAGCTGAAGGATGTGCTGAGTTCCACTGGCTCCCTGTGCCAGCCCAGCTGGCCATGCCTGGCATCCTGGGCGAGCTCCCTGTGCCACTGATTGTCCTTGGTGTTCCCAAGCTGGTGGCAATGCTGCTGTGTTTCGCTGTGACGCCCTCGAGGTGTTGTTTGAGGAGCAGTCTGTGTGCCTTGCAGCCTGCTGGATGTTTGCAGGCACTTTGGCCTGGTTATTTATTGCTTTTTCTGGGGCTTGTGCACAGCTGAGCAAACCAATGCTCCTTCCTTGGAGGGTTTTTGCACGAAGCACCTCGGAGCCAGCTTGAACAAGCAGCCTCAGCCTTGCTCTGCATCCTGTCAGCTGTCCTGGGCTGCACAAGGACAGGGGAAAGCAAAGTCCCTTCCTGCAAAGGAGAGTGGAAAAAAATAATTGTCTCATTAATAAGTCAATTGGCAATTGATGTAATTTTTAAACTTTCTTTAAGGTAATTTTTAAACTTACTTTGTAATGTAATGTAATGTAATTTTTAAACTTTTTTTGTAATGTAATGTAATGTAATTTTAAAATTTTCTTTGAAGGCTCCTGACACAGATTACCACTGTGTAGCCCTGCCAGTTTTAGTCAGAGGTGTTGCTGCCTTGTGCCCCAGTCTGGATTGTGGCTGTTCCCCCTGGCCAGCTGATGTGGGGTCATCCCTGACAGGTATGGCAGGTCCCACCTGGGCCATCCTCCCACCCCTGGGAGCAGTGGCTGCATGTGCTGGCCCCATGAATGTCTGTAAATGGAAATACTATTTATTACAGAAAACAAGAAAGTGAAAGACATTTAGGAGTCATAAGGCCATCAGATTATGTCATGCTCACCAAGTGTTAGAGCATCCTACCTTGTGGTGAGTTCCACCTCACTCACAGCTGCAGAGATGCGTGTCTGGCTGACACAGCTCTGCTCCCCTCACTCACAACAACTCATCCTCCTCGTTCAAAGCTCCCTGTGCCAGCCCTGGGGCACAGTGGGAGTCCCTTGCCCTGCTGGGGTGCTCAGGGAGAGCCCTGGCAGGAGCTCAGTGCCCCTGCAGCCCGAGGTGCAGAACCACACTGGCAGCGTGCGGTTTCCTCTGATGCTCTCTCTGTGTCTCAGTGGGAAGGATGCACCCTGTGACAGGGGCCAGGGTGCAGCACCTTCATTGTTCTGGCCAGCACACAGCCCGAGCAGCCCAAGTCATCACTTGCAGATGGTTATCTGTGTTGTGTCACGTCCTGTCACCACCTGCAGCGGCAGGGCAGGGCAGTGCCTTCCCCAACACAGAGAGGGTTTGAGGGTTTAAACACAATTAGCTTTGATTCTTCTGTGGTCCACGGTGGGGCTCAGAGGGCAGCAGCCCCCAGCTGGGCAGGTTTCAGTGTTGATTTAAGCCTTTCCATGGGGCACAAGGCATTTGCTGTGATGCTGTTAATCTAACAAACCCTTGGAGTGATTGCTGCCCTGCAAGCCAGGTTAGGATAACAGCATCCCCCAGGGCAGGCAGATCAGCATCCAGCCCAGGAGTGGCAGTGGAGGGAGGGCATCCCTGAATGAAACGATCTGAGCAGAGATGAATGAAACGATGCTAAAAGCCGTGAGAGGGGGGCACGGTGCTGAGCATGGGGGATCCTCCTGGCTGGGCCTCCGGTGAGCTCCTGGCACGATGAGCAGGGCTCTGTCTCCGTTAGCAAAGCCTACAAAGAGCACATGCATTATTCATGCAGCCCGGATCCCGGTGTGACGGCACAAAAGCTAAAATGACAGTAATTAGAATGGATCTGCACTCAGTGACCCGGGGAAAAGGGAAAACCTGGGAAGATAATCGTGAGTGAAAGAGGCAACACACACCACAAAACAGCGATGCTTACAGTCTGAATGAGGAAACAAGCTCCTAAAGCAAACTAGCTCCTGGAGATCCCATTAATGCTGACAAATACCCAGCTCCAGGATTCAGGAAGTATCACAGTGAACATCTGTTCAGGTAAATCATGAGCACGATCCAGTTGCTGTTTGGAAACGCTGCCTGCTCCCCTGCTTGAGGTGAGCCTGTTAATGTTCTCTGCCTGCTAAAAGCACCTGTGCTCGTCACAGTGCTAACAATTATCACATTCTCTGTGCTCGGGGATTAGGGAACACCTGGCTCCCACATTAACGGCAGCCCGAGGAGAAGCCCGCCCCTCGTGTTAGGGATGATGGATTGCCAGAGGAGAGCTGGGAGTGGTTTTAGACTAAAAGAGAGGAGATTTAGATTAGATGTTAGCCCTGGCACAGGTTGCACAGAGCAGCTGTGGCTGCCTCATCCCTGGAATTGGTCAAAGCCAGCTTGAACAGGGCTTGGAGCAACCTGGGATAGTGGGAGGTGTCCCTGCCTGTGGCAACCAGATGAGCTTTGGGGTCCCTTCCAGCCCAAACCATCCTGTGATTCCATGAAAATGGGTGAGATTACAGCAAGTTCAAGTCTGGATTCTGTTTTGATATGTTCACTGTTCCAGCTGACTGTTTCAGGTCAGGTTTTAAATCTGAACAAATTTTGTCCTCTGATGTCTCCTGAATCTGTCTTGGGTTTGTTTACTTTTCATAAGGAGACTCAGCTCATGAGCTGAAGAAGTCCTGAAAGGTCCCCTCTGAAGACCTCAGCTGGCTGGAGAAGTGATTTATTCAGCATCACCATTTTGCAGGCATCCAGCATAAATAATTTACAGCCATAACAACAACCCTGGAAAAGAGCCCTTCTCACCCAGGAGTGCTGGAAGCATCACACTGGCTTTGGACATGGCAGCCCTGTGGACTCTGAGGTTTCCTGGCTGCCTTTCAGTTTTGTGAGGATGAGTGGAGGTGCCTCAGCCTTGTGACTCCACCAGGAGGTGTGGGATCAGCCTTTGGAGAGCAGCCTCTCCTCCTGCACCCTTGGTGACACACCATGTGGCACTGTCCCCTTCAGTGCAGGGAAATAAAGACAGCTTGGTCCAAGCTGCCTCTTGGCCAGAGAACAAAGCTGTAGCTGGGTGGGGAGAATGTTCCAGGCTGCTCCACATGCACAGGAGGGGCAGTAGATCAGGGCTGGGTCAGAGGCTGTTCCAGGGCTTTATTGAGGGGTGAGGCCCATCCATGTGTGCAGGAAGTTGGCAGCTCTGTGTGAGCCCCGTGGTCCTGCCCTGCACCCCCATGAGCAGTGTGAACATTTTTGGGACCAAACCTGCTGCTTTTCAGGGTGCCAGTGAGAGCAGGAGCACCTGAGCCATCACCCAAAGGAGACTCCAGTTTAATTTTCTCTGTCATTAGTCCCAGTGCTGGGGGGCTCAAGGTCCATCCTTGTCCACCCCTGGTGTGGTGGTTTTCATCTGGGACAGGCCAGTGGGGTTTGGGGCAGCATGGGACAGTGGAGGATGTCCCTGTCTGTGGCAGGGGGTGGAATGAGGTGATCTCTAAGGTCTCTTCCAACCAAACCTTTCCACAATTATATGATAATAAAGACTGAGTGAAGAAGGGACACAGCTAAACAGGGAAGGCATTTTCCTGGGTTGGGGTGTTTTGGCTGGAGCCTGGTGTGCAGAAACCAGCCCAGAGTGAGCAAGCTGGGATCACTTTGATCCTCAGAGCATGCAGAGCTGAATTTTCCAGGTCCTGATGTCATCCCTGCCATCCTCCATGGGGTTCTTTGTCTGCAATAAGACAGCAAAATTTCTCTCTTGGCTCTATTTGCTCACCAAAGGCAGTGCTGCAGCAGGACAAACTGCAGGAAGGAAGAGTTGGAAGAGATCCTACTTATTTTCTATTGTTTTAGCCTTGTAGCAGGAATTTTTTTTTTCTTTTCATGTGAAGTGTGTTAAATGTTTCAGAAGTGACAGGGCTAGGCTGGGACCCAGCACATGCAGGAGAACAAAGCCTGTCAGTGAGTCCCTGGTCCCTGGGCTGGCTGACAACCCTCTGTTCTGGCTAATTTTTGGTGTCATCAATCACAAGCAGCCTCAGTGTGCCCTGTGTGCTCCTTGGAGCTCATTGAGTGACCTATTAGTGCTTGCAGTTAATTCTGGTGACATATTTATAGCAGGGAGATCTACAGCACCGATTTCCTACAGGACACATCAGCCTTTGACATCAGATTAAGTTATAGAGTCCCTTTTCCTGGCTGGATCAATAGGCAGAGTCAAACAGAGCCTCGTCTATATGCAGATGAGGAGGATTAGATTTAAATTGGCAAATGTCAGTAATGGCTGTTTTTCCCACCAAGGGAAGAATAGGCAAGGAAAAATTTCCATCATTAATAATTGAAGTTTATAGAGGGGGGGAGAAAAAAGAAATGAACGTATCATATACCACTCCTGCAGATAACAGGGCCCTGCTTTTGCTGATAATTCTGTCTGGCAGACAAGTGCTAAAAAATTATTATCATTATCACTGGGTTTCTGAATCTGTTATGAGTTTTCTGCAGTCATGGAATATTTTAACAAATGCCCTTTTGTAGCACAGCTGAAAATACTATCAGTAGCACGAAAGCATTCATAGAAAAATAGGGACAAAATAGTTGGAAAAGGGAGTTGGTTTAATTTGCCAAAATGGGGAGAATAGCAAATTCTGGTGGAAAGCAGCATGGCTGGAGTGGGTGGCTGTCTCCCTCACCAGCTCCCAGCATGGTGGGCACTGCCCAGCAATTCTTCCCTGATCCCATGGCAGAGCCCTGGGGCTGTCACAGTGCTGCTCCAAGGGGCTGCCTCTCACAGACATCTTTTATGGAAAATCCTTTCCTTAGGATTTTTCCTCCTGAGAAGCTGAGAGGCCTCAGGAACAAAATGTAAACATTGATTATCTGCTGCTGTGGAATGCAACAGGTGGATCTGGGATTGGTCTCATGTTGGTTTGTTTGTAATTAATGGCCAATCACAGTCAGCTGGCTCAGACTCTCTGTCTGAGACAGAAGCTTTGTTATCATTCCTAGCTATTCTTAGCTAGCCTTCTGATGAGATCCTCTTCTTCTATTCTTTTAGTATAGTTTTAATGTAATATATATCATAAAATAATAAATCAGCCTTCTGAAACATGGAGTCAGATCCTCGTCTCTTCCCTCATCTAAGAACCCCAGTGAACACAGTCACAGACTGCCCAGGGGTGACAGGAACCTCCAGAGGCAGTTCAAAAAGAGCCTTTTGTATGTACTTGCAGCACAATGTGTGAAAATGCAGAATTCCATTGGCTTGAGGAAGACTTTTCTGCACTTTTTTGTGTTTTCAGGGAAGGCTCCCAGTGGTAGCCCAGGGTTTTCATGTGCCAGCCATGCCTGTCCATTGTGCTGGCAGGGACCCACCAAGTGTCCAGAAAATATTTTGGTCCCTCCCCATTGCTGCCACTCTTCCTGCTGCCAATGATTTCTCCAGGCTGCACAGCACTAGAGGTCGTGGTGCTCTGCAGCAAATTTCTGTGCTCCCTTGGCTTCCAGGAGCCTTAATCCCAGCAAGCATTCCAACAACAACAGCCCATGTAAATCACAGGCAGGAAATAATACATGGGAAGGAGGCAGCATGAATTTCTAATTAACTAAATTTGCAACTGGTACGCACAAGTTAAAGGGCATGTGATTTATCACCTGTCAGTGAAAATATTGGTTGTAGCTTGTGCTTCCAGTGCTGTGGTGTGTGCAGAGCTCAGCTGGGGAGTTAAAGGGCATCTGATTTATCACCTGCCACCAGCCATACTGGTTAGAGCATCACAGCTGGGGTGGCACAGGCACCACGTGCCCATTGTCACCACGTGGCCGTGCCTTGGGCGCTGCTCCAGCAGAGAGAGGGGGGAAAGACTTGGTTTCAATAAACAGGTAAGGAAAGGAAAGAGTGGGAGCTGCTTAACCCAGCTGAAAGGGAGCACTGGAGAGCTGTGAGTGCAAAGTGAGGCACGATGGGTCTGTGTCAGAACCAGGACATTCCTCTGGCTGCCCTGGGTGATTGCAGACCCTGGCAGGGGGCTCAGAGACCTTGGCACGGAGTCAAAACCACCTGTGCCTTCCATTTTAACCCATGGAAACAATTACCAACTTTGTGTGAAAATGTACAAGCCACAAGAGTTTGAGTAGAATGATAGTGAATTTGTCACAGGGTGAAAATGTAGAATTTTGGGGGTTTTAGAATGGGGATTCAAGAGGCAAGATGGAGGAAGCTGGGCATGTCCTGTCCTTCTTCTCCTTCTTCTTGTCCTCCATCTTCTGCTGTGATGATGACACTTCTGGATTGGTTTAGAGTAGAGACAAACTGTCTAACATAGGTGATAGGTATTAGAAAATTATTGTAAATAAAATACACCCAGTTTTTAGTATAAAGAGCTAACACCACCCCAAGGGCAGTGACTGTGCCACAACCCGACCTGCTGGACAGATCTCAGCAGGTCAGAGAAAGAATGGAATAGATAAGAAAAGATAAACAACCTTGAAAAGCAGAACCAATGAATCTCGACTTCTTTTTCAGTCATGGGGCTGGGAAAAAAGAGACTTTCTGACACCTCAGGGTCATCTCAACCACAGAAACCCCAGAGGCCTGGTGGTTCCTCGAGGGTGTTTGTTCCATCCCTGGCAGTGTGCAAGGCCAGGCTGGACTGGGCTTCAAACAGCCTTGTCTAGTGGAAGGTGTCTCTGTCCATGGCATGGCTGGAATGAGATTATATTTATGGTCCTTTTTCAGCCCAAACTATTCTATGATAATTCTGGAAATTAACTTCTTTGTCCATGGGGGTTTGAGTTTGTTGAGACCAGACTTTAGGAAGCCCCTTTAATTCCAAGCTCCTCCCTGTGTATTAGGAGCTCTGCTTGTGCTGAGCCTGAGCAAAGCTTGAATTTTGAGTGCCTTCAAAACCTAGATCCTTCCTATTCCCTGCAAAAAGATGAAGGAGCTCAAGCTGTGTGTGGGATGGAGTGGCCTGTCCCCTGTTGGATTCATGCAGGAAGTTCCATGCCATCTCAGCATGACCAAATCAGCCCAGTTATGTGTCTGTGTCAGATTCCAGTTTCCAGGGGTTTGTGAAGGAATCTGTGGGTACCAAGTGTTCCCTGTGCATGGCCAAACTGTGCATGGCCAACCTTGGGCACCAACAGGTATTTGTAAGTGTCACTCTACATTGTTGTGTGTGTGATTTCCTCTTTTGACATGTGCTAGACTCGAGGAAAGGTTTGAGTTTTACATGTTTTCTCAAGAATTAGATGCTCTCTAAGAAGCATCTGTAGATGGAAGTGGAATAGATGAGTTCCTCTTCTTCCTTGAGAGTCCACACAGAAACCATGGTCCTGTAAGGAGCTGTGCTGCTGGGGAGGAATCCTGTGAAATGCTCCTTCCCAGCTCCTTGTGACCCTCAACAGGCACTTTGGGTAGCCCATCCCCTCCTGGGGTTGGTGGAGTCTGGCCCATCTCTGTCAGATTTAGGGATCAGTGGTGTGAGAGGCCAGCACAGTTCACACAGCTGGGTTGTGTGAACATCAGCCTGTTGTGCCTGGAACCTTCTAACCATGGCTGTTAAGATAGACTGGGGCAAGGTCTGTGTGTGATCTGACAGCTTCTGGAGTATCTGATGGAAAATCCTGACAACTTTTCTCTCTGTGTTTGTGTGTGCAGTCATTGCTGTTGGCTGTGAACTCAGAGAATCAGTGAGAAAGCTCTGTGGACCACAAAAACCTCATTACCTAATGTCTGGAAATACAAGACATGTATGAGTTCAAGCAGGAGCTACAGTAAATCACGAGGCTCTTGAGGATGGAGGAAACTCTTTTAAGTGGGTTTGAATTACCAAGCTCAAAAAATCTCCCAGCCCAATGCTGAGTAGAAGTCGGTGCTGACTGGAAGGGTTGGGTGCTGAACTTGATGGTTTCAACTGAATCAGTTCCTGGATGAGACTTCCAAAAAGCTCTCAGATGATGAGCAAAAGCTGTGGGTGGTGGGAAACTGTGTTCCTCACCTGGGAAACTGTGTTCCTCACCTGGCTGCTCCCCATGGTGCAGGTGAGTTAAGCAGGTCCTGTGAGGGGCAGGGAGTGAAGCCCAGTCTCCAGCTCATCACCCAGCTCTTCTCCTGGGTGCTCCACTGCAGTGTTTTCCTAATTCCACTTTTTTTCTGTGTCCATCTCACCTTTAGGTTTGCTCCTTACAGTCCCTGTGACCCACATGCCAAGATTTAGTTGCTTTGGGGTTTGGTTGTTTAAAGTTTTTAGTCTTCCTCTTGCTTTGTGTTTTGAGTGTTTTGCAAACCCTGGGCATTTATTTATCAGGGTAATAAAAGTGCCCTACTAACAAGGGAAATATCCATATAATATTTGGAGTTGGGAGTGACCCAGCTTTGTGTCTTTTTTACATAAAATAAAAGTCTGGTGGGATCTTCCACATTCCAGGGTCTCAGAAGGAGTGCAGGAATGAAAAATGGGCAATGCAACAGCATTCTGCTGCTGCCTCAGCTGAAGGATGGAAGGAATCAAGGTAACACGTTTGTTTGCCAGGGAATACTTTGTGTTCTTGTGTGATCTGTTGATCTGAAAATTAAATCATTTTCTTCTTCATCTCCCATGCCATTGATCTGGGAGTCATCAGTGGAGGTACAAGGCATCACAGTGACACGTCCCCTCAGGGAGCACAGCCTGCAGCAGCAGGTGCTTGATTTCTGTGACTCACACTGGGCTGGGCTTGTCCCAAACCACTACGAGGAAAAAGAAAAAAGAGGAGTTGTGGGACTGGTACAGATTCAGTCAATTTTCCCCAACAGTTCCTCTTTCCCTGGTTTTGGAGCTGACTCCCATGGGTGGGCTCTGCTCTGCTGCCTTCCAGCTGGGGTTTGTGGTTTTACAGCTGGGTGCCTGTGACTGTGGGGAGTGGGGGCAGTGGGGTGCAGGGGGCTCAGGGCAGCACCCACCCATCCCACAGCTCCTGATTTCCCAGCCCTGTGCCTGCCAGGCTGCTCCAGCACCAAGGTGGGGTATTTTGTGAGGCCCCCATCAAAGGGAGGAGATTATGAACCTGACTCCATGTTCTCAGAAGGCTAATTTATTATTTCATGATCTATATTACATAAAGAATGCTATACTAAACTATACTAAAGAATACAGAAAGGATACTGACAGAAGGCTAAAAGATAATAATGAAAACTTGTGACTCCTTCCAGAGTCCTGACACAGCTGGGACCATGATTTGTCATTAAGCCAAAACAATTCACATGAAACCAATGAAACAATCACCTGTGGGTAAACAATGTCCAAACACATTCCAAAGGAGCAAAACACAGGAGAAGCAAATGAAATAAGAATTGTTTTCCTTTTCCTCTGAGGCTTCTCAGCTTCCCAGGAGAAGAATCCTGGGCAAAGGGATTTTTCAGAAAATATGACAGGGACACCAAGGCAGCAAATTGAACCCCCAGACTCAATGTTCATGTTCATACATGTGTGGGGCTCTTGTGGTATCTCTGTGTGTGCATATAAATATAGAAGTGTATAACACCAAATCTCTGTGTGTGCGTTTGCCTGTGTGTACAGTCTAATTTCTACAGTCTTTTAGCTCAACCCCACAGTTGTACTCTAATCATAGAAACACAATCAATTTGTGCTTTAGAGATGCAGACAAAAATGAAAATTTGAGAAAGTCTACCAGAGGACTTAAACAATTGCTTTATTTAAATAGTTGCTCTGTCAACATGAATCAAGGTGACCTTATATTTAGATTACATTATATTGAAATTTTTCAATTTAAAAGAGAGGAGATTTAGATTAGATATAAGGAAGTTCTTTACATAGAGAGTCAGGTGAGGCCCTGGCACAGGGTGCCCAGAGCAGCTGTGGCTGCCCCTGGATCCCTGGCAGTGCCCAAGGCCAGGCTGGACAGGGCTGGGAGCACCCTGGGATGGTGGAAGGTGTCCCTGCCTGGAGAAGGACAAAGCATCCCAACCTTGCCATCCATCATGGCAGGAGTGGCTGTGGGCACCTTGCCACCACCCTCTCCTGTGGCTGGCACCCTCTCCCAGCATGTCCCCACTCAGCTTTCCAGAGAGGACTTTTTATGCTGCTAAAGCTGTTGTTTAAAACCCTCTTCTGCTGTTTTTTTTCCAGCTGTGAGGGATCCCTTAAAAACCACAGGCTGCTTTGCCCGTGAGTGCTTTTGGGATGGAGGCAGCCTGAGACCCGAGCCAGGGAGTGCTGTGCCATAGCTGGGAATAGATTAAAGGAAGGTGGGTGTTGAAAACATTGGGCAAAATTACACAGCACGTGACATTTAGGTTTGAACCTTCCAGATGCCTTCTGGTTGCTTTACTGCATTTAATCACTATCCCACAGGGATGGACATGACCAAAAGGAATGGGCTCACTCCCCACCATGCTGCTTTCCCTGCACCTTTCCCCACACCCTCCTCCTGAGCACCCAGTTGGATTTTCTGTGGAGCAGGGTGCCAGGTAAGCAGGGACAGGTGCCAAGAAATCAGCCCCATGCTCCTGCCAGTGCAGAGCATTGTCCTGGAAAGCAGAGCACAGGGCTCGGTGTCTCCCACCACTGGGAGGGATAAAGAGGAGGGAAGATAAAAGAAACAATAATATTTTTACACTTACTGTAACTCGGGTTCAGTTTCATATTTCATTAATTATTGTTTTGTCATGTTAGGAGCCTGGGGAGGAAAATATTAATCACAGGTTTTGCTGAGTGCTGTTTCAGTAAGTAAATTAATTTCAGACAGGAAACTTGTTTGTGGATATTTGGCTCCTTCCCCCTGTCGGCAGGCGAGCTCGCCGCGCTTCCCAGCACCCTGCTGAGCCCCAGCCACCCCCTGCCCGACTTTTTGGCACATTTTTCTTCAGGATTCACTGTCACCACAGCAAGAAGAGATTGCAGGTCCCCTCGGGTTTCCTTTTGCTTGTTTTTGTTTGGTTTTTGTTCTCCAATAACTTCTGGCAGAAGCCAAGGCAAAGAGATGCTGAGTGTTTCTGGGGCAGGAGGTGGCAGCAGCCATGGGATGCTGCAAAAATCCAACCTGGTCCTTGCAAAACTCTGTTGTAAATGCAGGAGGTGTCCTGACAAAGGCAGGAATGATGAATCTGACTCCATGTTCTCAGAAGGCTAATTTATTACTTTATAATAATTTATAATAATATAATACTATATTATATTAAAGAATACTATACTATACTATACTAAAGAATACAGAAAGGATACAGACAGAAGGATAGAAAGATAATAATGAAAACTGGTGACTCTCTCCAGAGTCCTGACACAGCTTGGCCCTGATTGGCCAAAGACTGAAAACAACTCCCAGCAGAATGCAATGGAACAATCACCTGTGGGTGAACAATCTCCAAACACATTCCACATGTGAGCACAACACAGGAGAAGCAAATGAGAGAAGAATTGTTTTCCTTTTCTCTGAGGCGTCTCAGCTTCCCAGGAGAAAAATCCTGGGCCAAGAGGATTTTCCAGAGAATGTGAATGCTGCAAAACTCCTCTAGCCTGAGGCAGCTGTGTGAAAGGAATCTAACAGCCAGGACAGAGGGTGGCCCATTGCTGCTGTCCCCTCTCCATCCCAATCACAGCTCACCCTGGCTGTGTCCCACATCCCTCTCCAGGCACAGGGCAGCTCCATCATCTTTATTTGCCCACTCATGGCACTGGGGAAATTCCAAAGACACTTTTCCATCGTTTTTAATAAATCAAAGCCAGCATTTCTTTGTTGAGAAGAGAGCCCTGAGGTAGATCTGATTAATGGCACTCAGCATGTTCCCCACCTCCCTGTCTCAGAAGCAAGCAAGGATCAGAGCAGTTACACCTCAGCTCCTCAAGGCAAACCTCCCAGGTGCCTATTTTGGGAGAGGGCTTTGCATCCTTTCTCACTTCTGGAGTTTGTGACCCCAGACAAAAATAAATAGCATGTAACTGCTCCTGCTTTGGGTTATTTCTGGCAGCACCACCAAGTAACTGAATTTCAGAGGGCTCTGTGTGTGTGTGTGTGTATAAACCAGTAGATCTCAGTAAGATAATCAATTACATGCAAGAGGAAACCAGAACTTTTTCCATTGGTTTTATCAGATATTGTGGCCAGTCGAGGCAATTCAGAGCAACTCGGAACCCGATTACATTCATTCTTCCTATAATCACTCCATCTCTGTTTACCATATTCAGTTAAAGTGGCTTGTCTGCTACATCCGCCCTGCTGCCAAAATAACCTCATTTACTGCTGCAAACGGCTCTGCTGCTGCTGCTGCAGTGTTCCTGCCTTGCAAATACAGCCTTGGCCACAGCCCTGAGGTTTGGATCTGCTGTTCTTTGATTCCTGACTGGGAGTTGATTGGTTGGCAGCTCATTCACTTTCAAATACCAGTTGAATGACAGGAGGCTGGTTTGGGTTTTTTTGGAAACATGAGCTTTGGTTTCACCTGCTGAGGAGCTGAGCAGTCTCTGAGCTACAGCTTCCTTGGGGTGTTGGTGCTTTGTTATTTTTGGTTTTTTGTTGTTTTGTTTGGGTTTTGTTTTGTTTTTTTGTGGTTGCCATTGTTTTTGTTGGGCTTTGCAAATTTAAGCTTCAAACAGAAGAGTCTGTTAAAAATACTCAGGTTGCTGCTTGATGGAAAGTTGAACATGGAGCTGGCAGGAGCCTGCTGGAACTGCAGGGTGCAGGGAAGGGTTTGCCTGCACAGCCTGAAATCAACAGCCTGAGCTCTGTGGGTCTGAATTGTCCTGCTCCTTTCCTCCTGCCCCTTGTTTTTGCTGGAATCACATGTGGGAAGTGCCACTGGGATGGGTTGGTTTGGTGTAAGGTGTTTGGGAGATGCTGGAACAGCTGTCCTGCTTGGGGGAGTCCTGGCACGGTTTGGGTTGGAAGAGACCTTGAAGGTCTTATTTTAATCACCTCCTATGGTCAGGGACACCTTCCACTGTCCCAGGCTGCTCCCAGCCCTGTCCAGCCTGGCCTTGGGCACTGCCAGGGATCCAGGGGCAGCCACAGCTGCTCTGGGCATCCTGTGCCAGGGCCTGCCCACCCTCACAGGGAGGAATTTCTTCCCAATCTCCCATCCATCCCTCCTCTCTGGCAGTGGGAGCCATTCCCTGTGTCCTGTCCCTCCATCCCTTGTGCCCAGTCCCTCTCCAGCTCTCCTGGAACCCCTTTAGGTACTGGAAGGGCTCTGAGCTCTCCCCAGAACCTCCTCTCCTCCAGGCTGAAGAACCCCAACTCTCAAACTGTCTTCTTGGGAAAGAGTGCAAGGAAACCTGGCCAAACCACTTAAACCCTGGGTTTTTGCCTTGAATTGTCTCTCTTTGCCATGGCCCAGCCCCTGCTCCTCACCCTGGCACGCTGGGTGAACGTGTGTGAGCATTCTTGGTGTAAGCACAATCACCTTGGCCCAGCAGCTCCTTTGTCTCCCAGGACCATTGGCCAGGTTGGACAGGGCTTGGGGCACCCTGGGACAGTGGAAGCTGTCCCTGCCCATGGCAGGGGTGGAACCAGATGAGCTTTAAGGTCCCTTCCAACCAAACCATGCTGGGATTCTGTGATACCACCCTGTGCTGCTCCATCTTCTGTCCCACACCTGGGATGGGGGAAGCAGATGGTGCTGGGCACAAGGAACCTGTGTCTCATGGTGGGATTTCATGTGTCCCTGCTGGATCTTGTCCTTTTCCTCCTAGTTAGGCTTTGCTCCCCACATGAGGTGCCCCATCACTCGGTGGGAAGGAAGAGCTTTGTCTTCTTTAAGCTCAGGAAACCACCATGGAAACAAAGACCCCAAAACAACCTGAAGCAGGGATGGTTTCATGGTGCTTTTGAGTTTCTCACGCCTCTTGGCTCAGAATGTGATTTTAGTGCTCCAAAATGAAACTGTCTTGAAAACATTGTGGGGGTTTTTTGGTTGTTTAGGTTGGCAGAGCGAAACTGCTCATAGAGAGAAATCTAAAGCCAGAGGTGAATTTGTCCCTCTTTGCTTTCCTATAAGTATTACCTTCTGCTTCAAGATATACAAACATTTTTTTGAGCCTGAAATTCCGCATTCAGTGTACAGAGCCCTGATTTGTTTCACTATGAATGGTGGCTCTGACCCAGCCCCAGTGGGAGCTGCACCTGCATTACAAAACTGGAGATAGGAGGATGAGGTGCAGGACAGGGGATTCTCCTCTCAGTGAACCCCTGGGCTTTGCTCCCTGCAGGAGCATCATTAAGTGATTCATGGCTGTGCTGGAGATAAACACAGTTATCTTCATTTCACATGTGGGGACACTGATAGTTTCTGAATGAGCCCATTTGGGGCAGATCAGAGCAGTCTTTCCCAGGGCAGTGGGACTCCCACCTGCTCCTCAAGCCACCCTTTCCCAGGAATAGCCCCTGTGCTGGGGACTTGCATCCTTGCATTGAATGATTTGCCAAAATTAATGATTTTATATCTTGCCATAGGTCTCCGCCACCTCCTTTTTTGAGCAAAGCCTTTCCCTTTTTTCTCTCATGAAACTCCTCCATGTTTCAATTGTCCTCTCTCACCCCAGGGATTTGGTTTCCTGTCTTTCTTCCCTTGTTTTCTCATCTCTCTCTGCTGAGAAGGGGAGGAATGGAACTGAATTCAGCACCTGGAGCAAGTGTGTGCTGACAGTTTGGGTAACAACATTACGGGATTTTCTGTGTTCTCTTCTGACCCGTTATTTTTGCTCTCTATCATTTCGATATTGCCGTGCTCTCAGTGCAGGTTTGAGTGGGGCAGCTGACATGATGGTTGCTCTTATCACTTACTGCTCAGTGAATTTACCCCCTGATAAAGTCTAGAAGGATTTCACACCCCTCCCTCCTGCATGGACTGTTTTGGATTTGTCAGCTCAGGGTTTCTCCTGCTCTGATGTTCCCTTCTGCTTGGTTAGGTGGCTCAGAAATTCCCAAGACTTCATCACTTTTAATTAACCTAAATAATGTTCTTTTCATCTGCAAACTTTGTTTCAGTCTGCAGCCTAGTTTTCAGGTCATTAATAAAGATATTGAGCAACAGGAGACCTGGTTAAATACTTCTGCTCTAGTGTTGTTAATTATTTCCCTCTCATGAAACAAGTCCCAGGCTTAGTTTTGTCAAGGCCCTTAGCAGCCTCTGGTCTGTGTTCAGTGTCACCCACATCTAAAGCCCAGTTTGGTTAAACCAAAGCTCAGCTTGCTATGGGAAGTCTTCACACAGCTGAGACCAGCCTGGTAATAATTTAGGCTTAAGTCAGCTCCTCACAGAGCAGCTGTACTGAAATGAAATTTCAGTTGAGAGCACCCACGGCAATGGAAAATGCACCTTTTTATTGAAATGGGCTGAAACTCGAAGGGAGGTGGGTTCAAAGCTTTATGTGTTCTTTGTAGAGAACTCTGAGAAGAAACCTTGGAAAGCATCAACACACTGTTTCTCTGAAAGCCCTCATGGCTGAGGGTGAGCCCCAGGATGCTCTTTGGGACCATTGTGATCTCTTACAGCTCCTCTGGCTCTGTTTTGTTGTCACCAGTCTTCCTCACCCTACCACAGCTGTCCCTATTTTCAGTTTGCTTTCCAAGTCTCTCTTAGGGCCAGATGTGGCATTTGCCAACCCTGAGCTCTTTTTCAGAGCAGTTGTTTTGGCTGGTGATTTTGTTCCTGTCACATTTCACAGGCTCCTTTGGGATTGTTGTGCTTGGAGAGGCAAAGCTCAAGATGCTCTTGCTGTGACATAAGCTGGAGTTTAGGCTGGTGATAAAATGCTGGTCCTAATGTGATTTTTGGGGTGGGTGGTGTGAATCCTTATCCTCCAACATCATCAGAAACCCTGGCTGGGAAGCCTCAGAGAAGGACAGAGGGATGTGATTGCTGCCATCCTCTTCACTGGCTGATGGGACCATGGCTTAGCAGTGGTGGGAGAGCAGAAACTCCCCAGGAGGGGCACAAGGAGCCTCATTTCTGAACTCAGAGAATAATCAAATGCCCTCAGGTGGCTCAGGCTGCTCTGAGAGTCAGGGGATGGATGGATGGATGGATGGATGGATGGATGGATGGATGGATGGATGGATGGATGGATGGATGGATGGAAATCATGTACCAAAATGATGGTCTCTGGGCTGCCTGCAGTAAATATCTCCAGCAGGCTTAAACTCCAGCCCTGGTAGCAGCAAAGGTGAATGTGATTTGCACAGAAAGTGTTTGCTGGGGGCTCATCTGTGGCAGCACTTGCAGCTCCTTCAGAGCCAGCCATGTTGCCACTTGTTTCCGCTCTGACTTGCAAAGATTTATAGATATATTTTTAGACCTAATATATTAATACACTCTTTTCCAAGAAATATAAACTATGAGCTTCCTGCTCTCTGGGAGATTCATTATGTTTTGCTGAAAGCAACCAAAGTTGTTTTCCTTTCCAATGAGCACACGAGTGTCTGGTCCCACTTAACAACTGGAGAAGGTGATTAATTCCTCTGGTTTTGGAGGCAGCAGCAAAACACAGCCTGGAGATGCAGAACCACCCTGCAGCCTCGCTGGGGCTGAATTATCTGGCACAATGGAGCCTGTAATTAGCAGGTGGAGAAGATGCTGCACGTGGAGCATTAGAGGATCACAGAGGGACAGGTTACAGGGCAACCGAGGGAAATAAAAGATTAGACCCAGGCAGTAACAAATTAAGTGTTTTCATCTCTCCAGGATGTTTAAATCTCTATAATAGAAATTTGAATAAAGAAAACCTTCATTGATGTAAAAGAATTCAACCAAAACAGAGTCTGGGGTTGTTGTACCACATAAATGCAGCATTGATATCAGTCCTGCTGCTCTCTGTTAGAACAAGGAGGATTCTTTCTCTTGACAGGCAGGAAAATTTTGGAAGTGGGGGAAAAAGGTATCTATACAAAGGTACAGGTGAAATACAAAATGGAACATATTCTCTGGAGGGCCTGAAATCTTGGTGTGACTTCCCAAATCAGGATGCAGAGTATTGGTGGAAATCACTTTCCCCCACCAAATGTATTTGGAGAGTGTGGGATACTAATCATTAACTAGTAAATGGCATTTTTTCAGATGTCTGACATGGGCATGGTGAAAACCTAAGCAGAGAGCCCTTTTCTCTGGAAACATGGGGATCAAAATAATCTCATGAGATGCCAAAGCTGACAAAGTGGGGCAGTGCCATGGGCACAGCAATTATGGGGCAGTGTGACATGGGCACAGCAGTTATGGGACAGTTGGGCAGTGCCATGGACACAGCAGTTATGGGGCAGTGTGACATGGCCACAGAAGTTATGGGACAGTGGGGCAGTGCCATAGACACAGCAGTTATGGGACAGTGGGACATGGGCCCAGCAGTTATGGGGCAGGGGCAGTGCCATAGACACAGCAGTTATGGAACAGGGGCAGTGCCATGGGCACAGCAGTTATGGGACAGTGGGACATGGGCACAGCAGTTATGGAGCAGGGGCAGTGCCATGGGCACAGCAGTTATGGGGCAGGGGCAGTGCCATAGACACAGCAGTTATGGGACAATGGGCAGTGCCATGGACACAGCAGTTATGGGGCAGTGCCATGGGCACAGCAGTTATGGGACAATGGGACATGGGCACAGCAGTTATGGGGCAGTGCCATGGGCACAGCAGTTATGGGACAGGGGGCAGAGCCATGGACACAGCAGTTATGGGACAGTCCCTGTTGCTAAACCCACTGGCACAAACAGGGTGGACCTCCTGGGAGGTGGGCAGTGGGGCTGGCACCCATCTCCTGAGGCTTGCAGCCCTGTTTGGAGCTGTTGGCTGCAGGTATGCTCGGGGCCAGGATCCATCCCAAGGATAAAACTGTGCTTGCATGGATGAAAACCAGCCCCAGCAAGTCCATAAGAGCATCCCTGGTGGCATGTGCCCCATGGTGGGGAAGGCTGCTGGCAAGGACCCAGCCCTGGAGTCCCTGTGGCTCCTCAGGTGATGTTTTCTCCATGGCCATGCAGGTGACTGCTGTGACAACCCAGCACACACACTGCCATGGACTGGGTGGACAGCAATATCCCATAATACCCCTCACAATTGTTCCTTTAACAGGCGTTGCTTGGATTATTTATAAGAATTAATAAATATTCGAGTGGATTTAAGAAAGTGGATTTAAGAAAACCCTTTTGGTGTTGGTAATTGTGACTGGCAGCCAGCAGCACCGAGCACAGCTCCTGTCTGGGTGTCCTGGCAGGCTGAACATGAGCTTCTTTTCTTGTAGAGCCCTTGCTGGGCTCCTCAGGGCCATCCTGGTGGCAGCTCCAGTGTCACCTCTATGGTTTCTCAGGCAGGTACAGAGTGTTGGAACACAAGGATTTCAGCAGGGGTTAATGCTGCCTCATTAGTGTGGCTGTGCTGATTAGTGCCTGCGCCCAGCCAGGTGACAGCAGCCAGGCCTTGGTGTCCCCTCCCCATGGCAAAGGCACAACAGGCACTGTGGGGAGTGTCACCAACCCTGGAAGGGTGGCACAGCCAGAAATCCTCCAGGACCTGAGGGTGAGGGCTGTGGGAGGGAGATGGGAGCTCAGCTTGTCAGGGCAGCTTTTGCATTTTCCCTTTGTCAGCGTGAGCTAATGTTGAACAGGGCAAATCCTTCCCCCAGAAGGAGCCTGGCAAGACCTTCCCTGTGAATATATGAATAGCACTTGGGTAAGCAGTGCATCTGAATTTATGAATGATTTGACACCGACAGGCTGGAACGAGCTCTGTAATTTTATTGTGGTAGATTTAGTGGGTCAGACATATACATGCCTAGTCAAAATGACCTAGAAAACCTTTCTAGGTCAAATTATTGCTTGAAAACTTCTCTTTTTCAAAGGCAAGGCAGTAAGTTTTCGTGCTTACTCTGACACATTTTCCTTCTGAAAGTGCAACATGAGTCTTCAGGACAGGATTTGTCCTGTCCTAACTGAGAAGAAAGAAAGAAACCTGAAGAAGGGGGACAGTAATTTCTTAATGAAAACAAAAACTATTCTCTGTTGTCCTGAGATAGAATGTTGGATACCTGGCTGGCAGTGATTTAGGCCAGAAATTGCAACACTGATTGTATTCACTCTGTGCTGTTTCCAGTGATGCTAAAACCTTTCAAACTCCTGGGTCCTGCAGCCAGCAGCACCTCCAGGCTGCCTTTGGAGCCCTAACCCTTCATGAGGTGGGAAATTGTTTATTTGGAGCTTTTTCTCCCCTGAAGAGGTTCAGAGGAGGAGGTTTGCATGTGATGTCTCCTCACTAGAGCTTTGGGAATGCTCCAGCCTGGGAGCCACAGGGGTGGATGAGGACAGAAGGACCCAGGACCTCAAAGTTGGCATCCTGAGGCTCCTTTGTGCCCTGGTAAGTCCTGAGTGTGAGCAAAGGCAGATTTTGTGCTGTTAGGAGGAAGCCTGGACTGCTAATAAAAGCTCAGCTCTTGTGGGTTATTTATTTCAGAGTGCAAACAGAACATAACAGAGTCAGAGCTTCAACAAGGAGGGCACAGGGCTCCTCACCACCCTCACTTGCCTTGAGGTGGACTGAAACATTTTTGTCCTGTGGTGCTTGTGGCCGTGCTGTGACATGTGGTGGTGTTTGCAGGGGTCCCAACACAAGGGAAGAGATGAGAATCTGACTCCATGTTTCAGAAGGCTGATTTATTATTTTATGATATATATTATATTAAAAGAAAATTATATAATAAAACTACACTAAAAGAATAGAAGAAAGGACTTCATCAGAAGGCTAGCAAGGAATAGAAAAGAATGGAATGGTAATAAAATCTTGTGACTGACCAGAGAGTCTGAGACAGCTGGACTGGGATTGGCCATTAATTAAAAACAACCACATGAGACCAATCACAGATCCACCTGTTGCATTCCACAGCAGCAGATAATTATTGTTTTTCTTTTCCTCTGAGGCTTCTCAGCTTCTCAGGAGAAAAATCCTGGCAAAGGGATTTTTCATAAAATGTGTCTGTGACACTGTGCCATGTGGCTGGCTGAGGAGCTGGGCTTGGGCTGGAGCCCAGCTGTGGGCAGATGCTGGGTTGAGCTGGCAGAGGTGCCCAAATCATGGAATTTTTAAGGTTGGAAAAGACCTCCAAGGTCATCAAATCCAGCCTTCCACAGAGTACCACCGTGCCCACTAAGCCACAAAGGGACATACATGACACACTGGGACATGCCACCCTGTCCCATGCCACCTCTCTCCTGTTTTTAACTCTCCCAGCCATGGGGATCCAGCTGTGCCCTGGCAGCTGCTCCCAGCAGCAGCTCCCAAGCACAAGGTCCTGCTCCCCAGCTGGAGCCAAAGGCAAGCTGTGCCACACCACCCCTCTGGCTTTACTGCCCATGAAGGGTGGGCATCCATCCCATTCCCTCTGGGATTCTGCTGCTCACAGTGACCCCCAGATGTGCTAAAGTCTCTTTTTCCAGCCTGGCAGTCAAAGAAGGAGTCAGAACTCTTCTGTTCTCGTTCTCAAGGTTGTTTATTGTTTCTTATCTATAAAATTCTTTCTCCTGCCCTGCTGAGGTCCATTCAGCAGGTCAGACAGAGGCACTCTGCCTGCCCCTGGGGAAGTGTTATATCCTTTTATACTAAAAACTACATGTACATTATTTACCATAACTTCTCAATACCTATCACTCATGTTAGACAGTGAGCTTCTACTCTAAACCAATCCAAAAGTGCCAACATCACAGCAGAAGATGGAGGCCAAGAAGAAGAAGGAGAAAGGCTGGACATGCCCAGGTTCCTCCATCTTGCCCCCTGAACCCCCATTCTAAAAACCCCAAAAATCTATTTTTTCACCCCATTACAAGCTATTATTCTACTTAGACTGTCATGGCTTGCAGATCTTCATCTAAGGTTGGTAACTTGCTCCATGGGTCATAATCAAAGTCACAGCTGTCTTGGGCTCTGTGCCAGGGTCTCTGAGCCCCCTGGCAGGGTTTGGGCAATCCAGGACAGCCAGAGGGATGTCCTGAATTCTGACAAAACCCCATCCTACACCCAGAGCTCCTCCCTGCTCCCTCCACCTGCCCAAGGTGGACTGTTAGAAATAAATGATTTAAAGGCCTCCCAAGCCAAAGCATTCCATGAATCCATGGTTAACCCACCCCAGGGCTGGGTGCAGGTGGGATCCATCACCGTGGGCATCCCAGCACTCCCTGCCAACCCTCCCACAGGAGCAGCACAGCCCAAACTCCACAGGCTCCAAATGGATTTTCCAGCCCAGCCCTGACCTACTTGAAAGTAGCTTTTGCCATCCCAGGGAAGTGGGTAATGGGAGGCTGCAGTGCCTTCAGAACAATTACAGCTCACAGCAGTCCAAATGAAAATGTTTGTTGAAAACAACATGTGCATAATTAAGGCTTAATGAGCCCTTGTCTGTTTGGAATCTGCAATTAGATTTATAATAGAAAATACCAGCAAATGCCAAATAGCTTTAAAAGAAGACGAGATAAAAGATAATTTTGCTGCAAATCTATAGTAATACTGTAATTTAATGAGCTGGAAGTGGTGCAGAGAAAGATTGTAAAAGCTTTGGACAAGTTTGTATTGTGTGTGTTTATCTTATCTGCCCATTTCCCTATCTATAAAGCTGTCAGTCTTGCTTTTAACTGCTTGGAAAAAGGCAGGACTTTGCTAAAATCAGTAAGACTCCCTTTGTTTATTTTTATTTAAGTCATTAATTAGTCAGGCAAAGCTGCTCTTTTCTCTTTCTCATCAACATGCTCTAAACTTCTTGTTAAGGTTAATAATAGTAATAATAATAACAGTCATAATAATATCTTTATTCAATTATTTACAGTGAGGCAGGGGCATAATAATAATCAGAGGTGCTTTTTTCTGGTTAGTTTCATTAATTTTAATGAGTTTTTAACTGCCTTTTTAAGATGTTGCCGATTTTCAGCACTAAGGGAGATATTGAACAAGTGAACCTGAGGTCAGCTCAGCTGCAGTAAGCACAGAATACCTTTAGCCCTAATGAAAGTGTTAGAGAGCAGTAAAATCTGGTGGAATGATGAATAAAGTGAACAGAGAGGGAGCAAAAAAAGGAAGAGAAGTGACGAGATAGACAGGAGACCTGCTCACCTTCTGATGACCGACAAGTCTCAGATTTATTGATTAACAGAAACACTTTTATAATCACAGTAATAAGGCTCATACATATTGCAAAACTAAAGCTCACTATTGGTCAGCTATAAAAAGTCAGCTACACTTTTCTCAAGATGTTTGTAGCTTCTTTTTTACCTCCTGTTATCACATAATTTACTAAACAACTTCTTGCTCAAAGAAACTATCTCCTTGAATTAGGCAGCTGTTGCTTTCTCAAATGTACTTTCTCACATTTCTTTTCCCATAGACTATGTCTCAGTAAAAAACTGTCCACAGAGAAGCTGAAATTAGAAGTGCTTGAGGGAGATGGTTGGGGTTTTTTTGTTCATATTTAATAGTTGAGGGTGGGAATGAAGCTTTAGGTGTCACACATGGACCAAGGGCAGGGCAGTGGGTGCTGGGGCTGTGATGTGCTCACCCCCTGGAATCAAGGGCAGGGCAGTGGGTGCTGGGGCTGTGATGTGCTCACCCCCTGGAATCAAGGGCAGGGCAGTGGGTGCTGGGGCTGTGATGTGCTCACCCTCTGGAATCAAGGGCAGGGCAGTGGGTGCTGGGGCTGTGATGTGCTCACCCCCTGGAATCACAGCTCAGCAGCTTTGTGTGAGCAGCGCAGCTCAGCGCTCGGTGGAGCAGGGCCCCGAGGATGTGGCGGTGCTGCCTGGGGAGGGAGGCGCCTCTCACTGAGCTGCTCTGGCCCGGGGGGAGCCCTGCTGGGCCCGAGCTCTGCCAAACCCTGCCCTGCCTGGCCTGGCTTCCCTGCACGGTGCAGGCTCCAGCCTGGGGCTGTGTCTGCAGCTCCAGCTCAGCCTTGCCAGCAGTGAGGGGAGCCCGTGCATCCCCAGGCCTGCACCTGCCCACAGACTCACAGCATCACAGACTGAACCAGCTTGGAAAAGATCTTTGAGATCATCAAGTCCAACTTATGACCTAATACCTTCTCACCAACTAAATTGATGCCTTAGGATTTGAGCTTTTCTATTTTCCATGTATTTGTAACCCTGCAGTTCTTTAGTGTATAACTCCAAACCCCACACTCAGTGTGAGCTGCTGCTTTCCCAGTTTGGGCAGACACAACAATTCCTCTGCAGGCCTGGCAGTCAAGGACACCTCACTGCCCCAGTGCCCAGAGGTGGAAACAAAAGTGAGTTGGGGGAGCAAACCTGGAATAAATGACTTCATTACCTGAAGCTGTAATTGGAAGATGAACCCCCAATATGCAAATGGACCAAACTCATAAAAGTGTGAAAACCAGTGACCTGTGGTCCATTTTTTGGGTGGACCTGGGGGGCTTTGTCTGCCCAAAATGTACCTGAAGACCCTTCAACAAATATAACTGCTTTTTATTCCCTTAACTTTGTCTGGCCTCTGATTTTAGGTAGTCCCAAAAAGGCATCAAAACCATGGCACTGAGTGCCACATCCAGACATTTTTTAAACACATCCAGGGATGGTGACTCCACCACCTCCCTGGGCAGATGATTCCAGTGCCCAATCACTCTGTCAGAGAAGAATTTTTTCCTGATGTCCAGCCTAAACCTCCCCTGGTGCAGCTGAAGGCTGTGTTCTCTTGTCCTGTCACTGTTCCCTGGGAGAAGAACCCAACCCCACCTGGCTGCACCCTCCTGTCAGGGAGTGTAGAGAGTGATGAGGTCTCCCCTGAGCCTCCTCTTCTCCAGGCCAAACAACCCCAACTCCTCACAGGACCTGTGTTCCAGACCCCTCCCCAGCCTTGTTGCTCTTCTCTGGACACGCTCCAGCCCCTCCATGTCCTTCCTAAATTGGACTCCTGGACTGGACACAGCACTCGAGGTGTGGCCTGATCAATGCTGAGTGCAGGGGAAGAATCCCTGCCCTGCTCCTGCTGCCCACACCATTCCATCCCTGCTTCCCAGGGTTCTGCCCTTCTCAGGGACATGGAAACACATGGTTCCTCTGGAGCAGGTTGCCCCATTCAGCCTGACCTTGAAATTTCAGAAACTACCTTTCTACCATCCTTGTTTTAGGGTTGGGTTTTATTTAGCCTTTAAAGACCTCCCTTTTCATCAGTTTTATTATTTTTGAGTCCAGAATATATCCAGACACTGTGAAATGGATTGTACTTTGTCAGCCCTTTTTTTCTTTTTTTTTTTTCCAAGTCATCCTAAGTACCACTGCAGGAGTATATTTGCATACAAAGTGGAGTGCTGAATCACAGAAAGCAGGTTTTAGCTGGTGCCAAATATCTGTGTCTTGGAAACTATTTTCTAAATGACTGGCATGGAAGATCTCTGATTTGGTTTTTTTTCACTCCCAACTAGCTGGTTTTGCTTAATGTTCCCCATGGTCTTGAAAAATCAATTATTTGTTTCCCTTACGCTTTGCAGGAGAAGAAAACAGACAAGATCTTGAATTTGGGGGGCAGAAATGTCCTTTTGCTTGGAAAGAGGTTTGAGCTGGAAGGGACCTTAAAGCTCATCTCATTTCACTCCCTGCCATGGGCAGAGACACCTTCCACTATCCCAGGTCGCTCCAAGCCCTGTCCAGCCTGGCCTTGGGCACTGCCAGGGATCCAGGGGCAGCCACAGCTGCTCTGGGCACCCTGTGCCAGGGCTCCACCATCCTCTGAGTAAAAAATTCCCTTGTAATATTTAATCTGTGCTGAAAGAGCAGGGGCTGTGGGGTGAATTAAAGCTCCTGGGTTTTTTTGTGAATATCAATTGAGTAGCACATGTGATTTTAGGAATTACTGGAGTGAGTTAGGAGGTGCTTGGGATCCAGGCTGTTTACCTGTGCAGTTGCCAGCAAGGCATTGGGATTGGAAACAAAAAACATGGTCCTAGGGAAGTGCCCAGCATTGAGGCATCCCCTCCTCACTCCTCTGACAGCCCTGTTCCTCAGATCATTATTTACCCACCATGCAGTCAAGAATAGACAAACAGAGCTTTCCAAACCCATCCCTGCTCCGTGTGCATCAATCCCAGCGTCACCCAGCCCCTGCTGCTGCTGCTGGCAGCTGCTGCCTCGCTCCCCAGGGAAGGGCTTTGATTCCATCCAGGAATTCACCTCAGGTGTGTGGCTCAGCATCACTGCCTGTGCTGCACAGTCCCTGGGCAGAGGGGACCAAATGATAGAGTGGGAAAGCTTCCCTGGTTAAGGTTTCCCCATTCCCAGCTGCTCCCTTGCCTCCTGGGTGTGTCAGTGTTCACAGGGGTCTGAGGATGAGGGAAGAGATGAGGATCTGACTCCATGTTTCAGAAGGCTGATTTATTATTTTATGATATATATTACATTAAAACTGTACTAAAAGAGTAGAAGAAAGCATTTCCTCAGAAGGCTGGCTAAGAATAGAAGAGGAAGGAATGATAATAAAGGTTTGTGGCTGGGACTCTCTGCCCGAGCCAGCTGACTGTGATTGGCCATTAATTACAAACAACCAACACAGACCAATCACAGATGCACCTGTTACATTCCTCAGCAGCAGATAATCAATGTTTACATTTTGTTCCTGAGGCCTCTCAGCCTCTCAGGAGGAAAAATCTAAAGGAAAGGATTTTTCATAAAAGATGTGTGATGCCTGGGCTGCTCCAGGGAGCACAGACCCCTCTGCAGTGGTTCCTCTGGCTGTTGTTCTGCTGTGCAAATCAGCACCTCCATAAAAGCCTCCCAGAGCACAGCCAGGCTGGTAGCTGCTTCCACAGGTACCAGCTCTATTTTTATCTCAGCCCCGAGGTTTTATCTTGCAGAAAACATTGTTTCTCAGTGCCTTTGACTGTTCTAGCACAGAGTCTCCGTGGCTGCTTTTAGATCTTTGCGTGTTTTCTGTCTCTCTTGGTTTCCTGTGTGTTACAAGTGCTGCTGGAGGAGCAGGCAGTGCAGTTGTTGCTCGTTAGCACTTACTGTATTTATTTCACACACACCAGGCCAGTGCCAGGATGGGGCTGCATTCCTGTGCCCTCCCCTCACCAGGTTCCTCAGCTCTCCCTCTCACTCAGCTGCTGATGGCTGAAGGACCAGCTCAGCAAGAGCCTGGCATTTATATTTTTTTGCACATAAACTCCTTGAGCACCTGTGATGAACAGCTCCAGATGAGGTTGTTGTTTGGTTTTGAGAAGGAAGTGATGAACATGCCAGAGCCTTGCAGCAGCAGCGCTGCAAAACCAACAGCACTGAGCTGGTCAGCAATGGGCTGGGAGGTCCTGGCTGAGAGCACTGGTGCTGCTCACCTCCCTGCAGCCTGATTTTAGTATCCATGCCCAGCTTTGGAGAGAAATCTGCAAGGATTTGGGGTTTGGCTGCAGCTCTGGTGAGCTCTCAGTGCCACAGGAAGGGATGGAGATGTGCTGAGCGCTCCTTGCACCAGGGCAGCTCAATGCACCAGCTCTCCCCAGCAGCATTATTACACCAGGCTAAAAGCTAAACACAATCATCTGAACACAGTCAAAATGTATTAGATCAACAGCTGCCCTCAGGAGCAAAACCTGCTCAGCTGAAACCCCAACCCCTCCTCCATGCACCGCGAGGTGTAACCGTGGGTGACTTTGGCCTTTAAATTAATCACCTTTCTCTGAGCATCCTTCTCCTCAGTGCAGCTGGGACAAGAGGAGGAGGCTGGGTGGATGGAGGATTGGCTGCTCTGTGCTGCTTTCATTCCTTTTTGGAGTCGCACAGGAAAGGGTTAAGCAGAATTTTGATCTCTGCAATATTTTCATGCTTATACATTCTGTTTCTCATTTCCATGACAAAGATGGTAGGAAGAGCAGAATAAGGTACAGAATTTGCAGAGCAATTTTAAGACTGTAATGAGAACAGAAAATAGTAGGGGGAGAAGAATTGTAATTAGAATATGAAATGGGAAAAAAAATTAATCTATTTCCATGTCAGTCTTGAGACTAAATTCTGCTGCTCCCTGTAGCTTTCAGTGGACAGGGGGTTTTTGTGAAGAGCTTGAACTCCTCTGCAGGCTCTGAAAGATCCAGGTAAATGAGTTTAAGGCCTCATCCCCCCCAAATAATGTAATAACAATAATATTGTGTGCAGCGTTGACAGAAAGCCAGGCAGTCTCTCAGATAAATGAATGCTGTCACTCGAATAGTGGTGGCATTGCTGGAGAATAAAAGGGGGTGCTGGAGATGCTTTTGGGGTGGAGGTCTGTGCAAGTATAACATGATCACATACCACAGAAGCCCCTAAATACCAAATATTGCCAGTCCTGAGGGACATCTTTGTGTCCTGGGCCCCCCAGCAAAGCTGGGCCACCCACGTGGGGTTGTGCAGTGCCTGGTCCAGCTGAGCTCTGAGGATCTCCAGGGATGGAGGTCCCACAATGGTATTTGATCACCCAGATGCTGAAAAATGAGATTATATCTGCCCACAGTGCTTCCAGGAGCCCACAGGTCAGGTTTTGGTTTTGGTTTTGGGTACAGTTAGAAGAACTTCTCTGGAAGGGTTTAATTTCACTTGCTAATAATATCAGTGTCTGTCTCCGTGATTGTAGGCTGTTAGAACCCTGCTCTCATTTCAATTTTCACATCCATCTCCATTGATTCCATCTAACACCCTTCTATCCCTTCATCTCCCCCTTTTTCCTCATCCACATGTGCCATCCCACACCTTGGATCCTCCTTGCAGTTGTCCTCTCTCCTTCTAACAGTACAGAGGGTAAAATAATACTTGGTCTTTCCCTCTTTGTTTTTTTCCTGATTGCTTCCAAAACCTGAATGGCATCTTTGGCAGCTACTGAGGACTGGAAATAAATTGGAAGTGAACTCTCTAGAAAAGTTTCTCTTCTGGACAGCAACATCAATTTTAAGGTTCATTGTCATGTCTGTCATTGGGATTGCTTTTCTTCAGTGCATTACTTTGCATTTATTGACATGAAATTTAATCTTCCATTTCCTCAGTGCCACTTAGTGCACTGAGAGTCCTAATGCCAAGCTATTCAAAGTCGCTTTTAGTTTTGGCTGGCCTGAATAATTTCTGTCTCATTAATAAGCTGAGCCCTTCCAGATCAGTTATAGGATGAGCTGGAGAGATTTTAGTGCAGCTGGATCATGGGCCATGATCTTCTGCTTGCTAAAACCTCCTGAGTGTCTGGCTGTGAGTAAAAGAACCTTTCCCTGGGCCCCATGATATGTTGGGTTTTGGGGTTTAGAGCTGGTTTTTGAGGAGCTTTGTGAGAATTTCAACAAGAGAGAGCATTTCATCTTTCCTAGGGGCTTGCTGACCCTCCAGCCAGCTCCAAGTGAGTGTGAGGCACAAGGTCCCTCCTCTTGGCTCCCTCTGGGTCTCCTTGGGGTGTGTTGGAGTGTGATGGGCTCACACTGAGGGAGATGGACCTGCTGGTTTGGAACCTTCCCCTTCCCACTCCTGTTTGTTTGGGCACAGACACAGAAGGTCAGGCATTTAAAATCACTGAATCATTCAGGTTGGGAAGGAACTCTGGGACTGTTGGGCCCAACCATTGACCCAGCACTGCCAAGGCCACCTCTAATGTCCCCAAGTGTCACATCCATGTGTCTTTTAAATCCCTCCAGGGACTGTGGCTCCACCATGCCCTGGGCAGCTGTGGCAGAGCCAGACAACCTTTTCAGTGAAGAAACTTTGCCTAATCTCCAATCTAAACCACACCTTGAGGCCATTCCCTCTCCTCCTGTCCCTGTTCCCTGGGAGCACAGCCCGACCTGGGGCTGTCCCCTCCTGTCAGGAGCTGTGCAGAGCCACAGGGTCCCCCCTGAGCCTCCTTTGCTCCAGGCTGAGCCCCTTCCCAGCTCCCTCAGCCCCTCCTGGTGCTCCAGACCCTTCCCCAGCTCCATTCCCTTCCCTGGACACTCCAGCCCCTCAAGGTCCATGTTGTTGTAATGGTCCCAAAATTCCCTCGCATTGTTTTAGAGCAGGTGGGTGATGGGGGTTCCTTAGGATTTCCTTGGTTGGTTTTATGTTTTCCTTCTGGTCATCCCAGTGTGAGAGCTTCTCAGATGGGTCTTTCCCAGGGAGATGTTCCAGTTTAGGAATTTCTGAATGCTCCCTCCCTCAGTGTCCATCAGGCTGGTGCAGGTCATTCCTTTCTTTCCCACCTGGTTGTAGTTTCCTGACAGCTTCTACCATACCTTGGCCCCACCAGCTCTACAGGTTTCCTCCTCCTGGTGTATTTGAGAAAAAAAAAATCTCCTACCAGTTTTTTATCCTACTTGTAAGCTGTTCTTAAAGCAAACAAACCAACTAAACAAGCCACTTTTTACTGTAAGGCTTTAAGCCTCAAGATTCCAACTGTATCCAGCTGAATTTCCCCTGGGATAATGTGTGAGAATATTCAGTGTTTGTAGGAAACCCAGCCCCTGAGAGCTCTGGTGGCTGCTGTGGATGCTGGGTTTGTGTTGTGCCTCTGACACCTGCTGTGGGGTCGTGCTCCCTGTTAATGCCATTTGTCCCCAAACAAATCGGGGATGGACACACTGACTGCCCCTGCAGGGCACTCCTGGGGAGAGTGTAAATCTCCTGCTGAACTCCTGACCCTCCCTGACAGGATCAACCCAGGGGCTGCCCAAGCATTTCAGCACACAAATAAATAATGCTAAGTAGATCACTCCGGGCCAGAGGTTGTGTAAAGACCTTAATGGGGGAACTGCAGTTAAAGAGATTAGGCCAACCTCAGCCGTGTATTCCCTGAAGAGGTGGGATGCTGAATTACTCCTGCTGGGATTTGCAGAGGCAGCTCAGCCATGGAGCAGGGGCAGGGCTGAGGTGAGGATTTCACATCCCAGAGATGTGCACAGAGAGCATCCTTGTCGTAGTTGAGATGGTCACAATCCAAAGCAACACTCCATTTTCAGAAGGCTTCAAACCTGTTTCTTTTTTATCATCCATACTTTTTATCCATTCTTACAAAACTCCTAAGTTTACACTTTACTTATTGGTCAGGAAAGACAAACAAAGTGCTCATTGGAACAGGCAGTTGCAGGTTTTTCTTATTTATCCTTCTTTCTTTCTTGGTCTCTATTTATGACTGGTAAAAAATTCTTGGTAAAAACATCTTGGTCTCTATTAATGACCTTGTTAGAAAATTCTTTCAGGGGTAAATATGGATCCTCCTATCAAACTTCTCTCTGGCTCACAGAAGTCACTGTAAAACCTCTTCCACACATCCTTACCACACCATCCTTGGGTGTGGATCCCTCAGGGCTGAGCCTGGTGTGCAGGAGCAGCATCCTGGGGATGCAGGGCTGGGAAGCACCAAAGTGCACTTACAGCAGGATGTGCCACTCAAATAATACTGATAAAAATGAATTGCTGATAAAACCATTCCTGTAACACTTTCTGAAGAGTTATGTTTCCTCATTATGGGAATTGTGCCATTGCATTGCCCATTCCCCATGATGGGAATGGTGCATTCCAATGCTGCCATTGGAAGCAGCTGAGTGAAGCCCAGCAACACATTTGGTTTTTAATTTTTTTTTTCTTTTAATGAGGAGTATTAAATACAAATTAACTGTCTTACACAAGTTTTCTTGGGTTAACTTTTACTCACTAAAAACCTAAAGGCATGCCTAAAAACCTAATGACATTTCTTTGGGCATTTCTGATGCCTCAGGTTTAGCTTTTATATTTTCTAGATTCTGTTCTGCCTTAGTCTGTGGGTCTGGGCTTCATATGAGGGGATGCTGAGCTCTGTGCACAGAGCAGGGAGACAAAACAATTCCTGCTCCAGCTGGGCACCAAGGACAAATGATCCAAATCTCAGCCCAAGAGCACAAACACCGTGGGCTGGAGAGAGAAAAACAAGCAGGGTGGGACTGCCTGGGCTAAAGCTGGGATGGGACAATGAACTGCAAGATGCAAATGGAGCAGAACTGATCCCAGGGACAGACCCCGTGCCTGGTTGTGCATTTTGGGGCCATTTTGGTTCATCTTGGGTGCAGCCCTGGCTGGGCTCTTGTGCTGCCCAAGGTGGATCCATGGAGGCTTTTTGATGAATCCCTGCTTTATTCTTTAGCTCTGTCCAGTCTCTGCTCTAGGCCATCAGGTCACTCTGTCTTGGTGCTGGTGGTGGCTGAGCTGGAGCTTGCTGGGAAACAAACCCAGATGCATTTCAGGAACCTGCAGTGAAATGTGGCATCCCCAGTGCACCCAGTTTGGAACTGAGGTTGCCATGAGAGGGAACCCACTGCTCATCTCCTGTGTCCTGGTACAGAGGCAAATCAGAGGCAAATGTTTATAGCTCTGAGCAGCTGGAACCACTGGAGACATCCAATTTGTTCTTAACTGGTCATTTAGTAGCTCCTTGATGGTGATGGCTCTTAATTACTGCTGGATTTGTATTAATAGGCCACATTTTCAAACTCTAGAACTTCAGTGGACTTGCAGTTAAGGTGCTCTGGTCTAGTATTGCCAAAAATGAGTGTCAAAATTTAGGTAAGACTCCTCCAAGAAGAAAACCCAAACCAAAAAAAACCACCAAACCCACCAGACATAAAATTGAATTAAATAAAAAGTTTGGAAGGCTTCTGAGATCTTGCAGGTATCACAGAAGGTATTACTGGTATGAATTTTGCCCTGATATTCTGGTCTAGTGGAAGGTGGCCATGCCCATGTCAGTAGAGTTGAACTGGGTGATCTTTAAGGTCCCTTCCAACCCAAACCAATCTGTGATTCCACATTTTCATATAGAGCTGAAGTTTCCATCTCAGTTTGTGGCTCTCACAAAACAAAAACGATGTGATGAGATTCATAATAAAATTGTACAAGCTGGCAGTGCCATCCAGGAAAAAGCAACACCTTCTTGGAATCTTGGCAGCAGGTTGTGTTTCTTTCCACTGGGCCCTTCCCAGTTAGCAAACATTTGCTCTCCCTGTTTGCACAGAGCAGGAGATCCCCCAGCTGCTGCACTTTGGGGTCTGTCCCAGCCTGCTGCCTGCATTTGTTTTTCCTTTTCATGTTCATCTGGCTAACACGAGACCCATGTGACCTCTGGGCACATTTACAGGTTTGAAAATAATGCTGTGGAGCAAAAATAACAATCCAAAGTGAGTCTAGAAAAGCAATAAAGATTTTAAAAGTGTTTAGTACAACAACATCTGAATTGATCTCCGTGTATGGGCTGATAGAGCACTGCCAGCTGCAGCTCCCCTGGAAGAGCTGTAGTAAAAGAATTATATTTTTAATTAAATTCTCCATGAAAAACTGAATTTCAGAGGGCGTTTTCTCACACTTTTGCCTTTTTCTTGGACCCACAATACTCAGTAGGTCTTCCCATGGAGGGGTGCAGCTGTAGCTTGGTCTCCATCACCCTGATGTGCTTGGATTCCCTCTCTGAATGGGGTTGGCATCATCCCTGTCCCCATCCAGTGCCAGGCAAAGCCACCTCCTGTGGCACAGGTGGAATCCTGCCTGGAGCTCCTGTCCCCTGCACACCAAGGCAGTCCAGTGGTGTCCATTGCACTTTGTTGCCAGATTTGGTGGAATTTGGGGCACTTTCCCTTCTCTCTCACCTTTTCCCTTTCACTTCCCCCTTTTCTTCCCCTCCCTTTTTTATTTCCCTCTTTTCTTTCCCCTTCCCTCCCTGGATTTGTGCTCATTCCATGCAGGAGAGAATCAGCCACAGCCACTGATTTGTTTAATAGGCTGCTCCTGTTAACCAAAGTTAATAAAATTAACTAATTGCAACCGAGCAAAAGTGATAAAGTGATCAAGACAACTGCACAAGAGGATGTTTATTTCAAATTAGGACTTGAAAATGATCCCTGCCACATCATTCAGTGCAGGCTGGCTTTTGGGGAAGGAGGGTGATAAATGGCTCTATCCAGGTTTGAACAGGAGCTGGAGTGAAGGAAAAAAGGGAGGAGTCATTTATAACCAAGGGGAAATATTAAAATTTCTCTTTCTATCATAAATCTACCTGGAATGATGGGGTTGATTGTTCTGAAGTGCATTCTGTAGCAAAACAATAATGAGAAGAGGGAGAGAACATTACTTATCTGCTCTACCTGGCTGCTGCATAACTGGCAAACATCTAATTGAAAAAATATCCTGATGGGAGAAATTCTAATAAATTTGTTTGCACCTTCACAGCCTGGAGGAGAGGGGGGAAAAAAAATCCAATCAGCAGTGGGGAAATTCCAAAGTTTCCATTGCATTTTGAGTCTTGATTTTCAGGCTCGCTGCTCAGCCTGGAAATCAGAGAAACAGTAATTTTGAAGGCAGGATTCATTACAGTTTTTATGAAGGCATCAAGGGCAGAAAGAATTGTGGAATGGAGGTAGAGGAACAGTAGAAAGCCATAAAAAAATACATTCTGACAAACAAAAGGTTGTGGAGACAGGAGAGGGTTTGTCCTGCTCTGGGCCTCCCTACTGAAAGATACTTTTGTTTTGCTGAATGTAATTTTCAAGGTGATTTTTATTCCTGGAGAAAAAGGTGGTGGCCAGGTGTGGGTTGGTGTCTTCTCATGGGAAACAAGGGGTAGAATGAGAGGAATCAGCCTCAAGTGCACCAGGGCAGGTTTAGATTGGGCATTAGGGAACATTTCTTCACTGGAATGGTGGCCAGGTGCTGGAACAGGTCAGTGCTGAAGTCACCATCCCTGGAGGGATCTGTGATGTGACACTTGGGGACATCACTGAGTGGTGGCCTTGGCAGTGCTGAGGAATGTTGGACTCAGTGATCCCAGAAGGCTTTTCCAACCCTGGAGATTCTGTGATTCTCCACCAACCTGTGGCACCTCTGCTGCCAGCCCAGGTGTGGCTGCTGGGAATTTCAAAGGGAATTGAGGTGGGCCCAGAGGGTATTGAGGTGGGGTCAGAGAGTATTTAGTCTGTAGAGGGTATTTAGGTGGGGTCAGAGGGTATTTAGTCTGTAGAGGGTATTTAGGTGGGGTCAGAGGGTATTTAGGTTGGGTCAGAGGGTATTTAGGTGGGGTCAGAGGGTATTGAGGCTCTAGAGCTGGTTGTATCTGTGTTCCTGGAAGCTCCAGCTGTCAGGAGCTGGCTGTGCCAGTGATCACCTGCCAGGTGGAGGGAGATCCAGGTTAAAGTGGATGGTGTCCATCTGTCTTCTGAGGAAATTGTTTGTCCCAGCGCTCACTGCATCCCTCAGCTCCTGCCTCACTGGTGGATCTCACAGGATCCAGCAGTTACACAGGAATCCTCTCCCACCTGCTGCATATTAATGAATGCCACAATACCTGCTCCAATTTTACAGCTTTTAATTGGTTTGCTGTGCCAGTTTGGCAATTAGAGGGTGTCTGAGGCCAAGCAGAGCCGTGTTACCCCCACTTGGCTTTACTAACTCTGCTGCCTTTAATAGCTAATCCTGTAGCACTCTGAGAAATGGAAGCATAATTAATTGTCTAGGCTGAAAATCTTCACCTGGTTTTATTTAGATTTCGCTTTTATTGCTCTTAATATGGCCAATTTCTGTTAAGGCATAACTGGAATCAGCTTCATATCAGAGAGTGGGAGGACAGGTGAGGGGTGAACCATCTCCAATTCATCATCCAGCTGGTAAGGGCAGGAGGGTTGGCTCTTCCCCTTGTTAAGTGCAAGGTTTCACTCACAGCTAGTACCTCCACCCTCGTCTCAGGAGTGTTTTATGGCTCAGCCCGTTTTTATTGCCATAATTAATTTGTGAACTCAGCCTTGAGGCCTGCCCCAGCTGTACTTGGAGCCACAGACAGTCCTGGAGGGGTTTTCTCCCTTCCTTTGGAATCTGAGGGAGTGAAAAGCTCCCCTTGCAGCTAATTAGTGAGAGGAGTTGTAGCTCTCCATGGGGGTTTTGTGTCCTGGTAAGTGGATTAACAGCTGGGAACTGGGTGTGTGCTGGAGCTGGGCACACAGGAGGATGGGCAGGGCTCAGGCTGCCCAGAGCAGAGCAGGAGATGGGGAATGGGTGTGTCAGACTGTGCCCAGAGACCCCTCCTGAATGCCCCATGTCATGGTTGGGATGGTCACAAAACAAAGCAACACTCCATTTTCAGAAGGCTTCAAACCTGGTTTTATTATAGCATCCATGCTTTTTATACATTCTTACAAAACTCCTAAGTTTGCACTTTATTGGTCAGGAAAGTCAAACAAAGTGCTCATTGGAACAGGCAGTTGCAGGTTTCTCTTATTTATCCTTCTTTCTTTCCTGGTGTCTTGGTGGAAAATACATGGTAGAAAATTCTTTCAGGGGTAGACATGGATCCTTGGTAGGAAATTCTTTCAGGGGTAGACATGGATCCTTGGTAGGAAATTCTTTCAGGGGTAGACATGGATCCTTGGTAGAAAATTCTTTCAGGGGTGAACATGGATTCTTGGTAGGAAATTCTTTCAGGGTAAACATGGATCCCTGGTAGGAAATTCTTTCAGGGGTAAACATGGATCCTTGGTAGGAAATTCTTTCAGGGTAAACATGGATCCTTGGTATGAAATTCTTTCAGGGGTAGACATGGATCCTTGGTATGAAATTCTTTCAGGGTAAACATGGATCCTTGGCAGGAAATTCTTTCAGGGGTAAACATGGATCCCTGGTAGGAAATTCTTTCAGGGGTAAACATGGATCCTTGGTAGGAAATTCTTTCAGGGTAAACATGGATCCTTGGTAGGAAATTCTTTCAGTGATAAACATGGATCCCTGGTAGGAAATTCTTTCAGGGTAAACATGGATCCTCCTATCAAACTTCTCTCTGGTTCACAGAAGTCACTGTAAAACCTCTTCCACAGCTCCAGAGTGATTCTGCATAGCTGCAGGAGCTTTGCTTTGGTGTTGAGGTCTGTAAGAGGATTGAATGGGACCTGCCCCAAGTCTGGACATTTCCATTGATGGAAGTTGTTTTTTTATATCCCATTGATGGTCTAGTAGGAATTTTAGCAACAGCTTCTTTTGGGTGATCTTTGCTGCAGTGTGCACCTGTGGGTTCACACATTGGAATTATTTCTTTGAATTGGAGTGATTCATTCCTTATTTCACTGAAAAAATCCCATCTCCATGCTAGGTTAGCACATCCCATTGCAATAACTGGGGTGAAGGTGTGCTGACACCCTCTCAAAAGTGTTCAAACAGCAGCTCAGGCTTTTCCTCTGGGAATTCTGGCTCTTGATGTGAAGAGCCAGGAAGGTATTTGGGATGCACAGCAGCATGGTGTGCAGATGGCATTTTATTAACTCTTTCTTTTGCCTTTCTAGTTTGATGGGGAGAACATGTACATGGGGATGAACGACAACGCCCAGGAGTTTCTATCGGCCAATCAGGTAAGAGCTGTTTTGCTGGGGTGAGATTTTTAGGGGACTAAAGCACAAATTCTTGGAATTTTCTGTGAATCTGCCCTCCTGGGACATCAGGAGTGTCTATAGAGGAGGTCAGAGCCCAGCTGCTGCCCAGGAGCAGCACATGCAGCACTTGGTGGATTGGTTGGGATGCATTTCCATCCTACTGCTGCTGCCTGGCTTTGCTGAAAAGCTTTGCTGAAAAGCTTTGCCTCAGCATGCCTCACTCCAAATGAAGGTGCATTTGGTGTTTCTGGCCACAGTGAAGCTTCTCCAAATGAAGGTGCATTTGGTGTTTCTGACCACAGTGAAGTTTCCAAGTATTGTGTGCAGTTCAGGTGTCTCCTTCCCTCATGTGGAGTATTTCCTGTAGCTAAATAGATTAACAGGGGAGAAAAAGGAATCCAAGGGTTCCTGTTTTGGAGCTAGAAAGCCACGTGTGGGGGACCAGAATAGAAGTGTTCGTGTCTTGCAGGTGCCTGAGCCCTCTCTGGGCTTGGATACACATGGAAAAAATATGGAGTGGGATCCTAAACCTGTGCATGGGCTGGAACATGATCTTCAAGGTGATCTTCCCACCCAGTTCTGTGATTCTGTAAAGTTAAGTTCATATTTAGGTCCTGCTGGGACAGGAGGGCTTCAGCAATGCTGTTCTGTGCCCCTGACCTGGAGGTGAGAAGGATGGCCTGGCATGGTTAGAGGTGCTGCACCCTCAGCACAAAACACCTCATCACACGCAACCTGGGGAGGGAAGGTGGCAGTTCCTTGCTGACACATCCCAGAATCCCATTTTTGGTTGTTTTGTGCTGTTTTGTTGACCACAGACCCAGCCCCACAGAGTGCCTGGGGTTTGGGACATCTCTGTGGTGCTCCAATGGCAGCCGGGGTTAAACTCTGCCCATATTACACTGGAATGGGATGAAATCCTGCAGTTTGCCTCCTTGGAGAACAGCAGTGCATTGGCTCATGGCTCAGGAGAGCTGTTCCTGCTCTGGCAGGTGTCCCCATGGTGGTGTGGGGAGAGGCTGTTCGTGCATGAGGAGGAATTCCAGGGTGGGGAAGGAACAGCAAACTTTGTGCTGCTGAGTGACTCAGCAGAAACAAATATGTGTTCAACCAACAACGGTGTGGGGCTGATCATTAGAGCCAGGAATTGCCAGAGGGTGAGTAAATATGGGAAAGAATGGGGTGATCCCTGAGTGCCCTGTGCAGGGGTCAGCCCTGTGCCCCCAGATGTGCAGAGCCAGGTGTTGTGGATGATCACAGGGCAGTTGTTGTGATACTTTGCCTTTAAAACTTCCCAAGAATGGAAGGATGTTGCAGATACTTTGCCTTTAAAACCTCCCAAGGATAGAAGTTGGCTTTTTATATCCCATTGATGGTCCAGTAGGAATTTTAGCAACAGCTTCTCTTGGGTGATCTTTGCTGCACAGTGCACCTGTGGGTTCACACATTTGAATGATTTCTTTGAGTTGGAGTGATTCATTCCTTATTTTATGGGAAAAAATCCCATCTCCATGCTAGGTTAGCACATCCCACTGCAATAACTGGGGTGAAGTTGTGCTCATACCCTCTCAAAAGTGTTCAAACAGCAGCTCAGGGTTTCATGGGAAGGGCTGGCAGTGCCAGGGTTTCATGGGAAGGGCTGGCAGTGCCAGGGTTTCATGGGAAGGGCTGGAAGAGCCAGGGTTTCATGGAAAGGACTGGCAGTGCCAGGGTTTCATAGGAAGGGCTGGCAGTGCCAGGGTTTCATGGGAAGGGCTGGCAGTGGCAGGGTTTCATAGGAAGGGCTGGCAGTGCCATGGTTTCATGGGAAGGGCTGGCAGTGCTGGCACAGGGAGCAGCCCCAGTCCCTGGCCTGGATGTGCCTGCAGCCCCAGGCTGGATTTGGGCAGAGCCATGGCCAGCATGAGCCATTGGTGTTTCCTGCTCAGCACCTCTCTCATCCCATCTCCCTCCAGGTGGGCATGACAGGGAGGTCAGCAGGGCTGCTGTGGGGCTGGGAATGGTTTGCTGCACCTCCAGGAGGAGGATTGGCTCCCAGAGGAAGGCAGGGATTGCCATGTGGTAGAGGAATCATGTCCTGAGTTTGATCCTGGAGAAGAATCAACCAAACCAGCTTAGATCCCTGTAACCTGGGCAAGAGGAGTTCACTCTTCATTTGCTCTCTGTTTATTTGCTATTTCCCATTTTGGAGCAGAGTGGAGAGGGAGGAAAGTTCTTTCCCCTGGCAGAGGAGGGCAGGAACCCCCCACTGCAGGGATGGCCTGGTGCACAGGGGCTGTGCTGCTCTTTCTCCCCCAGCAAAAGCACATAGAGAGTGACATGGACAATAAATGGGGATGTTTGCCTTGTTTGGCACCCCCAGCTCCCTCCCTGGCTGGTGTGGGGCAGTCAGAGGGGAGCTGGAGGCACCTGGGCTCTGTGGGAGGCTGCAGTGGCCCCCATACCCTCCTCTGGGGAGGCAGGAGTGCAGCTGGGAGGGAAGGTGAGGATCCCAGTTCATCCTGCAGGGATGTGGTTCACACCCAGCATGAGCTTTGGCCAAGGAGGATGAGGAGCAGCTTCCTCCTCGCCCTCCTTAGTGCACCATCTCCCTTTATTTACCTGCACATCAGCCCTTGTTTACTGGTTTTACAGCCCCAGCCATGACTACAGCACTAATGACACAACTCTGTTATTTAAATGGGGCTTCCAGATGGTTTTCATTGTTTGCTAAACCTGTTGTAACCTGAAGGAGTACATTAAACAGCAGGAGGGGGGTTCACAATCTCACCTCAGAGGCTGCTGAAGCACCAGATTCCTTTACAGCCCACGTGGGGCATCCAACAGCCCTTGGGTTCCTTCAAGACAAAGGCAAATTGAACTCACTCAGGGCTGGAGCCTCACACTGCAGCAGATGAACCTGGTGGGTTGGGTTTATCTCCATCATGAGCCTACAGCTCCCTGACAGCAGCTTTGTCTCAGCCCCTTGTCTGGTTCTTCATCCTAAGGAAGTTCTGTTCAGTCCAGGGGAGGAGGCTCCAGGGAGAGCTCAGAGTTCTGATAGGGCCTGAAGGGGCTCCAGGAGAGCTGGAGAGGGACTGGGGACAAGGGATGGAGGGACAGGACACAGGGAATGGCTCCCACTGCCAGAGGGCAGGGATGGATGGGAGATTGGGAATTAGGAATTGTTCCCTGTGAGGGTGGGCAGGCCCTGGCACAGGGTGCCCAGAGCAGCTGTGGCTGCCCCTGGATCCCTGGCAGTGCCCAAGGCCAGGCTGGGCAGTGGGAGGTGTCCCTGCCATGGCAGCAGGGTGGAATGAGATGAGGTTTAAGGTCCCTTCCAACACAAACCATTCTGGATTTCTGTACTTTCTCATGGCAAGAGTGTGGTAAAGCCAGGATCAGGATCCTCCTGCCTTGTGACAGTGTTCACCAGGGTTCTTGGATGAGGGAAGAGACCAGGATCTGACTCCATGTTTCAGAAGGCTGATTTATTATTTTATGATATATATTATATTAAAACTATACTAAAAGAGTAGAAGAAAGGATTTTATCAGAGGGTTAGCTAAGAATAGAATAGGAAATTATGATAACAAAAGTTTGTGGCTCAGTCTCTGTCCAAGCCAGCTGGGCTGTGATTGGCCATTAATTAGAAAAAACCACATGGGACCAATCACAGATGCACCTGTTGCATTCCACAGCAGCAGATAACCATTGTTTACATTTTGTTCCTGAGGCCTCTCAGCTTCTCAGGAGGAAAAAATCCTAAGGAAAGGATTTTTCATAAAAGATGTCTGTGACACTGCCTCTCCATCATTATTCCCTGCCTAGCTGCCAGCTTGAGGGGAAGGAGAAACAAAACCCCACACCAAAGCCTGTGTAAAACCCCCAGAAAACACCATCCACAACATATGGAAGCCAGGTGCCCTCTTCCTTCCCCTGATCCTCCTCTTTGGGATGGCTTTTGTGCCATGGCTGCAGCTCTTGTCATCCCAGAGGGATTGGACTCAGCTGAGGACAAAATGCAGAAATAAAGGAGCCTAAAACATAATGAGAGCACTGACAGCTCACAGCAGCACAACCTGCTTGGGGAAAATAATTCCTCTTGTTCCATCACATAGGAGGGACATTTGACCCCAGAAGTGAGTCAAATGTGAAATGTAATTCAACCTCCAGCAGAGGCCAGGGTATAAATGCAAGCTGACATCTGATCAAACCATCGTGGACATTTGACCCTCGAGATGAGTGAGGTATCTCTTGTGTCTTGTGGAGTCAGCAGAGCATCATTCCTCACCCCTGGCAATTTTCCTTCTTTTTTTCCCACCCCTCTCCCCGAACAAAGGCAAGGAATTAAGTAATGTGAAAAATCCCAAGCAATACACAGATATGAAGTGCTCGGAAAGATCAGTAAAAATGCAATGGTGCTGGTAAAAGAAATAAAAACACCTGCAAAATCAGTGGCAAAAGATATTTATTAAGGTCATTGTGATAAGGAGAGTAACACTGGGAAAGGGAAAGGTTGAGGAATGAGATAGGTTTTATTTTGCACTTGCAGGAGGAGTCCATGGGTGCTTTAAAAACATGGATTAACTCTGCCTGGGAATCCCCTGTGAGAATGTACCATCATCCCATGTGCTGGGTGAAGAAATGCAGGAGCTGCCTTGTCAGGGAGCTGGGGGTGATGTGATGGGGTTGTGGGGACTGCAGGCCCTGGCATGGCCTTGGTACCACTGTCCCCTGGCTGTGGGATGTGACTGTGTGCCTGCTCAGTGAATCATGGAAAGCCTTAGGGGGGGTGTTTGCTGCATTTCCCCTCCTTCCACGATTATCTCTGGCTGCTAGCAGGGCAATAGGCAGCTTGAAGGAGGAAAGAGCTGATTATTTATCACTGGGCAGTTTGGATCCTGTGCTCTGCCTAATCCCAGGAGATTTCACTGCATGGCTTATTCCAGCTGAGCAAGCAGCCCATTGTTGTTTGTCCCAACAAGTTAATTTGTGTGACTCCTCATGGAAAGGCTGTTCAACACCACTGTGGTTTGTTCAGGCCAGGGAGAATGTAAAAGCAGCTCTTTGCTTTTGGAAGTGAGGGCACAGACAGGACCCACTGCTGTGAAGTGTTAAAAATTTGAGAGTTCAATTGAAAATAGGAGAGTTAAATTGACAAAGTTTTTTTGCACATCATTTCCTCCTCCTAAAGCTGTTCCTGTGTGTTGCTCCTGCTGCCCACTTGTGTGTCAAAAATGCCAGGTTTGCACAGCAGCACTGAGCAGCCTGGGGCAGTGGAAGTTGTCCCTGCCCATGGCAGGGGCAGGAACTGGATGGTCTTTAAAATCTAACCCAAACCATCCCAGGATTCTACAGCTGAAAGAGGAGGATGCCTGGAGGAGCTGTGGCTGCCTCTGGATCCCTGGAAGTGGCCAAGGCCAGGTTGGAGGGGATGCCTCAGGTTTAGCTTTTATATTTTTCAGATTCTGTGCTGCTTTAGTGTGTAATTCTGAGCTTCATATCATGGGATAGTGAGCTCTGTGCACAGAGCAGGGAGACAAAACAATTCCTGCTCCAGCTGGGCACCAAGGACAAATGATCCAAATCTCAGCCCCAAGAGCACAAACCCCGTGGGCTGGAGAGAGAAAAACAAGCAGGGTGGGACTGCCTGGGCTAAAGCTGGGATGGGACAATGAACTGCAAGGTGCAAATGGAGCAGAACTGATCCCAGGGACAGACCCCGTGCCCGGCCGTGCATTTTGGGGCCATTTTGGTTCATCTTGGGTGCAGCCCTGGCTGGGCTCTTGTGCTGTCCAAGGTGGATCCATGGAGGAGATCCTTTGAATAAATCCCTGCTTTATTCTTTAGCTCTGTCCAGTCTCTGCTCTAGAGCAGCCTGCACAAGGCATCAGATGGGGCTTGGAGCAACCTGGGACAGTGAAAGGTGTCCCTGTCTGTGGCAGGGGTGAAATGGGATGAGCTTTAAGGTCCTTTCCCATCCATCCATTCTGGGATTCTGTGACAGAAAAAGGCAGGATTTCACCCAAGCCTGGTGAGACACCTGCTGCAGGTGACATCCAGTGTCTCACCTGATGTGTAGAGCAGCACAAGGGGCTTAAATTTGGGTTCTGGGCAATAGGGTGAGCCTGGATAACTCCTGGATGGGCTGTTCACACACTGCCAAGAAAGCAAATCCATGGGCAGGGATGTGTTCCTGGGGGTTGTGGATGTGACAGTGTTCACAGGGGTCTTAAGTTGAGGGAAGAGACAAGGATCTGACTCCATGTTTCAGAAGGCTGATTTATTATTTTATGATATATATTATATTAAAACTATACTAAAAGAATAGAAGAAAGGATTTCATTAGAAGGCTGGCTAAGAATAGAATAGAATAGAATAGAATAGAATAGAATAGAATAGAATAGAATAGAATAGAATAGAATAGAATAGAATAGAATGGAATGATAACAAAGGTTTGTGGCATGGCTGTCTGTCTGAGCCAGCTGACTGTGATTGGCCATTAATTAGAAACAACCACATGAGACCAATCCCAGATGCACCTGTTGCATTCCACAGCAGCAGATAACCATTGTTTACATTTTGTTCCTGAGGCCTCTCAGCTTCCCAGGAGGAAAAATCCTAAGGAAAGGATTTTCCATAAAAGATGTGTGTGACACTGTGGATATGTGTGAAACAGAAGGTGGATTTTCCCTGGCTGTGTGTGACTTGGGGAGCCCTGCTGGGCACAGGGGCTTTGCTGACACCCTGAGGGAGGTGCAGCTGTGAGAGATGATCTTTGTCATGTGCACACAGATCCACAGCATCCATCTGCAGCCCTGCTCCAGTATGAACCAGAGTGTGGGGTGAGCCAGGGCTGCCCCTTCCCACCCACGTGGGATCCATCTGCGGGTGTCCCCCTGTGCCTGCACGTGGATAAATCAACATTTATCTCCTGTATCTATTGCCCTTTATCTCCCTGCCTCCGTATATCTCCACGCTGGGGCCTGTATTAGCCATAATAGATACAGTGAGTCACTGATCTGGTGGGTCAAATGGTCAGGGCTCTTTGATCAGCCGTCAGGATCCATTACCACCAGGGCCTCTGCTGGGGCTGGAATTACAACTTACATTTGACTCATTTCTGGGGTCAAAACGTCCCTCTTATTTGATCGAATGACAGAAATTGTATAATTTGTATATATCCCTGAGCCATATGTGCTCTGAGTGCCACCCTAATGTGTTTTATAAAGGCACAGCTGTCTTGGTGACTTATTTAAAATGGGATTTTGAAGTAGTGTTCTTGCCGTTTAATGTCCTCATTCAGGGTTACACGAGGTTTATCAAATAATAAATAACATTTAGAACATTGCTTTTAACATAACAATGGCTTTGCTGCTTATAAGGAACTGGGAGGTCCAATAAAGCTTTGTTTGGTAAATAAGTGATAATGCAGAAAGCAAAGATAGGATAATTAGAAATTAATGATGTGTGGGAAGCTATGGATACCTTCCTCATGTTCTGCTAACGCTCCAGACGAGACAGAGCTCCTCTTGGCAGCCTCTGCTATAAAACATGCCTTCAAACCTTGTCATAATACTGGCAGACGTGTTGTTCCCACCAGTCTTGACTGAATCACAGCAAAAATGTCAACACTTGATAAAATAAACCCGGGGCTGGGGCAGACCCCAGTGAGTGCAGGGGTTCCCCATCCCTGCTGGGGACCTCGGAGGCAGAGCACAGTGACTGAGGTGGCCCTGGGCAGAGTGAGGGTAATTGGGTGCTGCTGATGAAGGTGGGGGTCACCCTGCCCTCATTCTTGCTCCTCCCTCCAGAGCAGGAGCTGGGACCAAGGTGTTTTTCAGTCCATCAGTGGTGGGGCTGCTGTCCCACTGACAGTGAGGAAACACCAAGCAATGCTCAGGTGTGAGATGTCCTTAGGGCAGCTGGTCCCTGGCCTACCAGATGTGTGGATTTGGAGGAGCTTCCAGCACTTTGTTTGTCCCATAAAGTGCAGCAGATTGCCCATGGTCACCACAGCCACTGCCTCAAACCTGGGGCTGCTTGGGAAGAAAGGCAGGAAGAGCCCAGGAGATCACTTGGCTGAGCAACTCCTCAGGGTGTCCTTCTCTTCATCTTATAGAAAAGTCTGCACAGAAAATCAGAGCCTATGCTGAGGTTATTCTTAGTGCAATTTCCACTCAAGTCCCTTAATAAACTTTGCTGTTTCTAATTAATCCTCTGCACATCAAGAAACTTGTTTTAGCATTCATAGATTCACAGAATGGATTGGGATGGAAGGCATCCTTGAAATTCATCTAATTCAAGCCCTCTGCAAGGAGCAGGGACATCTCCAGTGAGGTCAAGCTGCCCAGGGCCCTGTCCAAGCTGACCTTGGATGTTCCCAGGGGTGGGACATCCACAGCTTTTCTGGGCAATCTGTGCCAGTGTTTCACCACCCTCTGAGTGAATAATTGAGGGGGAAGGGTTTGGGGGCTCCATATTCTGTTGATTTTGTCTTGATCTGTTGATCACAGGAACAGATGGTATCAGAGGTTGGTCAGTGTTAAAGGAAATCACATGTGAGTGAGGGGTTAAAATAAGGGGCAATAAGGCCTTTTTTAGGGGGGCATGTAGAGCTCTGGTGCTCCTCAATCTCAGCTGCCTTGTGCTCTTTGGACTTTACTCTCTTGTACCCATGCAGAATCTTGGTTTCTTCCAATCTGTAAATAATCTGTATTTTTTTGAAGTCTGGAATTGGCCCCATCAGGGGCAGAGCACACCTGAAAGTAAATAACAGATGACTCCCCACTCCCTTGACAAGGATATATTGCAAATACTGCAGGCACATACAGATATAGGAGTATAAAAGACCCCTGGTGAAGGGAAGAGAGAGGTTTGTATAGACTCAGAGTTGAAAGAGGATTACACAGAGTTTGGGAGTGTGCACTGCAGGCCCCCATGCTAAGATACAGATTTTTGCTCTCTCCCTGCTGTTCTTTGAGTAATACTGTATAATTTCATATGTTGTGCTGGAGAAGAAAAAAAAAATAGAGGGGAGACATTGATAGATCCTAAATGCCTTTCTCAGCAGACAATTCAGGAAGAATCTCATGTGCTATTTTAGAATGAACAATAGAGTGTTACATGTCATTTATTATAATCAGCAGCTAATGGAAACCCTTCCAGGAGGGGCTTGGGACTTGAGCACAACTACAGCTGATGATCCAGGCTTGTGAATTTTGCATGAACTCCTGTGTGACAGCAAAATGTTTGAAAGGTGCAGTCAGGAAGTTATTCCTGTAGCTTAGTCATAGCAAGAGGAGGTTTTACTGCTGGTGCAAGGCCAGCTATAGTGTTTAAATAAAATAATAATAATAAAATCCCTTCGTATTACAAGCAGAGTGAACACCATCTTCAACCCTTGGTCTCAAGGGACTCCTGAGTTTTTAGCAATAGAATGTTTGAAAAACAGCCACCAAAAGAGTGAAAAACTGATGCAATTGAGCCATTCCTAGACCAAAATGGATGGTCTCTGCTTCTAGTGCACTCACTCTGGGGAAAAAGAAATAGCATCTCAAACAGCTGAGGGGACACCTGTCAGGTGGCACAGAGCGCCTGGTGGGGATGGGAAACACTGAAACTGTTGTGGTGGCTGAATTTCATGTGCAGATATTTCCTCAAGGAGATTGCTGAGAAGTTTATGTTTAGGGCCAAAGGCAGGAGGGAGCAGGAGATCCTCAGGTGCACTGGAGGACACACACCACACCAGACAGCCTGAGGGCTGGTCACAGCATCCACCATCTCCAAGATCCCCTGGAGACCATAGCTAGCCCCAGCATCTACCTATCCCTGTCTTTCCTGTGTCTGTCCAAGGTTTTCTGGGCTATGAATCAGCTCAGAGAATGTTTTTGACCCAAAATAGAGTGTCTGTATTAAGCAGCACATCTGGCTGTAGCCCTTGTTCTGTGAGATGTGGAATCAAAACGTGCCTGAGGAGCTTCAGCCAGAGCTGGGATTTCTTTTGCAGTGTAAAGGTCTCTAAACAGTGAAACACTTAAAAACTAATAATAAAAATCCAGTCTGTGCAGGAGATTGGCCCAGGGCTGGAGGCAGCAGAGCTGGGGAGGTGGTGGGAACCCAGGGGCTTGGGAGGTGGTGGGAGCCTGGGCGTGGCAGAGAAGGAGCAGCAAGACCATGTCCATCCCCCTGAGAAACTGCTGCATCTTGATCTGAAGGGTTCCACATAGAAAATACTGGAACCAAGATGAGCTCTGATAGAGGATTGGACATGGGTGGTCTGAAATTCCACCATGCCCACCAGTGGGGCTGCAGGAAAGGTGGATCCCAGACTCCAGGTAAGTCCCTATGTGCTGGAGGGGGAAGAAGATGGAGTGACTGGAACAGCTCCAGAGCACCTTGGGGCACAGCTGAGGTCCAGTCAGACTGAACAGGATCTGCTGGAGTGCAGGGTGGCTCCTGTGGCATGAGGACACGTGGCCTGGCTGTCCTGGGCTTGTAAGGCCAATGGCTCCTAAAAGAGCAGCAAATGATAGAGGAAGGTGATGTGCTTTAGGCAAGAAAGTGCCACTTTATCAAGGATTTCCCGTGTGCTGTAAACAGACTGTACAGATTCTAAAGAGAGCCACTGTCCTTGATGGTCAGCATGGCCCAGGGCAAGGTGGAGACCTGCATGGGAGACAGCCTGGAGCAGCCCTGGAGAGAGCAGACCCCCTGTAAAGCACAGCTCTCAGGTTGGTGTGGTGCTTATGTGTGCTTTAAACCCTCAGCAGGGCCACTCCTGCTGCTCCTGGGCTGGCCTGGAATGGAATGGTGGCAGTCAGAGAGCTTTTATCCACAAGCTGTTTGTGCCTTGGGATCCTGCAGCTCCTTGTGCTGAGCTGATTCCTAGATGTGTGTCCTGAATTCCTGCTGTGACACAGCGTGACAGGGAGCCCTGTGCCTGCCAGGGACTGATGCTGAGCTCTGACAGTGCAGCCCCAGCACTCTCAGGGAGCTGTGATGAGCAAGGATTTCCTCCTGTGTGTTGGGGAAGATGAAACAGGAAAGCCTTATCAATATGATTGTCTGGCAAAAGATTTTGAGAATATGGAAACTATACGCGAGATTGAAATGAAAGCAAGCTTTGAGATACCTCAGTTACTGAACAACTGGAAAACAATGGTGTGGCCAGCTGAAGGTGATCCCCTTTTGATGGAACAACCCCCTCAGCTTGCAGACAGGCCCAAAGGTCAGAGCAGACCCTACAGCTTGGCAGAAGGGTCCAAAGAGGAGTTTTTAGGGTTTAAAATGTGATTATGGTGCATTATGGTGATGTAATGATTGTTATAGGCTGTATGTAAATGCTGTAGGGTTTGTATCTTGTACTAGATTGGTTAGTGAGAGTTAGAATATTCAACACAGAAGATTTATGGTATTGGAACGGGAACCTCACTCTCTTACACTCTTACTCTTCCTCGCTTTCTCATCCTCTTCACCACGCTCTTGCCTTCTCTCTCTTTCCTACTCTCTTTGCTTCTTTTTTCAGTTCCCAGCAGGGCCCTGTCCCCAGGCCCTTTGCAATAAACCCCAAGTTCCAGCCCTGGCTGCAGAGATCTCTCGTGTCCGTCTGTCCTGACCATCCTACCCCTGACTCTCCTACACCCGTGTCCTGCTGGGGGTTGAGTTTGGTTCCTGCACAGGGTGGTTTGCTTCTCTAATGTACCTCTGGGGATTTGTTCTGGAAAACTCTGTTTATTTGTGGAAATGCAGCTCCATGGGCTGCAGCAGTGTGGAAGAAAATACCCAGCCCATTGCTCTTGGGATTTCCTTTCCCAGCTGATTGATTACTTCTTCCCTCCTCATCAGAGACCCATCCCAAGCTGGTGTTTGGATCTGCTGTCACAACACAGTGATTAACTGAGGAGCCACTCACTTCCAGCAGGAAAATGTTATTTTGCACTTCAGCATTTGGATGAAGGCCTGGGCAGAAAGGAAAGCCCCTGTGCTGCCTTGGCTGGTGACAGAATGAACCCTTCTCTGTGCCAGCTCCAAGGGTGCCCTGGGCACATGCAGGGTTGGGCTCCATTGCAGCCCCACGAAGGCCGGACCATCAGCAGAGCATCTGTATCCCAAACACAGTGACCAGGAGCACTAGGACAGTGATTGTCCCCTGTGCTGGCACTGCTGGGGCACCTCGAGTGCTGTGCCCAGTTCTGAGCCCCTCATGAGAAAGGCATTGAGGGGCTGGAGCGTCCAGAGATGGGAACAGAGCTGGGAAGGGTCTGCAGCACCAGGAGGGGCTGAGGGAGCTGGGAAGGGGCTCAGCCTGGAGCAAAGGAGGCTCAGGAGGGACCTTGTGGCTCTGCAAAACTCCTGACAGGAGGGGACAGCCAGGGGAGGGTTGGGCTCTGCTCCCAGGCAAATACCAACAGAACAAGAGGAAAGGGCCTCATACTGTGCCGTGGGGGATTTAGAGTGGATATCAGGAGGAATTTCTTCACTGAAAGGGTGGTCAGACATTGTCAGGGGCTGCCCAGGGTTGGATGTTTGGAGTCCCCGTCCCTGGAGGTGTCCAAGGAACACCTGACCATGGCACTCAGTGCTCTGGGCTGGGAACAAGGTGATGATCAAAGGTTGGACTTGATGTTGTTGGAGGGCTTTTCCACCCTGAACGATTCCACGATGTCAGGGCTCTGCAGGCCCTGGAGGATGATGAGGGCTGTGGATCCCAAGCACAGCCATCCAGCTCCTTCTGCTCAGAGCCAGGCTCTGTTCACTCCAACCTCCCCTCACTCGTGAGGCTGGGCAGGGCAGGGCAGGGGACCTGAGCTGGCTGGGGAGAAAATACCACCAGTCCTTGTGCTCCTGCTCCTTTGGGGAATGTTGTATTGCATTAAATAGTTATTTAGTTGTTTGCACTGGGTGTTTGGGAAAGGCTGAGATCTCTCCCTGTCAAGTGACACACGAGGCCAGGCTGGTCAGAGCCATGGTGGGAGCCAAAAACCAGAGAGAGGGAACATGAGCTGGCTGGGGAGAGAATGCCACCAGTCCCTTGTGCTCCTGCTCCTTTGGGGACTGTTGTATTGCACTCAATAGTTATTTAGTTGTTTGCACTGGGTGTTTGAGGAAGGCTGGGATCTCTCCCTCTCAGGTGACACACCAGGCCAGGCTGGTCATGGTGGGAGCCATGGTGGGAACCAAAAACCAGTGGCAGGGGACCTGAGCTGGCCAGGGAGAGAATGCCACCAGTCCTTGTGCTCCTGTTCCTTTGGGGAATGTTTTATTGCATTAAATAGTTATTTAGTTGTTTGCACTGAGTGTTTGGGGAAGGCTGAGATCTCTCCCTGTCAAGTGACACACCAGGCCGGGCTGGTCATGGTGGGAGACATGGTATGACCCAAAAACCAGGGGCAGGGAACCTGAGCTGGCTGGGGAGAAAATACCACCAGTCCTTGTGCTCCTGCTCCTTTGGGGAATGTTGTATTGCATTAAATAGTTATTTAGCTGTTTGCACTGGGTGTTTGGGGAAGGCTGGGATCTCTCCCTGTCAAGTGACACACCAGGCCGGGCTGGTCATGGTGGGAGCCCATGGTGGGAGCCCATGGTGGGAACCAAAAACCAGGGGCAGGGGGCCTGAGCTGGCTGGGGACAGAATGCCACCAGTCCCTCATACTCCTGCTCCTTTGGGGAATGTTGTACTGCACTCAATAGTTATTTAGTTGTTTTGTACTTGGTGTTTGGGGAAGGCTGGGGTCTCCTCCTCTCAGGTGACACCTGACCAGGCCAGGCTGGTCAGAGCCATGGTGGGAACCAAAAATCAGGGACAGGGAACATGAGCTGGCTGGGGAGAGAATGCCACCAGTCCCTTGTGCTCCTGCTCCTTTGGGGAATGTTGTATTGCACTCAATAGTTATTTAGTTGTTTGCACTGAGTGTTTGAGGAAGGCTGGGATCTTCCCTCTCAGGTGGCACACCAGGCCAGGCTGGTCATGGTGGGAGCCATGGTATGACCCAAAAACCAGGGGCAGGGGGCCTGAGCTGGCCAGGGACAGAATGCCACCAGTCCCTTGTGCTCCTGCTCCTTGGGGGAATGTTGTATTGCATTAAATAGTTATTTAGTTGTTTGCACTGGGTGTTTGGGGAAGGCTGAGATCTCTCCCTGTCAAGTGACACACCAGGCCAGGCTGGTCATGGTGGGAACCAAAAACCAGGGGCAAGGGGCCTGAGCTGGCTGGGGACAGAATGCCACCAGTCCCTCATACTCCTGCTCCTTTGGGGAATGTTGTACTGCACTCAATAGTTATTTAGTTGTTTGTACTTGGTGTTTGGGGAAGGCTGGGGTCTCCTCCTCTCAGGTGACACCTGACCAGGCCAGGCTGGTCAGAGCCATGGTGGGAACCAAAAATCAGGGGCAGGGGACCTGAGCTGGCTGGGGAGAGAATGCCACAGGTCCTTGTGCTCCTGCTCCTTTGGGAGGAGGCTGGGATCTTCCCTCTCAGGTGACACATCAGGCCAGGCTGGTCAGAGCCATGGTGGGAACCAAAAACCAGGGTGGGCAGCTTCCCCAGGGAGCTGAGCTGTGACACAGGACCCAGCTGAAGGGTGGTGCTCACAGCAGCTCCACGAGCTCCACGTTTGGCCCCTGTTCCATCACCTCTTGGGCAGTTCTGCCAAGGGCTGTGCTGGGTCTCACCCATCACTGCCACCACCATCAGCCAGCCTGAATTAAACTTATCTCAAAGCAGCAAATCCATCAGCTGCCATCAAGAGTGCTGGGTGTGAGGCTGTCTAGCTCAGGTCTATACATCTGTGTACACCGTAAAGGGCAAAATATGACTTGGCTTTTATTACTTTAATTAAAACATGAGTGAAGAGTATGAGTTTCATATTAAATTGTATTTTCCTTGCTGCTGTGGGAAGGAGCTAACTGATCTGATTACCATGAAGATTACAAACTATCAAAGTGAAAAAGAGCTTTTTGCAAGTATTTCATATTAAACCTTCAAACATAACACTTTAAGAATAATTATAGTTGTATTACTGGAAAATGATTCATGAATTCTGAATAAATATAAGGCCCTTAAAGGGAAATGTTCCAAGACCACAGTTTTCATTCCAATCTGATGAAATTTAGTATCATTTTGCAGCTGTAGAATAGAATGAAAAAAAATATGTACATAGACTGTATTGAATATATGTCAGACTAAACTAATGAGATTTTTTACATCAACTCTGAGCACGAAGGCAGACAAATGGAATAGCCATCCTCATTTTCTATAATAGAAAGCACCAAAAGGGAAGGCAGAAAGGATCTTACTGCTCACAAGTCTTTATTCCACCCTTGATTGTTAAATAATATATTTTAAGTTCTCATATCTCGCCCGCAGAATGTTTGAACTGACACTAATGGGTATGGGAGAGAAAAGAGTGAGCTCTAAGAAAAAAAAAAGTGAGGAAAGGCTAGGATTGGGAATTTTATCAGTATTCCCAGTGGGCTGTAATAAAGATACTTTTCACACAATACAGTGAATGTTTACAGCAGACAGTTTAGTTTCCTTCCAACAATTATGAGAGAAATTGAATCTCAGGAAATGTTAGTTTTCGCTAAAATTAGACATAACAATAAAGATACCCCTGAAAGTTTATTAAGGAGGGGGGAAAAACGAAAGGAAAAAAAATAGCCATCAGTCTCTGGAAGACAATTTAGCAAATTTATTTTAAGAATTCCAGATGACTTCTAAACAAAACCACACACCTACGTGGTGCTGAGGGCTCAGGCTCCCCATGGGAGCTGCTTTTCTCCTGAGAAGCTTTCTTTCCCAGGCTTTATGAATTCCTAGTGCATTTTGGAAGCAAATATCCAAAAGGTGCTTGTTTCCAGGCTGGATCCAGCTGGAGGACAATGCCCATCACTTCTGCAAGCAGATGGAGCAACAGGTCACATTTTTTGGGTACAAGTCAGGGAACCCACACTGGTACTGAGAGCAAGTTACTGAATGCACATGAATGCAGCTTTAGGAAGGATCTTACCATGCTCAGAGATGCATCCAGTGATCTAAAACCAATTAAAAAAGCTTTAAAAGGAAGGATGCTCTTTAAAGAGCAGGAAACTCTGGAGTGCTGTGAGCAGCTCATGTGATGGTGTTTAATTTTTGAAACACAGCGAATGGAACATGCAGCGGAATTCTGCTGTCCTGATTTCCAGACTTGTGCATGGAGGAGTGCTGCAATATCCCTGTTAGAGACACCTGCTTTCCTCTCCTTTTGTCCATGCAATCCTTGATTTTTGACTTCTTTCTCACTCTGTTTCAGTCTGAAAAAATTCCTGTTATTTGATATCAAGAATAGGGATGGGAGGAGAAGTGGTGAAAGCTGATGCAGCTCAGCTTGCAGACAATGTGTCCATTTTGGTTGTATTTGGGGTCAGACTGGGCTGATGCTTTTTGGTAGCACCAAGTGGGACTCGAGGTGCCCAGTTTGGTGCTAGAATTGGCAATAGAAGCACTTGGCTCTGAGTCATCCCAAGTTTGTGGAAATATCTAGGCCTTGTGTGGGCTTGGATTTGACAGATAGCAGCTGCAGCCCTTGAGTACACTGGGAAAATGTGAATTTTTACCATAGGGTTGATGTTTTGGCTTTGTTATGTGCAGCCCTGTTGTGCTCAGAGCCTCCATCAGCATCTCTCCCTCTTATTTTGACTCTTCCAATTCCCAGTTTTTTAGATCAGTTCAGGTTCCTGGTGTTTCTAAATCAATGAAAATAACAGAAACACCTCTGAAGCTGCTCAATGAATGGAGAGTTTCAGGTGGTTTGGCCTCTGGAGAGCTGGGGCTGGGTTTCTCTTCTGACATTGGGTGTTTAGTTGGGCCTTCTGGTCCTGTGATGAGGGTAGAGCCCTCTTGCACCTTCTTTTCCTCTGCACAGCCATTCCCTGTGTGCACAAATGTTGTCCATGGCCTCTGGATCTGCCAGTGCCAGCACTGGAGTTGTTCCTTGGTGCAGGCTCCTGGCTGTGATCAGCACACTGATGCCCTGGCTGACCTCCCAGATGGACAGTTGCCCTTATTTTAGGGAAATATTGCTATCTTGATTATTAATGTGGTGGTTTTCTTTTTTGCTTTCCTCTTGAAAGGATGGTTCCTACTCTCACTGCTCATTTTGTCCAGGTTGCTTAATGCTTTAAAAGGAATTTGATGAGTGCCTGATTGAGGGCAGGGATGAGCCTCTCCCAGCCATGTGTGTGTTCCTGCCTTTTTTAGATACCATATATAAGCCTGGCTTTATTAAAAAAAAAAAAAAAAAAAAAAAAAGTTGTTAAAATTGTTAAAGATAAAATCTGTTTGTTTCCCAAAATTCACATATTGGAGGCTTAAGGCTGAGATTTTCACACTTACTCTGGGGATTTGGATACTTGGCCATGCACCACGTTCCAGTTCTCACAGTTCTGTCACGAGTCTCTTGGTGCTTCCTGCTTTCCCTAACAGCCCCAGCACCTTTGTGCTCCTGTGACATGACAGCTTCTGCTTTGGGTAAGGGAGGAAAAAGAACAAAATTCTTGGAGCTGTGGTTGTGAAGGAAGAGTCATAAATGTGGCTCTCAGCAAATGCAGAGGAGGTACAGAGAGATCTGTGTGATTATCATGGAATGCTTGGGGGGAAAAGGACATTGAAAGGACATGGTTCCACCCCCTGCCATGGCAGGGACACCTTCCACTGTCCCAGGCTGCTCCCAGTCCTGTCCAGCCTGGCCTGGGGCACTGCCAGGGATCCAGGGGCAGCCACAGCTGCTCTGAGCTTGACTTCACATGGACTGGGAGTACTGGGAGTACTGGGAGTACTGGGAGTACTGGGTTCAGGGGGTATGGGCAGCCAGAGGTTGGGCTTGATGGTCTTGGAGGTCTTTTCCAACCTCAGTGATTCTGTGATTCTGTGTTGAGTTGTGCACATTTAGGATCTGCATGGGGTGAGACATCCCAACCCCAAGGTCAGTCTGTCACAGACCTCCCTTGGCCAGCTGTGGTGGTGTTCACAGGGGTCCCAGGATGAGGGAAGAGATGAGGATTTGACTCCATGTTTCAGAAGGCTGATTTATTATTTTATGATATATATGATATTAAAACTACACTAAAAGAATAGAAGAAAGGATTTCCTCAGAAGGCTTGCAAGGAAAAACAAAGAATTGAATGATAATAGAATCTTGTGACTGACTAGAGAGTCTGAGAAAGCTCACTGTGATTGGCCATTAATTAGAAAAAAACACATGAGACCAATCACAGATGCACCTGTTGCATTCCAAAATGTTTACATTTTGTTCCTGAGGCCTCTTGGCTTCTCAGGAGAAAAAATCCTAAAGAAAGGATTTTCCATAAAAGATGTCTGTGACAGCCAACCACACCCTGTCACTGCCACTGGACCTGGGTCCATGCTCTGTCTGTCCCACCTCAGGGTTTGCTTTGGCAGAGCTGACTCAGGAGTATTTGGCTTTGGCACATGTCCCACGTGCCACAGCCAGATTTGGGGGCTGAGGGTCTTTGGGATAACGTGGGAAGCTGATTGATTTATCACCCTGCTGATTTATCACCCTGCTGATTTATCACCCTGCTGATTTCAGTTCATTTCCTTTCCCCATTTCGGCAACTTCCTGGCAGCCTGAAATGTTTGGCAGTGGATGGGTGGGTGAAGAATTTCAGGCTGTTCTTGGGGGTAAAGAGTAGAGAAGGGAGGGGAGAAGGTGGCGTTTACAAAGCTGTGGTACATTCTTAATTTCAATAAAATAAATGTTAAAAGAAAAAGGTAAGCAGCACCTCAGCTGCTGAGGTGACAGCCACTTAAGAAGCACTGAATAAATACATAAAACATATTTGCTGAAGGCATTTGTTGTTGGAAGTTTAAACATTAAACATGCCTTCTTCTCTGATACCATAATAAAGCAGGGATGTTCCAAGAGCCATTAGTGGTGCTCTGACTGCAACTTTACATCTTCACTCGTGTACCAGAGAACCTGCACTGCATCAGCAATGCCTCACTGAGCTTTGCCCCCAGAAGGGAGGGATTTCAGGGTGGGTTTGGGCTTTTTTTGTGTCACATTTCCCTTTTCCCATCCATGGATGTGGATGTTTTGGTATTGTTTATCTTGTAAAGGGCTGGGGCAGGTCCAGGGGAGGCAGCAGCTCTGCCTTTGTCCCTCTGTCCCCAGGCTCACTAAGTGCTGGCTAAGGGCCTGATGAGACAAATAAACAGGTTTGTGTATTTAGGTTTTTAAATTACAGGCTAAGGAGGAACACAGATACTCAATCCATTAAGAAATAACTAGGTGGGTGATTCAGTACCATTTGTGTAAATGGCACTAACTCTGGTCTGCCTGCACAATTTATTAATACTTCACGGGATGAAAAAAAAATTATTTTAATCTCATAATGGATGATGAGCTGTGAAATTGCTTCTGCAGCAGCTGGGCACCCTGGGGGAGGTGCTAGATTGCACCACATTATGCAAGCCATCCCCACATCCCTGCCTTCCTCGTGCTAATCACACACATCAGACCTGGCTGATGGCAGCAAGGGGGGCACTGCTTCTGCTGGGCTTTATTACTTTTGGATTTTTTTTATATATACATTACTTTGGATTTTTTTTATATATACATTACTTTTTGAATTTTTAATATATATACATTAATTTTTGATTTTTTTAATATCTACAGTTTTCTTGTCAATTTGGTTTGGGGTCCCAAACCTGGCTTGGGAAGGGTGAGAGCTCAAATCTGAGTGGGTTTGTGATGATGCTTTGTGCTTCAAAGGTGTGGGCAGCAGGAAATAACAAGAAATTTAGCAAAAGTACCAGGTCTGGCCCTGTTTGTGATGATTTCATCTGGCTGATATCCACACTGTGAAGGAAAGGGTACCAAGAACTGTTACTGCTCTTTGCTCTGCTGTTACAGGACTGGGACCATGAGCAGGACCAACATGCCAAGTGCTAAAAAAAACAGAGCCTGGACTTTAGGACTTTGGTTCTGTGTGGGAAAATGGAGCAAAGCAAGGGGTAGTGTGGGGCATTTAGGAAAAATTTGTAATTTAGCTCCAGCACTGGTGATGTGCTCCTGGTGGTGCCTCTGGTGCCTTGCCTGCTTCTGGTGTGCCCTGGCTGGTGAGGGCCATGCAAGGCTTCTTTGGAAAATGCCTCTTTGCTGATGAGAGAAAAAAACCCAAACAGGGTATATTTGGGGGGGAAAGTCTGTGTTGCAGATGGGTTGTGTTGCCATTGTGGCTTTGCTGAGGGGCCTTGCTGCAGCCCACAACATCCCAGAGCAAGGTATGGCTGTGAATGCCACACGTGGGACATGTCTTCTGAGATGAAATTCTGGAAAATGTGGTGCAAAAAAATCATCCATGTGAAGTGTGGCACAAAGGATTTGTTTAATCCCTTAACTCCACTCCTTCAGTTTTGAGCACAAGGGAAATACTCTAAGACAAAATCTGAAAGGGAACAAGCATGGTACAGAGTGTAGTTTCCTTCCTGCTCTGGGTCCTTCTGGCTCAGCTGAAACCAGGTTGAATTAATTTCTTAGAGTGCTTTTTGCTAATTCTTCCTTGCCTGTGCCTGTTTTATGGGCTGCCTTATCTCCTGACCTGCTTACAGTGCATTATCCACCATTGTGTAACACACCCTGGGCTCAGCACCCTCCACCAAATCCATCCAGCCCAACAATGGATTGCTGTGAGTGCACTGAGCTCATTATGCAAGTTCAGTATGCCATGAGACAAAAAAGCCAATTATGTAAAACCTGTTCTCAAATAATTCCCTGAAATGCGTGATGTTCTTGAGCAGAATATGATATTCCTTGTATTCACTTCCAGGAGAGATCCTAGGAAAGAAAAAAATGGATTTATATTTGTCTGGCCTAGTCAGTCTAATTTTAGATCCCACTGGCTGCTGTCTCTCTGGATGTACAGCGCCTTTAATACATTTTAAAACCAAGCAAAAATCATTATAAACAATTTCAAGGAGGCTGATTGTGAGGCAGATGACAGAGGCTGCTCCTTGCCAAGGTGGAGCAGAGCTTGCACATCTCCTGGCTTTGCCTGGAGCTCTGCCACGATGGATCTGAGAGCCTGGGGAAGAACAGCCACAGAAACAGGCAGGGGAAGGAAACAGGGAGGGGAAGGAAACAGGGAGGGGAAGGAAACAGCAGGGGAAGGAAATAGCAGGGAAAGGGAACAGGCAGAGAAAGGAAACAGGCTGAGGAAGGAAACAGCAGGGAAAGAGAACAGGCAGGGAAAGGGAACAAGCATGGGAAAGGAAATAGCAGGGGAAGGAAACAGGGAGGGGAAGGAAACAGAAGGGAAAGGGAACAGGCAGGGAAAGGAAACAGGGAGGGAAAGGAAACAGGGAGGGAAAGGAAACAGGGAGGGAAAGGAAACAGCTCCCTCAGCAGCAGGGGAGGTAAGGAAAACACAGGTGAGCTGAGCTGCTGCTCTGGGTCACCCAGGTGCATCAAAGTTGCCCCCAGCCCAGCCTTGCACATGCAGCACAACAAAAGGTTTGCAGAGCCCTGGGTATTGCTGATGTTTGTGTAAACCAACACTGAATTCTTCTGCAAACGCTGTCAGCAGAGGTTATTAGGACAAGCAAGGATGTTTAGGACCCTCTGTGGACAAATCATTGTTTGTTCTATGGGATAGTCATTTTTGTAAAATGTGTACAAGAGAGACCTTTCTGAACTGTCAGATTTGGTTGAAACCATCCAGGATTTGGGAAGAGCTGTGGCTCCAGGACTGCTTGGGATCTACAGGAGATGGGAGATGGTCAGCTCAAAAAGTTTAAAGGTATAAACCTCCCAGCAGGAATTGAGCCTTAATATCCCATGTGGACAGGGTTGGAGCACCCTGGGGTAGCAGGAGGTGTGGCAGGGAGCAGGGCTGGGTGAGCTTTCAGCCCAAACCCCTCAGTGATTCCAGGATCTCTGTATCCAGCAGTTGCAGGTCTCTGTGCAGGGATGTAGTGCTGTGTCACAGATATATTTAATGAAAAATCCTTTTGCCAGGATCTTTTCTCCTGAAAAGCTGAGAAGCTTCATCTTCCCCATGTTTTGCTGCTTTGGAATGTGATCTGGAGAATTATTTACCCAGCATGTGAAATTGTTTTTACTTGATGATCAATGACAGCCACCTGTGTCGAAGCTGTGAGCAGTCACAAGATTTTATTATCATTCCTTTCTATTCCTTTCTAGCCTTCTGATGAAATCCTTTCTTCTATTCTTTTAGTATAGTTACAATCTATCATTTTCTTTTAATATAATATATATAATAAAATAATAAATCAGCCTTCTGGAACATAGAGTCAACATTCTCATCTCTTCCCTCATCCTGGGACCCCTGTCACACCACCACAGTGCTGCCATACAGAGGTGGCACCTGGTGGCATCAGGAGGTGGCTGTGGAGGGACAGCTGGCTCTGTGGGGCCCTGGCAGGGTCCTGCCCTGCCCTCTCCTCTGAGGCAGCTGCTGCCTTGCCATGCAAGCAGGAGAGGCTGAGATGGGTTTTTTATTTTTATTCCTGGGGGTATATCTACTTCCAAAACTCATTTTTGTCTGTGTCACCAGGGAATTAGGGGTCTGTCTGTCTCTGTTTCCTCAGGAGGATAAACACAGCACTCCTAATCCTCTCTGCACCCCTGCCTGCTGCACTGCTGCCCCTTCCATCCATAGCTGCCTTTATGGAAACCGTAACCTTTGCTTGAACCAGAGATTTTCCTGAGCAAGAGCCCTTTGGGATCTGAGTGGGCTTTCCTGGATACATTTTTAATAAACACAATAATTCGACTGCAAACCCATTACCTATCCCCTGTTTGTTCTATGGGATAGTCATTTCCATGCCTGCAAAAGCCACTAACTCACAGGGCAATCAAAGGAGGAATGACAAGCAGGATAAAATTGGTCTGTGTTGTGATAAACCCGTCCATCTTCACCTCGTGCTCTGGAGCTTTATGGACTGCCTATAAATAATGGCCTCAAAAAGATATTAAATCTTTAGGAAAAAAAATCAAGCCTAATTGTAACTATATTTTTGTTTTCCATTTTGGTTTATGTACAGTATATGACTTCTGCAGAGACATTTTTATTCCAGGAAAATGACAGGCCAACAAGAAGCCATAATTGCACTGATTTTTAGAAGTGCCTGCATTACTACAGATCTGATGTACTGCAAGACATGAATCAGAAAAATTCTATTAAAAAATCTCTTGAATGGCTGACACAGGAGTATTATCCATGATGATTAATTTGACTTGGTCATTATGAACACAGACAAGTCTGACAAAATTGCATTTCATTCCCCACTGAATTCATAAAATCACTATACACATAATAAGAAGTTATAGTTCCCTGCTATCCACTATTCTTGACAGGATTCCAGTTCTGGATAAGATACTGATTAAAAAAAAAAAAAATAGAGGGAGAGAGAGAGTTGGGAGCCTTTTTAAAAGCCTACAATAAGGCTGATTTCTTTTGCTCTAAATTGTTCATAGAACTCCATTATTTTTAGCTTTTTTTGGTGAAGTGGTGATGCAGGTCAAGAGCAGCTTGGACAATATCAACCCTGACTGTGAGCTTGTGGTGCCATGGGAGGGGATGCAGCAGAATGGCCAGGCTGAATCTCAGGGATTTTCTGTCCTTCAGATAATTATAAATAACTGGTACCTTATTCTTCATTTCCCACCCACACATCAGATAGGTTGAGGCCAGAGGGTCCTGACATTGTTGTTTCTGGCCTTAAAAATATGTATGTAAAACATGCATGTAAAATAACCCCCAAAATGCAGAATTGGATGCAAGCCTCCAATTTTATTTTTTTTTATTTTGGTGTGGTCTGAGATTTTCTGTTCCCTGTGGATATTTTTCCCTTCACAGCCCCTTCCTGATAAGCACCACACCACAGCCTTCCCTTTGCCACTGTGGCAGCTTCCCAAGGACACCCAAGGTTATTAGGACAAGCAAGGATGTTTAGGACCCTCTGTGGACAAATATTTTATGAAACAGATATTTTTGTAAAATATGTACAAGAGAGACCTTTCTGAGCTGTCAGGTTTGGTTGAGACCATCCAAGCTTTGGGAAGAGCTGTGGCTCCAGGACTGCATGGGATCCACAGGAGATGGGAGAGGTTCAGCTCATGGAAAGTTTAAAGGTATAAACATGCTGCTGATCCAAAGGTGAAGCCATCCAGAAGAGCTGGGACTGGGCTGGGAATGGATTTGTGCTGCAGTTGTGGTGCAGAGTCTGCGTCAGAGCAATGCCCATGGAATGGGGAGGTGGGGGATTGATCTTTGGGACAACCAGCACTTGCTAGGGGTTTTTGGAGATAACAACCTTTCCTCTGGGACAGGCTGGGAGAGCTGGGGGTGCTCACCTGGAGGAGAGAAGAATCCAGAGAGGCCTCAGAGCCCCTTCCAGTGCCTGAAGAGGCTCCAGGAGAGCTGGAGAGGGACTGGGGACAAGGGATGGAGGGACAGGACACAGGGAATGGCTCCCAGTGCCAGAGGGCAGGGATGGATGGGATATTGGGAATTGGGAATTGTTCCCTGTGAGGGTGGGCAGGCCCTGGCACAGGGTGCCCAGAGCAGCTGTGGCTGCCCCTGGATCCCTGGCAGTGCCCAAGGCCAGGCTGGACAGGGCTGGGAGCAGCCTGGGACAGTGGAAAGTGTCCCTGCCTGTGTCAGGGGGTTTGGAAAAGATCAACTTTGAGGTCCTTTCCAACCCAAACCATTCAGTGTTTCTATGATTTTAAACCCCCCTGCTCTGGATATGCAAGAGGAGAGCACACAGGAGGAAGAGCCCCTTTCCCACAGGTTCCCTGCTGCTCTGCTGTGCCCCCAGCCTCTTGCTGAATATTGTGCAGACACTTCCAGGGCACATTTCTGCTCAGGCAAGAACTCATTTTCCCTTTTCAACAGCATTCCCCTAGTAAAAAACCTGAGCATGTGAAAATTAATGTAGCAGGGCCCGGGAACACTTCAAAGACAATTTGTAGATTGTATGTGACTGACTGTTAATAAATACTTCTTTCCAGTATTTATCCACCTCTCCCCACATAATTCATTGACCCTGGTATTCACACAGCTCTCTGGGTGTGAGGATGAGGCAAATCAATTTCCATTCCTAAAGCCCTGAGCTGCTGATGCAGAAAATCAGCCCTGCTTCACTTCTTGGCAAGAATCCCCAGATTTGGGGGATCCCAGGTGTGAACAGGGGCCCTCTGCCATCCCTGCCTGCAGAAGGGGTGGTGGAAGGGACAACCCCCCTGGGCACCCCACAGCCTGCACCCATCCATTCCCAGAGCATTCCTCTGGAGTTTGCAATGTCCCAAGGGATTTCCTTGACATTTCTGTCCCCATGGCTTCAGTGCCATGGGATGAGCACAAAACCCCTCTGGCTTCTGGAGAACTGTATCAAAGTCCCCTTCTGGCAAATAGGATTGTGCCTGTGTGAGTAATGGGTGCACTGGGAGAGGAGACCAAAGGCTTTTGGGGAAATACAGGCAGCTGGTCCTCAGGAAGCTTGGATTTTACCTTTTTCCTTGTGTTTGGACTCTTTCTGTGGCTCAAGGTGCTCTCTCAACCTGATCCTTGTGACCAGTGGCACGTTAGAGATGCTGTAGGGAATAGGGAATGTGTGTGTATGGCAAATCCATCTGTGTGCTTCTCTTACACATCATCCAGCTTTGGAGAAATCAAGATATCCCCAAAACCACCTGCCTGCCTGTCTGCAGCTCCTTCCCTGTGTGGTGCTGGTGGCAGAGTGCTGTCCCTGGGACTGGGTTAGGGGGATTGCCATCACAGCTCGTGGGATGGGGTGGGCACCCCATAACCTCCCTGTGCTCCTTGTGCCCACCAGGAGCCCAAGCTGCAGCACCTCCCAGCCTCACAAATGTCAGTGTTTTCCTCATTTTGCAGACTGGCCAGGCTGGTTTGGGTCTCTTTAGACTCATCTCATCTCTGAAGTGTCAGGAGTGTCACTGAGCTTTTGCATTAGCTGCAGGAAAAGATCAGTTAGATGAGGGATGGCACAGAGTCCATGGTGGTTGCAAACATCTTTTATGAAAAATCTTTTCTTTAAGATTTTTCCTCTTGAGAAGCTGAGAGGCTTCAAAAACAAAATGTAAACATTGATTATCTGCTGCTGTGGAATGCAACAGGTGGATCTTTGATTGGCCCATGTTGTTTGTTTGTAATTAATGACCAATCACAGTCAGCTGGCTCAGCAGAGAGTGGAGCCACAAACCTTTGTTATCATTCTTTGCTATTCTATTCTTAGCTAGCCTTCTGATGAAACCTTTTCTTCAATTATTTTAGAATATTTTTAATGTAATATATATGATAAAATAGTAAATCAAGCCTTCTGAAACATGGAGTCAGATCCTTGTCTCTTCCCTCATCCTCAGACCCCTGTGAACACTGTCACACCTGGTGGTTTGTGTCACCTGGACAGATTGCAGCAGCCTCCCTATTTCCTTGTACCTTCCCAAGAACAAATGTTCTCTCTCAGGCTCACATTTACTGCTGAATGCTTTTTGACAGGGCAAATATTTACCTGCAATAATACCACAAATCTTTATCCCTCTCACTGTGAAGAACATTTCTCTGAATCAATGCTTGGCTGCAACTCCTGGATCCTCAGGGATAATCACACAGAACATGACTCAGTGGAGAATTGAGGTCACTGGACATTTGCCATGCTGCCAAGGAGGAGAAAGGTGTCCCAGGTCTTTGCTGAAGCCATGTCCTGTGTGATTGACACCAACATGCAGTGCAGAGATAGTGCTGCCTGCCTGTGGGGTGGTTTGTAAAGAGGACAGGAGGGGAAAGGCAGGAGGAAGCTGAAGGCATCATTTATAGACATGGCCAGCACTTGTCCCTCCCTCCTGGGTCACCTGCATGAGGATCTGCAGTGTCCTTTGAACATGGCTCTGCCATGGCTTTGGCTGGCTCACAGCTGGGCCCTCAGAGCTGTGTGACATTCTGACACCTGGATGTCCTTGGATGGGTCACAGCTGGGCCCTCAGAGCTGTGTGACATTCTGATACCTGGATGTCCTTGGATGGGTCACAGCTGGGCCCTCAGAGGTGTGTGACATTCTGACACCTGGATGTCCTTGGATGGGTCACAGCTGGTCCCAGCTGGGTTACAGCTGGTCCCTGAGAGCTGTGTGATATTCAGACACCTGGATTTCCCTTGGTTGGGTAAAGCTGGTCCCTAAGAACTGTGTGACATTCAAACATCTGAATGTCCTTGGATGGGTCACAGCTGGGCCCTCAGACTGTGTGACATTCAAACATCTGGATGTCCTTGGATGGGTCACAGCTGGGCCCTCAGACTGTGTGACATTCAGACATCTGGATGTCCTTGGATGGGTCACAGCTGGTCCCTGAGAGCTGTGTGACATTCAAACATCTGGATGTCCTTGGATGGGTCACAGCTGGTCCCTCAGTGCTGTGTCACATTCAGACACCTGGATGTCCCTTGGCCCATCCTCCCCTTCTCTGCAGTGCTGGGGATGCTCCCCAGGCTCTGTTTTGGGCTGGCTGGTGGGATCTTGCTGAGGCTTGGCTTCATTTACAGTGCAGGAGGAGGTGCAGCACAGGAGCAAAAGGTGAAGCAGCAGCAGCTGCAGCATCAAGGGTGGTTTTGGGCCCATGGCAGAGGGTGAGCAGGGTCACTGTGCCCATCAGGCCACAACCCCCAGATGTGCTCTGTGTTGGCAGCACAGGAGCCACCTGCCATGGACACACATATCCCCAGAGCTGCCTCCCACCTGAGAGCCCTCTCCTGCAGGTCCTGGACATGCCTGCTGTCCATCTCTGCCTCCCTGTCCTGAAAAGCAGCAGGTAATGCAGCAGGTCTGGGAGATCTTGGCAGGTTGTCCCTGTGGTGGGGAGCAGCATTGGCAGGAGACCACACTGGGGTGTCTCCAAGAGCTGCAGGGGCTCCTGGCAGCTCAGCAGTGGGGCCTGGCTGTGCAGGCCAGCCCCTGATCTTGCAAGGGCTTCAGGAATTCTGCCTTTCCTCTCAAATCATTCCCAATACCATGATCCCAGCCCCGTGCTGTGAGCTGGGAGGGAGCAGCCAGTTCTGACTCCTCTTGGTGCTGGACATGGCCTGGGTGTCACCTTGCCAGGAACCAGAGCCTCTCTCCCCATTCCAGCTCCCCATCATCACCTCCCCTCCAGTTCTCTGTCTTCTGACCCTCAACCTGCTGTTGGATGGAGATGGTGCAGGGACCCCTGCTCAGACTTGGATTTCAAGATGGAATAAGTGTTTTAAATAACAATTTTGTATTGTTATTTAAACAATAAGTATTCAAGATGGAATAAGTGTTTTAAAATACAATTTTGCTGCGATTGGAGGTTGGTTGTACCTCGTGTGATGCCATCCTGTGCAAGCATGGGGCAGAACCAGGTTTCTGAGGTGCTGAGGCCCTGGCACAGGGTGCCCAGAGGAGCTGTGGCTGCCCCTGGATCCCTGGAAGTGTCCAAGGCTTAGATTAGATGGGGCTTGGAGCACCCTGGGATAGTGGAAGGAGGCAGGATAGTGGATAGTGCCATGGCAGGAGCTTTGGAATGAGATGATCCTTCAGGTCTCTTCTCAGACCATTTTATGATTCTGTGATAACCCTGGGGCCCAGCTCAGGGCAATTGGATCCTGTACAACCCCTACAGCTGGTATCCCCCTCAGGGATACCTGTGGGGCTGGGGGCAAAGGGGACACTCAGAGGAGGGGCAGTGTCCCCTCTGTGACAGGACCAGGCTCCATCCTGTGCCCCCACCCCACTGCAGGGCTTTCCTGTGGGGCTGGGGGAATGGGGAGCACTCAGAGGAGGGACAGTGTCCCCTCTGTGATGGACCAGGCTCCATCCTGTGTCCCCACCCCACTGCAGGGCTTTCCTGTGGGGCTGGGGGAATGGGGAGCACTCAGAGGAGGGGCAGTGTCCCCTCTGTGATGGACCTGGCTCCATCCTGTGTCCCCACCCCACTGCAGGGCTTCCCTGCTCCAAGCAGCCCCCAGCATCTGCCCGGCAGCACCAGCCACGAGAGGGTTTGCAAGAAGAGCCTTGTTGTTTCAGCTGATTGCAGTGTTTTAATTTGAAGAGGAATAATGTGTAATCACAACAACTGTCATCTGTTTGACAGTGGAAAATCCTGGAGCCTTTTTTGTGCACAGTAAATGGGCAGGCATTCAGCAGCACGAGCTGCTCCACGCTCGGAGCCCTGGTGGGATGAATGGCTTCAGACCAGCCCGCTAATCTAATTTGTAATGTATCCTTAGAACCCATAATTGGCTGTTTAATTTAATTCAAATTAACATAAGAATGGGAAATATAATCTGCCACAGAGCCCACATGGTGGTGGAGAGGAGCTGGGTGTTGCTGCAGAGGGGTTGAGGGCACAGATCCGTGCACAGAGGTTTCACTGTGGACACATCAACAAGCACTGTATGTGACAATAAATCACCCCTTTCCCAGCCTTCTGAGTGTCTGTGTGCCTCATCTCCCCTCCTTATCTCCCTGACCATCTATTTCAAGCAGGCTGGAGTGAGGGCAGCCTGCTCTGGGTAGCACAGGGTGTGAAAGCTGGCAGGCGCCAACGCTGATTATGTTGATTGGATATTGTCTAATCTGATTTTGATTGTGTACAGCTTTGATTGTAATTTTGATACGTCTGCAAAATGCTGTAGCTGTTGGGAAAGCTTTGTGATTTAAACAGGTCTTTTTTTTCTTTTCTCTCTTTTTTTTTCTTTTTTTTTTTCCCCTGGGTTGAATAGAACAGAGGCAGAAACGTGCCTGGGGGTGAGCAGGGTGCTGGGGCTTTGGCACCCTGTACAAAACCACCTCAAAGCCCTTGGGTGAGCTCCTCTGCAGCAACACAGTAGTTTTGAAGAGAGCTTTAGGAAACTTTGAGTGGGTTTTACATAATTTAGTTAAGTACAGCAAAGCCACTTGCTTATATACCTGATACCAAAATAAACCAGCTGGAGGAACAAGTTTGCTGTGTGCTGATTTATTTAAATCCCTTTCTGTAAAGCATGGAGAGAAATCCTCTTAAATAACTGGGAAAGAATCAGTATACCTCGAGGAGTGGAGCCCAAATGGAAACACAGTTACAAGACATGTTAAATGGGATCTCTCTGTCTGCCTTGAGTACATCCCCTCAGCCCACTGCTTCCCTGGATCACAACAATGACAGACAGAAGCTGCCTGGAAAAAGAGCTGGGCTTGAATTTCCCCTCAGCAGTAACAGTGGGTACAGAGCTGTCATGGACAGGCTCTCCCTTGTGTTTCTGTTGTGCTCCTCTTTCCCCACAGCCAGTGGGAATCTCAGGTAAACGTAAAGGTTTGGGTCAGATATGCTGAACCTGCTCTTGAATCACAGAATCATCAAATGGCTTGGGTGGGAAGGGACCTAGAGGCTCATCTCATTCCAATTCCCTGCCATGGACACTATCCCAGGTGGATCCAAGCCCCATCCAGCCTGGCCTTGGGCAGTGCCAGGGATCCAGGGGCAGCCACAGCTGCTCTGGGCACCTGTGACAGGGCCTCAGGCCCCTCACAGGGAAGAATTCCTTTCCAATAGCTAACCCTGCCCTCTTTCAGTGTGAGGCCATTGCTCTTCTTCTCATCTCTCCAGCTTTTGAAGCCCCTTTAGGCCCTGGAAGGGTCTCTGAGCTCTCCCTGGAATCTCCTCCTGGCTGGAAAACCCCAGTTCTCCCAGCCTGGCTCCAGAGCAGACGGGCTCCAGCCCATGGCCTCCTGGAGCTCCAACAGTTCCATGTCCTTCTCCATGGGAGCCCCCAGAGCTGCAGGCAGCCCCACAGGGCTGTGCTGAGAGGGGAGCAGAGAGGCAGGGTCCCCTGGCTGCCCACTGTGGGGTGAGCCTGGCACACAGGGGACTCTGTGCCAGGGCACAGGGCTGGCTCCTGTCCAGCCTTTCCCCCACCAGAATCCCCAGGTCCTTCTCTCACAGGGCTGCTCTCAATGTTTTCCTCTCCTGCTCTGTACTGCCTGAATCACCTTGGCACAGGAGCAGCTCCTTGACTTTGGACTTGTTGAACCTCCTTAAGTTCCTGTGGCCACACTTGTCCAGCTTGTCCAGGTCCCCCTGGATGTCATCCTGTCCTTCTGCTCTTTTTGTTCCATTCTGCAGCAGGAGGTGAGAGGTGTGGGCTCAGTTTAGCAGAGGATGAGCCTCTTCCAGCCCCAGCTGAGGGGTGAGACAGGAACTCTGACACCCCATGGTTCTCCCTGGCAATGCCCTTTCACCAATCCACAGATCCCTCCTTGCTCCCTGCTGCTTCTCCCACTGACTGCTGTGCTCCAGTTAAACATAGGCTTTATTTTATTTATTTTATATTTTATTTTATGTTATTATTTTTATTTTTTTTATTTTATTTTATTATTTTATTTTATTTTATTTTATTTTATTTATTTCATTTCATTTCATTTCATTAAGGACTTTCTTCCCCACAGTGTGTGATGATGAGGAGCACGAATCCAGGGGTGAGCTCTGGGACAATGGATTATTAAAGCCTACAGTGCTTAACTGGTTTTTTAACATCTGGGGTTTTGCTCTTAAATGAAGTATTAAGTCCAAATCCAACCATGAAACTAGGTGATCTGGGAAATTTAGCTTTAGCATGTGTGTAATGCTGGAGCTAATCAGAATTTCATATGCTATAATAATAGGTGAAACAGTAGATGTTTAGAATAAGCCTCCTCTGCCAGAGACTCATTATATTCTGTGTTGGTAATTAATAATTTTGGATAGATTCACACGTTATGGAGAAAAAATGGTTTTGTCTGAAGTGAAAATGATTGCACAGGTGCGATAACAGATTTTTATAGAAATGGGAATGCTTAGAAGTAAACAAGGCATGAGAAAACATGGGGAGCAGACAGAGTTCCAACATCTCTGCATGTTCATGTCACCTCGAGGGAGTGTCAGCAGGGAGGTGAGGCAATGCTTTTCCAGATGAAATTTGGGAGGGGATGTAAGGAAGGACAAATCTCCATGTGTGGTGGAGTCACACAGGTTTTTCTTTAAAGGGTTTTAAAGAGTGATGGCTGTGTTTCTAAATCCCCCTCCCTGGTTGTAGCTCCTGTGCTGTGGTTTTTGAGGATTCTGAGGGAGTCAGGATGAGAGAGAATGGGTTTAACCTGACAGAGGGCAGGGTTGGATTAGATATTAGGGGGAAATGCTTTACTGTGAGGGTGGGCAGGCCCAGAGCAGCTGTGGCTGCCCCTGGATCCCTGGCAGTGTCCAAAGCCAGGTGTGACAAGGCTTGGAGCCACCTGGGACAGTGGAAGGTGACCCAGTCCCAGGGATGAGACTGGATTGGCTCTTAACATCCCTTGTAACCCAAACTCTTCCATAATTCTGTGAATTTTGATCCTAAGTAATTGTTATTTCAACAGCTCCAATTCTCAGAAAAGCTCTTTACAATACCAGCAGTAGGTTGAGAGCTGAGCTGGGTGCCCAGAGGGAGGGCAGCAGCTGGTCAGGGGCAGCCCTGCCCTTCCATGGCTGTGCTCCAGGTGTGGGGTTTCTGCTGAGGTTTTTGGGGCTCAGAGATGAGCAGGGATGCAGTGAGGGAGCAGGGAGCAAGGGGATCCTCCAGGGGCTCCATGGTTGCTCCTGATGGATGGAGCAGTGCTGCCACACTCACACCCTGGCTCCTACCTCGTTACAACCTGGTGGGCAGGGCTGGAGGTGCCTTTTTGATCACAACAAACCCATTTCCACTGGAATCTGTGTTGCTCAGAGAAATAGTCAGGTCTTTTTGCCAAAACAGCAAGGCAGTCAGGATTTGAGGAATAAGGACTTTTACAATTAAAAATTGTAAAGCAGGTATGTTTTATTCCAGCTGGGACAGATGGGGGATATTTCCATCAAAGACATGGGGGGTATTTCCATCAAAAGAATAGGGATATATCCACCAAAGACATTGGGAATATTTCCACCAAGACATGGAGGTATTTCCACCAAAGAAATAAGGATATTTCCACCAAAGACATGGGGGTATTTCCACCAAAGACATGGGGGTATTTCCACTAAAGAAATTGGGATATTTCCATCAAAGAAATAGGGATATTTCCACCAAAGACATGGGGGTATTTCCACCAAAGACATTTGGGATATTTCCACCGAAGACATGGGGGATATTTCCACCAAGGACATCGGGAATATTTCCACCAAAGACATGGGAGTATTTCCACCAGAGACATTTGGGATATTTCCCCTAAAGACATGGAGACATTTCCACCAAAGACATGGGGGTATTTCCACCAAAGACATGGGGGTATTTCCAATAAGGACATTTGGGATATTTCCACCAAAGACATTTGGGATATTTCCCCTAAAGACATGGAGACATTTCCACCAAAGACATGGAGATATTTCCACCAAAGACATGGGAGTATTTCCACCAAAGACATGCATGCCTGGTGAGACAAATTTCAGGTTTAAATACACATTGACCCCCCAGGCCCATGTCTCCCTGCCCACCCATTCCCTGCCCTAAGTCTTGGGTGGTGCCACACCTCCTGGTGGTGTGGGTGGGTGTCTTTGATGAAGTAATCTCATCTTCCTTGATGTTCTCTGCTTGACCCTTTCTTCTGGGCAGGCACAGTGGAGGTTTGGCTTCCTCTCAAGTCAGTTTGTCCTGGCCAAAACCTTAAGCAAAAGGTTCTGTTTTATGGGTTTCAACAATACCTAAATCTTACTTTGCTGAGTCTTCTTATCTTTACAGCCTTTACCTATCAACTAAATTCTTATGTGTTCTGTTACAAGTTGTCTCTACCTTTACATTCTTATTACAAACTGTCTTCTGTACTTTTGCAAATTTGTTAAATGAATGTATTTATATTTCTGTTATTTCAATATATTTCTGTTTTCCTCCACCTGCCTAAGTACATTACAAAATTCTGAATTTTCATACATATCAGTGACATGTTGCAAACTGTCTCTTTGGTGTTTCAGACATACAACAGTCAGAATGAGAACAACGAGGACTACGAGATCCCTCCCATAACACCTCCCAACCTCCCCGACCCGTCCCTCCTGCACTTGGTGGAGCATGAAACTGGATACCACTCTCTGTGCCACAGCCTCCCTCCCAACAGCCTGATCCCAGCCTACCCCTACCAGAACATGGACCTGCCGGCCATCATGGTGTCCAACATGTTGAGCCAGGATGGGCACCTCCTCTCCAGCCAGCTGCCCACGGTCAGTGCCTGTCTGTTGCCGGTGGTCACAGGGGTTTATTAGAGGATGGATGAGACAGGATCTTGATTCCATGATCAGAAGGCTAGATTTATTATGTTAGGACATATATACAGCATTATAACTATGCTACATAGAGATAGAAAGGCAAGAGGCTTCTTCTGAAGCTGCTAAGCTAAGAGAGAGATAGCAAGGAAATCAAAAACAAGGCTCTGTGTCTCGGCAGAGACGACAGCAGGTCCATCGTGAGTGGTCAGTAGGTCCAAACATCTACAGGGGACCAACCACGGGTGGAACTGTTGCATTCCACAGCAGCAGATAATAATTGTTTACATTGCTGCTGAAACCTTTCAGCTCCAGCAAGGAAAAATCCTAAGAAAGGATTTTTCAAGAAGAATGTCTGTGACACCTGTCCTTCCATCCCAAGCACTCTGTGTTTCCAGCAGTGAGCTGAGCTCCTCACTGTTGGTGATGAGCTGTTTGCCATGAGGGAGTGGGAGGAGCTGGGGTGTCCGTGTGGTCACCCTGCTCATGATGGCATTTTTATGCTTCCTTTGGTGTTCTCCTGAGCCTCGTTAACCACTCAGGATCAGGGAAAAGGGTTTTTCCCTCTCTGTGTGGAAATCCTCATGTTGTCTTTTCCACCAGTTTGGAAATGAAGCTTTGATATCATTTTAGTAAGGAGGTAATATTTTGGGGGTTGGGCTCTTTCTCCAGCAGCACTGACACAACCAGAGCACACAGCCTCCAGCTGCACCAAGGGAAATACAGGCTGGAGATTGGGAAAAAGCTTTTCATGGAAAGAGTGATAAAGTTCTGGAATGGCTGCCCAGGGAGGTGGTGGAGTCCCCATCCCTGGGTGTGTTTAACAAAGCCTGGATGTGGCACTGGGGGCCAGGGGTGAGTTGAGGGGTTGGGGCTGGGTTGGACTCAGTGATCTTGGAGGTCTCTTCCAACCTGGGCATTCTGTGAAGTCTGTGGCTATAAAGGGGATTTTTATTTGAAGGTTTCAGGAGCAGTCATGGAAAGATGTCCACAAATCCCACCCCCACAGGGATGAGTACATTTTTATAGGTTTTAGGAAATTAGCATAATTGATATAAAGCACCAATTAGCAGCACAGGTGGTGAGGCAATTTCCCCCCCAGTCCAGCCCCTTCTCTGGAGTCCCCCTTGGCACTGGCTGTGCTCTGTCCACGGAATGGATCTCCAAGAGTTGTTCTCAGCCTTGGTTCCCAGGAAGAACCAAGGCAGCACTGGGGTCTTGTAACCCCCAGGGCTTGGAGCTCTGGAATTTGTTTTGTCTTTCTGCTTAGGGAAAGGCCTTGGAAAATTACTGGGAAAATTAGTCACTAATACAATGTGCTACAGAGCTATGAATATATGTGTTGTGGTGTTTGTGAGGGGTCCCCAGGATGAGGTAAGAAATGAGAATCTGACTCCAACTTCTCAGAAGGCTGATATATTATATTATATTATATTATATTATATTATATTATATTATATTATATTATATTATATTATATTATATTATATTATATTACATCATATCATATTATATTATATTACATCATATCATATTATATTATATTACATCATATTACATCATATTACATCATATTACATCATATTACATCATATCATATTATATTATATTATATTATATTATATTATATTATATTATATTATATTATATTATATTATATTATATTATATTATATTATATTATATTATATTATATTATATCATATCATATCATATTATATTACATCATATCATATTATATTATATAACTATACTAAAGAATAGAAGAAAGGATACATCATAAGGCTTGACAAGAATGAATAATAAAAACTTGTGACTGACCAGAGTCCCAACACAGCTGGACCATGATTGGTCATTAAATTAAAACAATTTCACATGCTGGATAAACAATTCTCCAAGTCACATTCCAAAGCAGTAAAACATGGAGAAGCTGAGGCTTCTCATCTTGCCAGGAGAAGAAATCCTGGCGAAGGGATTTTTCAGAAAATATCACGGTGACATATATGTGTGAAGAACATAGAGAATATAAAAGAAAAAAAGACAAAACCAAAAGAGCATCACTCCCTGAAACAAGCCAAGTGCATGTGCCCCTCCACCATGGCAAGGTGGCCAGCCAAGCCCCAATGTCCTTTCTCCTCCTCGCTGTCACCCCTGTGCCACGGCGGGGTAGGAGGAGCAGGGATGAAGGGATGAATCCTCCTATCGATTCCAGGGGAACAGGATCCCTCCCTGCCCTCACCAACTCCAACTGCCTCACGCCTGGGAAGGGGATACCTTGCAAAGTTTCAAATGACTCGTGCAGGGATAAACAAGGCAGGGATAATGAAGTAAAGTGAAGAAACTCCAGGGCTAATTAGAGCTTCCAGTGCTTCTGCATCAGCAGCACTGAGGAAAGGTTGGGGCTTGATTTTGACAGTGATGTTGAATTGATACTGCTGCTGTTTAATGCCATTTTCCTCTCCAGCAGCTTCAGCCCCGTGGTTGGTTTTTGACATTGTTTCTCTCTGAGATCATTGATTTTGAATGCCATTGATATCAAACAGAGTTAATTTTACTTAGAGAGAGTGGCTGGGAGCCTGGCCCTGCCTAGCTGGGGAAGGCTTGGTGTTGATTGCTTCAATAGATAAGGGTCTGAAAGGTAGTGATATTTAAATATTTAAATGGGATATTATCTCTTAGTCTAGGAAAATCCCAAGGCTTTCTGAAGTCCTGATGAGTCTCTGAGTTTCATTGTTAGTGTGTTTAAGAGAAATATCATGTTCTGCCCATCAATATTGAACAGAGGCATATTTCTATAGAATTAAATATTACTGAGGGCTCTGTGTTACCTTTTAGGTTCTTAGGTGATTAAAACATTCATTTCTGAGACAGAAAGAGTCCATTTCAGATGAAACATTTTTCCCTGGTTTAATTTAAAGCACAGCCTCTTTGCCTGACCCCTATTTTCATAACACGATAATTTTATCCCGTGTTGATTGTCTCATTTTTGAGAGGTGGTATTGCACTTATAAATCACTTTCTAAAATACCTAAAGAAAAAAAAGAAGAGGGGGATTTATTAAGCAGCTTCTCTGTGTCTGAAATAATTTATTTTGGAGTAGTCCTTGGGAAATGTTCTCTTTCTTACTTTATGGTACTGTTTTACAAATGCAGCTCGGTGATGATAAATCAGGGCCGAGCCACAGAAGATAAGAAGGGGACTTAGTGGGCTGTAAATGTAGAATAGAGAGATTAAGATTTGTTTGCCCCTTACCACAAAAAATAAAAAATGTCCAGTGAACCCTGAATTTCCCAGGTGAGAGTGAACTGAAGCTGTTCCCTTTTGGGCTGTGTTACATCTTCAGTGGTCCCAGCAGCAAAGGGGTCAGGGAGGGAGCTGTGTTGCTGTTTTAGAATTAAATCCTGCCTTATGCACCCATCACAGCCTTATTTCCACTGAAGGGTGACACTTTCTGTCCCTTTTGGTGAGGAATCAAGTCCCCTTTGTCTCCCCCCAGTCTCCCTTTGCTGCAGCAGCAGCCTGGGAGGGTCCCAGGGCGCACCTGCAGCTCCTGGGGGTGCTGAGGGAGCAGCACCTGCACATCAGGGCACAGAAGAATCCTGGAGAGAAAACACAATTTAAACTCACCTGGTTAATACCTAATAGCACCTTCCAGTGCCTACAGGGACTCCAGGAGAGCTGGAGAGGGACTGGGGACAAGGGATGGAGGGACAGGACACAGGGAATGGTTCCCACTGCCAGAGGGCAGGGATGGATGGGAGATTGGGAATTAGGAAGTGTTTTCTGTGAGGGTGCTGAGGCCCTGGCACAGGTGCCCAGAGCAGCTGTGGCTGCCCCTGGACCCCTGGCAGTGCCCAAGGCCAGGCTGGGCAGGGCTGGGAGCACCTGGGACAGTGGAAGGTGTCCCTGCCATGGCTGGGGTGGAATGAGATGGGCTTTAAGGTTCCTTCCAACCCAAACCATTCTGGGGCTTGTTTGCCAACACTTCCAGAAAGAGAGGGACGATTTCACCCAGGCAGTGATGGGAGGCCAGTCTGGAGTGAGCCCTGCCTGCTCAGAGCTCAGAGTGCAGAGGTTTTGGGTTTGTTCCAGGACCAGCCCTGCTGATGCAAATGCTGGAGCTGGAGCCTCTCCCCTCCCTGCTGTAGCTCACACAGGTTTTTGCACACACAGCTATTTCCTGCCTTGGTTGCCATGTCTGTGTGTTTGAATACAATGAGAAACAACGAGCAATTCATGGTAAAATGTTTAGACATTGGCTAGATTTCTGCTCTAAAAATGTAACTTGAGCCTTAGGATTTTTTTAAGTCAAAAAGAAAAAAAGTGAACAAACATCTAACTATTGATAAGACATGAGCCAGGACTCACTGAGAGCCATAGGATTGGTATTTTTTCCCTGAGAGCTCAGAAGTGAATAAAGAAAATCCAGCTGCAGGTTGCTGTCCCCTGTGTGTGTGTCTTTTCCTGGCATGTCCTACATTACCCTCAGACTGCATTAAACCTCCCAGTGCCTCTCAAGGGTTACCCTACTGCTCCCACTGTGCAGGTGACCAGCCCCAAGGGACTTTAATCAGCACAGAAATTCCCATGGCAGGACAGGAGCTGGGAGTGGAGGAGGATTTGCTGTGTGCCAGGCCCTGCTCCTGGCTCCAGCTCACCCACGGGCTGTCAGATGGAGACCCTGGAAACCCCAAACCCAGCATCCCTTCTGTTTGCTCTGGGCTGTCACATGGAGACCCTGGAAACCCCAAACCCAGCATCCCTTCTGTTTGCTCTGGGCTGTCACACAGAAACCCAAATCCAGCATCCCTTCTGTTTGCTCTGGGCTGTCACACAGAGACCCTGGAAACCCCAAACCCAGCATCCCTTCTGTTTGCTCTGGGCTGTCACATGGAGACCCTGGAAACCCCAAATCCAGCATCCCTTCTGTTTGCTCTGGGCTGTCACACAGAGACCCTGGAAACCCCAAACCCAGCATCCCTTCTGTTTGCTCTGGGCTGTCACATGGAGACCCTGGAAACCCCAAACCCAGCATCCCTTCTGTTTGCTCATCCCTGCAGCAGCACCACCCAGAGCACCCTCCACACCCCTGTTACCATGATATATTCTGAAAAATCCCTTCGCCAGGATTTCTTCTCCTGGGAAGCTTCAGCTTCTCCATGTTTTGCTGCTTTGGAATGTGATTTGGAGAATTGTTTATCCAGCATGTGAATTGTTTTAATTTAATGACCAATCATGGTCCAGCTGTTTCAAGGCTCTGAGGAGTGACGTGTTTTTATTATTTTCTTGTTAAACCTTCTGATGTATCCTTTCCTCTTTCCTTAGTATAGTTTTAGTATATCATTTATTTAATTATATAAAATAATAAATATATTAAAAAATAATAAATCAGCCTTCTGAGAACTTGGAGTCAGATTCTCATCTCTTCCCTGATCCCTTACAACACCACACACCCCGACTTGGATCTGCCCATGGACCAGCTCCACATTTCCATGCCATGGCTCTTCACTGCTCTTTCTGTCACTTCATTTCCTCCTTTTTTCCCCCACCCATGAATTTTTAGAAATTAAGGGAGTTTTCAAACCCTGAATGGGGTGCAGGTTGCTGCAGAGCAGGGAAGCAGGAATGGATGGACAAGAGTAGGCAAAGAGTTGGACAGGATGTGATGAGTGAAGATCTGCTGAAGGGGTGAGGGAGGGCTGGAGAGGAGGCAGAGCTGGCTCATTTTGGGAAGGTTTGTTGGTTTTGGGGTTTTTTTTTGTGTTGATGACAAGAAACAGAGAAAATTCTTACTGCAGAGGAATTTTCTTTTCTAGTGATGTCTCTTTTCCTGTGGGATAAAAGGAAGGGAAAGAGGAGGAATGGCAGGAGGGAGGGAAAATAGGAGAGGTGTGACTGTCACTGAGAAATGGGAGTAATTAGGGAAAAATAATCAAAGAGGGGAAAAAACCCATGTTTTCCTTGGGAAGAGAATAACTTAGCTCACTGTGAACATCCCAGCAGCAGCTGAGCCTCCCTGGGATCCACAGGGAGTTCTGTTGGGCTGGGATCACACTGGGGTGGGATTTGGGGCTTTGGGAAAGCAGGGGAGGGGGCAGAGATGTGCTGTGGATCAGTGGGGAGGTGGGTGAGAGCTGGGTTAAGGAGCTGCTGGGAATAAATGAGATTTCAGAGTGGATTTGGCAGAACATTTTTGACAGAAACAAAGGGCGATCAAGGTCAGAGCCCAGGAATGTCCAACACAGCACAAAAATATTTCCATAAATATTGGATAGCAGCCAGGAGGGCTGGGGGTGCCTCTGCTTATCAGGTGGGGGGAACCAGGAGCCCCAGCCTGGGGGAACAGCACTGCCCAGAGCCCTCCAGCACTGCTCCAGGACCCCAAAACTGTGCTCCCCCAAGCCTGGCCACAGGATGCATCAAGAAGCAGCCACCCTGCTTCCTCCTGCTCTGCCCTGGCCAGGGGCAGTGTGGGCACAGCCATGCATTTCTGCAGGTGGCTGCATCCTGTAGGGCATGTGGCTGCATCCTTTAGGGTATCTGGCTAGCATCCTTTTGAGCATGTGGTTGCATCCTTTTGAGCATGTGCCCAGCATCCTTTAGGGCGTGTGCCCAGCATCCTTTTGGATATGTAGCCAGCATCCTTTTGAGTTTGTGGCTAGCACCCTTTAGGGCATGTGGCTGCATCCTTTAGGGTACCCTTTTTGGCATGTGGCTGCATCCTTTTGGGCATGTGGCTAGCATCCTTTAGGGCATCCTTTAAGGCATGTGGCTGCATCCTTTAGGGCATGTAGCTAGCATCCTCTTGGGTATCCTCTTGGGCATGTGGCTAGCATCATTTTGGGCATCCTTTTGGGCATGTGCCCAGCATTCTTTTGGGCATATGGCTAACATTGTTTAGGGCATTCTTTTAGGTATGTAGCTAGCATCCTTTAGGGCATGTGGCTAGCATCCTTTTGGGCATCCTGTTGGGCATGTGCCCAGCACACTTTTGGGCATGTGGCTAGCATCCATTAGGCATGTGGCTATACCATCCTTTTGGGCATCCTTTTGGGCATCCTTTTGGGCATATGGCTAGCACCCTTTTGGGCATGCTAGCACCCTTTTGGGCATATGCCCAGCATCCTTTTGGGCATCCTTTTAGGTATGTAGCTAGCATTTTTTGGGCATATGGCTAGCATCCTTTAGAGCATGTAGCTAGCACCCTGTTGGGCATGTGCCCAGCACCCTTTTGAGCATGTAGCTAGCACCCTTTTGAGCTTGTGGCTAGCATCCTTTTGGGCATATGCCCAGCATCCTTTTGGGCATCCCTTTGGGCATGTGGCTGCTCCTGTGAGCCAACATGAGCTTTGTAGGTGTAACAGAGCTGGCTGGACAGACTGACACCTCTCCCTGTGTCTGCCTCTTCCCATTGCTTCTCACGTTGAGAGATTTTTGTGGCTCCTCTAAAGGCACTAACATTTCCTTCACCACACTGGGGTGCCTTTTTATGCTCACAGCAAGCTGGTGCAAGGGCAGAAAGGCTTCAGGCACAGCCTGAAAGGTTTCGTTTCAGTTTGTTGAGTGGAACGGAGTTATTTGAAAAATACTGAAAATCCTCTGAGGCAAGAAGGAACATCCATGGTGTAAAATGTCACATTTCCAGTGAGCTGGGGAACCTGTTTAGGTAGAGGGTAAATGGTGAATGGGGGTGAATTTAGAAGGTGAGTGCTACCCTGAAATTCCACAAGTTTTCAGTTGACTTTGAACAGCTGCCTCCCAACACAACGGGGCTTTGGTGTGGAACAGAGAGGAGAGCAGTAAAACAAACCAGCAGGAACCCAGCTGCCTGTGTCCCATGTGAGAAATGGAACAAAAAGAGCTGGGATGGGCATTCCTGGGATGCTATAAGCTCCAAGAACAAGCTTGGTCATCAGCCTAGAGTGAGGTTGTTCTGTTACACCATGATGTTTTCTGAAAAATCCTCTTTGCCCAGAATTTTCTTCTGGGAAGCTGAGAAGCCTCAGAGAGGAATGAAAACAATAATTACCTGATTGCTGCTGCTGTGTTGGCTGCTTTGGAATGTGGCTTGGACATTGTTTACCAACAGGTGAATGTTTGATTGGTTCCATGTGAATTGTTTTAATTTAATGGCAAATCATGGTCCAGCTGTGTTGAGGCTCTGAGGAGTCATGGGGTTTTATTTATCATTCTTGTGAAGCCTGCTGATGTCTCCTTTCTCTGTTTCTTTACTATAGTTTTACTATAGCATTCTTTTAGCATAATATATCATATCATATCATAAAATAATAAATCAGCCTTCTGAGAACATGGACTCAAGTTCTCATCTCTCATCTCATCCTGGGGACCCTCACAAACACCACAGTCCTGCAGGAAGATTGCAAGGCCAGGACCCAGATTGCTCCAAACCCCATCCAAACTGGCCTGGGACACTTCAGGGATGGGGCAGCCACAGTTGCTCAGGGCAACCTGTGGCAGATTTTACCACCCTCATTGTAAAACACTCATTATGCCAATTAAATATTGTCACCCAAACCAAGTAAGATGTACCAGCTTTTCCTCCAGGCTGTTGGAAATCTGCGATCCCAGCAGGCAGAGTGGTTTACATGCTGTGGGCAAATCTTTCCAATGCATCAATATTTCAATAATTTTGAGTCACTGCTTGCTAAAATAAGTTATTTAAAATAATCCATACCCCAGTGCAGTGTACAGGCAGCACTGCCCTTCAAAGCAAGTTGCTGCTCTTCAGAAGAGCCTTTATAAATAAACAAACCAACAAGAGCATTGCTCAGGTCACCAGCAGCAAAAACTTCCCTGAGTTCCCCTTGTTTCAGTCCTGGATAAGTTTTCCCTGGCAATTCTGTGCTGTGAGCTTTAAGGTTTTGACTAATTTGGCTTTCTGTTTATTAATGTTTCAGTATTTAACAACTAAACTCCCAAACATGAGGTGGAAAATGGTAATAACACAACCCTACATGAAGGGTTCTTTGTATTAAGCAGAGCCCTGTTTGCAATTCCCTGCTAGTGTTTTTCTCAGAGGCAATAAATGAAAGAAATATGTCTTTTTAAATTTTATAAAACTCAGAAAAATGGTTTTAAACAGCTTTTCCTCACCTTCTATAATTATTTATTTTCAAACAGTCCTTCAGGGTAATGTTCCGTTTTCTTATTTCACACTCCTTTTTCTCATAAATGAACCATCACTTCAATAAATCATTATGAAAACAGAGACTAACACAAACCCTGAAAGGTTGAAAGATTTATGTAACACATTTATGTTTTCCATTTTCTCATTCTGGTACTCCACTGCTAAAGCTAAGCTAATAAAAGCTGCTATTAATATTTCTTGTTGCCTGGCAACCACTGAGAGGGAGTAATAGCTTTAGCTAGAAAAATAGATGACCGATAAGGAAAAATTCAATTCTTTTATTATCTCAAGGGAAAATGGGCTTTTACTGGAACATTATGATGTACGAGTGTGAAGTTGAATACAAAGGGTATTTTTTCAGTTGTTTTTCTATTTTTAATGAACATTATTTTACCTTCACAAACTCGTTTAAGTCATTTGCCCCACCTACTTGTGAGCTTAATTTAGCAACACCCACACACTCTTCTGGCTCTAAGTATCTGTTGGCATTTTCATTTGGAAGCCCCTTCCCTCCTTGCCTCCCCCCGGGCTGGAGGGCTTGGTCATAAAATTTCACTCCAGGTCGGAACCTGGCAGACAAGATCCAAAATCAAAGAGTAAATTGTTCTTGTGTGTGTGCTCAGAACTGGCTTGCTCAGAGGCAGGGGCTTGTGTGGAGAGGTGTTTTCTGAAGTTTGAGGTGTGCTGGCTGGGCTGGCTGTGCTCAGGGAGAGCAGCAGCCACTGCTGGCGCTGGGGGTGCCAGGGCAGGGCCTGTGGGCATGGATCCCTCTGGGAACACCAGGGCTGGGCATGAACAGGTCAAAAACAGCCCTTGGAGGAGGGTTTGAGGGTGAGAGCTGGGCATGTGTGTGTGCCCAGTGACCCCCAAGCCCTGGGCTGATCCCCCAGTGTGGGCAGCAGCACAGGGGATTCTGCTCCTCTGCCCCTGTGCTCAGGTGAGACCCCACCTGCAGAGCTGTCCCAGCCCTGGCCCAGCACAGGAGGGACCTGGAGATGCTGGAGAGAGCCCAGAGGAAGCCACAGAGATGCTCCAAGGGCTGGAACCCCTCTGGACCCAGGCTGGGAGAGCTGAGGGTGCTCGCCTGGAGAAAAGAAGGATCCAAAAGACCTCAGAGCCCCTTCCAGGGCCTAAAGGAGCCTGTAAAAATATGGGGATAGACTTTTAGATTTTTAGATAGCAACAGGACAAGTGGGAAAGATTTCAAACTGAGAGTTGGTTTAAATTAGATATAAGGAAGAAGTTTTTTACAGCAAGGGTGGGCAGGCCCTGGCACAGGTGCCCAGAGCAGCTGTGGATGCCCCTGGATCCCTGGCAGTGTCTAAGGCCAGGCTGGACAAGGCTTGGAACAGCCTGGGACAGTGGAAGGTGTCCCTGCCCATGGAGGGTTGGACTAAATGACCTTTAAAGATCTATTCCAACCCAAACAATTTTACAATTCCATGAATACAGATCCTGTTCTGTGGGAGAGGTCCTCCCTGAGTTTCCCAGTCATCCTGGACAACAGCAGAAGCTCCTTGTGGAGCAGCAGCCCCTCTTTTCACAGGGCTGAGGCAGCTTCTGCCTGGTCCCTTGCCAAGTGAGAGAGCTGGGGGGATGTGGGTCAGTCTCAGAGAATAGCAGAGCTTGTGAGGACTGGGCTGTGCAGGAGGGCAGGGAACCTGAGGAACCTGGATGGATGTGTGCTTGGTCTTCAGGTTCACCCATGGGTATCCCATTTCTGAGATCTCAGTAACCAGGGTGTCATGATGCACTTTTCACACAAGGGAACTGTTGTGACAGCTGAGAAGCAAAGCAGATGTGGGCTTTGCTGGGTAATGAAAGAATTTCTCCATGAACAAGGAAAAGGAAGAAGACAAGGTGTCACTTGAACTGGCAGGGGGTGACTGTCACCTGCCAGGCTGGGAATCTCACATGGAAATCTCACATGGGAATCTGCTTTTTTTCCTGGAAAGCCCTCACAGCCACCTCTCTGCAGGAGAACTCCTCAGCAGGAGATCCCTTCCAACCCAAACCATCCCAGGGGTCTATGTCCCAGAGCAACGGGATGCAGGAGAGATTTCAGATATTCTCTTACCCACAGCACCATATCATACCTGCAGGAAGGGCCCTGTGATGCCTTGGGAAGGCTGACATAGAACAGAGACTGGACAGAGCTAAAGAATAAAGCAGGGATTTATTAGAAGACCTCAGTGGATCCACCTTGGGCAGCACAAGAGCTCAGCCAGGGCTGCACCCAAGATGAACCAAAATGGTCCCAAAATGCACAATTGCTCACAGGGTCTCTCACTTTGATCAGTTCTGCTCCATTTGCACATTGCAGTTCATTGTCCCATCCCAGCTTTAGCCCAGGCAGTCCCACCCTGCTTGTTTTTCTCTCTCCAACCCACGGTGTTTGTGCTCTTGGGCTGAGATTTGGATCATTTGTCCTTGGTGCCCAGCTGGAGCAGGAATTGTTTTGTCTCCCTGCTCTGTGCACAGAGCTCACCATCCCCTCATATGAAGCTCAGAATTACACACTAAAGCAGCACAGAATGTGAAAAATAGAAAAGCTAAACCTGAGGCATCACCTGCACCGTGAACTAACGTGTTTGTGTATTTAAGCCTGGCTGCAGATTTGTCTCTGCTGCCTGTGCCCCTTTGGTTTTAGGCTGCAAACTGGGTCCTTATCTTCCTGTACTCATCCCTTGGCCAGGAACCAGCAGGTCCCATCCCGAGGTGCACCTGCTGCTCTCAATGAACCAGCAGCTCTTCTTCACTGTTTGCATTCCCCCCTTTTAACTATTCCATGAAAATTCATCCCCCTAAACTTTCCTTTCCTCTCCTTGAGTTGGTCCCTCTCCCTCTGATAAGCCAGTACCCTGGGGACAGTCCCAGTAGGGAAAGTCCCTTATCAGCCATACAATCCTAGGGGAGGGCACAGAGTGGGACAATCCCCCTCGTTCCTTCCTCGCCTGCCATTAAGCTCTGGTGACACAATTTGCTTTGCTTTCACAGCACTTTCAGAGAGCCCCAACTGCACTTAAAGCTGTGCTTAAGCAAACTCACATGGAGCTCAAATAACTCCAGTAAATGTGTTCAAGGAATGGGATGGATCTTTTTTAGGATCTGATGTGTTTGTCTCTAGTGCACAGACATGCTGGTGGATGTCTGTTCTTAGCCCAGTTTTAACTCTTTAGGTTTAGGCCATGTCCACCTTTGGGGTGATTTTTTTTTTCTCCTTAGCAAAAAATCCCACTTCAGCAATTTTCCTGGGTGAGGGTAAAAATCCATTTTGCCCCATCAAAAAAATCCTACAAATGAGAACGTGCAACATGCTTTGCAAATGAACTAGAGAGTTTCTCTGAGTCTGGAATGTGTCTTTGGGGAAAAAGTGTCCCAGAATGGGCAATTCCCCATTTCCTGGTGGAGGATTTGCCAGCTCAGCCCCAGGAGCTGGAACACCTGTGCTCTGGAGCCAGGCTGGGAGAGATGGGAGTGCTCACCTGGAGAAGAGAAGAATCCAACAGACCTCAGAGCCTCTTCCAGGCCTAAAGGAGCCTATGAAAAATATGGAGATAGACTTTTAGGCTTTTATATTGGAATAATACCAATATAGCTGGATGGGACGTGCCTGAGCTTGTCTGGCCCTTGGTGCTGAACCAAACAGCGGCGCTGTGGTGTTTGACCCCACAGACACTTTGGGCTGGCTGGGTGTGTGGTGTTTGACCCCACAGACACTTTGGGCTGGCTGGGTGTGTGGTGTTTCACCCCACAGTCACTTTGGGCTGGCTGGGTGTGTGGTGTTTCACCCCACAGACACTTTGGGCTGGCTGGGTGTGTGGTGTTTCACCCCACAGACACTTTGGGCTGGCTGGGTGTGTGGTGTTTGGCCCCACAGACACTTTGGGCTGGCTGGGTGTGTGGTGTTTCACCCCACAGACACTTTGGGCTGGCTGGGTGTGTGGTGTTTCACCCCACAGACACTTTGGCCTGGCTGGGTGCTGCACTTGGCACGTGGGGACAGGTCCAGGCCTGCAGGAGCTCTGGTGGTGCTTCCCCCCATAACAGGGGCTGCTCCTCAGGTTTCCCTCTGTGGAGAAGCTTTGAGGCCATGGTGAAGGAAAGGAGTCGGTTCTGATGGAGGGTTTGGATCCAGAGCTTTATTCTGGCCCTCAGGCCTCTGAATGCAGCAGCAGCTCCAACAGAACTCCCTGAGCCCGTGGCTGCTGCTCCTTTGAACCCCGGGCAGAGGGGCAGGGAAGGGGCAGGGAGCCACCAAGCAGGGACAGGAGGGGAGGGACAAAGGGACAAAGGACACCTGGATGGCCCAATGCCCCCCAGGGGTAGAGGGCATCCTGTCAATCTGCCAATCACTCGATGCCTTCTGGAGTGCCAGGACTGACAGACAGTGCTGGGAGGGGAAAGGAGAGGAGACTGACACACCTGGGAGGGAATTGTCAGGGGAGGGACCCGAGGTTCTGGGGTAAACCCTGAAATCACAACACAACACTTTTAGTTAGCAATAGGACAATTGCAGGAGGAGGAGGAGGAGGAGGCTCACTGTGAGCAGCGCCTGTGTATCAGCAGTGTAATTAAAATATCAATTACACCGTGCTGACAGTGTGCCAAAGAACTGCCTCTCGTGTGTGCACTAAACTTCATCACTCCAAAGTCTCCTCACAAGACCTGACGTAGTCGTGGTGCCAAACACAACACGAGCCCAGCCTTGCTAAAGCACAGCTGAGATATTACTCTGTGCAATGGTGCCGTGCTCCAGAGTTGGTATCATGTTCTGGAAATTATCTTTTAATGTACCATTTGTATTGCTGAGAAATGTCACTTACTTTGCAGAACGTCTCACCGGCATAAAACCTAAGATTTATTCCTGTCATTTTTTTGTCTCCTCTGCCATGTTGATAATAAGAAGTCTATTTTATGTGCGTAATGCCTGTGTCAGTTTTGAAATTTGGGGTTTCGTGAAAGACAGTGGTATAAATAAAACATGATATAAATTAAAAATATAGTGGAAAATAAAATCTCTGAATTACGGGAGCAGATGAGATGAATGCAGCGTGAAGGAGGTTTGCAGAACAATATCAAATAACTCCAGTAAATATGTTCAAGGAATGGGATGGATCTTCTTTAAGATCTGCTTCTGATCTCAGATGTGTTTGTCTCTAGTGCACAGACATGCAGGTGGATGTCTGTTCTTAGCCCAGCTTTAACCCTTTAGGTTTAGGCCGTGTCCACCTTTGGGGTGAAATTTTTTCCTCCTTCTTAGCAAAAAATCCCACTTCAGCAATTTTCCTGGGTGAGGTTAAAAATCCTTTTGCTCCCATCAAAAAAAAATCCTGCAAATGAGAACGTGCAACATGGTTTGCAAATGAACTAGAAATTTGGAAGAGAGTTTCTCTGGAGTCTGGGATGTGGCTTTAGGGAAAGAGTGTCCCAGCATGGGCAATTCCCCATTTCCTGGTGGAGGATTTGCTAGCTCAGCCCCAGGAAATGGAGCTGGGGTTTGGATGGGCTTTTCCCCAGCCACTTGGCCTCTGGTGTGCTCTGGGATCATCTCCATAAATAATTTGTAAAAGCACAGGAAATTGTGTCAAAAGTAGGCATGAGGAAAGATAAAAAATATTGAATAGATAAATAATGGTCAGAAAGTGTTGGGATTACCCTTGTTCATGCTGACTAATCTGAGGCATTGTGAAATATCTTGCCTTTAGTTGCAGCATGACATAAACGATGGCAGATCATCTCTGCTTAAAGACTGGTTGTCTTTGATGCAACGATTTAAGGTGTGTTTGAACCTCAGGGATCCCAATCCCTATGGGAACAGTAGGTAAAGTGAACAATTATGTGTTTCCAGGGACTCTCTACTTATCAGGACATGGGTTTCAGCAGCAGCCAGGGCTCTGTTTGTGTGCCAGAACTGCAAAATGTTCATGTGAGAGCTGCAGGCAGGATCTTCCTCCTTCCTTGAAGTGTTGGACATGGCTTAGACCAACCTAGTCTGGTGGAAAATGTCCCTGTCCATGTCAGGAGAGTGGAACTAGATGAGTTTTAAGGTCCTTTCCAACCCCAACCATTCTGTGATTCCTTTGCCTCTTGCTGAATGTACTCAGCCCTCTCTCAGCTGATTAACTAGAAGCTGCTTCAGCCTCCCCAAAATGCTGCCTTTGTGCCTTATTTAGTACATGTGACCAATGGCACAGGTCATCTGAGGGCTTGGTTTTGTTTGGCTCACACAAAAGAAAACAGAGGCATTTCCAGGCAGGGATAATCCCCCAGGCACGTGTCCCTGCACCTTCTCCTGCTCCCATTCCTGCTCCCTGACTGTGCCACCAAAGCTGGGCTTTCACTGCCACCTCTGGACTCACAGCAGGGCCCTAAGGTGAGGAAGGAGGTTGTGCCAAGGAGATGGAGCTCCCTGCATCCTCCTGCAGCTTGCACCATCTGCCCCCCTTGTTTGCAGTCCTTCTGCCCCATGTTTCTCCCCTCTTTTCTCATTTCCATGGGAATAACGAGATGGGGTGGCTGTGAGTTCAGTGCCAATGCAAAGAGCCTCCAAAAGACAAGTGAAGGGTTTTAATTCTCATCATAATCTCTGCCACACTGTCAAATGTTCACGTTCCCATGTGTGTTCACATCCCACATCATAATGTGACATAAAGTCTTCCTTGAAGTGCATCAGAATGAAATTTTTTGCCACTTTTTAACCAGCATCACCTCTGATACAAGAAAACCCAAAGTAGCCTGTCTGGCAACTCTTTGCCATCTGTCTTGTGCATTTTGATCAATGTTGCAGCCCATCTTTAATTACCCTTATCCCTTAGATCAATCTATGTGGCCTCCCCTTGGCACAGGGTGCATTACCCTGCTCCAGCCATCACTCACTGCCCCACACAAGGAGGGGCTGTGGAACTTCGAGGTTCATTCCCAATCCCACACGTGCTCTGCTTTCCATTTCCATCTCCAAACTTTTCCAGAACTTTCAGCCCCAAATGCCTTGCAGTGACTGGTGTTGGTTCCATTCCTGCCTGGGGCAGGAGAGCACAAAAGGATGGAAATTTCCACGGCTTTTGTTTCAGCTGTAGAAGTTATGATGACTGTTCAGTGCTGTAGGTGTGTGCACGTTGAGTGAGTCTCTTTGTATTATTTCAATGGGAGCCGTTTTTAGAGGCAAATAACAGAAAGTGCTTACAATAAAAATAATGGGCTGTAACAGGCTTTGTTATGCAATGAGGAGATCAAAGAGCCACATCAGCCACTCGGCTGAGCCCGGAGTGACAGGAGGAATGGTCCCTAATTGGTAGGTAACATTTCCTCAGCTGCTAAATAGAAATGGTAATCCCAGCCCTTTCAGAGGAGTTTTCCCCTGCCAGTGGCCTCGGTGGGGTTTGCTGTGAGTGTGAGTGATGGTGCAGAGGGAGGGAGAACACAAACAGCAATCCCGAGGCAGATTTCCCTTTCTTCAACAAACACTCCCCATCTCTGCCTGCCTGTTGGGTGTGAATCTGGCAAGGTCCAGCTGCCAAATTCGGACCCCACCCCAGAGGACTGAAAGCTCTGAATGTGGGAAGCACACCCTGGGAAAAGCTCTGGCAGCCCCTGCTTCTGAGTGGTACAGGCTGAACCACTTCATATCCCCGTAGCCCTGAGAAATCAAAGTTATCATTTAAATGAAGAGTGCTTCTTGAGTCCTGCCTCTGTGAAGAGGTGTGGGATGCAATGTCAAGAGAAATTATAATGATTGCTACAGATGCAGCTTGTCAAAGAAAGAGAAAAATATTTCTGCATCTGATGCATGGCAGCGAGCCAGTTGGTAATGTTATATGTCCGAGTGTTCCACTCAGGCTCTGCTGGCAGGAAAACATTCCTTAATGCTCTGCCTGGCTGTTCCATTCGTCTCCCAGCTCTGCAGAATCCCATTAGGAACCTTCAGTTTCCACCGTGGAAATTGTTTGGTCTGTGCTGAGGGCAGCACGAGGAGGGAGCCCGGTATTGCTGCAATCCCTCAGCACCCACAGCTATTGCCAGCTGGATTTCTCACTTAGCCCTGCTGCTCTGGGCATCCCTCACCAGGGGTCCAGCTGTCCTGGAAGCTGCAGCAGGCAGCTGTGGGACACCAGGGTGCTGCTGGAGGGAGTGGGATCTGCTCCCTTTTCCCAGGGCTGGCCCCGATGTGTTTTGTCCAAAGCCTGGGTATGAATTTGGAGTTAAAGAGCCCAAAGGTGGGTATGAGTGATCAACATGGGCAATCCTGTGTCACCAGGACTGTCCCAACATGTGCTGGACATGGTTTCCCCCATGGACACATGTCTGGTCCCTGTGGAAATGGGCAGCAGGGCAAGTGGAGCTGATGGAAGTGGAAGTGGCAAACTGGGAGGAACATTTCTTCTCCTTGTGCTCCTCCTGAGGCAGAGCTGGATGAAATCAGGGCACTTTGAGGTGTTGCCACCAAAAAAGGGACTAGCAAAGGGTCAGGGAGTGGCTGCTCTGGACCAGAGCATTTTCTGACCAAACCAGGACATTTTCTGTAAAGCGTTTTTTGCCAATCTCTTCCATTCTTGATGTTATTTGCAAACACAAGAAAAAGCAGTGATTAAAGACTCGTGCACCTCATGATTTGTGGGGGTCTCTCCAGGGTTTGTCATTACTCTGGATGCTCTGTTGTTTATGTTTTTGCATTAACGATGCTGAATGTAGGCAGTGAGGGATAAAACTGGAGGGTGACACAAAGAAATTGGACATATTTGGGACAGGAGAAAGGAAACTCATAGAGATGTGAGCATAGGAGGGAAATGGACTGCAAGATTGCAAAGGCAGTTTGTTCAGAGTTGATAAATGTGGAATTAATGCTTCTTGAGGAGAAAAAAAAAAATCACTATTCATAAAGCTTGCAGTGCTCTGGACTGACTGCCAGAAAGAACTTCAGAAAACCTTGGGTAGGGATAGAGGACAGGAGAAACTCATGGAGGGGGTGGTTTGGAGATTTGTACACTCTGTACTGTGCTGGTCATCCCTTCTCAGGCAAGAGGGAGAAAAAAGAGACTCAAAGAATAGAAACAGAAATTATTATGGATATGGAAAGATCTCTGCAATGACAGATGCTCAGTTTAAGAGGGAGGCAAATAAAGGAATTGAATGCATAAAAGTGCATGGAATACATAAGTGAAAGCAGCTACATCAGGAAACTTCATGGGAGTCGAGATTTTTTTGGAATTTCAAAGCAATAAAAGGGAATACTTTTGTCTACACAGGCAAGGATAAACACTGTGACTTGCTAAGAGTAAGGGTGAAAATGAAAATGCCAAAGAGATAGTTTTAAATGCTTATGGATCTACCAAAAACATGGGGAGTTGCTGTAGCAGATGTTAAAATGTGTGTTGGTGGAGAGGTGGAGCTAGTTATACATAATAAATCCAGAGCTGACTTCTGGCTGGAGTTAATCTGAAGCTGGGAGCACCACGTCCCATCTCAGCTGTATTGTGTCTCATTCCAGGGAAGGTGGGGTGGAATGGGACCATCTCTGCTGTGGGCTCCTGGGAGCCCCTTACATGTCCTGGTTTTGCCATAGAATATTGTTAAAAACCAGTGGCTGAATCATCTCTGGCTCCAGTGTTACACAGAAATGCAAGCAATGTTGTTTCCCTGTGCACCCAAACCCTGGATCCTCTTTTCCTTGACAGGGTAGGAGTGGAGATTTGGGCACATTCCCAAATTAAACTTCATAGTATTAATAACTCCTTATTACTGAAAACATTTTTAATAAATCTCATCAACATCACCTTCTCTAACATAGAGAGGTCTGTCCCAATACTTTTATTCCAATTCCCAGTGCTGCCAACCCCTTGGGACAGAGCAGCCTTCCTGAACCACCTCTTTGAAGGTGCACTTTCCACATGGGCCTGGCTTGCCCTGGTGCCTCAGGTTTGAGCTTTTATATTTTTCACATTCTGTGCTGCTTTAGTGTGGGGGTCTGGGTTCATATGAGGGGATGGTGAGCTCTGTGCACAGAGCAGGGAGACAAAACAATTCCTGCTCCAGCTGGGCACCAAGGACAAATGATCCCAATCTCAGCCCAAGAGCACAAACCCCGTGGGCTGCAGAGAGAAAAACAAGCAGGGTGGGACTGCCTGGGCTAAAGCTGGGATGGGACAATGAACTGCAAGATGCAAATGGAGCAGAACTGATCCCAGGGACAGACCCCATGCCCTGTTGTGCATTTTGGGGCCATTTTGGTTCATCTTGGGTGCAGCCCTGGCTGGGCTCTTGTGCTGCCCAAGGTGGATCCATGGAGGCCTTTTAATAAATGCCTGCTTTATTCTTTAGCTCTGTCCAGTCTCTGTTCTAGGTCAGCCCTCACAAGGCATCAGCACCTGCAGGACTGGCCTCTGGAAGAGCCCAGCTCTAGTTGTTAGCACAGGTTTTGTGTTCTTGGTGCACAACATCCATCTGCCACTGCCAACCCACCTGCTCCACCACAGAGTGTTTCTGCCCAGTGCTGGAGACAATCCCTCTCACAGCTCCAAGTTTCACGCTGGTTGGGATTTTCATGGCAGATTTCCAATTCTAAATCAGTTCTCTGTGTCTGTCCTAGAGACTCTCAGATTATTTCAGCCTGTGTTTTATAGCAGCAGTCTGTTTGCATTGATCTGGGGGAGGAGGAGGCACGTTTACATGCAGGAAAATCACTTCCCTTGCAAAATGAGTCTTGTCAACTTTCACGTTCCCAACAACATCCAGTCCTGGTGAGAGAAGAAAATGGGATACCTGGGACACAGTCCCTGCCCAGCTGTCCCACAAACAACCCAAAGCTGGGATCAGTAACTGAAATTGAGCTTTTGCATTGATTTCTGTAGGGGGATACAGTATGGGTAAATGAAGGTGGTGTAAAATGTAACTCTTAACCCAATGAGTTGCAGCTGAACCAATTACTAAAGATTAGGAGCAGGCCTGATGTTAACAGGCCACACCTGTAGCCAAAAAGAACAGTGTTATAAAAGAGTGGATTGGCGGGATCAGGAGTCAGGTGACTACTGCAAGGACCTGGAACAGTCAGTGCTTAGAGGAGGTGCCTGTGAGAAACATCCAGGAGGTATGAAACTCTGGTGATAGGGAATCCTTGCACTATAATGATAATAGAACTCCTAATGTGTAAGACAACAAATTTCCATGGCTTGGCACCCTGATGAGGTGGAAGGTGCCTGCCCTCTCACCCAGCATGGTGAGGCAGGGGCAGGTCACTGCTCAGCCTCCACTCCAGCTGAGGCCAGCTTGGTTGGTGGTGTTGGCTCATTCTCTTCTTTGGGAAATCTGCTCCTTTTTAAGCTCATTTCTCATGGTGGCACTGGGTGGGATTCTTGGGGTTGTCCTGTGAAATGTCAGGAGTTGGACTTCAGTGATCCTTGTGGCCCCTTCCAGCTCAGGATCCTCTATAATCCTACTCAGGTAGGATTTGTGGCTAGCACAACCTCACTCCCCTTATAACTGCCCCATAAGGAAATACATTTGGGGTTGGTTTTCCTCTAACAGAGCTGAGGGTACAATTAGGCCCCTTCTGTGGGATGTGGGAGGTGGTGAGTCCAGAAATAAGCCACATTATGGAGATCAGAGCTTCTGTGGACATTGAGCAAATATTTGCTGGCGACAGAAATATCTTCATGGCCCAAGAAGTTACTCCAGGGCTTTCCTGGGGTGTCTTAGATGCCAGGCAGCTGTAGGTAAAGACAAAGGTTGATTTTAAGGTCTCCATACTGCAGGCTGAAGGATGGAAAGATCTGTGCTTATGGATCCCCTTATTTCCCCCATTCCATCAGCTCACCAAGAGGACCCAGCACTTCTTGCTCATCTTTGCCCTCCTCAAGGGGTTCATTTCTTCTTCATCCATCTGCCTGTTAAACCAGAATTTCAGCCCCCTCACAGAGGCCAGGAGATGCTCTACAGCATCTACAGAGAATCTGAGAGTTGGCCTAAGAATTAAACCCAAACAGCAGAGACCAAGGCAGAAAAAAAGGGGGTTAAATCCTTCTACCAAAGCAAATACTGAATTGGTGGAGTCCTGCTTGTGCCAGGAATCCCTACTACTTGTTCCAAGAACATCACAAGGTGGATTAGACATCCCTGTCCCACCTGGGGTATGGCTGATTTTGAAAGTCCTTCTTCTGTATGTAGTTCTGCCATGGCCATGCTGGTTTACAAGGCAGAAATGCAGTTCCTGGAGGGCTGGAAGCCCGAGTTCAGCACAAAGCATTTTACCCTGGTGAGGAAATTGTATTGATGCCAAGTGGAAGAGCAGTTCCTCTGCTAAGCAGCATGAGGTGAACATTTCCCCTGCTCACCCCATGGCTCCTTGTTTTACAGTCAAGATCTGTAAAATTAATCTGCTTGTGGAAGGGCTCCCGTGTGGAATTCTGCCAGCAATTCCAGCAAGTGGGACTTCTTTTAAAAGTGTTTTTTCTCTGGCTTCTCACAGTCACAGAACATTGATGAAATGAGACCTGATAGAGCCTCCCTGATGTGGATTTCCAAGGAATTTGGTGGAAAAGAGCCTGGATCTGCCAGGATCACACACAGCTGTGCTCAGGGCTGGTTTGTGTGTGCCTGTCTGTGCACTGATTTCAGGCCTGCACAGGAGAACTTCTCTCTGTGCCCATCCTGCCTTTTGATTTTATGCTTTGCATCTTATGCCTCAAAAATCCAGGACTAACTCGAGGCCCCTTTGACAATTTGGATTTCCTGATCCATAATGGTTGATGGGAGCTGGAATTGTTCTGAGTGACAGTTTGCTTCATTCCCTTTTGCTTTGCTTTCTCACTGAAGTAGAAAAGTCATACACAGTACAATGACTTTAGTGCAGTCAGCAGCATTTCAGCCATGCTGATTTATTTGACCCATTCACTGAGAAGTTCTGCCCTGCTCTGGAAGTGCTGGTGCCCGTGGATTTCATGTTGATTTTTTACTGTTTCCATGAGTGGTCAAAGGTTTTAGTTATTACAAGCAGGTTTTTTGCTGTTGTGTTCTCTGGGTGATGCTGGGCTCAGTTATCCAGCTGTGCTTGGAGGATGCATGGGTGGAAGTGGATCTGCCTGGAGGTTACTGCAATTTGGGACTGGGGCTCTTGCAGTGATTTTTAATCATGTTCCATTGTATTTCCATTCCTGCAGTGCTCGTGTTGTTGTTGCCACATGATCACTATAAATAGGTGTGAGGAAACAACCAGTAACGTTTTTAGCACCCAATCAATCTCTTGGCACACTCAGATGCCGTGTACACCATGAATAATAACAACTGGCCCTCAGTTATAGCTCACACTGAAGGTTCACCAGGGACAAATTAGAGGAATAACTGCAATTATGGCTGTAGCAAGATGGCTTCTTTGTAGTCCATCATCTACAGTAATTTAAAATCACGGATCATTAAAATCAATACATGTTGCAACCAGACCTTAGGAGCTCACACACACATGTCAGGCCTGTCAAAGCTGGCAGCCAAAGTTACAGGGCACAGCATTAGCTCAGGGAAGGCTGGACTTACTCTTTCCTCTAAGAAACCTTTTCCTGGTTCACTTCTTCCCTATGTTTATCACTGAGTAGGAATACAAGTATTTCATTGTAGTGGTTTTAGTTCACCAATTTGAGATTTTGCAAATTTTGAGATTTCCTGACCAGTGCACCAATGAGTGTGGTGGGTTCAGTGCTGGCCAAACCCCAGTGCACTCCCTTCCTGCTGTGAGGATTAGGAGAAAGGCAAAGCAGGCTCAAAACTTTAAAAGGCTATAAAGAAAAATTTATTAACAGTAACTAAAATAAAGAGTAACAAGAATCAGAACAAAACCTTCAGAACTCCTCCTTCCTCCAAAACCTTTTATTTCCCACTGACAAGGTAACGGAACAAAACATAAAATTTCAGTCAGTTTACCACCTCTAAAATAGTCTTTCTTCAGTTCACTTAGGGAGAGAAGTCCCTCTTGTTAATGTCATGGAGAGTTCTGAACAAGAAAAAAACAGTTCTCTCGTGGCTGTCCATTTTTTCATGAATAGCAACTGCCATTGGAAATCTGCAATTGTGAAGTCCCTCCCATTTTCCACATATAAATAATCATAGAATCATTTAGGTTGGAAAAGACCTCTAAGATCATCAAGTCCAATCATTAACCTGACATTGCCATGCCCACCACTACCCCATGTCCCAAAGATCCTCATCTCTATGGTTTTTGAATACTTGCAGGGATGATGATGCCAACATTTCCCTGGACAGTTTGTTCTGATGCTTGACTTCCCTTTCAGTGAAGAAATTCTTCCTGCTGTCCAACCTGTCCCTCCCCTAGTGCTTGAGGATGTTTCTTTACCATGAGGAAACTGAGGCCAGCTGGTCTGTACATTTAGGTGATTTCTTCAGTGCCAAAACAAGAAATAGAGAGGAAAAGAGAAATCCCCTGCCCTGGTGGAAATTGGGCCTGAGGCACTGAGTACAGACAGGGCCCTTCTTGAGTAATGAAAAGTCACTAAAACATAGCAGCTCAGAGTCCTTTGGAAAAAAAATTTCACACTGAAAAAAAAGGTTTTTCAGCCAAAGTCAAGAATAAGATTCCCAAGAGCAGGGCAGTGTCAGTGTTTACTGTAGACTATAAAAATACTGAGTACTGAGCCTGGGTACTTTGTTAGAAGCATTCCAAATGTGTAAAACACCACATAAATAAGCCAGCTTTGTGGAGTGGTACCCAGGGTGGGCCTGAATGAGTCCCCCAGGTTTCTTTCACAGTCAGAAGCTCTCCTGGAGTGTGATTCATTGAACTGTCTGAAATCCCTCCCCTGGGATGAAGCAAATGTCCCTGAAGGGATTAGAGGAGGACCAGACCCCTAGCTTAGACACATTAACCCACATTTTGGGTGTCTGTGTTTGCACACATAGTAATTTTTCCAGGAAGAGTTTCATATTGGAATTGAAGGTTAGTAAAAAATTCACATTCTGCCCTGGCAACACCCTGAAGAGATGTGAGTAGATGTGAACATGGCAAGGAACAGGAGGAGTTGGGAGTGAAATCCTGGTCCTCAGAGGGCAAGGCAGTGGTGGGGTGGGCTGAGCAGGGCCCGAGGTGCAGGAGGGAAGGGGCTGGGCTGAAGGGACAGAGGATAGCTGGGATTTGCAACCTCTTCACCTGATACACTAGAAAGGGACTTCAAAGAATCATGGAAAACTGGGACAACATTTGCCAGCTTCCAGTCAGCTGTCACCTCTCTGGATTCCCAAGACTGCTCAAAAATCAGTGAGAGAGGTTTTGTGATGACATTGGCAGCAATTGGAATGAATTTCAGCAGGCCCCGTGGATTTGTAGAGGTGGAGCTGGAGCAGCCAATCCTGCACAATTCCAGATCAGCTGGGAGCTGATCATTCTCATTGTCCTGATCCTCCAGCTCCAGGCACTGACACCCCCTTGGTCCATCACCTGTGTTGAAGACAGAGGCAAAGAATGCATCAAACACCTCTGCCCTGTCCATGTCCCTGCTTGTGAGGGGACATCATCATCCCCATCCTGGACTCCACTGATGGTATTTCTACACTGCCTTTTGCCATTAATATAGTTTAAAAATCTTGGCCGCATTCCTGCTGGTGTCACATGAGGGAAAATGCTTGGTGCATCATCCTCTGCAGTATCAACTGCAAAGGCAAAGCCGCAGGACACAGCCCTGCAGCTGTGCAGCAAGGGAGGTTTCCTGAATTCACCTCGTGTTTCTCAAGGGCTGGGACAGCCAAGAGCCCTGTCCATGAAATAAACACGGGCAGAAGACCTTTCTCCTTTTTAATGCCTTTATTAAAAGTGATCAGCTCAGGTGAGGAGAACCAACGGGTCACACTCATGCTGCTGCTGCTCCCAGCAGTGGCACGAAGGAGGAGGAGGAAGAGTGCAGCTTTGTCCACTGCTCCGTGGGCAGAGCTGGGGGTTCCATCCTCATGAGAGCACCAGGAGATTCCCTAATTTTCCAGTTTACCATTTGCGGGCCTCAGTCTAGTTGACATCCTCAGGATAGGGTAAGGGTTAAAAAGGGTCTTAGCAGGTACTAAATTCTGTTCCTCGTCTAGACATCACTTTGATTCATCCATTTTGTTGGCTCGTTGTTTTAGGGGTTTTTGGCTAGGTTTGGTGAGGGGTCTCTCCCATTGCATGCTGCATCCGAGGTCCCTTCCTCTTCATAATCTGGGTGTCATCCATCTGGCAGCAGGCAGGGTGTCACTCGACAAAAGGGGGAATTCTTAACCATCAAGGACAGGTAGTTAATGAAAACGACAGGTGATTACAATAACAAACAGTTAGAACTCCACCCTGGCAGCAACTGGCCCAACCTGTGAACTCTGCAACCTTTTAAAAAATGGGCAACTGTTCTACTCATAACAGTCCATACTATGGTGCTGCAGCCCAGCCCTCCTGGGTGTGCCAGGTGTGCCTGGAGCTGTGCATCAATGCCATCCAGCTGAGGGAGAATTTTAAAGGGAAAAATTGATACTCGTGTTCGCTAAAATTTCAGGAACAGAATTCTTCCATGTACTGGGAGTTTCCTTCACACTTTTCCTTACATTTAAAACCTGGCAGATTTCACTTTCAATGGACTTCCTGCCTCTGCAGATTCTGCTTCTGGGGTGGAGGCAGCTCTTAAAGCCATCAGTCTCACTTGGGCCACGAGATGAGGAGATCCAAAGGGAGCACAACAATGACCCACCCCATTTAGGGTGCTGGATACAAGGATCTACCCACTCCCAATCCTCAGTCTCAGAAGGTTGCAGTTTATTGCAGCCTTGAGACACGTGAAAAGTCTGTTTTGGCCTGCACGTTTGAAGAATGAGTCGGAGCTCTTCAGTTCTCAGTCTCAGAGTTGTTTATTGTATCTTATCTATAAAAAATTTTCTCCTGCCCTGCCGAGGTCCATCCAGCAGGACAGTTCCAGGCACTCTGCCTGCCTCCGGGGTAGTGTTATCTCTTTATACTAAAAACTATGTGTAACATGTTTGCAATTACTTTCCAATACCTATCACCTATGTTAGACAGTGAGCTTCTACTCTGAACCAATCCCAAAGTGCCAACATCACAGCAGAAGATGGAGGTAGAGAAGAAGAAGAAGAAAAGTAGGATAAACCCAAGTCCCTCCATCTTGTCTCCAAAACTCCTATTCTAAAAACCCCAAAATCTACTTTTTCACCATGTGATAATTTTATTATTACACTACTTAAAACTTCTGTGGCTTTCAGGTCTTCATACAAAGCTGGTAATTTGCTCCACGGGTCATAATCAAACCCACAGGTGTTCTGGGCTGTGTGCCAGGGTCTCTGAGCCCCCTGGTAGGGGTCCCAGAAACTCTGGACACCCAGAGGGATGTGCTGAGTTCTGACACCTCGGCTTTCAGCTAGCCAGGTGCCTTTTCCCAGTGTAGGCTGCAAGGCTGGGTGAATGATGGCAGAGTCTGTAGGAGCTCAGCCAGCTCCCCATTTTTCAGGGAAGCAGAAGGAGCCCTGGATGTGGGAGCATAAAGGAAAACATGTCTGAATCATGCATTGACATCACTGGGAGCGACTCACGTCAGAGCTGGATTGATATGGTTACAGCAGAGTGCTTGGCTTTTGGTATTCTGGGAGAGCTGCTGCTGCTGTGGCAGAGAAAATTATTCATGGATCAAAAAAAAGCAAGGCATTAGCTGTACAAAGTGTCAGGATTGTCTGTGTTCCACCGAGGGGCTGAAACGAGGCGCCAGCTGTGGTACATGAGAAACAGCTGGAAGAAACACCAACAAAAATGCACAGATTAGTCCTGAAAGACCCTTGCAACTGAAGCCAAGGTATCACTTACTAATTTATGGGGAAGTACAGCGGGTGCAGAGCCCTGAGCTGACTCACAGGCGGCTGATCTGGAACAAGAGGGATCACAACAGAGGAGAGGAGCAGTCGGATGCTTGCTGTCGCTGGAAATAAAGGCTGAGGTGAACACATGATCTGCCAGGCAGCCACAAAGCCGTAATTAAGAGATGCCAAAACAGCCTTTTGTCCTACAAGGGGGTGGGGAAAAGGAATGCAAAGATCACAGAGGAGATGGTGGTTCCTGCCGTGCACACAGGGGAATAGAGGAGGGAATAATCTTCCCCACGAGGAGTCACATTCAGATTGCAGCAGGCAAATGCTGTACAGAACCTTCAGTCCTGTGGTGGAGGCATAACATGGAAAAAGGAGCAGATAGAAAAGCACCTTAATGAAATCTTTTAGTAGGAGTGTTAATTTGGCAGTGTTGAGTACTGCCAGGGGAGCCATGGGTGGTCAGCAACAACCCACTGGAAGTAAAAGTGTGTGTAAAATACATGTAGGTGTCTGCAGGAGGTACCATGAGCACATTTCAGGGTTAGGAACATCCAAACACAGTGCTGGAGGAGAAAAAACACGTGTGGACCTCACTTGCCTTGAAACTGGGTCTAAAATCCTTCAAATGATCCCAAGCCACAAAAATGCAGAAACAACTTTGCAAAAACATTGTTTCATTAAACTTCTGCTGTTTCGAAGTTGTTCATTCAGCTGAGCCATCGGTAATTAGCGTTTAAACACTCTGTGAATATTCATTAGCTTTGCCAGCCCTCCTGGCAGAGGAAAATCACTCCTGGCATCCAGCAGGGGTCGGGGGTCAAGGCAGGGATATCTGGGATCAGGGATATCCCTTGGCAGGGATGTCTCTGGAGGGGGCTGGGAGCTGCTGGGGACCCTCCTGTGCCTCTGCCTGTGCTCACCTCGGGACACGGAGCCTCAGAGCAGCTCCTGGGCACAGCAGCATCAGCCAAATCTCATGCTGGGGTAAACTGCTTGGCCTCTGGTCCTTCCCTCATCCACCTGCTGATGGGATCACTCCACACCACACAGGGACAGTGATATTGTCCCCTGAGCAAGGCAGCAGGGTTTGGTGTGTCCCAGAGAAAGTCCTGACCAGTGTTCACTCCAGAAAAAAATTCCTGTTTTTTCTGGAAATAAGGCAGTGACTGCTGCTATTTCCCACCTGGCAGCTCTGATCTGAGAGGGTGGAATCAGTGCACAGGAGGGAACATTTGAGTCTGGGGCTTTTCCTGGAGCTCACCACACTGCTGGGAGCACTGGGAGAGTGTTGGTGAAGATGAAACAGGAAAGCCTTATCAATATGATTGCCTAGCAAAAGATTTTTGAGAATATGGAAACTATAAGCGAGGTTGAAATGAAAGCAAGCTTTGAGATCCCTCAGTTACTGAACAACAGGAAAACAATGGCATGGCCAGCTGAAGGTGATCCCCTTTTGATGGAACAACACCCTCTGCTTGCAGACAGGCCCAAGGGTCAGAGCAGACCCTGCCAGCTTGGCAGAAGTGGTCTAAAGAGGAGTTTTTAGGGTTTAAAATGTAACCCAGTATGGTAATGTAGTGATTCTTATAGGCTGCAGGTAAATGCTGTAGGATTTGTATCTTGTATTAGATTGGTTAGTGAGAATTCGGATATTCAACACAGAAGATTTATTGTATTGGAATGGGAACTTCACCCTCTTATCCCCTTTTGCTCTCTCACCCTTTTGCTCTCTCATCCTCTCTCCCCCTCTCTTCTCTCAGTCCTGCTCTGAGCTGTGTCTGGCAGCTCCCAGCAGGGCCCTGCCCCCAGGCCCTTTGCAATAAACCCCAAGTTCCAGCCCTGGCTGCAGAGGTCTCTCGTGTCCGTCTGTCCTGCCCGTCCTACCCCCATTGCTCCTACAGGAGAGCCTGAACCTCCGATACCTTCAGCTCATGTCACCAACCCTGTTTGCAAGGAGGGCATATTCCCCCCATTGGCAGGGGGAGGAATATTTTAATTTCTAAACTAACCTCGTGTGTTATGTGGTGCTGTTGAGAATCCACAGCCACCGAGTCCCACGGTGTCATTTTTACAGTCTCTGGTCAGAGCAGGATCTCGCTTTGAAATGAAAACGTTCAGGCTTAAAATAGAAACCCACACAGAATTGTACAGCCTCTTGAGAATGGCTTTTTAGGGCTGCTGCTAAAAATGCCCCATTAAAAGCCTATAAGGTGCTGCAGAGCCATCAGGCTGCCACATGTAGGGATTTTATGGTGGCTGCATTTTATTTCCTAATTTTAATGGGCCAAAGGCTGGCGAGCAGAGAGCAAATATTTACAATATCTCCAGTTATCCCTGGGTTTCTGTCTCCTGTGCAGTGGGAGCAGGGCATAGCACAGCTGCTGAGGTGCCACCTCACACTCAGGCCACCCCACAGTGCCTCCTATGAAAAATGCCAATCACTTGTTTTTAAAATTTTAAAAGTTTAATGATAATAAAATGGTTATAAAAATAGTAATACAATTAGAGTAATAATAATTTGGACAATTTGGATTAGGACAATATGAGAGAATAGAAACAAAGAGTTAGGGATGTCTGGATACCTCTTTCTGGGCAACATAAGCCTGAAAAAGGACCCTCGTTAACAGAGGATTAACCCTTAAAAGCAACAGCCTGTTGCATATTCATACACCCCATACATGATGCATAAATTCCATTCAAACACAGGATTCTGTCTGGGCAGTGTCAGCTTCTTCCTCTGAATCCTGACATTGCCTTTGAGGCGGGAAGAAGTTCATTTCTTCCAATAAAAGGGCAATAAATTATTTTTCTCTGAAAGATAGAGGTGTCCTGTGGCTGCCATTTCGCTGCAAGTCCTCTCTTTAGAAAAAAAGTATCCTACAGAGCACAGTTTCTATTTTAACATTTTTTTATAACTTAAAACTATATTTAACACAGTACTTAAGAGAATTAATACAGCATTACTTTCTAACACAACACATATTCATTTTAATATTTGTGAAAAGCCAATCATAAAATAGGCATTTTTCACCCACCCAGATTTGTTCTGGGCAGTTGGGAGAGCTGTGGTGCCAAAGCTGTGACGTGGCCACACGTGCCAGGCTTTGAAATCCTGCCAGTCCACGTGCTCAGAGCAACCAGGAGGGAAAGAGCCACCCAACATTAATTATGACTTTTGAAGCTTTGCCTAATTACATTGTCTCTCTTAAGAAAACGACACAAATATTTATGAGTGGGACTTTTAATTCTCATTGTAATCAGTGACATAAATAGGTAACACCTTTATAAAGAGTTAATAAAAATGTGTCAACACAAGCTTCAGCACAAACTATCGAGCAGTGTGCAGTAAAACATTCCAGTGTTTATTGTATTGATTGAATATTCATGAGATGCCAATTTAAATTACAGTTCACAACTGTTGCTGTGTCTAATGAATAATTTAAACAAGTGTGGCCAAAGAGATTTCAACGCTGCATTAGCAAACTGCAAGGGATTAAGCAACAGAGAATTTATAATTAGCTTTGTATATCCTATAATAAATTCATTGGAAAGATGGTTTTAATTATCCCACATGTTAATTCAGAATTCAGTGCATTAATTTTCGATTGAAAAGTAACCCTTTCTTCCCAGATAATATATTTGGCTCTTCTTCATCTTCTGCATCTCAAGAAGAGAGAATTGCTACTATGGAATGACTTAATGTTCACAAATCTCATCCATCATGACACAGCATTTGTACCTGCCCATCTCGGGTCTGGAGCAATTCCTTTTTTCCATTTCCAGCTGGGGTAGCTGAGGCCAATGAAATCAAATCCCTTCCTACCAGCTGGATCCCAGAATCCTGCTGGAGCTTCTCCCAGACCTGTGTGCTGCTGCTCATCCTCTTTGACCCACTCCTGCCTACTTGGGCAATATTTTCTGCTCCTGGCAAACGAGTCTGTGACAGTGATGGAAGTTTTTGGCAGTTGTTTCCTATAAGCAGCTTTAGGGTTTTGTTTCAGAAAGGAGGATGTGTGTAGATAACAAGTGTAAACCTCAGAGCTGGAGCTGAGATTGCTGCATTCTTCAGAGCCAAACAGGGATGGTTTTGTCTCTATTTGGCAAGTCTGTAAAGGGCTTTTTCCTGGGGGAGATTGGCCCTTTTGCCCATAGGGACAGGGCTGCAGAGCCATTTGTCCATATCCAGGGTGAGGAGCCCTGTGCCTGTGAGGGGCTGGGGGCTGCACTCACAACGTGGCTTTGACCTTGGCTAACAAGGGGACAGCAATGTCCCCAACACCAGAGAGGCCTGATCTCCTCATCAGCTGATGCTCAGCCTTTAGAAAGTGTGAATATTTCTTGTGCTATCCCCTCCACCTGCTCTCCCTAAGCCATCCCTTCACCTTGATTGCTGTCCCCAAAGCCTGTCCATGTGTACAGGCACAGTTGTCGCTCTTGCAGAACCCCAACACTTGTGCTGAAACTCCCTGGCCTGAAAAAACTTGGGAAGAACTCCAAGGAGGATAAACCCTCCCACCCCCGTGCAGCCACCCATGCTCAGAGCCTGTCTGGGAAGCTCCAGAGGTGTCTTGTGGTGCACGTGGGGGAGGAAAGCACTGCCTTTCCAGGTGGTTTTGTTTAATTCTGGGGCAGCAGGTTAATGAGATTGCTGGGATCTGTGACTTTATCTGGAATGTAAACACGAGCCTGGCACGTGTGCTCCGTGTCTGATCAGATGGAAATGCAAATGCTGCGCCGAGCCATCCAAAATGTTTTGGTGACACAACGTGCAAGACAAAATAACCATCACTTTTTTTTTTAAATTGAAATGTCTTCTGTTGCATTTGAGTCCTGCCATATCCATCTAATCAACAGCCTGGCACCGAGGGGGATGTGCCTGAGCTGGAGGTGGAAGCTCCTTCAGGAGAGGAGAACACCCAGGGCTGTCCCAGGAGCAGCACTCATGTCACTGACACATTTTCTGAAAAATACCTGTGCCAGGATTCCTCTCCTGAGAAGCTGAGAGACCTCAGAAATTAAATGTAAACAGTAATTATCTGCTACTGTAAAATGTAGCAGGTGCATCTTTAATTAATCTCATGTAAATTGTTTTTACTTAATGGCCAATCTCAGTCCAGCTATGTCAGACTCTCTGGTCAGTCTCAAGATTTTCCTATTCATTCTTTTCCAACCTTCTGATGTCTCCTTTCTTTCTATTCTTTTAGTATAGTTTTAGTATTTAATTTTCTTTTAATATAATATACATGATAAAATAATAAATCAGCCTTCTGAAACATGGAGCCAAGATTCTCATCTCCTCCCTCATCCTGGGGACCCTCAAACACCACCACAAACTCAGACTTCCCCCAAGACTTTAATTGCTGCTTTAGTGCCTCTGTCTTCTGGGTGACTGGAGTTACTTAAGGTGATGAATGGAGAGCATGGCTGGAATGCAGTAATGTTGTTGTTGGCACGTATTGATTAAACCTCAAGGCTCAATTGATCAAGCTCCCCTGTGCTGGTGTGTAATCCCAGGGGAAAAAATCAAGCCTCTAATGGGGTTATGCTTTACTCTTGGTTTACCACTTGGGGTTATGTGTTTTGGGAGGGAAGGAAGTGTTTGTGATGGCCTGAATCCCTGCTGTAACCAGGATTAAATGAGGACTGGCAGTAGGAACACTTGTTATTGTGGCAAGCCAGTCCTGGGCAGACCCAAACCTCATTTAACATGGCATATCTCACCTCCAGGAACTGAGTGCCTGTCTGGGTGTTAGAAGGAAATAAATGAATCTCTGAGGTGTTTGTTATCCATTATGAGGAAGCCCAAGAGGACAGAGATGCTGCTGGACTGAATATTCTTCCCCTGATCTCCCTTAATACACTACATTTAATCCAATAAACGGCATTGCACAGGGCAGGCAGAGCAGCAGCTTGGGTTAATGTTGTGCTGGAACCTAAGTGAGCACTTCCTAAATCTGTATGGCTTCAATTCTGCATTGATGTCGATTTTGGCCTGTCTGTAACTTGGAAGAGCAGTTGTACTGGCTGGCTAAGAAATGAGATGGGTTTGCCATTGTCAGGAGTCAGAACAGAAGTTACAGCATCTGGCTCTGGAGTTTCCCTTCCCTCTTCCCTCCTGCAATTAATTCTGTATGTACAGAATCATTTGGGCTTTTCACACCTAATTTAGGAGTGTTCAGCATTTGTTGTAATTAAAGGCAGGAAGATAACTGACAGTGTGTGTGATGCAGGGAGGTCGTGGCACATCCTGCTGTTCTCAGAGGTTCCTCCCTGCAGGGCAGGAGCATCACTGTGCTGGAGGTTCAGTTTTGTCTCAAATTGCTCCAGCAGAGCTGGGCTTTGAAAATCCTACAATTTCCCAACACATATTGAGCCACAGAGCCATCCTCCTCCCCTGCATGCTGGTATTCCTGGTATTGAGAGGCCCTCATGAAACACTTATTCCAAACTAACACAATAATCCCAGCAATATCTGCCTGCAGAGGGAAACTGAGTGGGGGCAAAAAGGGGGGCAGCTCCTTGCAGATGTGCAGAGGAGCTGTGGTTTGTGTGCAGATGTGGGATCAGCACTGGGACCCAACTCTTTCTAATGCTGCAGCATTTCTTATGGTGCATGAAAAGTCGGCTGTGAGACTTTGCAATCAAAAAAAAAAAAACCCCATTAAAATTCATTCCCAGAGTTTAATCCCACTGGGATGAGTTTTCTATCTAGTCTTCCCAGTTTCCTGTTGTGTTCTAAAATTGCTTCTTTTTGCCTTCTTCTCCTTCTCCTTTTTTTAATGCTCCATGCAATAAAACGTGGACATCTCTCATTACCTGTGAGTCTATTGCTTTATGTGAATGCAATATCTAAAATGTGTGAAAAGAGCCAGGAGAGACAGAAAGCAAAGGGAAGCTGGGAGTGCAGAGAGGCTTCAATCAGCTGCACAAGCCCAGGGAAGGGACAGTGGATGCTGGAGGAGATGAGGGGCCAACTTTGGGGTGGGGGAGATGGGTCCCATGGCAGCTGGAGGTGCTCTTGCCAATGTGAATTTTTCTCCCCCTGAGAAGAAAACACCTGGGTTTACACAATCCAGCACCTTCTGCAGCCAAAGGGAAGCTTCTTGCAGCCCTGCCAGGCTGGGCACAGTTCCATGGTTATCACCAGGGGTGTCCCAGGGTGCTCTCCCTGGGAAGGGCTTGGTGTGATCCTGGCACACAGCAGAGCACACTCTGGCCCTGCCCGTGCTGCTTCCACAAAAAATTAAATTAAATCATTGGCCCCCAACCCATCTGGAGCAGAGCTTTAGTCCATCCCAGCAGTTCAAATCTCATAAGGAGGCTGAGCTGTAACACAGGATGTTAAATATCTAATAATACCAAGGATGTGGCAGCCACCAGGAACATCAAACCCCCCCAAGGAATCTCTATCAAGCTGAAGATGAGGAAAAAATTTCTGTCTCTAGTGCTTTCCTGCTTTCCCTTTTGTTTTTTAATGCCTGAGGTTATTTCCATGACACCAGATCTCTGCTTCTCAGGAGTTTATTTGTGTCTCACATCCCGTCCTTGGCCTGTGGGATGGCTTTGCTGGGCAAGTGATGGTGTCATGGAGTGCACAGCTCAGCAGGACCCTCAATTCCCACTCATGAGCAAAAGGGTACCTCAGACATGAGCCAGGGACCACCTCTAGCCCCACACCACCTGTGGAGTGTCACCCCAGCCTTGGAAGCAGCAAGTTCTATTTATAGGGGTACTTATTGTAGAAGGTTTTAACACTGACTCTGTGTTTCACCAGTGTCTTTGGGATTCAAAGGTGAAAGACAAAAATGAAAAAAAAATCTGATGGATAAACAGGTCTGACACTGAAAGATATTTTCCCCTTGCTTGGGAAGGTTTTGCATCACCATTACACCCAAATAATGCAACAAAAATACTCCATGATCAGTTTGTCTGCTCCTCCATCCACCTGGAGTGTGGAGACAGAAATCCAGATTAAGGAAATCATTCTGGATGGGCTCCAGGGCTGGTGCAGACCCTTCTCAGCTCCCAGCAGCCTCTCGACCCCCTCAGCCCCTCACCTTCACCCATTAATTTTTATCATCTGCCCCTTTTGCTTCCATTCCCCTCCACAGCTGCTTCTCTCTGTCTTTGCCATACACATGTATGGGCTGTGACAATTGTATTAAGCTTTATTCCACCCATGGGCTATAAAAAAAAAGGGGGTCAGGGTCTGCTGCTGTTTAATTACCTCCCACTGTCCATTCCAGGGAATTCTGCCCCAGCTTTTGGTGGTGGTGTTATGATGTTCTGCCTGGATGAGTATCAATTCCCTTCCTCTACAAATGGGTTTTGCAAAATCACTAAATAATGTGTTCAGAAAACAGGCTGGAAATTAATGGGATAGATTATTTGCAAACATGTTCACTGAATTATCAGGCTTGTTCTTTATCCGTAAAATAATGTACTTTAAAAAAACCCTGGAGTTTATTGAAGAGGTTATTTACAGACAGTTCTCCAGCTGGGAGCTGCAGGAGCACTGATGGGGCACGAGCACAGCCCAGCTGCTCTCCCAGTGCCAGGGGCACCCCTGCTCCCCCAGATCACTGAATCCCAGAATGGTTGGGCTTAGAAGGGACCTGTAAAACCACCCACATGCAGCCCCTGCCAGGGCAGGGACACCTTCCACCATCCCAGGGTGCTCCCAGCCCTGTCCAGCCTGGCCTTGGGCACTGCCAGGGATCCAGGGGCAGCCACAGCTGCTCTGGGCACCTGTGCCAGGATTCTACCACCCTCCCAGGGAACAATTCCTTCCCAATCTCCCGTCCATCCCTGCCCTCTGGCAGTGAGTCTCGGGTTGCTGTTGATATTTGCTGCCCTGAGATGTGCAGGGTGTCTCTGCTTCAGCCCGTGCAGCTGAAGAACGAGTCTGGACTCTTCACTTTTTGGTCTTGAGGTTGTTTATTAATTCTTATCCATAAAATTTTCCTTCTGCCCATTGGAGATCTGCTCAGCAGGGCAGCCACAGGCACTCTGACCACCCCCAGGGCAGTGTTGCCCTTTTATACTACAAACTACCTATAACATATTTACACTTAATTCCCAATACCCATCACCTATGTTAGACAGTGCAATTCTACTCTAAACCAATCCCAAAGTGCCAACATCACTGCAGAGAATGGAGAACAATAATAATAAGAAGAAAGGCTGGACACACCCAAGTTCCTCCATCTTGTCCCCATAACCCCCATACCAAAAATCTTAAAATCTACATTTTCACCCTGTGATAGTTTTATTATTATACTATTCAAATTTCTGTGACTTTCAGGTCCTCACACAAAGTTGGTAACTTGATCCAGAGTTCATAATCAAATCCCCAGGTGTTCTGGGCTGTGTGCCAGGGTCTCTGAGCCCCCAGGCAGGGTCCTCAGCAGCTCTGGACACCCAGAGGGATGTGCTGGGTTCCGACAAGTGGGAGCCATTCCCTGTGTCCTGTCCCTCCATCCCTTGTCCCCAGCCCCTCTCCAGGTCTCCTGGAGCCCCTTCAGGCCCTGGCAGGGGCTCTGAGGTCCCCCTGGATCCTTCTCTCCTCCAGGTGAGCACCCCCAGCTCTCCCAGCCTGGCTCCAGCCCTTGGGGCATCTCTGGATCACTCCAGGCTCCACATCCTTCCTTCTTTGGGGTCCCCAGAGCTGGGGCAGCTCTGCAGGTGGGGTCTCACCAGAGCAGAGGGACAGGACCCCCCTGTCCTGCTGCCCTCCCTGTGGGACCACCCCAGGCTGCAGTTGGGTTTCTGGGCTGCCAGTGCTCATGGACAGGTCATGCTCAGCTTCTCATCCACCCAGGTCCTCCTCAGGGCTGCTCTCACTCCATTCCCACATCAGCACAACTGGGAGAAGCCCTGGGAGCCTTGTCTGGGGACATTGTGGGGCTTTAAGGTGAAGCTTCATGTTTGAGAACATTGCATCTGAAACTGCCAACATCCATTGGAAGGATCTGGGGTTTATTTAAAGCACTTAAAGCAGAAAAGTTTCTTTTCTCATATTTGTCTGCTCAGGTTCCCTGTAAGCCATCAGGCTGAGCTTGCCTGTACATGGCTTCTGATAACTGAGGAGCTCTGCTAATGCTGCTATTTAATAATTCCTGGAATATTGGGGAAGCTCTGGGGGACTAGAAAAGAGCTAATGTGCAAATATTTAAAAAGGGAAACAGAACAGCCCTGGTAATTACAGAGCTGTCAGTCTGTCATCAATCCTCAGCAAAATAATGGAGTGGCAGATCCAGGCCTCAATTAATAAAGAATTAAAGGAAGGTAATATAATTAATGCCAATCAACATGGGCTGATGGAAAACAAATCTTGTCAAACTGACTTGATATCTTTTTTGATGAGATTACAGGTTTGGGTGATAGAGGTAACAGTGTTAGCATAACACACCCAGACATCTGCAAGACTTTTGACTTGGAAGAACAAAATCTATTAAGGAAGTTGAACAATACAAACCCAGTGTTGCACAGGTGTGGTGGGCTGGTTGTCACTCTGTCTTGCTGGAGGGTTTTTATGTTTCTGCCAAAGGAAATAATGAATAATTTCATTAAATAATTTCCAGTGGAGTTGGCAGGGATGCTGCAGGGAGCAGGAAGGTGGCACAAGGCAGAGAGGCAGAGCTTTTGGTATGGCAAACAGATCCCCAATAAAGAATGTGTGTTTGGGAAAACAGTTTTGCTCCCCTTGCAGGAGCAAAAATGGTCTTTCAAGGTGAGGAATCCTCTCCTTAGAGATGGTGGCTCTGGAAAAGGCCTGGGAGATGTTTTGGGTGGGTGCTGCTGAGGGAGATGTGCAAAAAGCACCCAGAGCAATGAGCAGGGTGGGGAACATGAGAGAGGGCAGAGCTCTGTGTCTTTGGGCAGGGCAGGAAGGGAATGGTGCTCTGGGGAAGGAAAAACTGTGAGAGCCCTCCAGCCTGGCCAGGAATGGGCTGGGAGCCCCAGGGATGGGCTGGGAGCCCCAGGGATGGGCTGGGAGCCCCAGGGATGGGCTGGGAGCTCCAGGGATGGGCTGGGAGCTCCTGGGATGGGCTGGGAGCTCCAGGGATGGGCTGGGCGCCCCAGGGATGGGCTGGGAGCCCCAGGGATGGGCTGTGAGCCCCAGGAATGGGCTGTGAGCACCAGGGATGGGCTGGGAGCTCCTGGGATGGGCTGGGAGCTCCAGGGATGGGCTGGGAGCTCCTGGGATGGGCTGGGAGCTCCAAGGCTGGGAGCACCAAGGCTGGGCTGTGAGCTCCAGGGATGGGAGCCCCAGGAATGGGCTGTGAGCCCCAGGGATGGGCTGGGAGCTCCTGGGATGGGCTGGGAGCCCCAGGGATGGGCTGGGAGCCCCAGGAATGGGCTGTGAGCTCCAGAGATGGGCTGAGAGCTCCTGGGATGGGCTGGGAGCCCCAGGGATGGGCTGGGAGCCCCAGGAATGGGCTGTGAGCACCAGGGATGGGCTGAGAGCTCCAGAGATGGGCTGGGAGCCCCAGGGATGGGCTGGGAGCTCCTGGGATGGGCTGGGAGCTCCAGAGATGGGCTGGGAGCCCCAGGGCTGGGAGTACCAAGGCTGGGCTGTGAGCTCCAGGGTTGGGAGCCCCAGGGATGGGCTGGGAGCTCCAGGGATGGGCTGTGAGCTCCAGGGTGGGATATGAGCTCCAGAGCTGTGAGCTCCAGGGCTCCTGGGCTATGACCTCCAGGGCTGGGAGCACAGGCTGGCCATGGATGCTGCATTCTGGTTGCTCCAGGGATCAACCACAGGGGAATATGATAACGAATCCACCCCCCTGGACAGGTTCTGAACCCCACAGGGAGGAGTTTCTCTCCTTGCCACCCTCCTCTCCCCATCCCCTCCCTGTGTGGTGCCCCAGGGGCTCACAGAGATGTTTTAGATCCCCTGTGTCACAGCCACCACAATAAAAGCAGGAAAGCTTATGAAACCAAGGGCTGGGGAAAGCTGTGCCTTCGAACCTGCCCCAGGGCATGTCTGTACCTCAGAAATGCTTTTTTAAAGCCATGGATGTTGATTCTTCCTCTTTGCTGCCTGACTCTGAATTCAGAGATGCTCCTTCAGATTGTGTTTGCAAGCTTCAATCTGTAAAACATTTTTTTCCCCACTGTGTTCGATGAGGACAAACTGCAATTTCAAAATAGATTCAAAAAATGTCCACGTGCCCAAACCCCCAAATCTGGCACCAGCAGTTCCCTAACACCCTGTGCCAGTGTTTTAGAACCTCCATTGCAAGAAACTCCTCCATTATATCTATATGGGCTCCTGTGCTGCTGCTGGCCCCCCCATGGCATCCTGGTGGGGCACAGGTGCCCAGGGGCTGGCAGAGGGTGCTTGGTCCCTCTGGGGGCTGGACACACCCAGGAGGGGACTGATAGCCACAGCTGGGAATGCCAGAGCACAGGGAAATCCTCTGCCATGTGATAAATGCCCCCCACCTCCTCCAAAATAAATTACTTCCTTTCTAAATCCTTTCCAACTGCTCCCCTCGTGTTCATAATAGGATGATCGGTGGAACCAAAGATGTGGCTGTTACTTTAAAGGATAAATTAGTTTGACTCTTAACTCAATAATTAAAACTGTTATGGCTATGAGCCTGCAGGGATAATGTACTATTATTATAGTCATTTGTTTCAATTAAATGCTTACTGATTTTACAATAGCAGCTGGGCACCTGTGTGAGATAGCTATTACTCTGAACAAGACATCTCAAATTCCAGCAGAAATTTGTCACTGCACTAAAGCATTTTACACAGACCATGAAAGTTTATTAGGAGCAGTTACAAATCGGGAAGAGGAGGGGTGGTAATTGGGGATATATTTTCTTATCAGCTCCTCTCTCTCCTGCTCTCTCTCTTTTTTTTAAGTAAATCATCTTTAAGTATTTCAGCTATGGTGATGCGTTTACATTGAAACTTCAATACAGAAAAAGCCTGCTGGGAAAACTTTGCTTCAAAGCTGTTCAGCAGATAATTCCTCTCCCTGGCTGATTGTGATTATAATTGCTTCTTCTTGGGAGCAAACCCAACCAAGGAGAGGGAAGCTGTGCTGGGCATGAGCCTGGTGGCTGCCCCTGGAGTAGCTGCTTGAAGACCCTGGGTGAGGAAGGCTCTGACAGCTCAGCCCAGCTGTGTTAACTCACCCTGGGAAGGGTGGTATTGTATTTGCAGGGATGCCCCAACAAAAGCAGGAATGATGAATCTGGCTCCATGTTCTCAGAAGGCTCATTTATTACTTTATAATACTATATTATATTAAAAAATACCAAACTATACTAAAGAATACAGAAAGGATACTGACTGAATGCTAAAAAGATAATAATGAAAACTGGTGACTCTCTCCAGAGTCCTGACACAGCCTGGCCCTGATTGGCCAAAGAGTGAAAACAACTCCCAGCAGAATGCAATGGAACAATCACCTGTGGGTAAACAATCCCCAAACACATTCCACATGTGAGCACAACACAGGAGAAGCAAATGAGATCAGAATTGTTTTCCTCTTCTCTGAGGCTTCTCAGCTTCCCAGGAGAAAAACCCTGGGTGAAGGGATTTTCCAGAGAATGTGAATGCCACAGGGTGGGAGTCCTGGAATCATGGAATGAGTTGGGTTGGAAGACACCTTAAAGACATCTCATTCCAACCCCTGCCATGTCAGGGACACCTCCCACTGTCCCAGGCTGCTCCCAGCCCTGTCCAGCCTGGCCTTGGGCACTGCCAGGGATCCAGGGGCAGCCACAGCTGCTCTGGGCACCCTGTGCCAGTATTTAACACCCTCATCATAAAAAGTTTCTTCTGTACACCTACTCTGAATCATCTCTCTTTTAGTTTAAAACCATCACCCTGTCACAACAGGCCCTGCTAAAAGCCTGTCTCCATCTTCCTTCTAAGCTCCTTCAGGCACTGGAAGGGGCTCTCAGGTCCCCCTGGTCCCTTCTCTTTTCCAGGTGAGCACCCCCAGCCTGGGGATGCTTTTTACATTAGAATTTTGAGGAACAGTTCACTTGAAGCTGGGCTTGGCACATTTGAAGCCTCATCTGTGTTAGCAGAGCACCCCAGTCCCCTGCTGGGCTGTTCCTCATGGCATTTGTCACTCCTGAGTTCCCCTTCTCCCCACAACAGGCAACGTGGACCATGTGCTGTTTGCCTGCCTGTTTTTCTCTCCTTCTCTGGATTAGCTGGAGCATTTATGGGCCTGATATGCATATTCATTAAAAGAATTGAAATATTATGGGGAAAAAGAAGCTGTCTTTGAGTTAGCACAGCCTTTGGGAATCTGCTAAGTAAGATGCACTTAATTACTCCAGCTATGACTGCATCACATTGCACTCTGGGTTTCCTCTGAGATGCAAAACATGAAAGATGTTTGCAGCACAGGCTGCAACCCCATCCTGGGCCTTTTGCAGCACCTCGTGGTGAGCTTGCAGTGCTGAATTCCTGGGATGGAGAGGGGACCTGACCTGCCTCTCCCAGCCTCTGCTCCTGGGGAGGGAGCTGATCACATCTCTGGGGGATGTTCAATTCCACTGTGTTTCCATTGGGTTCTGTGGGGCAGGGAAAGGCATGGGACAGCCCCAGGGCTGGGACTGCATCCCACAGGAGCACGCTGTTTTCTTTCACACAGCATTCATTGCCTCCTTTCACTTTGCTTTGCCATGATCACAACTTCATTCATCATTTCCTTGCCTAATTATGCTGTTTGCTGCAGGGAATCATCTCAAAATCCTGCTCCTGGGGGTCTGTCTTTCCTTGGGTCTTTTTTGGGGGGCATCACCTGCTTTGGGTGCCCCTCAAATAGCTCAGTGTTAGCAGGATCCCACAGTGGGAAGCAGGAATAACCCTTTCCCTGCCTTTGATGCTATTTAAGAAGCTCCAGTGCTGCACACAAACAACTCACCTTCATTTTCACTCCAAATATTTCACAGTTGGAAAACTCAAGTGGCTTTTCCACCACTCCTGGGGACACCAGGAGTGATGGGGAGGTGGCAGCCTGACATGCTGCTCCCAAAATTGCATTTTAAAAAATTAATAAATAAATAAAGTGAAATGGAGAGAAATGCAGTGAGTGCCCAATGGTGGGGCAGTTCCTGGTCAGCAGGGTGCATGTGAGGAGCTGTGCAAGTCCTGCAGAACCTTCTGGACTTGGGGGAGAAGAGATGGAAATGTGGGAGAGGGAGAGAAGGAGCAAGAATATTCAATTTAAAGCACTTTTTATCATACAATTGTAGAATGGTTTGGGTTAGGAGGCACCTTTAAAGGTCATCCAATGCCACCCCTGCCATGGCAGGGACACCTCCCACTGTCCCAGGCTGCTCCCAGCCCTGTCCAGCCTGGCCTTGGGCACTGCCAGGGATGCAGGGGCAGCCACAGCTGCTCTGGAAAATCTGTGCCAGTGTTTTGCCACCTCCATTCTAAAAATCTCCTCCATTATATCTAACCTAAACCAACCCTCTTTTAGTCTAAAACCATTGTCCCTTGTCCTATCACCTGAATAAAGGTCTGTCCCCATCCTTCTTCTGGGGTCCCTTTCATGATGTAAAGAAGCTGGGAGGAGGCATTTAGGCTAAGATATCCTTGGAGAAGAATATGCCAGGAAAAATGCTGTGTCTGCTGCTTAAAAGGGTTCTATGATGGGGTTTTTATGAGCATGGGGCTTCATGGGGCTCTCTGAGCCACGCTCAGGTTCCTGGCTTTTTCTACAAATTTTCAGAGGCATTTACAGCATGTGGCCCATATCCATAATTGCACTCCTGGACTTGTTCTGCTCTGATGCATAAATAACATGCACTGTAAAGAAAAATGTGTGATTACATATTTAATGGATAAACAGAGCTGTTGTGGTCCATTGGCCACATAATAAAAGTTTCAAAAAATTGCCTTAATACAGTATTTCCTCCGGAGACTACTGTGGCTGAAACGTGAGCAAGCTATTTTAAATTTTAGAATTTTTTAAGCCACATCTCATAGCCTGTCCCATTTCTCCAACACCCGTCTTCTAAACTTTCCCTTCATTTAAATTTAAAATAAGGACAATAAATTATTCTTTTTCCTTAGCAGCTGGCAGATCTTCTCCAACATGAAAGGTCTGGATTAAACTGACAAAACCCAAGACAAATGTACATTTTTTTGGCTGGGGTTTGGGAATGGCTGGCTGCTCAGCAGATGGGAGCTGTGTCCCCACTTTGCACAGTCCCTGTCTCACCCAGGCCATCCCCATGACTTTTGCAAATTTGGTTTAAATGCAAAATTTACATCTCTGGTGCCTCCTGTGCTGGCCAAGCCTGGTGTCTGTCTCCATGGGTGCATCATCCTCTCAATGTCTTTATAACCAGGACAGCCAGAGCTCTGCAGTAAGACACATAATAAGGTTTCAAGGGCACATCATAAGGTTTTAAGGGCACACAAAATTTGTCATAGTTAATCTCTATGCCCCTAACCAAAGCTTAATTAAGCTCTGTGCCCCTTTGCCTCTAAAGAAAGCCAGCTCTGCTGCCTCCCTGACACCACCAAAGCCAAGGGCAGCACTTCAGTTTGGCCCCTAGGTCAGCCCCAGTCAGACTCTGCTGTTGAAATGCAGGAATTTATTTAATTCCTGTGAGTTCAATCCCTACACTTCACAATTAATACAGGAAAAGGGCAGACCCAGGGAAAGCTGTTGTGCTGACACTGCTGGAGAGTCCAAAGGAGAGCAGAACATTCTGTCTGTGGAAAGGTGTGGTGCAAAGCTCTTGATTCCTGACCTGCAGCAGTAAATCTGGGTTTGTGTTTGGATTTATGTCCTCTGAAGCCTTTGGAGGCCTCACAGGTCTTCCCTGGGTTTCCTTCTGTGTGTGCTGCTGATGGAACTGGCAAAGCTCCCCTGGTCAGGAGGGATTGCACCTCCAGGGGATGATCAGGAGCTCAGGCCTTTAAACTCGTGTTAGCATTAATCAGATTAGTGTAAAAGGGGAAAGGTCTGGCAAGTGTTTCAGGCAGGGTTTGCCTCCCTCCCACTCCATGGCTGGATGAGGCTGTGCAGGAATGAAGCTCTACTGGATCAGCAAGGATGGATCCTGGGGGAAAATGGGGTTTTGGGGAAAATGATTCAAACTGGGAATGGGGTCTTGATGGAGAAAGCAGCAGGGTTTGTCCTCATCTCATCTCATCTCATCTCATCTCATCTCATCTCATCTCATCTCATCTCATCTCTTATTTGCTTCTTGGTGTAGAGGGTCTGGACCTTTGGAATGGATCCAGAGGAGGCCGTGAAGATGCTCCAAGGGCTGGATCCCCTCTGCTCTGGAGCCAGGCTGGGAGAGCTGGGGTGCTCACCTGGGGAAGAGAAGGCTCTGGGGAAACATTAGAACCCCTTCCAGTGCCTAAAGGGGCTCCAGGAGAGCTGGAGAGGGACTGGGGACAAGGGATGGAGGGATAGGACACAGGGAATTTATAGGATAGTAGGTTTAGGTGGGATTTAGGAAGAAATTCTTCTCTGTGAAGGTGGGGAGGCCCTGGCACAGGGTGCCCAGAGAAGCTGTGGCTGCCCCTGGATCCCTGGAAGTGTCCAAGGCCAGGTTGGACAGGGCTTGGAGGAGCTTCCCTTCTCCTGGTGATCTCACCATAAATCACTTGTTTATGAACCTTTTTTTCATACCCCTGATAGGTGCCAGCCACCAGCAGTCCCTGAGGCAGTCAGGGGCACCTTCTGGGCACCCAGCCCCACACACAAAGCTGATCTAGCTCCTCTCTGTCAGGCTCATGGGCACAGCAATGGGTGCACAGTGCTCAGCCCTCACCTCGTTCGGAAGCGAGCTCAAGGAACACTTTCCCATCCATGTAGAACAATTTAAACAATAAATCAGCCTTGAAGTGTTTTGGCAGTATGGCAAATTAATAAATGAATGAAGGAATGAATTTTGCAGTGACAATGATCTCCTCCTCCCTCAGATCCAGGAGATGGTGCACTCGGACGCCGCGTCCTACGAGTCCAACCGCCAAGTGCCGCTGCTCAACCGGCCCGGCATGCTGGGCGGCCCCATGGGGGCCCTCAGCCAGTCCCAGCTCATCTCCCAGATGGGCATCCGGAGCGGGGTCACCCACGGCTCCCCCTCGCCCCCAGGAAGCAAATCTGCCACCCCATCTCCCTCCAGCTCCACTCAGGAAGAGGAGACCGAGTCGCATTACAAGGTACGCGCGGCCGCGCCGCGTTTGGCGCTTCTCAGGGAGGGGTAAATTGTGCTGAGTAAAAGCACAGATTTCTGGTCTTGTGTGGAAAGCCAGGCCCTGGGAATATTTCTCTGTCTGCTCTGGGGCGCCCTGACCCCCAGGGCAGCACTGACTCTGACCCTCAATCATGGAGAAAGTTTCCCAGACTTCAAGATAGACTGGAACCCACAAAAGTGTGAAATAGTGTAGGTGGATCAGTGTAGGTGGATCACTTGGGTGAGAAATTGAGGTTTTGGGATTTTTAGTGTGTTGTGGATGGCAGCAAGATGGAGGGCACAGGGTGTCATCCTGGGTTTCTTCTTCATGCTACTTCTTCCTCCTTCTCCATAGGTTTGGGTGGCATTTTGTAATTGGGCAGAAAAGTCCCCACTGGGGCTGTGTGGGATCAGTTATTGGGTTAAAAGGGAAAATAATCTGGATGTCAGCTCTTAATTACATAGTTTCATCTTAAAAGACCTTGGAACAAGAGATTGTTGGCCATTTTGTGCCTTCTAATGAAAAGCTGCAGAACTCACAGTAGTGAGACTGTTTTACTGATAAGAAATAATAAACACCTGAGTCCCAATATGAATTAATGTCTCAGGTGCCTTCAATCCAGACCCAGAGAAACCCACAACTGGGACCCCCACAGTCTTGTTTTGACATTTATAGTGGGAGATTTTCCCAGGATGAGGGCACCGTTCCCAGCCTAGGGTGAGTCCAGCATGGCAGGCTGGCACTCACCCAGCAGGTTTGGAGCTCAGAGCTGTTCTTCTGCCCCCACATTTTATCAGTTCCATCAGGCCGCAGGATTTCCTGGGATGATGATTAGGATGAGCAAAGCACCTTCAGGGCTAAGAGTCTGCAAAAGCTTGGAGCTAAATTAGATTTCTGGTGATGGGTAGAGGAGACTGAAACAGGGAAGGAAAATAACTCATGGTGGGATTTCGCTGAGCTCATTGGACATGGCTTGCTAAGGAAAGCAAACAGGAATTCAAAGAATCTTCTGCCTTTTAGTTCACTAAGGTGGAGTTTTCAGTGATCAGCAGTGTCCCAAATGGTCTCGACAGCCAACACAACTGCTGCTGAGTGTGGCACCAACAAGCCCAAGGAATTCCTGGGGGTTTGAGCACACCTTGGTTGTTGTCCATCTCTCTCCAAGTGCACCAGCAAAGCCAAACAACATGTGCCATGTTCCAGGGATCTGTGGCTGTTATTTACTGAGGGCAAACTGCAATCACAGTGCCTCTGGGCCTGCAGGTGAATTACCAGGCTCCCTGGGGACTTTGATTAAAGCCTTCCATGGAAAACCTTCTCCTGAAGGCACTGCTATTGTAACCTTGTCCCACCCAAATAGATGTTGTGACAGGGTTTGAATGTATAACCAGAGCAGCAAACAGTGCACGGGCTGGAAAACTAGGAAAATGATAGGACTGAGCAAAAACCTTTCCCTCTTCATGGAAATCCAGGAAAATGGATTCCCATCAATCCTGTAGTTTTTCATCCATTGGCAGATTTCACTTCAGATTGGGGCATTTCAAAGCAGAATGCTCATGTGGGTGGAAACACAGCTTCAGTGGATATAACTGTACAAAAAAAGGGATACATGAGGTTAAAAACAAATGGAATTTTTGAAACTCTGTGATTCCATGTTGAGGGAACACTGTGGGAGGGGTTGTGCTGCTGGATCCCACAGCCTGCCATCTCCCAAAGCCTGCATCACAAAGCTCCAGGCTTTGTGCACCTGGGAGCTGAAATCTTTCATGTCAGGAGAAAATGAGTTCCAGTGTAGTGACACACCAGCTTCTGTCTCTCTGCCTCCACCAGCATCACCCAGCTTCCCTGGCAGCCACCCAGGAGTCCTGGGTGAGGAGGGCAGGGCACAGCTTTGGGGCTGGATCTTCTGCTTCCCTGAGCCAGTGGTGCCCATGGGATAGGGAATTTGGAGATGTCCAGATGATGACAGCTTGCAGAGATTAGAATTTTTCCTAATCCTTAAGGCAATCCCTCTCATTGTTCTGCCCTGTAAACCCCCCAGGCAGGTGGGAGTGATGATTGAGGGAGGAGGAGATGCTGAGTGTGAGGAAAGCAGCAGACCCACACTGTGGCCTGCAGGTTTCTGTTTGCTTTCTCTGTCTGCACAGCTGCTGCCTTCACCCATCAGTCACTTTTCCACATGACCATTAAGGGCTTTTCTGCATCAAAACAACATCTAACAAGCAGAAAATAATCCTGTGAGTTATAAGGTCATAGGTTAAGGAATTGAGTCCTTCAGGTCCTCTCAGCCAGGGAGCATATGAATTTCAGAGGTGTCTGAGCCTCACTGGTGTATTCACCTGCTTCATAGCTGGAGGGTGGGTGCACCTGAATGGGAGGGACAGGTGGTACAGCCCAAAGTCCAGCTGGGTTAGTGGCCACTCTCCACAGTTATTAAAATCACAGTGTCCATGAGGTTCCAGCTCTTCCTGGGTTCAACATCTAAGAAGGCACCAAGTTTTGGGATCACATCATTGCCCCAGTCATATCTACCACCAAACAGACCCTCTGCTGCCTCTCCAGGGCAGGTCCAATGCCAGTGGCCACCATGGGCAGGTGGCCAAGCTCCTCCTCCCCCTGCCCAGCCTCCCTGGTCCCCTTGACCATGGGGATGACCCTTGGGGCTGCAGATGCTCTGGGCAGTGAGGCACTGGCTCTCTGGGGGTTGACTTCAGCCATGAACAAGGTTTGCTACATAAAACCACAAACTTCTGTGTGGAAACTCAGGGCATTGGGAATATTTCTCTGTCTGCTCTGGGGTGCCCTGACCCACAGGGGAGCTCTGACTTTGACCCTCATTCATGGAGAAAGTTTCCTGCAGTGGCTCTCTGGGGGTTGACTTCAGCCATGAACATGGTTTGGGTTGGTCAGAACTCTCCTGAGGTCCAAGCCCAGGCTGTTGTCTCATCCCACGTGTGTCACACCTGGAAAACCCCATGAATACCAAATCCTGCTCTGCTCCCTGCTGCTCTTTCCTTAAATTCCATGTGCTCTTTGGTGCTGCCTGAGCTGTAAATGCAGCTGGGGTTGTGCTGCTGCTGTTCCAGCTCCTTGGCTTGGCCAGTGGCTCTGTGGGAGCAGGTTCCCCTCAGCACTGCACTGAGTCAAATGGGATTACAGTTAGTTAAAATACCATCCCACTTCCTAATGGGCTGAAGCCCTGTCATGAATTTTTTTTTCCTCCTAATAAGCTGGCCTTTCACCTCCAGGCCTCCCATTCAAGCCCAATTGGGCAATTTTAAATTAAATGCAATTTTTGTGGTCTCTCTGCTCATTCACTAATGGTCACTGTCTGTTTGACAAATGTCACTGCGCTGATACTGAAATTAATGATCAGTCAAGAGCTACAGAGTGGAGAGCAGCAACGCTGCTGCCCTTTTCCTCCCCGTGCCTGGCCTTTGCCAGCTGAAGGGAAGCCTCTTAAATCCTGGCACTGCCAAGCACATGCTCAAATTGACCAGTGGCACATGCCCAAATTGACCAATCCATCAGGAGAAGGGGCTGTTTGTCCCCAGCTCAGCTGGGATCATTGTTTTCACAAGATCTTGATGTTTAGAGCTGTCTTTCCAATTCAACCACCTGTGCAGCTGATGGTGGTGCCTTGAGCTCAGGGCTGCAGGTGGAGGGGCTGGTGTGCTCTTTGCCCTCAAGGGTGCAGAGATCCAGCCAGTGCTTTCATTCTCTGCCATCTGGTGTATTTAGGTTTTCCTTCACTATCAAATAAGGGCAATGGTGCTTCCCTGTAGTGCAAACTTTCACTGGCCACATTGAGAGCTTTGATGGGTACCAAGTGTTTTCCAGGGGGCTTTTCCTTTGCACATCCTCACATGGAGGCTTCTGCAGTCCCCTGTATTCACAGAATTAAAGAATATCATGAGCTGGACCCCCAGGATCACCCAGGGCAGCCCCAGCCCTGCACACACACCCCAACAGCCCCACCCTGGGCATCCCTGGCAGCTCCTGCAGCTCTGGCAGCCTCGGGGCCGTGCCCATTGCCTGGGGAGCCTGGGCAGTGCCAGCACCCTCTGGGGAAGAGCCTTACCTGCACAGGGCATCCCAAGGGAGAGTGATGCAGGATCTTCTTTCCATGCTGCCTTCAGTGGAAGCATCCCCATTTCCAGCCTTGCTGTTTCACTCCCCAGCCCAGTGGCAGCATCCCGTGCTGAGGAGCACAAAGGGCAGCTCCTGTTCCCTGTGCCCTCCTCCCCTGGGCACTGGGTGTGACACAGCCATTCCTGGTCACACAGCTGCACCCAGATGTGGTGTTTGTGAGGGTCCCCAGGATGAGGGAAGAGATGAATCTGACTCCATGTCTCAAAAGGCCGATATATTATATTATATTATATTATATTATATTATATTATATTATATTATATTATATTATATTATATTATATCATATCATATCATATCATATTATTATATTATATCATATCTTATCATATCATGCTACACTAAAACTATACCAAAGAAAAAGGATACATCAGAAAGCTTCACAAGAATGATAAAAAACCCATGACTGACTCAAAGAGTCCAACACAGCTTGGCCATGATTGACCATTAATTAAAAACAATTCACAGGGAACCAATCAAACATTCACCTGTTGGTAAACAATGTCCAGGCCATATTCCAAAGCAGCAAACACAGGAGCAGCAATCAGATAATTTTTGTTTTCATTTCTCTCTGAGGCTTCTCAGCTTCCCAGGAAAAAATCCTGGGCAAAGAGGACTTTTCAGGAAATATCATGGTGACACCCAGATCAGTCAGAAGAGTGAACAGCACAGGCAAAGCATTCAATTGGTGTGATTAAAATAGTTCAATTCCTGGATGTTTTTTGGATAGGGGTACATATATGTTAGCAGGATGGAGCAAATTTTGGATGGGCCTGGTGTGGTGTTTAATGTGATGCTGGCGTTGCTTGGTCAGTGCTCAGAACCCTCCTGGAATGGGGAGGTGAGGGAAGTCAGGAGCAGATGGAGAGGGGGCTCAGTGAGGTGGAAATCAGAAACCATGTGGAAGCCAAGTCTGGAAAATCCATGGATTGTTAAAGCAACCTAGCTGGGAAAGCAGGGCAGGTGGAGAGGTTCCAGAAAAGGATCAAGGAGTGAGTGAGCTGGGAAGGAGAGGACTGAGGACTGGAAAGCCCCAGATTTGGAGCAGGGATGTCACAATAGGACACAAAATGAACAACATGCACACACTGAAATGTCCAAGGTAAAAAGAGCATAGTTTATTTCTGAACTCCAATATTTACAGACTTTCAAAAGTGACCATGGATTGGAGGATGAATCCTCTCCAGCCACACTGGTCAAACCAACAGTCCATCAATTTTCTCCTCCTCCAGAAAGGAATGCAAACCAATCATTATTTACATGAAAAGTGCATGAGAAACTGCATTACAAAAATGTAACATCAGAAGGCTTAGAGGAACTTTAGAAGAACAGGGTGACACAGGGACAAAGGGATGAACCCAAGCTATGAGCTGCTCTGAGAGGAGACACCAAAGCAGGCTCAGGCACCCACCTGCAGTTTGTGCAATGATCCAAGAGGCTCCTGGAGGACAAAGAGACCCCCAGAGCTGCTGCCCCTCTCCACACTGGGACATCTCCACTTCCCATCCCTCTCTCATCTCCTTGGTTCAGTAGCTGTAGCAGGGGCTGGTATCAAACCTTAGCTAAGCTTCATCTCTTGCTTTTGCAGGCTACTGGAGAGAAAAGACCCTCAACAGACCTGGGCAAAAAGCCCAAAAGCCAAAAGAAGAAGAAGAAGAAGGACCCCAATGAGCCCCAGAAGCCTGTGTCAGCCTATGCCCTGTTTTTCAGAGACACACAAGCAGCCATCAAAGGGCAAAACCCCAACGCCACCTTTGGGGACGTGTCGAAAATCGTGGCATCCATGTGGGACAGCCTGGGAGAAGAACAAAAGCAAGTGAGTTACTGAGTAGTTTATTTTTGTCTTTCAGCTGTTGAAATGTGCATTTCCACGGTGCAGGAGTGTTCAGGGCATGGCCAGGGGCTCCCACAGGCTATAAAGCTGTTTTTAGGAGCAGTGCTGAAGTGCCCACTGTGCAGAATTGCTGTTGCTGCATGGGGAAGAGCAAAATTTTTATGACAACTAATTATTCTTGATAAGTTCATACTCTGCACAGCCATCAGTGGCCTTTCCCTGACGTGGGGTTTTACAGCTTGAGATGGGAGATGGGTTTGTATTTGCTTATTTACTTACAAGGAGTGACAGCCAACAGGCTAAACACCATTAACTCCCTGTGCTGCTGGCTCCAGACCCAGCAGTCAGGCTTTAAAAGCTTCAGAAGGAGATGTCTGAAGTGGCCTCACAGAGGAAACCTTGCTGCCCCAAAGCTGTCAGCCACTTTGTCTGCCTCACGTGGAGAATTCCAGCTCCTGCTTTCCCTCTTTGGCTGCAGCTGAGTCAGTCACAAAAGCCTGTAATTGCTCATTTCCTATGGAGAGAACCCCAGGGAGCACTTCCCAGAGCAAGGAGGGCTGTTTGTCAGGCAGAGTGAGAGCTGACACGGTGTGTGATGTGTCCTGCACCCAAACAGGAGCAATTCATGTCAGAGTGAGACCTGACACGGTGTGTGATGTGTATTGCCCCCAAACAAGAGCAATTCATGTCAGAATGGGACCTGACACGGTGTGTGATGTGTCCTGCACCCAAACAGGCTTTAGCTGGGAGTACTTCTGGCCTCAGCTCCAGCTGGATGTCCCTGGCCAGCACTGGGAGCAGCTTCATCTGGGGAGAGAGCAGCAGGGAGGGAAAAAGCCACTTAACTGTTCTTAAAAGTTCTTAAAAATTCTGCTGGGATAGAATCTTGATTTCCACCCCACAGGGATCTCCAGGGATGAAAGCTCTTTTGCTGCTCCCTTTTCTCCTCTTTGGGGGATCACTGTAGGACCAAGCAGGCAGAAATTCCCCATCTGAAGAGGGGAGGAAATTCAGGAGGGTGACCCCAGCATGACAGTGGCTTGGTTTTTGCTGTTTCTTCAGGGTGTGGGAGGTTCAGGAGTGAACCTGAACCAGCAATGGACCAGCACTGACATGATCAAGAAGCATCTTTCATTATGGAGAAAAATGGAAAAATAAGCCATAATTCACAAGTGGAAAAGCTTTGTGTCTCTGGGTGTCCATGGCCAGCATTGGAAGCAGCTTCATCCGGGGAGAGAGCAGCAGGGAGGGAAAAAAAGATTTAGCTGGAAGTTCTGCTGGGATAGAACCTGATTTCCACCCCACAGGGATCCCCAGGGATGAAAGCTCTTTTGCTGCTCCCTTTTCACCTTTTTGGGTGGATCACTGTAGGATCATGCAGGCAGAAATTCCTCATCTGAAGAAGGGAGGAAGGTCAGGAGGGTGACCCCAGCCCTGGGGAGCTGCAGGACAGGGGCTTGGTTTTTGCATGTTCAGCATGTGGGAGGTTCAGGAGCGTGGAAAAGCTTTGTGTCACCTCTTTCTGCTGCCTGCATCCCCCCAGCATCTCAGCCTGGTCACAAACATCAGCACAGCTCGGGGAGCGCTGCTGCCACCCTGACTCAGCGCAGCGCAAACGCTCAGCTCTTAATTACCAGCAGGGATTCAACCAGCCCGTTTATCTTCCCTGCTAACTCTCCCTCCTCCCTCTCTTTCATGAGCTCGCAGCAGCCTCCCCGTCTCTTTACACACGCTTTCTAAGTGGCTCCATTTCTCCCGCTGTAATTGATTTAATTAAGTCATTTGTTCCTTGTCTGAATGCTTAAATATTAACTTCCTGCCTTTGTCTCCAGCTGGATGCTTCTCTCCCACAGCAGTTCCCTCCCTGCCCGGGACTGGCTGCAGGGACACGATTTCTCCTTGGCTCTGGCAGCCCGGGGCTGGTTTGTGTGATGTGGCACGTTCACTCTGCAAGTGTCTGGCTGCAGGAGAGTTTATTTAGCCCCTGTTTGCTTTCCTCTGCCAACACCCCTGGTGAAGCTTTTTTTTAGATTCGTGAGGCAACGCAATGGAAAGGGGAAAAAGGAAAAGAAAATTTTGAAATGCGTGTAATGAGTGAAAACAAGTGGCTGGGCTGCCGTGTAGGTGTTTCCTGCAGGATGTGGTGCACACATTCCCTTCCAGGGGCTCTCCTGGCACATCTGGAGAGGGGATGGTGTCCAAACAGCACAGCCAGCATCCTGCTGCACCTGGGGGTCCAGGCTGCCCCATGGCTGCAGCAGCCCATCAGCAGGCAGGACTGTGCTCTGGGAAGGGGTGGAAAAGCTGGAGAAGGGAATTGTTTCATCAAGGACACTGTTTTTAGCTTTGTGGACAACTGTGGCTTCATGTCCTCACTGCAGAAAGCAACCTGGGGAAAAGCCAACACAGAGGGTGTTGGGATCTTTAGCTGGTCAGAGTGACCCCGAGAAAAGTTGGAAAGTCTGTTTTCCCAGCCCAGTGCTTGAAGGAGTCAGGGCTCTTAATTTCTCGGTCTCAAGGTTGTTTATTGTGTCTTATCTATAAAATTATTTCTCCTGCCCTGCCGAGGTCCATCCAGCAGGACAGTTCCAGGCACTCTGCCTGCCCCCAGGGCAGTGTTGTGTCTTTATACTAAAAACTACCTGTACAATGTTTACAATTACTTCCCAATACCCATCACCTATGTTAGACAGTGAGCTTCTACTCTAAACCAATCTAAAAGTGCCAACATCACAGCAGGAGATGGAGGCCAAGAAGAAGAAGGAGAAAGGCTGGACATGCCCAGTTCCCTCCATCTTGCCCCCCTGAATCCCCATTCTAAAACCCCAAAATCTACTTTTTCACCTTGTGGTAAATTCACTATCATTCTACTTAATTTGTCATAGCTTGCAGATCTTCATATAAGGTTGGTAACTTTCTCCATGGCTCATAACCAAACCCACAGGTGTCTTGGGCTCTGTGGCAGGGTCTCTGAGCCCCTCTTGGCTGATCAGGACATGCAGAGGGATGTCCTGGGTCCTGACAAGAGGTGGCACAGCAGGGAAGCAAAAGCCAAATCTGGGTATTTTGGCTAAATTTTGACCACAGTTTCAGTTAGAGAACAGTTCCCCTCTTCCTGGCTTGAGAAGGGGTGGATGTGAGCCTGTAGGATCTGCTCTGGAGCTGCTCCCACACTTGGATCCAGGAGCAGAGCCCATCCCCGAGGTGTTACTGAGCAGTTCTTTACATCCCTGGGGTTTCTCTTTACAAGCCTTACCCCATGCCCTCCAGTGGGCCCAGCCCTGGGGGTGTTTGGTTCCCACCTTGTGGGAAGGCAGCAGGGAGGGGGTTCCAGGGGAGCTGCTCCATGAACCCAGAGCATTCTGTGATTCCCCCAGGTGTGAGCAGCCCCTGGCACGTTCCTGCTGTGCCTGCCCGTGTCCATCCATGCCCAGCTCCATCCTGCACACAGATCTGGGTGCACAGAGCTGTGCCAGGGCCAAAGGACTGAGGCAAGCCCAGTGCTGGTGGCCTGTAGCCATGCCAGACAGGGAGGGGTGGTCCTGTGCCCCCTCCAGAGCCCCAGCCCCTCTCCACAGACACCTCCTGGAGCATTTCTGCTGGCAGCAGGGACGTGCCAGCCCTTTGCCAGGTAGTCCTGGCCAGCACACAGGGGGTTAATCCTCTGCCATTTGTGCTGCTAATGATTATATGCACTGTAATATCAAAGCTGGAGCTATTTATTTGCCATTGAGCAGGTGCTGCTGCTCCCACAAAGCAAATTTGCTTTCTCCTCCTGATGAAACAAGGAAAATAAAGGTTGCTCACGTCCCATTTCAGATATGTTTTTTTTTTCCCTGTGCACCAGCTGAAAGACAAACACAGAAAGGGAAGCAGAATGCATATTATGCAAGAAACCATATAATCTAGCAGCATCTTTGATTTGGCTGCTGCTGTCACAGACATGCATTTCACAGAGAGGCTTTTTTCTCCCCCCTTCCTTTTGTTCTTACTGGTTTATCATTTGTGGCTTTGTCATTTTGTTCCTTCTTCTCCTTCTCTTCTCAGCCTCTTCACAATGAATCTTCATTTTCCCTCTGACACACTTGTATCTAAATTTCCTTATTTCCTGCCTTTTTTTATTTATATCTGTTGCCTGGTGATTTGATCATGCTGTGGAATACAGGATTAGCAATCTCCGTGTCCTTGGGTACTGCTCAAGGACACCTGTTCGGCAAAGCACCATTTTCTTCCCCATTTTAACCCCTTCCAGTGTGGCTGTAGGAATAAACAACAATGCCTTAAATATCCCCAGCGCTGCGTTGGCAGGACGTTGTAATCTTCATTCTTCAACAGCTGCCGTGGCCCTTCCTAAGGAGCTTACACGGGAATCTGAAGAATGTGACTCGAGGAAAAAAGAAAAAATGAATACATCCTCTTTGAACTTTGCAAATAGTTTAGCAGCTGTTCCTGTAGAGATAGCAACGACTCTGCTGCAGAGTGAAATGCTAATTCAGCCATTAGCATCCAATGGGGCACCTGGCAGAGGAATCCTCCGGGTCCCAGCTCCAGAATCCCGTGCCTCGGTGGGAGTTTTTCCCATTAGCAGATCTCAAGCAGAGCTCCCCAGCAAGGTTTAAAAGGGCTGCCTGATTTGACAGAAATTAAGGGAAATTGAGCTCTAGATTGGAGCAAAGCTCTGCTAATTCCCCAGGAGGATTTTCCCCTGGCACAGACAGCCTGGTCCCAGGCTGTGCCACCCACAGGGCCACCATGGGCCACATCTGCTCAAGAGCAGGGGACAGAGCCCTGCTGACTGCCTCCCTCAGGGGGATTTCCTGGGGATGATAAGCCTGGAGAGTCTGCAGACAAGTCGCTGGTAGGATTCACCCTCCTCTGCCAATTTCTGCTCTCCCCTCTCCGAGCACCTCCCTGTTCCCTGCAGTATTTTGGTGAAGAGGAGGTTGGATTGGAGCCAAGCAATGGTGGAGATCAATGCCAGGGTGGCAGCTGCAGGAGTCTCTGGAACCAGCTTCTCTTTGTCAGCAAATCCAGCCACAAATCAAAGCCCTGGGCAGGTGTTTCCATAGGCCCTGGGGAACTGAGAGCAGAGGAACCAAGGAGCTCCCAAGCAATCTGCTGGGTGATCCCCAGGCTAGCCCACAGCTTCCCATCTGAAATGAGCAGAGATTGGGCAAACCCAGCATTTTCAGTTGAGTTTTTGAGCCTGGGACACAAAAGTACCAGAGATGAGTTCTTGCTCGTACTTCACCAGGGCCAGTTCAGTAATGCTGAGTGACTCCATGGCCTAACACAAATGGGATTTTCTGACACAAATGGGATTTTCTGACACAAATGTACAGCCTGGAGAACAACACAGCTCCAGGGATCAAGTCACACTCCAGGGGTAAATTATCCAGCAGAAGAATTGCTCAGCAGAAAGTAATAGATCACCCATTTAATCAGATCCATCTGCTCATTGAACCTGATCCACCAGCTGCTGACAGGACACTGCAGGGTCTGTGGTGGGACAGAGGCAGTGAGGACCAGCTGTAAAGTTGTTTTATGGAAGAGCCACCAGGGGAAAGAGATCCCACAGGAACAGCCATGCTACAAACTGCCCAGTTCCAGCTTTGCACTGAGCTGTCAGCCCCAGAGCCACAGCAGGATGCACTTTCCTCCTGCAGCCCCAGAGCCCTGGCAGTGAGGGCTGGAAGGGACCAGGCAGTTTCCTGGCCTAGAAGGAGGTTTCAGCATCTTCTGGGCATCAAGGAAAGCCATGCACCAGAGAGGGATCAAAGCACCAACCCCAAACAAGGCTTCAAGAGAGGTCTGGTGGAGAGCAGGATAATGATGGGGAGGATGGGAAAGCTCAGATCTTTTTAGACTCAGAGCTTTTAACAGCTCCACGAGTGTCATTGTCCCTCTTGGAGAGCAAGATCAGAGCTTTGGAAGGTGAATGGTGTGTGGTTTTCGGTGGAGGTTAGGGTTTGGATTCTTCACCCTCCTGTTCCCTTTGGAATCTTCAGTGGATTGTTCTGGGAATGCACTTGTGCCCTCACATGGAGTAAGGGATGACTTCCACCCTGTTGTATTTGTGAGATGCCCCAACAAAAGCAGGAATGATGAGTCTGACTCCATGTCCTCAGAAGGCTCATTTATTCCTTTATGATACTATATTATATTAAAGAATACTATACTATACTAAAGAATACAGAAAGGATACTGACTGAATGCTAAAAAGATAATAATGAAAACTGGTGACTTTCTCCAGAGTCCTGACACAGCTTGGCCCTGATTGGCCAAAGAGTGAAAACAACTCCCAGCAGAATGCAATGGAACAATCACCTGTGGGTGAACAATCTCCAAACACATTGCACATGTGAGCACAACACAGGAGAAGCAAATGAGAGAAGAATTGTTTTCCTTTTCCCTGAGGCTCCTCAGCTTCCCACGAGAAAAACCCTGGGTGAAGGGATTTTTCAGAGAATGTGAATGCCACTCCCACACCATGAAGTTGAGGCAGTGGAGAGCAGGAACCGCTCAGGATGTTTCAACTAATGACAATTCCCACTTCATTGCAGGCTCCTCCATTCATTCTCCAAAGGAATTGCTTCCCAGCACTGTGTCTCCAGCAGGATAAAGCAGGAGCTCTTCTGAAACCATGAAAATAGTTCCCACAGCCAGGGTCTTCCCTGGAGGTACCCTCAGGGATGTTGACCTCAACACTTACAATCCAGACCACAGGCTTTATCCTGCAAGTGTAGCTTGGGTTAGTTTGTTTTAATGGTGGGAGGGACAGAATAAGTCTTGAAGGACATACAGAATGGGATGCAAGGAAGAAAGGAGGATCTGGGGAGAAATAAGGATAACCTGTCCATGTTTCCTATTTGCCTTTCCAGTGGCTGGGGTAAGGATGTGTGGAGAGAAAGGGGAATGTGGCAGGGAGGACGTGCTTTGAGACATCTTGTGAATAAGCCATAAGTTATGGTGATATCAAGACATATCTTGCAGGAAAGTGTATAATAGTTACAAGAAAAACCCTGCAGACTTACAAGCAGAATAAAAACCAAATTTACATATTTGGGAGGAGAAAAAAAACCAGTCGTGGAATCATAGAAAGAAGGGCAAGGAGAGACTTAAGAGGTCAACCAGACCATACTGATGCCTGAAGTCAGGATCATCTCTACTTAAGCCATTCCTGATGGATGTGTTCCTAATCTGTTCTTAAACCCTCAGTGGTGGAGATTACACATCTCCCCAGGCAATGTCTTCCCATGCTTAATTATCCTTACTGCTCCCAAGGCTTCCCAGTGCTTACCCAACATTTCCCTTGGTGCAATTTAAGCCTATTTTCCCTCTTTTCCTACATGCAGAGGATCACCCCGTGCCTCCTTTGCTACATCATGGTGGCTCCTCTTGGTCTTCCCCCCCAGCTTTCCTCCTGGACACCTTTCCTGCCCTTCCCATCTCTCCTCTCCTGACGTTTTACCTTTTTTATGAAGCAAAACACCCCAAACTCCACTGCTGGGATTGCAGCAGAGACCCTCCCACATGGGGTCAGCGCACCCCTGGATTTTTTGGGGGAGAGTTTGGGCCCTTCCCCTCATTCCCTAGGCTTGGGCAGCAGGATTCCTGCTGGAGCAGGAGGGCTGGGATGCAGAGGTGACAGAGAACAGCTCCGGCTGTCACTCAGTGCCTGCGCGACACGGAGCCGCTCGTGGGCGTCAGCGGGGTTTGCAATGATTGTCTTCTCTAATTAACTTGTTATCAAACAAGAACATTTCATTATGGTACAATTACTGGCTGCTTTGCTGAGACACAGAGGTGTCAGGATTACGATCCCGACATATGCTTCTTACAGCTCTGATTTTTTTTTTTGTTTTCATAATCACTAACCATTTTTATTTCCTACCCCCCTCTCCTCCCTCCAACCCACCCACTCACTTAATGACTAATGAAACCTCCTGCTAATGAATAAGGAAAATAAATCAGTGGGCATGGCAGGTTAGGAAGAAAAACATGCAAAATGTTTTGAGGATCCTTAAATCTGATAAATTACTTCAAAATTAAAATCCCTGGGAGAAAATGGGATTTAATTAGAAAGCAACGTGGTTTTGTCAATGTTTAAATTAAAATTTTAAAGGTTATAAATGCTGCACTAGAGCTGCCTTTACACAGAGGATTTGTGAGGAGCTTTGTTCAGATCCCACGTCAGTGTGGTGATTCCCTGGAGACAGGCAGGGAGCCCTGTGTAGGTGCAGGGCAGGACTGCAAAATTCCCAACAGGAGACCCTTAGGGATGGTTCTTTACAATGAGGGTGGGGGCACAGGTCACCCAGAGCAGCTGTGGCTGCCCCTGGATCCCTGGAAGTGTCCAAGGCCAGGTTGGACAGGGCTGGGAGCACCCTGGGATGGTGGAATAACCAATTCCATGGAATGGTGGAATAAACCATGGTTAGACACCATGGAAGGTGTCCCTGCCATGGCAGGGGTGGATCAAAATGGTGCCTTCAACCCAAACCATCCTGGGATTCTATGACTAAAACCCAGATAATCCACCAGGAATCTTCCAGAACTTGCAGCTCACCAGAGAAACATCAGGGAGCACAATCCCTGAGCTCACCCTGCTGGTGGCCAGGCTTGAGCCAGGGCTGGCCCAGGAGCTCAGAGGCTCCTGCCTGGAGCAGAATGAGCCACTGGCTGCTCCTGCCCAGCCCTGCACCAGACCCCAGCCAGCAGCACATCCCCATGTGAGATCTCTGAAAGAGACAAGAACAGATGAAGAGTGGCATAAAAAAAAGGAGTTTAGCAGAAAAAGCAAGTGATGGGGATGAAGATAGGCACAGACTTTATTGGTTATTTATTTATTTGCATTTAGTTTTAGGAAGTCTCATTTTCCTGTCCTCTCACTGTCCAGAAATTGCAGGTTTTGCTCCAGGCAAGTCTTGCTATAATTAAATTTACCTCTGCTTAGTTCTGAATACTTTGTTTTCCCACCATATTGTGGGGGAAAAAAAGCTAAAACCACTCTTGTATTTTGCTGTTACAAAGGAAAAATAATTAAAAATGATCTCCATAGGACAGCATCCAGCTGTGGCCACTCTTAAACAGTGAGATACAGGAATTCCTATTTCATTGCTGTGAGGGCATCAGGTACCACGTTTAAGAGCATCCACCAACTCTGCAGCTGAACACAATAAATTCTGTGGTGCTGTCATGGGCACAAACCTCCCCCTGTGGAAGGTGTCCCCTGCCCATGGCAGGGGGATGAAACTGGAGGAGTTTTAAGGTCCCTTCCAACCCAAACCGCTCTTTGATTCTGTAATAAAAGATCTGGAGATTGTAGGGAAAGGTAATAGCTTTTATTAAGGGAACTGATACTGTTTGAAGAAATAGTTACTTTTCACAGGCAAACTCTTCTTCAGGCTGACATTTTGAAAAGTAATTTTGTTCTGAATGGAGCAAATGTAATATTTCCTGAATGCCATAAAGCCAAAGACAAACGCAGAGAAATGCTCCATTTCAGAAAATTGCCATCTGAGACCTCCAGTGTGTCGAGTCAAAACGTTTCATTACAGGACTCACTGTGATTTAGCAATGAAAATAAGGCTTTCAATCCATTTTTAATAGAATTTATCTGTACTGATTTTAAACTCACATTCAGTTCAACTGCTGGAAGGTTGCTCTCCCTTCAGAGGTCGGTGCTGGGAGGGAGTCTGCCATGGCCATGGAAATTTGAAGGGGAAATAAGCTAAATCATACAATTGTGGGATTGTTTCAGTTGGAAAATACCTTCAGGATTATGCTGTCCAAATGTCAGCCCAGCACTGCCATGGCCACATCTTGTATTTGGGTTCCCCCCAGAAAAAGGCAGGAATGATGAATCTGACTCCATGTCCTCAGAAGGCTCATTTGTTACTTTATGATACTACATTATATTAAAGAATACTGTACTATACTAAAGAATACAGAAAGGATACTTACAGAATGCTAAAAAGATAATAATGAAAACTGGTGACTCTCTCCAGAGTCCTGACACAGCTTGGCCCTGATTGGCCAAAGAGTGAAAACAACTCCCAGCAGAATGCAATGGAACAATCACCTGTGGGTAAACAATCTCCAAACACATTCCACATGTGAGCACAACACAGGAGAAGCAAATGAGATCAGAATTGTTTTCCTTTTCTCTGAGGCTTCTCAGCTTCCCAGGAGAAAAACCCTGGGTGAAGAGATTTTTTAGAAAATGTGAATGCCACAGCCACCAGGTCCCCAAGTGCCACATCCATAGGTCTTTTATACCAGCAATGGTGGCTCTACCACCTCCCTGGGCAACCTGCTACAGGGCTGGGCAGCCCTTTCCATGGAGAAATTCCTTCCAATATCCAACCTAAATCATCCTGGACAGAGAATGTGCTCATCAGGCTTCAGCATTTCAACAGCTGAGAGCTGTTGTTGGTTTTAAAGCTGAATTAAATACATGCAAGTCTGTTCTAATTGAAATCAACTTTCAGTGCATCACTTGAGGGAGGCTTTGGGTTTTCAGTGGAGAAGAGGGTTGGTGGATGTTTTTCCTCAGAGTTCCTGCCTTCATCCTGAAATTTTTATTCAGTTTTAAAATACCCCTTTGCTCAGTTTAATCTGTGTAATCCCATGGGGACTCACTGCTGGGGGCAGACTGGATCACACCATTATTTATTGAAGGTCTTCACCTCCATGTGGAGGACCAGGATCCAGGCAGGATGGAGACCAGCAATGACATGATCAAGAGGCATCTCTCATTATGGAGAAAAATGGAAAAATAAACCATAATTCACTCTTCTAAATACTTTATTTTTTCCTTAGGGAAGCAAACTCTCCTGGTACTTACTGCTTCCCTGCAATCTCCAGCTCACCAAGTCATAACACGAGGCAAAAATCTCAGTTTTTGTAAGAACAGAAAGCAGTTCCCAGCTGTCCAGACTGCAGGAAAGAGCTGGTGTTTTGAGCTCTAAAGGAGAATATTGGGAAAGCCAAGAAAACAAATTGATAATTTAGGAATGCTGGTTGTCTCACATGTTTTTAAGCTGGTCATCATCACAGAATCATAAAATTGATTGAGTTGGAAGGGACTTTAAAGATAGTGCTGTCATTTGAGGATCTGGGCTTTTGTCTTGCTCTTCCAAGAGCCTGGATCACTCTTTACTCTGCCTCCTGTTGGGAAGGGTTTTCACTGTGTTCACCTTAGAAATCAGACTGTGTCTTTTACAGATACCTGTCTGAACACACAGACCACTCTGACCAGAGATCCCAGCGCAGGATCAGATCAAAACTCCCAGCATGGTCCAATCCAGGGGTTTCATTTTCTTGGTTTGGTGTAAATTCCCCTGTAGCAGAACTGAATTTTTCATGCACACAGCCCCACTGAAGGGGGTTCCCACTGAGCAGGTGGGGTGCAGCCAAGCCCAGCAGTCCCCTGTTCCCTCTACTAATGATTTTCCATCCCTTGGTCCTTCCAGGCATACAAGAGGAAAACAGAAGCTGCCAAGAAGGAGTACCTGAAAGCCCTGGCTGCATACCGGGCCAGCCTCGTCTCCAAGGTACAGCCACACTCACAAACAGGGTACAACCCACAGGGGCCAACAGGGGGAGGCACATTTATCAGAAATGCTGTCTAATTGTGATATCAGAGCTGATACCAGCATAAGCACCTTCCCAAGGGGCTGAAAGAGGGGCTCTGTGCCGTGGTTAGGGCAGGAGCTGGGCTGCCATCTGCCTCTAGAGCCCTGCAGTGAGGCCCCGTGTAGGGCACCAGGCTGTAGGAGTGCTGGGGGTAGGACGGTCAGGACAGACGGACACGAGAGATCTCTGCAGCCAGGGCTGGAACTTGGGGTTTATTGCAAAGGGCCTGGGGGCAGGACCCTGCTGGGAGTTGCCAGACACAGCTCAGAGCAGCCCCAAAGAAGACAGGGGTAGAGAGGATGAGAGGGTAAGAGCATAAGAGAGGCAAGACAGCAAAAGCATAAGAGAGTAAAGGGGTAAGAGAGCGAGGTTCCCGTTACAATACAATCAATCTTCTGTGTTGAATATTCTAATTCTCACTAACCAATCTAGTACAATATACAAATCCTATAGCATTTACATACACCTATAAGAATCATTACATTACCATACTGGGTTGCATGGGGGGCTATCTGCACTGATGGATATCTCAGGATGCATATCACTGTTCCCTCTTTCCCTTGCTCACCACCTCCCCTTCTGTTTCCCCACAGAGCTCTGCCGACCAGGGGGAGACGAAAAGCACCCAGAGCAACCCCCCATCCAAGATGATCCCTCCCAAGCAGCCCATGTACCCCATGCCTCCTCAGGCATCCTCTCCCTACCCCGGCCTGGGCTCCTTCCTGTCCCCATCCGAGCTGCAGAGCTACCGCGGGCACCCTCACGCGGGGCTGCCGCGCACGCTGCCCTCCAAGCCCCTGCTGCCCAGCATCAGTGCCTCCCCTCCTCCCTCCTTCCAGATCAGCCCCCCGCTCCACCAGCAGCTGTCCTTGCACCACCCGCAGAGCTCGCTCCTGCCCCAGCCCCTCAGCATGCAGCAGGTCCCCCAGCAGCCCCTCCTGTCCCCCCCCATGGCACTACAGGTACAGCCCCCCATCAACGCCTCGCCGCCCGGCCAGCAGGTCAGTGCTGGGGATGGGGGCATGGAGCACCAGGAGGGAGATGGGAAAAGGGGCTCAGCATGGAGAAAAGGAGGTTCAGGGGGGAAGTTGTGTGTGAAAAATGCCGGTCGCTTGTTTTTTAAAATTTTGAAAGTTTAATGGTAATAAAATGGTTATAAAATAGTAATATTATTAGAGTAGTAATAATTTGGACAATTTGGATTAGGACAATATCAGATAATAGAAACAAAGTGTTATGGACAGCCATGTTACCTTTTTCTGGGCAAAATAAGCCCAAAAAAGGACCCACGTTAACAGAGGATTAACCCTTAAAAACAACAGCCTGTTGCACATTCATACCCCTCATACATGATGCATAAATTCCATTCAAACACAGGATTCTGTCTGGTCATTGTCAACTTCTTCCTCTTAATCCTAACTCATCTGAGTGAGGCGGGAAGAAGTTCATTTCTCCTGATAATGGAGCAATAAATTCTCTTTCTCTGAAAGATTCAGGTGTCCTGTGGCTGCAATCTCAGTGCAAGTCCCTTCTTTAAAAAAAAGGTATCTCACATAGTTTCTATTTTAACATTTTGTTATAACCTAAAATTATATTTAACACACTACTAAAAAAATTAATACAGCATAACTTTCTAACATAACACATATAATATTATTTTAATATTTGCTAAAAGTCAATCATAAAATATGTATTTTTCACATTGTGACTCCCTGACAGGAGGAGACAGCCCCAGGTGGGGCTCTGCTCGCAGGAACAGGGACAGCACAAGAAGAAATGGCCTCAAGTTGTGCCACAGAATGCTTAGATTGAAAATTAAACAAAATGTCTTTGTTGAAAGGGTTATCAGGCAGTGGAAAAGCTGCCCAGGGAAGTGGTGGAGTCACCATTCCTGGAAGCTTTCAAAAAATGTGTAAATGTGGCACTTGGGGACAGGGTGTAGTGGTGGGGTGGCAGTGCTGGGTTAATGTCTGCACTCCATGGTCTTGGAGGTCTTCAGCAGCCTGAATGATCCTGACCTCTCCAGCACAGGGACTGGGCTTCAGCTCTGCACTGCCAAAGTGGCTTCTGTGATTTGCTGAGAGCATTATAGGGGATCCTCACAATCACTCACTGGGGTAGGAGCTGTTGCTGAGGGCAGCATTTTGTGAAACTTCAATCCACATAGTTTGTGAATAAAAAATAAAAATATTAAAAAATACCTCCATTGACCTAATTTGGATATTTTGGAAAAAGTCATGTTCTTTGCCAGGTAACTATCATGGATCTGGTTTATATACATTGCCTAATGGATAACAGTTTAATTAAATTATCCCAAATCACCCCAAAAAATGGGGACAACTGATCAGCTTTCAGCTGAGCAGCCCCTCAGTGTCCTGGCAGAGTTGCTAGTGGTGGCAGCTCGTGGGGACAGTGTTGATTGTGTGGCTGTCCCTTGTTCCTGAGCACTGGGGTGGGGAATTCAGCACTGGACACTGCTTTGGTGGCCAGACTGCAAAAACCCAAAGGCTTTTGTGGCTGTGTGCCCTCCACACCCATTGCCACCCACAAGGAGGGGGTCCTGACAAAAAGAGCAGGGAAAAGGGATGTTAAATGTGCTGCTGCACTGACACCATGTCTGGGCTTGGAGCCCTCTCTGTCCCTGGGTGTCAGAACCTGTCAGTTCTGTGCTCTGAACTGACAGGTTTGGGGGACAATGCCTGTAAATGTGATTATGCACTATCATCAAATCTGCAGTTCTGCTTTGTATGTGACCCTCCTTTTCCTCTCCACCCTGCAGGACTTCTCCCATATTTCGTCTGAGTTCCAGAACAGTGTTGGACCCCGTTCTCCTGGTGCATCAAACCCCCCAGGAAGCACTGAGTGGGACAGCGACTACCCCAGCAGGGAGTGTGGGGTCAACCACTGCAGGCCAGTAGACAAAACAGCTCCTTGCTCGTGCACATCTGGGCTGGGACAGTGCCAGTGCCCCACAGCTCTCTGCCTGCCCTGAAATGTGTGGCCAGTTGTGCTCAGGGGAGCTCAAAGCTCCCTCAGCTCTTTAGGCTCACTGAAGTGATGCTAGGGAAGCAGGTAGCTTAAAAATCATGGATAAATTCTTTATTGGATATGAAAAGTTGTCTTCTTTTTTTCCTCTTTTTTTATTTATTTCCATTCCGTGGGAGGGTTAGACACATTTCTTTATGGAGCAGTCCCCCCAGCAGAGTCCTGGAGGTTTGAAAGCAGCCATGTCCACAAGGGCAGGCCTCAATGTGGCATTCCAGTGCTTAAAGAGTCTTAGTAAAAAGTTGGAGAACTGCTAATTGCAAAGGAAGATAGTTATAGGACAAGGGGGAATGGCTTTAAACTCAAAGAGAAGAAATTTAGATCATATGTGAAGAAGAAATTCCTCCCTGGGAGGGTGGGCAGGCCCTGGCACAGGGTGCCCAGAGCAGCTGTGGCTGCCCCTGGATCCCTGGCAGTGCCCAAGGACAGGTTGGACAGGGCTTGGAGCACCTGGGACAGTGGAAGGTGTCCTTGTCCATGGCAGGGGGTGGATTGAGATGGGCTTAAGTCCCCTTCCAACCCAGACTACTCTGTGGTTCTGTGATAAGCAATGTTCTTCTGTTCCTAAAGCAATTGCTCTTATCACTGAGGCCACAACCTCCCAGAATTGTCTCTACCAGCAGGACCCTTCCCATTCCTGGGGCTGGTGTACAAATCCTCCATCCTCCCAAGAGCCACACAATGCTCCATCCCCTGCACCATGCAGGGAAGCCCCACTTGTAAGAGCCTGAATGAGGGATGTGGGACTCCAGGGGCTTTTCAAAATGCAGTTTATTCCATCCAAGGTTTTACAGCAGTCCAGGGTCATGGGTGACAGAGCTGTGCCCACAGCTGTCAGCTCCAGCTGCAGGCAGGCCTGGAGACCCTTTGGTTTTGGTTACAATGCATTATAGACTTTTCTTTGCTGAGCATCTTCATACAGTAGAACCAATCTATACCTTAACTATTATCTATAGCCTATCATAACTAATGTAATTACCATATTCATGTTCCTGTTCTCCAGTCACTAAAAGTCAGTCCATTACAGTTTAAGCTAGAAGTTGTTTTCCAGTTTTCTTGAAGTAGAAAATTCTGAGACCTTTTTTCTACTTGCAGCTTTGCTGCCTTGTTTGCCTGTGCTCTCTTTCTGCTTGGTAAAAACATCTTCTTGTTTGGGGTGGGTTTATCCTTTGCTCTAAGCCATAAAAACCCCTTCTAACAAACACACCCTTTGCCTCCTTGGTTATCCAGTAAGACTGGCTCAGCAATTCTTTTCTTCTTTATCAAAACTTGCTTCCATCACTATTCCTTCTTCAGATTCTACATTTAAAATCTTTCTGCTAAGCAAACATGTCTGTGAGACTTTCTTGTCAAACTTTCATCCTTCCCAACACCCACTGACATCTGCACACATCTTCCCCTTATGCCCTACAAGCTCTGACATGAATGTGCCAACATGAAGGTCCCTTTAATGCTCTGGAAATCACCAGTAAATTAAAAGTCTTAAAGCTGGGGCAGCAGGGAGTGTGTGGAACCCATTTCCAACCTCTGCCTAGCCCCCTGCTCTTGGCTTATGGTCTGGAGGCTCTGTTGTGCTCTAGAACATTCCTGGGGTTCTCTGTGGGAGCAGGCTGGGCAGGAGGCTGGATATGGTTGGAGTATTGATTTCCTTCAAGTGCTGGAACACGGTGTTTCACCAGAAATAATAAAATAATAACCAGCTCCCAGGCTTTTCAGAGCACAGCTCTGCCTGTGCCAGCAGAGCACTCACAACTGCTGGGCTGGGCACAGAGTGTACAGACATTTATTTCTTCCAGGGCAATAAATAACTGCCTGATCCATTAGAATATCCCTGCTGTCTGCCTGCCCCAGGGGCTCAGGGACATGGATAGCTCTGACCTTTCCATGCTCCTTCCTGAAGTCTCTGCAGACAGCCTGGAAGAGGGAACATGACCAGGACTTGATTGTAAAAGTCACTTCACATTTTGTGGGCAAAATGCTGAAGGTGCTTGGGGGGCTGTGGCACATGGATCCAATTTCTGGTGTTGGGGAGATCCCAGGAATGAACTCCCCTAGAAATAAGCATCACTTCTAAGGGATCAGCTGGGAAAACATTTGATTCCCTGTGCAAATCCCACTGCCTGGGTGCCATGCAGAAAGCCCAGGGCACTCCAGAAACAGGTGAAACGTTCCCATAGCAGTGGGGACTGAGTCCTGTGTTGCTAAAACAAGCTCTGTGACATCTGGCTGGAGTGCCACACTGTAAGCAGAGGGCCCATGCAATTCATGATCAAAGCTCATGCATTTCATGCCTTTGTCACAGCAGAAATATCAAATTTCATGGGTTTATCACAGCTTCCTGGAAAAAAAAAAAAAAAAAGAAGTCATTCTAAAACCAGACAGATTATGCAGAGACTTCCAGATAATTATTAGAGGAGATAACAGCAAAGAACTCAGATGGATAGAGATCAGACCTGCAGAAAGTGCTTAGTGCACTGAAAATGTCATAGTGTCTGCTGAGGAGGAGCCATCTCCTGTAACTAAAGGCAACCAGTGCCCAAAGCTGGACACCATTATTTATTCAGTTCTCATTTATTGTAAAGCCTGGTGTGCCAGCAGTGCCCTCACCTCCTGCTTCTGCTGCCCTGGGATTTGCAGCCTCAGTGCCCCCTCTGCATCACCTGGAGCAGCCCCAGGCATCTGCAGCTCCCTGTGCCTCAAGGCTGCTCACAAGCCAAGAGAAGAGATGATCTGGATCTCCTCACCCAGGGCAAGGAAGGATGGGGCAAGTGGGAATGGCTTCCCACTGCCAGGGCAGGGATGGGTGGGATATTGGGAGGGAATTGTTCCCAGTGAGGGTGGGCAGGCCCTGGCACAGGGTGCCCAGAGCAGCTGTGGCTGCCCCTGGATCCCTGGCAGTGCCCAAGGCCAGGCTGGACAGGACTTGGAGCACCTGGGATGGAGGAAGGTGTCCATGGAAACAAGATGAGCTTTAAGGCCCATTCCCACCCAATCCACTCTAGGATTCCATGATCTCCCTGACTCTTCTCCTTTGCACTAATTTCCAAGTGACATTCAAAGTTGTCATTGGGCTCCTGCACAGCACCTTTCATTAGCTGGGTGGGTCCAACCCTTAGCAGATCTTGGGCACAGCAGTGATAGAGGGATGTTGTCTCCATGGGTTTGGTCCATCAGTGCTGCCCTAGGAATATTTGGGAAGTCTCTGGACCATGTAATGGCCCATTTCAACCTCAGATGTGCATTCAGCTTAATTGCAATTAAAGCAGCACTGTGAGGAGCAAAACCTGGCTGGAGAGAGAAGGGATTGTTCCTTGTTGGGATGTGACTCAGCTGCAGAGCCCCAGATTCCTGGAAGAGAGGATCATCCCAACCTCCCCAGCACACAGACAGCCCTGTTGGGTTATGAATTTTATTTCATGTCTAACCTTGATATTTCTTTAGCTTCCAACATCTGTTAGCGCTGGGTTAGCTGGGGTAAAACCTCCCAAGCCTCGTTTTCTTTTGTGTTTGTCATCCAGATAACTTCTGAAAAACTGACAAGGTTGTCTTTTTCTCTGTCCCTCTCTATCTAATAAGGGAACTGCTGGAGGGATTTTTGTTTCCCAGCCTATGCTTGCTAGTTAAAATGCCATCAAATGACACTTCTTCCCTCATGCCCTGCAAATTCTGGGATCCTGTGAGCACACACTCCTTAATTCATAACTCAGCCATGCTGGAGGGAGAGTTTTAAATGCTCCTTACCTCCTGCTCTCCCTGTTCTTAATGACTTTGTGCTTACTGACTTCCATCCAATTTTCCTGGCTCTTTCTGGGCTGAAGCCCAAGCTGTCCTAGATTGTGAGCAAAGACATGGGAGCATTTCTCAGCTCCTGCTTGGTGTTTGACTATCACTTCCCACAAGTGACTGCAGCACACAATTTCAATGCTTTTTTGCCACCAGATCACAAACTCCTTTCCTAGTCCCCTGTCTCCCTCACCTGACAGCCTGAATTCTGGCACTTGCTCTTTCCCAGGCACTGAATTCCTCTGCTCCACAGGGATTTTCTCCATGGGAGCTGCCTCACCTCCACCAGAGGTGCAGCTTGGTTTACAATCACATGCAAACCTTTCTCAATCCCTAATTCAATTTCAACTCCTCAAAGCACCTCCCTTGTTTTTTCTGGTTTGTTTTCTGATTACAGTGTCTCCACAATCTCTTTTCTGATTACAAATCTCTCCAAAAAACTTTCTCCAGGGGTTGTGTCCCTTCCATCCTAAAACATTCTATGATTTACCTTTGTCTCCTCATATTTAGGTATTTTTGGGATAACACTGAACTGGATTCATCTTTCTGTGTCCTTCCTCTTGTTTTAAGGAATGGATTAGGTTCTTTTTGTCATCCTTTAGCAACTTTCCTCCCCTCTTCCCACTCTGATTTAGGCCAAAAGTTGGGACACTGTCCATTACACCTTGTGCAGGCACAAAGCCCCGTGTACAGCCACTAGATCCAGACATTTATAACCTCCCTGATTCCTTCCAACAATGAACTCATCCTCTCCAAAGGGGGGAATTTTCCAAATCAGCAGCTAAATGAGCAAACACTATAAAAAGGCAAAGATAACCCATCACAACTGCACTTAGTTTGGATTCAATTATTTATGGTAATACTTTGTAATGAACTGGGAAATGCTCTGCAGTGTGCTGTGTAAAATTAATGAAGTTTTAGGACTGGAATACCTCGCTGCTGCTCAGTGCCATTAAATCTTTTCTGAGTGCAGGAGGGAAGACTGTGCATTTTAAATGCAGATTATAAAATGTGGAGATTAGCAGAGGCTGGGCTCTTGACTCTGTCAGAAGACAGCTCTATCAACACCAGCCCTGCTCTGCTGTCTGCCCCTTCCCTATTATTCCACTCACACTCACACCCACACCAGAACCTCCCAAGACTTTTAACTTTAACTTTTATCACTTTTAAGGCCAAGATGTTTTTATGGAGCTGGTGATGTTTCCATTGTGTATGTCCCATTGAAAGTCCTGAATCTCAGAGCAAAGCCCCCACAGATCATCAGCCAGGGGAGAGGGACTTCAGCCACTTCTCTCTCTACTATGTCCCAAAAAAGAAAGAGCATATGGGCCCCCTCTTTGGGCTCTCCTTTTGTAGTGTGAGAATGAGTACATTTGATCGAAAATTAACTCTCTAAACCTCCTTAGCTCAGCCTCAGGTGTGGTGAAGCAGGGGATGGTGGCCCTGGGGCTGATCCCAGGCACAGCATTCCAACGTTCTGCTGGTGGGATCTGCAGGGACCCCCAGAGCTTGCCCTGCCCTGCAGCCCCACCAAGCCACAGGAAGAAAATGATGTTGTAGCCCTTATAGCTGAAATTCAGGAAGAAATAAAATTGCATCCAACTCTCAGGGGGACCTTCTCACTCTCTACAACTACAGCCTGAAATTTAGGGTTGGAGTTAGGGTTATCCACTAGGGTTAGGCCCCTGACAGAGGGTGTAGCCAGGTGAGGGTTGGGCTCACAGGACAAGCTGAAACAGCCTCAAGTTGCATCAGGGGAGGTTTAGATTGGGTATTTAGAAAAAAAAAAATCTGCAGGGAAAGAGTGGTCAAGCACTGGAAGAGCTCCCAGGGCAGTGGTGGAAACACCATCCCTGGGTGGGCTTTAAAAGCCATGTGGATGTGACATTTGGGGACATGGTTTGGAAGTGGTGGGAGAATGGTTGGACTTGATCTAAGAGGAGTTTTCCAACCTGAATGATCTTGCTGTGGTCCCTCTGTGTGCAGCCCACCCTGTGTTTTGTGCCCTTGATGACTTCACAACTTTACATGAAACAACACTCACATTTGAGATGATATTAGTACAGGAGGTGATGTGAAAGCTGGTCTTTGTTGGAGGCCTTCAGGGGGAGTTATGGAAAAATATGCAGAAAAGCCCATCCCCATGGGGGTGCAGGCAGTTTTATAAATTTGGTAAATTAGCATCATTGACAAGAAGCAGCAATTAGGAGCACAAGTGGTGATGCAATTCCCACCCCTGGGTCAATCCCCTTCTAAGTCTTCCCCTCCCTCCCATGGTCTGGTAGTTTGTTGATGGAAATGCCTCTGAAGAGCTGTTTTTCCACCTTGGTTGCCAGGGAGAACCAAGATAGGACAGAGGCTTTGGAATATGTTTTGTTTTTCTACCTAGGGAAAGAGCATAGAAAACTAGAGGGAAAACTGGCCACTAATAAAACAGGTTACAAAAATATGTGTAAAGAATACAGAAAACACATTCTTTACACATATATTTGTAACCTATTTTATTAGTGGCCAGTTTTCCCTTGGAGAGGCTACCTAGAACAGAGACTAGACAGAGTTAAAAGAATAAAGTAGGTATTTATTGGGCCTTCAAAGGATACACCTTGGGCAGTGCAAGAGCCTGGCTGAGGCTACACCCAAGATAGATAAAAGTCACAAGTTTTTCACACAGAAATAAGTTTGCTCTAATTGCATATCAGGGCTTAATTGTCCAATTACAGCTTCAGGTAATGAAGCTACATTCCCCCAGTTTGCTCCCCCAGTTCACTTTTGGTTATACTTTTTGGGCCTGAGGCTGCAATGATGCCCTTGGTTCCCATCTGGAAAAGGATTGTTCTGTCTGACCAAAATGTGAAGAGAGCTTACTGACACTCTATGTGGAGTTCAGAGTTATATACTAATGCAAGATCTGGAAAATATAAAAGCTAAAAGCTTAAGGCATCAATATGAAAGAATAAAAATTAAAAGGGCCTCACCCTGAAAGCCACGAGGTGGCACAAACCGTGGGCCAGCTGTGCCAGCTGTGCCAGCCCCTTCCCTGCTGTCTGACTGCCTGTGCTCTCTCTTACAGCCTGCTGCCAAGGGACAAGGCACTCTACAAGGAGTGTCACTAGAGCTATACACTAGTGCAGTACAGGGTCTGGAAAATATAAAGCTAAAAACTTAAGGCATCAGTATGAAAGAATAAAAATGAAAAGGGCATCACCCTGAAAGCCATGGCGTGGCACAAACCACGTGCCAGCTGTGCCTTCCCTGCTGTCTGACTGCCTGTGCTCTCTCTTACAGCCTGCTGCCAAGGGGCAAGGCACTCTGGAACTGTCTGACCAAAATGTGAAGAGAGCTTACAGACACTCTGCATGGAGTGTCACTAGAGTTATACACTAGTGCACTACAGGGTCTGAAAAATAGAAAAGCTAAAAGCTTAAGGCATCAGTATGAAAGAATAAAAATGAAAAGGGCCTCCCCCTGAAAGCCAGGGCATGGCACAAACCAGGTGCCACCCCCTTCCCTGCTGTCTCACTGCCTGTGCTCTCTCTTACAGCCTGCTGCCAAGGGACAAGGCACTCTACAAGGAGTGTCACTAGAGTTATACACTAGTGCAGTACAGGGTCTGGAAAACATAAAGCTAAAAGCTTAAGTCACCAATATGAAAAAAAAAGGGTAAAAATGAAAACAGCATCATCCTGAAAGCCACGGTGTGGCACAAACCGCGTGCCAGCTGTGCCAGCTGTGCCTTCCCTGCTGTCTGACTGCCTGTGCTCTCTCTTACAGCATGCTGCCAAGGGACAAGGCACTCTACCTCACCTAAGGCTCAGCACCCTTTGGAGGAGGCTCACAAGAAGGACACTTGAGAGGGTCAATGCTCCAGCCCCCGGAGGCACGAGCGGTCGGACGGGCGGCGCGGCTCCACCGCACCTCGGCGCTGGCTTCGTTTCCAGGCTCTAAGAGCAGTTTTCTTTTTTTTTTTCCCTTTTCTTTTTGAACTCTAAAAAAAAAATAAGTCTACTTTCTGTGGAAGTTTCCCCCTTCCCTACCCACCCCCCAAAAAAAACAAACCACCCCACCTCGTAAATCGCAAAGAACAAAAAAATCAATAAAGAGAGAAAATTCAAATAAAAATAATAAAACAAGCGCAAAACCAACAAAAAAATGATGAAGTTAAACTAAGGACACCGTTTTTCTGCTTGCCATCAGCTTAGCTACGGACTATTTTCCTAGTGAACTGCTTTTAGACGCAGCATAAACCCAGGTCTGGTGTCCTGCAGCATTAGGCCAGCTCAGTAGGAGGATGCACTCTTTTGACTTGCTAACAGCACTAAACTTTGTGCAAGAAAATGTGAAGTTTGTGTGAATATTGTACATGCAAAGGCCTTGGATGGTCTGGCGAAAAAAAAAATTACAAAAATAAATAAAAACTATTGCTAGGTAGGTGGGGGAGAGAGCAGAATGCAAACTATGAGAGGACAAATGTGAAAGAGATCATGAAAATATAATTTGTTGGATAGTTGTAAGTAGTTTACTAAGTGTTTTAGAGCTGTGCTAAAGACATCTTTAAGATTTTTTTGTGAAAGAAATTAGTAGTTTACTTTATAGTAAAAGCATTTTATATTAATTGTAGCACATTTTTTAGTTATACATAGAAGGGAGATGTGTATAAAAAAACAACAAAAAAAAGCCTGCCAAACTTGTTTCTATTATTTGTACAGCAAGAAATGGACAATTTATATCCATGTTGTATGGCATTATTATTTTTTTCCAGCCATATGTCCATCTATTTAAAAAATTGCTGACAATGATTTCTGTCTATTTATGAAAAAATTAGAGAGCATAATTACAGTTTCTCATAAGGTGCATTTTTGGGGTTTTTTTTATTTTTTATTTTGTTTGAGGGCGCTGCTTTGGCAGCACCTGGCACATTCGGTTCACAATGCTTATCTTACCTTTCTTTATAATAAAACGTATGAAAAGTAGAGCTGAAGCAGTCTCTCCTTTTTCTGGGGGACATCCTGGATGTGGCCTCTGCCTTGTCCTCCTCAGCTTTCCAACCCTCTCTCCTCTCCCACCACATCCTCACCTGCCCCACCCTCTTCTCACTCTGCGATATCAAACTAATTAATTTCATAATGAATACACAATGATTAAAATAAGGGGGAAAATGGAATATTATCAAAACCTTTCTGGAGTTACCATGGCAAGGTGTGACTGTGTTCACAGGGGTGTCAGGTTGAGGGAAGAGACAAGGACTTGACTCCATGTTTCAGAAGGCTGATTTATTATTTTGTCATATCTATTATATTAAAACTATACTAAAAGAATAGAAGAAAGGATTTCATCAGAAGGCCAGCTAAGAATAGAAAAAGAAAGAATGAATAACAAAGGTTTGTGGCTCGGACAGACTCTGAGCCAGCTGACTGTGATTGGCCATTAATTACAAACAACCACATAAAACCAATCACAGATGCACCTGTTGCATTCCACAGCAGCAGATAATCAATGTTTACATTTTGTTCCTGAGGCCTCTCAGCTTCTCAGGAGGAAAAATCCTAAGGAAAGGATTTTCCATAAATGATTTCTGCAACAGCAAGGAGACAGGATTTTCTCCAGGGAGAGCTTCTGAGGTTTATTCTTTGTGTGTGTGGCAGGTCAGTGGCCCTGAGACACTGAAATCATAGGGAGGAGGTTTCCAGCCCTGGGAGAAGGTCTGCAAGGGATCATCACTGGGGGTTTTGGTGCCACCAGGTGCCTGTGGTTTGTCCCCTCTGAAGGAAGGTGCCACCCATGTTGTCCATCCCCAGCTCTGTCACCTTTGGGTGAGTTTGGAGCCCTTTGGAGGCCTCCCCTGAGGAGGTTTGTGGGGCATCACCCCAGGGAGCCACTGAAAGGTGACCTTGCCAATTTAGGGGCAGCTGTGCAAAGCAATAACCACATTTTGACAGCTCTCTGGCCCCCTCCCTACCTTTCTGCAGGGTGCCTCTGCTTCTCTCCAAGGGCTGGTGGCTGCTCTGGGGCACCATGAGGGCACAGTGACCCATCTCCAGCCCTGGGCATGTGGGGTCATCTGGGGAATGGAGGCCAGTTGGCTATTAGAGAGCCCAGAGCATTAATGAGAAATTGTGGGGGTTTCCAAACCACTTTAATCCCTGCTAATCTCTAAATTTGCATGATGGCAGCTGTGCTTAAATGGTGTTCCAGCTGTTGGCTAATTGTCATGGAGCTGGAATTGCTCCAGGGGAGTGACTGGGAGCTGAGCCTGCCATCCACCATCACAGAGACAGACACAGACACAGAGTGGTTTGGGATGGAGGGACCCTAAAGCCCATCTCAGCCCACCCCTGGGGTGGTGTTCACAGGGGTCCCAGGACCAGGGAAGAGATGAGAATCTTCACTCCGTGTTTCAGAAGGCTGATTTATTATTTTATGATATATATTATATTAAAATTACACTATAAGAATAGAAGAAAGGATTTCATCAGAAGGCTAGCAAGGAATAGAAAGGAATGGAATGATAATAAAATCTTGTGACTCTCAGAGAGTCTGAGCCAGCTGACTGTGATTGGCCATTAATTAGAAACAACCACATGATACCAATCACAGATGCACCTGTTGCATTCCACAGCAGCAGATAATTATTGGTTTTCTTTTCCTCCGAGTCCTCTCAGCTTCTCAGGAGAAAAAATCCTAACAAAAGGATTTTTCATAAAATATGTCTGTGATGATGTTTTCATAAAATATGTCCATGGGCAGCACACCTTCCACTATCCCAAGTTGCTCCAACCTGGCCTTGGACACTTCCACAGATCCAGGGGCAGCCACACTTGCTCTGGGCACCCTGTGCCAGGGCCTGCCCACCCTCACAAGGGAAAATTCTTTCCCAATATCCTGAATTTCTTCTCTTTTCATTTAAATCCATTCCCACTTGTTCTGTCACTCTCTGCCTTTCCAATTAGCTGTTCTCCATTTTTACCTGCCTCTTTGAGTGCTGGAAGGGCACATCCAGTTCAGCAAAGGGGTTCAGCCCAGCCTGGAGGGTCAGGACCTGGGGCCCTGGGCCAGGCAGGGCTGGTGGGGCTGGGGGAGCTTCCCCCTGCTCTGAACCCTGGATCTGTTATTAACAGCACTGGAAAATTCAGTAGCTGGGTCTCAAGAAGCCTCAGGGCAGGGTGAGCTCTGCCTAAACCCTCCCTGTGTGCCTAACCTCCCTTTAAAATCCTTTAAATTCCAGGCAGATAACCTAAATCTCTCTCCCTACAAAGCAAATCCCTTGCTTTTGAACGTGGGGAAGAATTTATTGCTTTCCTTGTTGCAGTAATTTTGTCCATATTTGAAGAAGGATATTGGCTCCCCTTCACCTCCTCTCCAGCTGCCCCAAAGGCAGGGGTGGTGTTCTGGGGCAGGATGAGCTGTGGGGCTCCCACTTTTAGTTAAAGAGCCCTGGCTGGGTCCTCAGAAGGCTCTGGAGCAGCTTTGGGGGCAGGGTTTGCAGGGCAGGGGGCAGGAATTCCCAGATTTTGGGCTAATGATGGACAGGGATGTGAAGGGACATGAGCAGGGAGAGCCCTGGCTAATTGACTTTGGTTAATGAACACATAATTAGCAGTGCTGTGGGGTGTAATAAGGGGTTGAACAAAGCTCAGCAGCAGCACCTCTGTGCTGTTAACCCTTCAAGCACTGCCCCAGGGGGTGCCATGCCTGGCTCCCACAGAAATGGGGAATATCCACAACACCCCACTGCCCCAGCAGGACACAGCCCCTCACACAGGCAGGGTGTGTGGGGAGGGTCTGCTGCCCACCTGTGGATCCTCCTGTGGCACCACCCTGAGCTGCAGGACCATGAATGCCCTGACAGGGCTGGGGGGACACTTTGCTACGTCTGTGTTATCATTGCTGAGGTGATGGAGTGGAAGGGAAAACAGCCCTGAGGAGCAATACTGAGAGAAGGATCAGAGGAAAGGAAAGGACAAACCCCAGGCAGGTCCCTGGCAGCTGCAGCCTGTGCTGGGAGCAGGGGCCTTGTGCCACCCTGGGTGAGGTCCTGGTGCCCACCCAGGGCACACCTGAACCTTGGCAGGTGTCCCTGTTCCCAAAGGTGCTGCAGTCTGGATGCAGAGAGAGTCCATGGTGAGGGACTGTCACAGACACATTTTATGAAAAATCCTTTCCTTAGGATTTTTTCTCCTGAGAAGCCAAGAGGCCTCAGGAACAAAATGTAAACAATGATTATCTGCTGCTGTGGAATGCAACAGGTGCATCTGTGATTGGTCTCATGTGGTTGTTCTTAATTAATGGCCAATCCCAGTCAGCTGTCTCAGACTCTTTGGTCAGTCACAGGATTTTATTATCATTCCATTCCTTTCTATTCCTTGCTAGCCTTCTGATGAAATCCTTTCTTCTATTCTTTTAGTATACTTTTAATATATATCATAAAATAATAAATCAGCCTTCTGAAACATGGAGTCAGATCCTTGTCTCTTCCCTCATCCTGGGACCCCTGCAAACACCACCACAAAGGACACGGGCTGCAGCCCTGGGAGCTGGCTCTGGGCACCAGGACCCTCAGGCTGGCAGTGCCAGGCACAGGTTGGGTGTCAGACCCAGCAGGGGCTGCACAGCATCTCCAGCTCCTCCTCCTCCTGTGCCTCTCCAAGGTGGGGCCACCAGAACATCCACAGAGAGCACCCACACTGCCACCATGGCCTGGCCCAGCCCAGAGGCAAGCATGGGATCATGGAATCACTGAATGGTTTGGGTTAGGAGGGACTTTAAAGCTCATCATTTAAAGCTCACCTTCCACTGTCCTAGAGTGCTCCAAGCCCCATCCAGCCTGGCCTTGGGCACTGCCAGGGATCCAGGGGCAGCCACAGCTGCTCTGGGCACCCTGTGCCAGGGCCTGCCCACCCTCACAGGGAACAATTCCTTCCTAACATATAATCTAAATTTCCCCTCTTTCATTTGGATCCCATTCCCCTTGTCCTGTCACTGCAGTTCCTGAGGAAGGGTCACTCTCCCCTTCCCTGTAGCCCCTTCACACCCTGGGAAGGTGCTGGGAGGTCTCCACACAACCTCCTCTCCTCCAGCCTCAACAGCCCCAGTCCCTCCACAGGGAAGGTGCTCCAGTGCCCCCAGCAACTCCATGGCCTCCTCTGCATTTCTCCAGCAGTTCCACATCCATTCTGCCTTATCCAGGCACCAGAGCTGCACCCAGTGCTCCAGGAACAAGGGTGGGATGGGAACCTCCTCAGCAGGACCAGCTGTGCTTCTCCTGTCCTCTGCTGTCCCCAGGGGCTGGAAGGCTCTGCCCACCAAGCAAACATGACATGAGGCACCTTTGCCATCCTTCTGCAGACTGGAGGGCCCAAAGTGGAGCCTGTGTCTCACAGGGGTGAGGCACAGGCAGTTTGCTTTCCCTCCATGAGCTCCATCCTGCAGCAGGAGGTTTGTGAGCCTGAGTCCCAAAATCTCAGCGTCCCCTTGGCAGCTCATCACAGAGAGCAGTCAGAACAGGAGGAGTGCAAAATTCCCAGTTTGAGGGATGATTTTTGAAGATGAAGAGAGGAATAACAATTGCTCTGGATGAAACACTGTGCTGGCCAGGAGGGTAATTGAGAGTCAGAGTGGAGATCAGATGTTTTATCACTGTCTCCTCAACTCTTCTTGACTTTCAACTGCAATTTGATAAATCAGCACAATACCTGGCACGGTAATTGCTGGACATTTTATTCCTAGTGGGGTTACTTTATTCCAACTGCAAGCACATTAGAGAACTTTCTGTTGCTCTGCCATTATTATTGTGGGGACAGAGGTCAGATAAAGCAGGGTTTAGGAGGTGGTGTTTGTGCAGATGAGACTGGTGAGCTCATTTCAGGTGTTTGTGCAGCTGAGTGCCTTCAGCAGAGCTCAGCCTCCCCCTCTGCACCTCCAGGGCTCCTGCCCACACCCTGCCTTGCTGTTCCCCCTGTGTTCATGCTCCCATTGTGGCTCTGAGGCACCAAAACCTGGGAACACCCAGAGACAGCAGCAAGGACTGGGAGATGCTGCAGAGCTCTCCCTCCTCATGGCCTTTAAGACCAGCCAGGTGGGGACCTGCAGCTGCCAGGAGTCACTGCCAGCACTCAGCCACAGAGGCAGAATGCAATTCCTCAGCCTGTGATCCCATTAAAATTTTATGATGAATGAAGCTTCTTGCACTGAGTCTGTGGGAGACAGACTTCCACTGCTCTTCAATGTGTAATTAATGCACATTTCATTGCTTCCCCGATGAAGTTTTGGTCACGGCAGGTGGGTATGGCTATAAAATGACATTTATTTTAGATGGGATACAGACCAAGGGTCAGTGCCTTGTGCAAAGCCAGGAGAGCCATGCGTGCCCTGGGCTGTCCATCTCCCTCAGAGCAGCTGCTTGTGGAGGGAAGGCAGATGGAAAATGTGGATCCATCTGTCCTAGAAGCTCTGCTGGACTTCACCCTCCTCTCACACCTCCCTGTCCCATGGCTGAGCATCCCTGTCCACCCTGCCATCAGCACACCCTTCAGCTGAGCAGCTCTTCCACAGCCAGGTTCCTTCAGCTCCTCAACCCTTCCCGTGGCTCCTGGCAAAATGGGAAATTAAAAATGCCACCTGTTAGCAATAAACAGGCTGAAAATCCTGTTGGTCTCTGAAAAACTCCCAGGCAAAACCAGAAATTCCTCTCTGGATTCCCTCCTGATCACCCACAGGCTGGTCACAGCTCACTGTGGCCATCTCTGGGAGATGTGGCTCCTGCTCCCTGTCCTGGTTTGAACAGACAGGTGTCTGCTAAGGAAGGCAGGAGATTCCCCTGAAATGGAAAATGTGAATGCCCTCCCTCTGATTATTATAACTTTGAAATTAAGGGGCTCTCAGGCAAAGATATGGGAACAGGAATAACAGTTTTTTACTAGGAAAATTAAAAATACAAATGTAATAGCACAAAAAAGAAAACAAACCCCTGCCAGAGTGAGAGCAGGCCCTGTCCCCTGTGTGCCAGGGGGGTGTCCCAGCCCCATCCCAGGGGGGCTCAGCCCTCCTGCAGTGCCAGCTGTGGTTCTGCTGGAGCAGGGATCCTGCACAAGGGGGGAGTTTTCCTCTGCAGCTCCAGGGCTGCTGCAGATGGGCCTGGGCTCCCTCTGGCCATGCAGGGCAGCAGAAAGCTGCTCCTCTGGCAGTGCAGGGGGCAAAGGCTGCTGTGCTGTGCCAGGCTCAGCTTGGATCCAGGTAGGAATGCTTGGCTCCTGCCCTGGGTGCAGCATCTCCCCATGGGATGGGGGAATTGGATCAGCCCTGCAGGGACACTCAGTGCCCATGGACAGCAGAGATCTCCTGCAGGGAGGATTGGCTGTGGCAGAGATCAAGAAAACTGCCCATGGACAGCAGAGAACTGCCCCAGCTCTGACAGGTGGAAAATAGAATATACACAACACAGCCACATTTTGCATTTCCAACTCAAGACAATCCCTGATTTAATCCCTCCATCCATCCCTGATTTAATCCTGTATTTCAGCCCCATGGGGAGCAGCAGGACCATTGGATGGAGGGAGCCCCCTGGGCCCCCTCAACTGCAGCCAACCTCACCCAACATCCCTGTGGGCTCCCTGCAGCAGGAACACCCAGAGTCAGAGTGCCTCTGTCCATCCCCCGGGCACATGGAGCACATCATCATTTCTGTCTCCTGAGTAGGAGCTTGTAACTCCCACAATCCAGAGGAGGCCTGGAAGAAGTCCCAGGGATTTGGGATTTCTCCAGGAGACAGACTGGCTTGGGGGAAGTTAGCAGAGAAACAGGATAAAGTAATTTCAGACCATATTGAACCTTTTTTTTCTCTTTCTGGAGTGCACAGACTGTCAGAACATGAGATACAATCTCTAGAAGCACTACACTGCAAGGAGATTTATTGGCTTGGAGCACAGTTTATACTAATTTTTTTTCCTCAAGCAATTTACACCAAATATTTCAGTAGTGATGCAGGGGAGTTTTTATAATTAGAGCTTTATTTGAGTGCTTTAATTGTGGCTGGTCTTTTGAGTAGTCCTGTCCTTTAGGAAGCTCATCCTGTCTCCCACTCACCTCAGAGAATGTGGGATACAGAAGGAAAAAGGCCACAGGCACTCCCCCAGTTTTCCTACCAACACTCTGGAAATGGCCCCTGGGGAGACTCTTCCAGCTTTTAAAATTATCCAAGGAAAAAGGTGGGTCAGGACAGATTTGAAGGACTTTTCCACCCTCAGATCTCATCTCCTGGGAGCTCCTCCTTTCACCTCTCTCATGGATTGTCCCCCTTGCTGATGTCACCCAGGTGTGCCAGTCCCAGCTTCCTCCTGGAGCTGCAGCAGTGCCCACAGGGACTGTCCCCTTCCATGGAAATCAGAGGGAAATAAAAGCCAGCCACAAAAAACCCCTAAATTTCTGAGGGTATTTCTGCCAAAACACCACGGGCACTCAGAGCCTCTCTCAGCACTCAGTAATTCCATTGGGAACATTCACAACATCTACACTAGGTTTGGGCTCCAAATATGAAGAGGAAAAAAGCAGGTAAATGTCTTATTTTGAATAATTGAAAAGCAATCTAAAGTCATGTTGCAAAACAAATGCACAGTTCCCATTTTACAGATTAGAAAAATTTGATTTCTTGACACGCCCCACCTCCAGCAATTCAAACTCTCAATCAAAAGTTTCATGGGTTTATGTTGTTTTTTATTTCCTTTGACCCCTTCAAAACACTGAATTCATTAAAGCAAGAAATGCCCAAGAATTGATTTCTTTTCTTTCCTCTGCACTGAAATGTCTCAACACTTCACTTTTTCCCTTTCAAGTTGCCATTTTTACACAGTTGCAGGCATTATTTAGAGCTATAGAGTTGAAAAAACTCAAAAACCTGAGAGAGTACATCTCCTCTTCCCTATAAACATTTGCCATCCATCCCTTTGTATTCTCATTTTTGGCACAGAGGAAGAGAAAGAGAGAAACGAGCGAGAGCGAGGGCAGGAACTGGAGACATGAATAATTTCTTCTTTCTCAAAACCCAAAATGAAAGGAATACAGAATGAGACATAAACTTTAAATTTCTTTCTTTCATCTAGGAATTTCCCATGAAAAGATAATAACACACCTCCACTGCATCCTTTTCTTCAGCTCCTCTGACACACAGATCCCTGGCAGGAAGGCAGGGGAATATTTGGCTTCCCAGGGGAGTGACCAAAACCCTTTTGGGGGGATCTCTGAATTTGCAGAGACATCAGCACCCTGGAGATCTGGGCTTTGCAGGATGCTCCAGGTAGAGCCATGCAAATTATCAGAGCAGATCTGTGAGGGTGGGTGAGCACAAAATGGGGAATTTCTGCCATGCCTGGGTGTTCTCCTTGGGGACACTGGGCTGCATGGAGCAAGCTGTGAAGTGTTTCCTTTTGGAGGTGGAAATAGCCACATTCTGCTGGATGCCAGAGCACAAAGATGTGTTCCTGAAGGGATTGCACAGAGAATGGTTTGGGTTGGGAGGGACCTTAAAACTCAGCCCATCCCACCCCTCACCATGGGCAGGGACACCTTCCCCTGTCCCAGGCTGCTCCCAGCCCTGTCCAGCCTGGCCTTGGGCACTACAGGGATGGGGCAGCCATCCTGTGCTTCTGAGTAAAGAATTTCCTCCTAAATCCTAACCTAAACCTCCCCTCCTTTAGTCTTAAACTCTTCTCCCTTGTCCTGTCCCTGCTGGTGTAAAGAGCTGCTCTCCCTGTTTTCCACAAACCTTCTTCAAGGCTGCTCGATGGTGTCCCCAGAGTCTTCTCTGCTCTGTGCTCAGCCACTCCAGCTCTCTCAGCCTTTGCAGGACCATCAATAAAAGCAAGTGAGAGTTTTATCAAAGTACCCCAGAAAGAACAGCTGATCCTTAATGCTTTTGGAGGGCTTACATCAAGCCAGCTTTATGTTGTAGCATGATGAGGTGTTGTTTAACTCTGGTTTTTAAACCACCAGGAAGGTTTATGTTATCACAAGCCCCCAGCTGGGTAATAATTAGCACTGACTACATGATTGCAGAAGGCTAATCAATTGCTATATTATTATTATATTATATTATATTATATTATATTATATTATATTATATTATATTATATTATATTATATTATATTATATTATATTATATTATATTATATTATATTATATTATATTATATTATATTATATATTATGCTATACTAAAACTATACTAAAGAAAAGAGAAAGGATACAGACAGAAGGCTTAACAAGATACTAATGAAAAACTCATGACTCGCCAGAGTCCCAGCACAGCTGGCAGTGATTGGTCATTAAGCCAAAACAATTCACATGTTGCATAAACAACATCCAACCACATTCCAAAGCAGCAAGCACAGGAGAAGCAAATCAGATAATTGTTATTTTCATTTTTCTCTGAGGCTTCTCAGCTTCCCGGGAGGAGACTCCTGGGCAAAGGGATTTTTCAGAAAATATGACAGTGACATTACCCAGCCCTGCTCCTGAGGACAGCCCATGGCCCTGACCCTGCACAGAGAGCTCCAGAGGCACTCCAAGCTCCTTGGGAGCCCCTTGTCTTATGTTTGCCCAGTGTTTGCCCTGGGATAACCTCCAAAAACCAAATCCCATTAAGAGCTGCCTGTCTGGGAGCTGGTTTGACTTTGCCAGGCACAGAGGAAGAGTTTGGCTGTGAAAACCCAATGTGAGGGGAGGTTTTCCTCGAAGCTGAGTGATACAAAGCTCAGCTGCAGTTCCTGGAGAGCCACAAGAGCCTTCTGTTCCTGCAGCTTTTCACCATTCCTCCTAATTATGATGTTTTAGGCATGAAATCTGCTCTGGGGTTTGAAGCAGCAGTGAGGATCATCCACTGCCAGCATGACACTGAATATCAGGACAGGGCTGGGGGACACGTGGGACAGGGCTGTCACAGGAGCTTTGGGTAACAGGGCCCAGCAGATGTTTTATCCTCACATTCCTCCCTTGCTGATGGTGGGGCAGGGGTGCATTTCCAAACCCCAGCAGTGCATGTGGATGTCACCAGCCGGGGTCTCTGTACAAATCACAAACAGGACAGGGCTGCTGTGGAACTGCCTTGAGCTGTTTGATTTTCCAGCATCAGCCTCATTCCATGGTTATGACAATGGGAAGATGCCACCAGCTCACATCCCAGGCAGCAGACAAAAAACTTAATGTTACAACTCACTTGATAAGTTTTTTGACTGATCACACAAAGCAAAAGCACATTGACAGTAGTTCCATCCAAGCACTATAAGCACATGAACCTTTGGTTAGAACAATGCTTGCTTATTTCAAATACAATACCTGCTTGTAAGCCTTAAAGCACAATGCACAGAGCTTCATTATTAAGCTTCAAACTTCCTAATATCTTGCAAGATAAACTTTTCTGCAGCTTAGAGAGTTATTTTAAACAAGTGTTAATACACAGACCATTGCTCTATTTGTCTTTGCCTTTCTACTTTTTAAATAATTTTTCTGCTGACCTATCTCATGGCTACTGCTTAGCTCTAATCACAGTTCTGCTGTCTCTGAGGCTGCCTTTTGCAGCTTTCCCAAAACCCTCTGATTTTGTGGATTCCCGCATGTGGAGACACCCAGAGCACCTGGTGTGACCACAGCAGGGTTTGTTGTGTGTTCATAGAACCATGTCACACAATCACAGAAGGGTTTGGCTTGGAAGGACCTTAAAGCTCAGCTCATCCCATCCCTGCTGTGGGCAGGGACACCTTCCACTATCCCAGGGTGCTCCAAGGGCAAGAGTGACCATCCCTATCAGTGGCCATCCCTGTCTGGTGGCTGTCCATGCCACAACATGCTTGGGGCTGGGAGAGCCATGTTTGGCACATCTGTGCACATCTGCAGCGCTCTCAGGATGAGGCCTGGGAGTTGCATTCAGCTCTTTTGTTTGGGCCTTGTCCCTGTGAAAACCCTGAGGAGTTTGTGAGGCAGCTGTTAATGCTCTTCCCTCCACACAGGGTGGAGAGGGAGCAGATGAGCACAGAGACAAAATGCTTTGGCAGGAACACCTGAAAACTGCCAATGTCCCATCCATGGAGGTGTCCAAGGCCAGGCTGGACAGGGCTTGGAACAGCCTGGCCTGGTGCAAGGTGTTCCTGCCCATGGCAGGGGGAGGAACGAGCTGAGCTTTAGTACTCCTTTCAAACCTGCATCAGCGGTGGCCACCAACACCTGGGGGGGAGACAAGACTTTCAAAAACTCAAATAAAAGCTCTTCACTAAAATAAACACCAGTGAAAACACAGCGAGGAGCTCCCAGGAGCAGAGCAGCCCCACACCACGGGTCCCACAGCAAGGAACAGATGACCACAGAAGGCTGGACAGGTTCGGGGCTGGGGACAGGGCTGCCCTTTGGGGGGAGCAGCCCAGGCCGGTTATGCAAGCACAGGACAGAGGTTTCTGGTGGTGTTTGCAGTGCCTGGGGCGCAGGGTCCGCCTCCCCCCGCAGACCTTTGCACTCCCAGCTCGGCTGCTCAGTTCATTATCTTGCGGTTTGAAACAATACAGGAAGGATGTAGGTGTTTGCAAGAAGAGGAGGAGGAGGAGGAGGAGGGGGAAGGAAGGGAGGCAGGCTCCAGAACCACGGCTCTACTCAGAGCGCTCACCCACACACGCTGCTCGAGGGGGTGACATTAATTTGGGGCAGAAAAGGGCAGAAAAGGGTCAGGTTCCCGCCAGAGCTGAACTGGGAGGGGCAGAGGTGCCCTCCTGTGTCACCCATGGGGATGGGTTATTGGTGATATTTTAGCCTGGGAGGAATGATGCATCTGACTCCATTGATATCAGAAGGCTAATTAATTACTTTATTCCATTATATATTATATTATATTATATTATATTATATTATATTATATTATATTATATTATATTATATTTATTATATTTATTATATTTCTAAACTGAATCTGCACAAGCACCCAACTCAACTGCCCAGAATCTCATGACTGCCTGCTGACCACAGTCTGCACACACTTGGCCCTGACAGGCCAAGGAAACAAAACACCATCTCTGTGGGTAAACAATCTCCATTTTCATTCTGCTTTGGAACAACACAGGAGCAGCAAATGAGATAAGAATTGTTTTGATCATTCTCTTCTTTGCTTCTCTCAGGTTCAGAGGATGTGAATCCCACAATGGGGACCTCATGGCACCTCATGCCACCCTGCAGTTCATTCCTCTGCTGGAGGGATGACCTGGGAATGCAGCAGAGGGCATGAAGTGAGGATGGCTCCGTGGCTCTAACTGAGCAGCAGGGAGCAGGATGAGGTGCAGGCAGCCCCCAAGGTCTGTAGGAGGCCCAGCAGTGTGCAGAGAGCCTGGGCAGGAGGCTGACAGGAGCTCAGCCCCATGGAATTGCCATGGGATGTTTGATGACAAAGGGATGGATGGACCTGGCTCATGCAGCCCCATGGGTCCCAGGGAGCTGTGTCTGCCCCGGGCACTCCAGAAGGAGTGGGAGGTTCTGAGGAGCAGGCAGATGTGAGCACTGCACCTCACCTGGTAACAGAGCACATGGAGGAACAGCAGCAGAGGGGTGGGAACCAGGAGCATTCTGTATTTCCCATATACAGCTCTGACATTCCTCCCAAAGCACAATTGTCCTGCTTCCAGCTGGGATGGAGTTAATTTTCCTCTCAGGAGCTGGTCAGTGCTGTGTTTTGGGCTTGGTATGAGAATAATGCTGATAACACACTGATGTTTTAGTTGTTGCTAAGGAGTGCTTACCCTAAATCAAGGGCCCTGCAGTGTCTCATGCTCTGCCAGCAGGCAGGAGAAGCCAGGAGGGAGCATGGCCAGGACAGCTGATCCCAAGTGGCCAGAAGGACGTTCCACACCATAGACCATCATGGCCAGTACAGAAACTGGGGAGGGACTGGCCAGGAGGGGCAATCACTGCTGGGGACTGGGCTGGGCATCAGTCAGGGGCTGGTGAGTGGCTGTAGTGGGCATCACTTGCCTTCCTTGGGGTTTATTCTTGTCTCTGTTTTTGTTACTTCCCTTTTAACTCTTCTTCTTCTTGTTATATTATTATTTTACTTTATTTCAATTATTAAACTCTTTTTATCTCAACCCCTGGGTGTTTTATTTTTCTGGTTCCCCTCCCCATCCCAGGGGTGTGGGGGAATAAGCAGCAGCTGTGTGGTGCTGAGTTACCAGCTGGGGCTAAACCACAACAAGAATAAAGCCAAATATTTGGGGTTGTACATTTTGTGTACAAGAAGAAACCACACCAGACCAGTATTATTTTGAAAGCTTCACTTTGGAAAAGTACTGAATTGCTTTGTGGAAAGATACCCTCATTTTAAAAGCATTTGATGGCATTGGCATCATGTTACTATCGGATCTAAAGCTAGGCTTGTAGCAAGACAGCAACAAATGAGCAAATGAGTATTTTTTTCCATGGAAACCCTTCTGGAGTGCACAGGCCACTGTGGCTAATCCCCAAAGTGCCATCCCCCATGCAGGCAGCCCCTGTGCCCCCTGCCTGGGAAAGCTGACCCCAATCTGGTTTTCTGCCAGGGGTTTTGTCCCAGCCCTACAGCAGGATCACAGCACCAAAGCAGAGTCATTGGAGCCTCCTCCAGCCAGGTCTCATGAGCTCTTGGAGGTCTATTTCTCACCCAAGAGAGCTCAGATACCTTTGGAGGCATAGAAATCAGCAGGATGGCTTCTGTGGTAGTGTTGGAAACAAAAAGGTTTAATAAAAGGCAAAATAACAAACAGAGAAAAACTGATCCAGGTGCAAGAGGTTCTTGTTCTCTTCTTCTTCTAGTAAATTGCCCAGGTGGGACTTTTTGGCTCCTGTCCAGTTAGCTATCCTTAAGTTTGAGGTGAAGTCCCCCAGGCCTATGAGATGTCTTTTCACCTCATTGAGGAGAGAAACTTCTGGCCTTGTTTCCTTTTCAAGGGGACAAAGGACAGTTTTGTCACTCCATCACAGGGGGCACATTCGTACAGGGCAGAGCCATGGGACACCTGCCGTGCCTGGGGCCAGCACACAGCCCTGGAAACCAGGGGGCAGCTCAGCTCAGCCTGGGCATCCCGGGGTGCCCCTGGCTCTGGGGAGGGAGCTGGCAGCAATCCAGAGTGGGATGTGAAAGGTGTGTGCCTGCTGCACTGACAGCAAAGCTGTTCTCTCCAGCGGCGTTATCTCATCTATTTTGCAAATACAAATGTGATAGAAATCTGCAAAATAAGGAATATGCATTAACTTCTGAAAAGTTTTGACTACATATCATTATCTGTAATTTCACTGCTTTGATTTGCATATTCATAAAAGAAACATGTAGCTCGAATGTGTCAAAGGCTTTCAGATGAGCACGAACAAAACCAGCAGACTTGCAGGCTCGGTGCTGAAGTAATTGCCAAGACACCTTTGCTTTCCCTGCTGTCAGAGTGATTTTACATCCCTGGGCTGGCAAAGCCTTTCCTTGGTCCAGCTTCAGTGAGCTCAGCCCAGGGTGTGAGGAAGAGCTCTGGCTGGGCCTGGTGCTGGTGCCCACAGGAAAGGGAACTCTGCTGGAGAACACAGGGGCCACCAGCAGCAGCAAAATGGCTCAGAGCCTTTCCAGCCTGGATGCTGCTTGCCCAGAGCAGCTGTGGCTGCCCCTGGACCCCTGGCAGTGCCCAAGGCCAGGCTGGATGGTGTTTTGTGCAGATAAACACAAAACTCCACAACTTTTGTGAAACTTGTAAAGCCGGTATGTTTATTACAGCGTTGGACACATGGGGAATTGTTCTCCTAAAATGACATGTGTACCTCTGGGAACTCCAGATCCTTTTTTATTTCCATCTCAAATACATGTGCATGCATGTAGGGGAATAGAATATAAATATATATAGTATAGAATATAATCTTATCCCCTAAAGAGTTGCAGCTGAACCAATTACTAAAGATTAGGAGCAGGCCTGATGTTAACAGGCCACAGCTGTAGCCAATAAGAAGAGTGTTATAAAAGAGTGGATTGGTGGGACCTGGAGTCTGTTGGCTGCTGTGAGGAGTAGGAAGAGTCAGTGCTTAGAGGAGCTGCCTGCAAGAAACACCAAGGAGGTATGAAGCTCTGGCAATATGGAACCCTTGCAATGTAATGACAACAAATGGTGACCCTGACGTGATTCAGGAGAAATGACCCCATGAATTTGGAATGCCCCCGTGCATTTGGGACTAAGCTATAACAACAACACATGCAATTTAACAATAGGTTCATACATATTCATTCCACTGATTTTGAGTGATACTTGCCACTAATTCTTCAGAAAGAACTCCTGGGCCAGGTTGCCCTGCTCTGTCTGCCCCCCTCCTCCTCCCTTATCTCTTGTCCTTCGGCCCTTTGAGAGAACAGGCAGTCAGACCAAACAGCAAGCTACAGGCTTAACTCAAGATGTACATTCTACCTAAATCAGAATGATTTCTACCCTGGAAAATTTCCACTCTACCATAATGGGGCTTGAAGCACCCTGGGACAGTGGAAGGTGTCCCTGCCCATGGTGAGGGCTGGGCTGAGCTTTAAGGTCCCTCCCAACCATTCCATGATTTTGAGCTGGCAGGAGATGCCAGGTGGGTGGGCAGAACCCAGCAAGGTTTGCTTCTCCCCACCTCTATCTGTGGGCACGCTCAGGGGTGTTGTGTGTCCCTGATTTTTCAGCCAGGTGACAAAACCAAGCAAACCTGGAGCTGCTGTCCCTGCAGGCAGTGTGGAGGTAGCAGCACCTGTAGCACAGCTGATAACGAGGTGATAAAAACTGTGGGTTAAAATGGGCTTTTAACTTCTTTCTGTGCTTTCAAGCAGCTGAGTAGGTGAAGCACTGCAACTGTCACTGCATCCTGCCACCCTCCATGCTGCTCTGGGATCACAGTGATGAGATCCCAGTGCTTTTGGAGCACCTGTGGCTCGTGTCTGAGTGTATCAATCTTCATAACACCTGAGCTACACCCTTCCCTCCTTTTCATCATGCCCTGCCTTTACAGAGGAAGCACTCCCAGAGGTGGGGTCCCCGTCCCAAAATGCACGGCTGGGCACGGGGTCTGTCCCTTTGATCAATTCTGCTCCATTTGCATCTTGCAGTTCATTGTCCCATTCCAGCTTTAGCCCATCCAGTCCCACCATGCTTTTCCAGGTCCAGCTCAGCCCTTTCCTCTTGCAGGGCTCAGATCTGCAGCCTCTGGGAACCTTTTTGCCTCCAGCTGCTGATTTTGGGGTACCAGCTGCTCCTGGGGTGCCAGGGAGGCTGCAGTGGGATGATGCAGCACCCAGGATCCCACCCAGGCACTTGTACCCAGCTCCAGCAGCACCCGCTGGCTCAGGCATTGTCAGGACGCTGGAGCAATGCCAGTTGCTGTGGAAGGAAAGCAGGTGTGGCAGCAGGAAAAGGGGAAAATGTTATTTTTCAATTTCTCTCTGACATTTTTTCAGGCGGGGAGCAGTGGGGTTCTTTAACAACAGAGAGCACAGCAGAGCTGACAGGCTCAAACATACCCTGGTCTTCAGTGGTGGTTCGGGTGGAGAGTGTGAAGTTTTGCTTGCAAAAATAAAATGTTCTGGTTTTGAAAGCTTAGCCCTTCCCACCTCCCAGCCAGCAGAGAGTCAACCCTCAGATTGGGGCGTTAGTTCTGGCACTAAAGCATCTCCTGTCCTGAGGGATCCCAGGTCTGAGGGGAAATGCAGACTCTGGCATCACCTCAGGGAAGTCCCCCTGTCACCCCCATCCCACTGCAGCCTCCCTGGCACCCCAGGAGCAGCTGGTACCCCAAAATCAACTGCTGGGGGCAAAAATTCCCAGAGGCTGCAGAGCTGAGCCCTGAAAGGGGAAAGGGCTGAGCTGGACCTGCCCCACTCCAGCTGCAAAGGCTGAACCTGATGCCTCAGGTTTTAGCTTTTCTATTTTTCAGATTCTGTGCTGCTTTAGTGTGTGGGTCTGGGTTTGTATGAGGGGATGGTGAGCTCTGTGCACAGAGCAGGGAGACAAAACAATTCCTGCTCCAGCTGGGCACCAAGGACAAATGATCCAAATCTCAGCCCAAGAGCACAAACACTGTGGGCTGCAGAGAGAAAAACAAGCAGGGTGGGACTGCCTGGGCTAAAGCTGCAATGGGACAATGAACTGCAAGATGCAAATGGAGCAGAACTGATCCCAGGGACAGACCCCGTGCCCCCTCGTGCATTTTGGGGCCATTTTGGTTCATCTTGGGTGCAGCCCTGGCTGGGCTCTTGTGCTGCCCAAGGTGGATCCATGGAGGAGATTGAATAAATCCCTGCTTTATTCTTTAGCTCTGTCCAGCCACTGTTCTAGAGCAGCCTTGCCAAGCCATCAAACCCACCCCTGAACACAGAGGGGCTGCTGCTCCCTCTGCCTTACAGGGCTCAGCACTTTCCTTTTCCAAGCAGATGCAAAGTCTCTCCTCTGGCCAGTGGCCACTTACTTCTGTAAGGCAAAAAATAAACCTTTGGTTTTAAAGAGAAGGCTGAAAATGGAAACGCTGCATGTTCAGAAGCAAAACCAAGCAGTCAGAACTGAAGAAGTGTGACTGTAAATACAGGCTTTTCTTGTCACTCACACTATGGGTGTCACAAGTGAGGATTTCTGAACATTTATCAGCTCCAGGGTACCAAGCTGTGCCTAAAACTGCTGGGACCAGGGCCTGGAGGGTCACTGAGCAGTGAGAAACTGGGCCAGGGATGTGCCCAGTGCAGCAGGGCTGACCTGGATGCAGTAGGGCCTCCCTTGGCTACAAAATCAGGGGTTGGAGATTGTCCAGGGAATGAAATGGAGCACCAGAGGAGGCTGAGGGAGCTGGGAAGGGGATCAGGCTGGAGCAAAGGAGGCTCAGGGGGGACCTTGTGGCTCTGCACAGCTCCTGACAGGAGGGGACAGCCCCAGGTCAGGCTGTGCCCCCAGGGAACAGGGACAGGAGCAGAGGGAACGGCCTCAGGCTGGGCCAGGGGAAGTTTAGAGTGGATATGAGGGAATATTTCTTCATGGAAAGGGTGGTCAGGCAGTGGAACAGCTACACAGGGCAGTGGTGGGGTCCCCATCCCTGGAGGTGCTCAGATGTGTAGATGTGGCCCTGGGGACATTGCTTAATGCTGAACACCCTTGGCTGGGTCAGTGCTTGGCCTGGATGACCTTGGAGGGCTTTTCCCACCTGGGTGGCTCCATGACTGGGGGGTGCATTGGGCAGGATGGGCTACAGGGTGCAGCAGCCCAAATCTGCCCTGCCTGGCCCATGGTCCTGCTGGACCTCTGTCCTACTCCACAGGACAGGACCACCTTCCCCAACAGGGCTGCTTCTGCCCCCCTTTTCCCATGTTCTACCTTGACCTTTTCACCTCCTTTGGCCCTTGGACAATGCCCAGGTGTTGGGACCTAGAACATTCCTCTGGCTGCCCTGGGTGATTCCAGACCCTGGCAGGGGGCACAGAGACCTTGGCATGGAGTCAAAGACCCCTGTACCTTCCATTTTAACCCATGGAAACAATTACCAACTTCGTGTGAAGATTTACAAGCCACAAGAGTTTGAGTAGAATGATAGTGAATTTGTCACAGGGTGAAAATGTAGAATTTTGGTGATTTAGAATGGGGGTTCAAGAGGCAAGATGGAGGAATCTGGGTGTGTCCTGTCCTCCTTCTTCTTCTTGTCCTCCATCTTCTGCTGTGATGGTGACACCCAGGTCCTCTCATTCAGTCCCAAGTTTCCATAAGAAGAACTCTTCACCAACTCTTTCCTTTTCATTGATCCCTGGGTAGCAGCTCCTCCATGGGATCCCAGGTGACAGGGACACTTCCTGACAGTCCCAGAGCACAGATCTGGTGCCACATCCAGGTTCTCCAAGTCTGATCCCTGCATCTATTTTGGCCACTCACCTGTTTCCCTTACAAATAATCACACATGACGTTTTGCAATACATCGCAAAGAAAAGAATTCAAAAGCTTTTGTTAAAATGAACAATTTCTTTCAAATGAAAGAGTGGTGTTTTCATTGAGCTTTTCAGCAGCAGAGGGAGAAAGAAAAAAAGCACATTCAAGAGCTTTTGAAACCAAGAAAGTTCATATTAAAGCAGCAAACAGACCAGGGACTGGAAAGTGGCATCAGTTGAGCACCAACCTCCCCTCCATGGGCACATCCCAGGACTCCAAAGGCAAAGGAAAGGATTTGATGTGTAAAATTTGATTTCATCCTGCAAGCCAAGGGCTTGGACAGCCAGTGCTCCTCATTCCTGCCTGCAACCAGCATTCCTGGGTGCACTTTCCAACTATTTTTTGCTGGTCTTTGAGTTCTCTGAAGCTGCTTGAGCCATCCAGGGCTGCAGTTCATGCAGCAGAAGGAACTGGTCCAGCTGGCAGTAGGAACAATCCAAATTATAATTTAAAAAATAATTTCCAATTTATTCCCTTCTCTGTGCAGCTCAGATGGGAGTTAAATTGATTTTTTTACACTGCCTTAATTTAATGTACACAGCTCGCTCTCTCTCTCTGCATCAGTGGAAGGAACCTATGAAAATGAGTTAAATAAACACATCTGTGCTCAGAGCCCTGCAAACACAGAGTGGGGACAACCAGGGGGGCCGGAAGAGTCCAGAGCTCCAGCTGTGGAGGGGCTTGAGGACATCACACCCAGAGCAAGTGATAATCCAACCCTAATCAGCTCAGGGGTGGGATTGCCTCTGCTGAGACAGAGCTGCCTCCAGCTCCAGGGTCCCCAGTGTGAGCAGGACATGGAACAGTTGGAGCAACCCAGAGGAGGCCACAAGGTTGATTAGAGAGGGATTGCTGTGAAGAAAGGCTGAGGGGATTGAAGTTGGTCAGCTTGGAAAAGAGATTTTGGGGTAATTTAATCATGATCTTCCTGTGCCTGCAAGAAAGGAGGAGAGAGACTCTTGACAGGGGCCTGCAGGGACAGGACAAGAGGGGATGGCTTCACACGGACAGAGAGTGGGTTTAGATTGGATATTAGGAAGAAATTCTTTACTCAGAGGGTGGTAGATCCCTGGCACAGGGTGCCCAGAGCAGCTGTGGCTGCCCCTGGATCCCTGGCAGTGCCCAAAGCCAGGCTGGATGGGGCTTATGAGTGACCTCAGAGCTCTGATGGTCCTCGTGAAAGAGGATAACTCCTGGAACTGCTCCCATTGCCCTGGGGAATCAACCAGAGGTTTCAACCAAATGTTTCAACCCCAGGTTTCAACCAAAGGTCTCAACCAAAGGCTTATGGACTTTTCTGCTAGGAGAAACACCATGGCACTTTCTCTGTGGGTGCCAAGAAGGGAGGGAGGAAGGAAATGGGGAAAGAAACAAGGAAGGAAGAAAACAAGGAAACAAGGAAGGAAGGATGGATGGATGGATGGATGGATGGATGGATGGATGGATGGATGGATGGATGGATGGATGGATGGATGGATGGATGGATCTGAGTGGTTATGGTGGCAGCATGGATTGAAGGAAGGTGCTCCAACCCCAGGGATGGGGCTGTCCAGACACCGTGCAGCTTCCAGGGGAGCTGGAACAGCAGAAACACCACCCTGAAGTGGAAATCACCCCTGGATTTGCCCCCCTGGAACTCCAAGAGTTACACAGGCAGTGATGGATGTTTAGAGGGAGTTGGGAAGAACACAAAGCTCCCTTTTTGGGGGCTGTTTTCTGTACTAAGTGTTTGTTGGATGAGGACCACGCTCCCAGAGGTATGGACCTAATGGCTCTCAAGGAGCCACCATCTCTCTGCTGATGGCTCATAAAACTCAGCTATTCAACCACCAGGAAAACATGAACAGAGGCTTCATAAAGGCACATTTCCAATATACAAAAAAAAAATTAATGAATTTGTCCGGTCTCCTGCCTGCAAGACACATTAATTTCAATAGACAGCACTCAAGGCTTTAAGAGCCAGTGCTGCAGAGCGTGGACAGAGCAAAAGCAAAGGAGAGTAAACAGAAGAGAGATTTCTAAGTGCCCATGACATTTGTTCAAATACTTTATTTCAATCAGCTTAAAAGGGAAACATAAAGCTGAGCTTGCTCCTAGGGAAGGGAATGAAATTGAAAACCAAGTAATGCACTGAGAGCAATTCAAAGGGAGCCGAGAGGCACCATCTGCTGCAGAGAGGGCACAGGCAGCCCCAACAAGGGCTGGGTTCTGCTCTTCTCATGATATTTCTGTCTCCAAACACCATCTCTCATTGTCTTGTCTGGAGAAGAGAAGCCACTCCAAAAAGCAGTGTCTGAGCAGCCCTTGGGAGAGTTGCACCTGCACAGAATAAGGGATTTCACATTGAATTTGCCAAAGCCTTGGGGGTGAGAGTCCAGGCCAGACCCTGCTCCTCAGGAGACCATGCAGGGTTCAGAGCTCGTGTTTGGTTCAGTCTAGAAACACCAAGAACTATTAGCAGGAAAAAAGCAAGAACTGAAATATCATCTCAGAAAAGGTGTGAAATTCCACTTCAGCTCTAAAAATTCCTCTTTCCCATTCTCCAGCCTCTTCCATGAGCACACTGAGGGGAGGAGCAGTGGGTGATGTCTGATCTGGGTGTCCTTTCCTGGGCAAAACTGGTTCCCCTGGGAAGGAAGATTTGGTGAAAGCTGCTCTGATCCAGTCCCAACCCCACAATATCCCCTCTCCAATTCCCATCACAGCCCCACCATGTCAAGGCAGGGCTCTGCCTCCAGGGCATCAAACCACAGCTCCAAGGGGGATAATGAGGTGGAAAAGTGGATTTTGGGGCAAAGAGATACCTGTGGCTTGATTTCCAAGGGAAATTGTGATTTTTTTTGTTTTGTTTGAAAAATTGAAGCCAGTCAAGCTGATGAAGAAGGAAGGCTGGTTGTGACCACAGTAGCCTGTGGGGTAAAAAGTGTATTTGTTCAGCAATGTAATTTACTTTTAGTAACAGAAGAGAAAGGTGAGGCTATTGATTTATCATTATTTTCTATTTGTTTGCTCCTTTTTTACATCCATTCCACTCCCTGGGTTTCCTTTATCTGAAAGCTGTCTCTGACAGGACCCAATACATTCAGCATTTCTATAAATATGTAAATATAAGATCTGTATGTGTAAACACACCCGCATAAATCAAATGGTAATGATGTGTGTATCTATATTTGTGTACATATAAAAGCTAAATTATCTCCAATTTATCCAATGCCCTTTCTATCTCCTATGTGCTTCCTATGTATATACAGTCTTCATATTAATATGAAAACAGCACCTATGAGGAATACAGATCAAAGACTAAAGAGCCTTCCTGGTAGATAAGTCACTCCTAATTCCTTAATTTCTTTCTGCTTGTTCCCCAGAGCAAGCAGTGGAAGGTACATAAATAAGTCTGCAGATGTTTATTTAACCTCCTTGTTCAGCCAGTTTTCGTGGAATTTGTACCTGAGATAGCTGCACTGGTGCCAGGAGGAGTCTGTGGTTATCCCAGGAGCTTTGGTCCTGATCCAGGGCAAACCTTGGAATCAGGTGCAGGAAAATAAGGATGCACCAGGCAAAGTGAAGACTGAGAAGAATTAAAACATAGAGCAAACCTTGGAATTATGAGCAGGAAAATAAGGATGCACCAGGCAAAGTGAAGACTGAGAAGAATTAAAACATAGAGCAAACCTTGGAATTATGAGCAGGAAAATAAGGATGCACCAGGCAAGGGAAAGGATGAGAGGAATTAAAACATCCCAGGGAGATCTTGAGCTGAGTGGTCCTTGAGAGGAATTTTCCTTGAGCTGAATTTTTTTCACTTTCCCCCCTGCACAGAGTTAATGCTCATCCATCTCTGGCTGCAAGGAAAGTAAAGCAGAGGAGAAAATTCCCCCTCCTTGTTAAAAACTGGGAGATTCCCAGCAATACACTGAGATCCAGATTTTGTCCCAAAGGGAGTCCTGGGGTCTCTGCTGCTCCCCTCCACCTTTGCCCATCTCCCTGAAGTTTTTACTGGAGGGAGGAGGAAAGCTCCTCCCATAAAGGGAAGCCCAGGGTCTGCTGTGTTTTGTGTCTGTGTGTTTTCCTTCTGGAAATGGGCACAAACCCAAAAAAACACCAAGGTCACTTCAGATGATGCCTGAACATCTTGAGCTGAAACCTGCAGCTCATTCTGGCTCTTTCCAGGATTTAGCAGTGCCCCAGCCAGGTTGAAGCTCTGGATTCATCACAGAATCATCCCAGAAGGGTTTGGGTTGGAAGAGACCTTAAAGATCATCCCAATCCATCCCCATGGGCAGGGGCACCTTCCTCTGGCCCAGACTGATCCAAGCCCTGTCCAGCCTGGCCTTGGGCACTGCCAGGGATCCAGGGGCAGCCACAGCAGCTCTGGGCACCCTGTGCCAGGGTTCTACCACACTCACAGTGAGCAATTCCTAATTCCCAATCTCCCATTCAGCCCTGCCGTCTGGCAGTGGGAGCCATTCCCTGTGTCCTGTCCCTCCATCCCTTGTCCCCAGTCCCTCTGCAACTCTCCTGGAGCCCCTTTGGGCCCTGGAAGGGGCTCTGAGCTCTCCCTGGAGTCTCTTTTCCTTCGGGCTTTCCCAGCCACAGCTGCTGTTCCCCTCCAGGCCTGTCTGCCCTGGGCAGCAGTGGGACAATCCGCAGTGAGACCCCACCAGCCTCAATTTCTCCTCAGTGACAGGTCAGGATCCGAAACTGGGGCTCAGCTGAGCCAATTTCCCACGAGCAGAGCAGCAGCAGCAGCAGTAATGCAGCAGTAATGCTGCAGCAGTGCAGCAGCAGCAACCGTGCAGTGGCAGCAGAGCAGCAGTGGAAGAGCACAGCAGCAGCAGTGCAGCAGCAGTGCAGTGGCAGCAATGCAGAAGATCAGCAGCAGTAGAGCAGTGCAGCAGTAATGCAGCAGCAGTGCAGCAGCGGCCATGAAGCAGCAGCAGTGCAGAAGAGGAGCAGCAGCGCAGCAGTACAGCAGCAGTGCAGAAGAGCAGCAGTACGGCAGTGCAGCAGTGCAGCAGCAGCAGTGCAGAAGAGCAGCAGCAGCAGTCAGCAGCAGTACAGCAGTACGGCAGTGCAGCGGCAGCAGTGCAGAAGAGCAGCGGCAGCAGTGCAGCAGCAGCAGTGCAGCAGTGCAGCAGTGCAGCAGCAGTTCATCAGCAGACCCCGCGGGATGCGGAGCGCTGCAGCTGCCGCACTCCACGAGCTCCCCCTGCAGCGCCCAGGGCACAGCGGCTGCGGGACCGAAGCCAAAATCCCCGTTCGGAGCCCAAACCCGCCCCTGGCCATTGTCGCGGTGCCAGGGCGGAGCTCGGGTGCCCCGTGGGTGGCAGGAGATGCTCGCGGGGTCTCCAGTCCCTCTCTGTCCCGTTTTCCGGGCCTGGTTTTCAGCTGTATCTAAAGGAGCAGCAGCCAGAGCTGCGGGCTCTGCTCAGGGGTCCCTCAGTGAGGGTGACAGGGACAGCCCAAGCCCCCACATCCCCCTGCTGCCACCTGCCCTCAGCTCCCACCGGCCTGCCCTGGCCAAGCTGCAGGGGAATTGGTGCAAACTGGGCTTATTCTGCACTCTGTGTCCATAGATCTAATGAAAGGGGAAAAACCACTGATATTTTGGGAAACCTTTTTCAGAAACAGAAGTTTCCAAAATTTCCAGAGCCCTGGGATCATTTTAGCTGAGAGCTGAACTCTGGCCCATTGCTGGTGGCTTTGGATGCAATTTTGGATTTGCTCTCTAATGGAGAAGGAAGCTATTTATGTGTTTATATATTTATAGCTCTGCTGGGCTGTGCTGGGCTTTAACATCATCCTGCAGCCAAGAACCTCAATTCCTGCTTTGGGCTAAAATGCCATGGATATCACAGATATCAGAGCCACCCCACAAGGGAAAAGGGAGGCTGGGAAGGTTGGAAAGCTTGTCCAGAGGAAATCCCCCTTGGCTGCAGGATATGGAGGTGGGGCTGGAGCCCAGCTTATAGGGCTGGGATCCCTCAGCTCCCTGGTCCCATTGTTTTGGTGGGAATGTGAGCAAAGCCACAGCAGCGCAGGGGATGCTGGACATGCAGTGGCACTGCCAGGGGCTCTGCAGGCAATTTGTGCTTCTCTTGCTTCCCTCTAAACATAAAGGTTGTGGGAATTACCATCCTTCACCCTCACTGCCCTGAGCTGGGACAGCATCCCTGGGTGGGGATGGGCAGTACCCAGTCCTGTGCTATCCCTGGCTATCAGAAGATCCAGGATATTTCCTACAAGATGTCCATGGGATAAGTTCTCCCTGCTGCAAGGATGCACTGATGCCCTGTGAAGGCTGCCCTAGAGCAGAGGCTGGACAGAGCTAAAGAATAAAGCAGGGATTTATTAAAAGGATCTCCTCCATGGATCCACCTTGGGCAGCACAAGAGCCCAGCCAGGGCTGCACCCAAGATGAACCAAAATGGCCCCAAAATGCACGGCCGGGCACGGGGTCTGTCCCTGGGATCAGTTCTGCTCCATTTGCATCTTGCAGTTCATTGTCCCATCCCAGCTTTAGCCCAGGCAGTCCCACCCTGCTTGTTTTTCTCTCTCCAGCCCACGGTGTTTGTGCTCTTGGGCTGAGATTTGGATCATTTGTCCTTGGTGCCCAGCTGGAGCAGGAATTGTTTTGTCTCCCTGCTCTGTGCACAGAGCTCACCATCCCCTCATATGAAGCTCAGACCCACACACTAAGGGAGCACAGAATCTGAAAAATAGAAAAGCTAAACCTGAGGCATCACAGTGGGTTTTTCTCTGGGCAGCAGATTACTCCAGCCCCAGGTCTGTGCTCTCCTCTGGAGAGCAGGGGCACAGAGTGCCAGCAGCATCCAGGGATGCCATCTCCCTGCCCTCAGCACTCAGGTGAAGCCAGAAATATTTCCAGGTGTTTCTCCAGGAGAGATTTCCTGGGACAGTGCTGCCAGCCTGCCCTGGGTGGGTGTGGGCATGGCAGGGTCACCACAGGCAGAGTGCAGCAGCAGCAGCAGGAGGAGGGAGAAAGAGCAGCTCACAGATTCATAGAACCACAGAGCATCCTGAGGCGGAAGAGACCACAAGGATTATGGAATTGCAGCTCCTAACCCTGCACAAAACAATTCCAAGGATCCCACCCTGTGACCCCTTAAGGCATCCCAGCAGCAGAGAGGTCACAGCAGGCAGGATGCAGCCTGTGGGTTTGGGTCAATCTTTTCCCTTTCTCTCCCCATTCCTGGGTCAGGATCCCCCCTCCCCAGGGCAGAGAGCACCCACAAGCAGGATTCAGGCTGGGATACCCCAAGGGGGTGTTTTTACCCCACACCTCAGTGCTGGCAGCAGGCAGGACCCTGAGATGCCCCAGACTGAACCCCAAACCCAGAGAGAGCCATGAAACAGCCCCAGAGCTCTGAGCAGCCCCAGCACTCCCAGGCTCCTGTGGCTGCCAGGAATCCCTCCCTGCCCTGTGCTCCATTTCTGCTCCTCCCTGGACAGTCCTGCAGCCACCAGGACACAAACTGTCCCTTGTCTGGGTGTGCCAGGGCATGGGGACATGGAGGTCCAGCTGCTCCACACCTGCAGCCAGGTGGTTTTCCCAGTCTATCCCTCCCACACCAGGCACGTTCACACACCTGGACTTTTCCACTGAGGAGGTCACCCCAGCCTCTTGCTGGGTACAAAACCCTGGGTATCTTGTAGGGGAAAATGCAGCTTTTTTCTTCTCTCCCTTTTTCCAAAGTTTTCTGCAAACACATCCTTTTTTCAGCACTGGGGAGATGCTGACTCAGCAGCACTGGTTTTCAGCCCGTTTACAAAATTCAAACCCAGAGAAAGTTCAGCCAACATGTTTGTTCTCCATGATTTTCTCTTTGCCAAAAGCTCAAAGCTTTCCCCAGAAGCTGCTGCAGCTCATAGGGTTGCACATGTCCCTGCAGTCCAGGGGGATGTGGTGCCATGGGGGTGTCCCTGCTGCCACTGGAGCTTTGCCTGCTGCCACCAGACCCCAGCAGGGTCCCAGGGCTCCCCTGCAGCCCACCCAGCCCTGCACCAGCCCAGCCCCTCCATCTCCAGCCCTTTCCAGTGGGTGGGGAGGGCTCCAGGTGCACTGCAGGGCTCAGCTCATCCACGCTGCCCCCCAGGTATGGTGTGTATAGAACACAGACACAGAACAATTCTGGTTTTTACCCCAGCATTGCCTTACAAGTGCCATAACATTTACATTTGGAAAGAGATCACACATGGACAAGGACATTACAGGAATTTTCCCAAAGGTTTTCATTCCTTGGGATATTTGGAATGTGGAGGGGCTGGAGGCAGCTCCTGGATCACAGAATATCCTGAGCTGGTAGTGATGCCTCAGGTTTTAGCTTTTCTATTTTTCACATTCTGTGCTGCTTTAGTGTGTGGGTCTGGGTTCACATGAGGGGATGGTGAGCTCTGTGCACAGAGCAGGGAGACAAAACAATTCCTGCTCCAGCTGGGCACCAAGGACAAATGAGCCAAATCTCAGCCCAAGAGCACAAACCCCGTGGGCTGGAGAGAGAAAAACAAGCAGGGTGGGACTGCCTGGGCTAAAGCTGGGATGGGACAATGAACTGCAAGATGCAAATGGAGCAGAACTGATCCCAGGGACAGACCCTGTGCCCTGTTGTGCATTTTGGGGCCATTTTGGTTCATCTTGGGTGCAGCCCTGGCTGGGCTCTTGTGCTGCCCAAGGTGGATCCATGGAGGAGATCCTTTTAATAAATCCCTGCTTTATTCTTTAGCTCTGTCCAGTCTCTGCTCTAGGGCAGCCCTCACAAGGCATCAGAAGGGCCACAGGGTCAGCAAAGAGCAGCTCCTGCTGTGGCCATGGTGCCTCCCCATCCTCCTGCCAGGGCTGTGCCCCCATCCCTGCCTGTCAAGGTGGCAGAGCTGCTGGCATCACTTCCCGGGCCCCTCTGCCTCGTTCTTCACTTTGCTGCACCATATTTCATCATCCACCTCACTGAAATGTATATTTCCCTTTTAAGAGCTCTCCTAGAATAATATATTTTTTTATTATCGTGACAGTGAGGGCTCCTGTTGCCATGGCTACATGCCCTTTGCTGGAGCAGGAGCTTTCTGAGTATTGGAAATTCTGCAATTTTTCCTGATCTACATGGTTTGATTTTATTTTATTTTAATTTTATATTTATTCCTATTATCATCTGCTGAAACAACAGGTCATTTATATTGCATATGGATGTGTCACCAGCACAGCAAAGCCTTCAGAAACGACCTTCTGCTTTCAGAAGGAATTATTTTGGGGAGGAAAAGATCTCCCATGCAGCATTGATAATACATAATATAACAAAACCACAGGAACTCTGAATAGGTCTCATCTGTATCTCACCACATCATACATTAAATCCCATTTCTGGACTCCTGAATGAGTGTTATAAAACCAAGCCAAATTTTCTGTGCTTTTCATCTCATTGCTGTAAAACAAACCTTTATCTTCTGGTTGTCAATTGAGCCCCACTCTGGACTGAGCCTCTTGAAACCTCATTTATTTGAGAACACGTGGAGGGAAATTAAATGGATGTATTAAATTGAGATACAGATGGATAGATAGATAGATAGATAGATAGATAGATAGATAGATAGATAGATAGATAGAGAACAATTCTGGTTTTTACTCAATTCAGTTTCTTATTCCAGCATTTCCTTACAGACAAGTGCCATAACATTTACATTTGGAAAGGGATCACACATGGACAAGGACATTACAGGAACTTTCCCAAAGTTTTTCATCCCCTGGGATATTTCATGGTGCAGGATTGTGCGTTCCTTCTGCTGCCAACACACTCTGGGAGGGAGCAGGGATGTGCCCATTATACAGAAAGGGAAACTGAGGCACAAATCCAATCCATCCCTGCTCCCAAAGAAAAAGAGTAGCAGAGTTGGGGTGAAAATATCTGAATTTCTGCTGAATTTTTCCCCAGTGTTTTTAGTAACAGCATCCAAAGCATGGCCTCCATGTCTGCTGGTGAGGAGGGTGGTCCAGGTGTCACCTGTGGATTCTTTTCCTGTTTCATCAGGACCAGGGATGCTGCATGAGACACATTTGCTTCCCCACCTCTGTACTCTCAGCTTTTATTGTATTTTATTTTTAACTAAAAATAGTAGAAATAAGAGAGCAAATAGTCCAGAAACTTGAAGATTTGCCTTTTTTTACTGAAGCCTTCAAAGGAAGCAGGTGAAGTGAGGCACTGAGTGGATTTAGCTGGAGCACACAGGACAGTGCTGGGAGGGGAGGTGAAGCTCCTGGAGTGTGTGATGGCAAGGAAACAGCAGCTGGGGAAGGGAAATAGGGCCCAGTCCAGGAAAAAATGGGAATATTCTCACCTGAGGATGGGAAATGAGGGAAAAGGTGTTTATATCCCCACCTCAGCCTTGTGGAGAGGCCAGGAATGGAGGCAGGGGGAGGCAAAGGGAGGTGCCAAAGGGACTGAGGAACTCAAAGCTGCAGCTGCACTGAGGCCCCACCTGGGCACAGCATCTCCCTGCCCACACCAACCTGCTCTGGGTCCCCACAACAAGCTGCACCAAGGGAAATACAGGCTGGAGACTGGGAAAAAGCTTTTTACAGAAAGGGTGATAAAGTTCTGGAATGGCTGCCCAGGGGAGGTGGTGCAGTCCCCATCCCTGGGTGTGTTTAACAAAGCCTGGATGTGGCACTGGGGGCCAGGGTTTGGTTGAGGGGTTGGGGCTGGGTTGGACTCGATGGTCTTGAAAGTCTCTTCCAACCTGGTCATTCTGGGAATTCTGTAAATTCTGTGAGTTCTGTGATTCTGTGAAGAAGGAGATTCCCACCCAAGGACACAGCTGGAAACTTCCCCCACCAGCTGCCCTGTTATTATTGGGGAAAGTCTCCCTGAGAATGTCACAGGTTAAAACATCTTCCCCCAATTTGCTTTACCTCCAATTCCAGCAGGAGAAGAGGGTTATCCATGCCTCATTTCTCCTGCCATCCATGAGACTCCACAGCCTGTCCTGTTCCCATGGAGATGTCACATGAGCCACCTGGAAGGGACCCAGCACTGGGGAGGCAGAAAAGGAGGAACAAGCATTTTCCAGAGGGAATGAGAAGAGCAGGAACATGGGAGAAAGAGCAGGAACATGGGAGAAAGCAGCAGCCCAGTGGGCACAAGGGAAATTCTCAATCATCAGGTCCTGCCTCCCATCCCTGGCCCCCATGGAGCAGGATGGGGTGTTTGGGTACCCTAAGCACCAACCCACATTTGAGAGCTGACCACATTTAAAGTGCAATTTTTAGGTGCAATTTAATAAAGGTGAGAAATAAGCATTTAAGAAAAAAATTGCTTTTCATAGAATCATGGAATATCCTGAGTTGGAAGGGACCCACAAGGATCATCAAGTCCAACTCCTGGCCCTGCACAGGACAGCCCCCAGAATCTGTAATTATAAACACAAATGCTGATCCCAATTCTCATATCAAATCCTAATGGGATGTCCCTGCACAGAACTTTGGCTCTTCAGGAAAGCAGCACATGGAGCAACACTGGGAAAATACAGCAAGAGTGTTTTATCTGAATCAAGTTCTGTAATTGAAACAAATATATTAATTTATTCAAGTATTGTATTAGCAAAGGAATAAAAGATTCAGAGTATTTTGGAGTGTTTAAGGTTATTTCTGGGATGAGGGAGCTCTGCTGTCCTGGTTTGCAGCCTGACTGCTGTCTGGAGGAGGCAGGGGGAGCACTGATCATGAGCAGCAGTGGGGGAAACCTTGTCCAGACACTTCCTCAGTGGATTTAACTTCATAAAATGGGAATCTATCCCATGGGAGAGGACACTGCATGAGGACAAAGGGGATGGATGTAGGACCTGGGGCTCCCAGGGGTGTTTTGGCTCCCAGAACACCCCAATGTCCCATGGATTTATCCTCACCAGGCAAACACTGGGCTTGGTTCCCCTGGAGAAAGGTCTGGAAAAGGCCATCCCTGTCCAGGGATGTGCACAAGGATGGCACAGCCAAGTGCCACCATGGGCACATGTGGGGCTGTGGAGCCAGGGATGTGCCAAGGGATGCACTGAGGGATGTGCCATGGGATGTGCCAAGGGATGTGCCATGGGATGCACCAAGGGATGAGCCAAGGAATGTGCCATGGGATGTGCTATGGGATGTGCCATGGGATGTGCCATGGGATGTGCCATGGGGTGTGCCAAGGGGTGTGCCAAGGGATGTGCCATGGGATGTGCCAAGGGATGTGCCATGGGATGCACTGAGGGATGTGCCATGGGATGTGCCAAGGGATGTGCCATGGGATGTGCCATGGGATGTGCCAAGGGATGTGCCAAGGGATGTGCCATGGGATGTGCCATGGGATGCACTGAGGGATGTGCCATGGGATGTGCCAAGGGATGTGCCATGGGGTGTGCCATGGGATGCACCAAGGGATGTGCCAAGGGATGTGCCAAGGGATGCACCAAGGGATGTGCCAAGGGATGCACTGAGGGATGTGCCATGGGATGTGCCATGGGATGTGCTATGGGGTGTGCCATGGGATGTGCCATAGGATGTGCCACAGGATGTACTGAGGGATGCACTGAGGGATGTGCCATGGGATGTGCCACAGGAGGCACCAAGTGCTCACTTTCCAGGCAAGGATGAGAGAGAGATCATCCTCATTACAGCCTCGGATCCCTAACATTTAACACAGCTTCCCCACTCCCCCAGGGCTCCCTCCTGGGGAAGATCTCTCCTGTTTACACCTGTCAAACGCCAAATCCAGTTTCTCATGCCCTGATGGGGTGATGTGGGTGGGATGACACGAACTCCAGGTGAATATTGACTGTGCAATGACACTGTTCCAGCCCAAACACCACCCTCTGCACCAGGCAGCCAAAGGGGGCCGGCATGCCAGAGGTGCAGCAGAGGAATTATTTGATTCCCCTGCCCTGCAGCATGCTGTCTGCCAGGAAATTTTCATTTGGTCTCTCAAACTCGAGAACCAATTGTAAATGTCAGTGCTAAACACTCAGATTTAAGTGTTGGGTTGTCTTGTTTGATTACAGCACTGAAAGGTCAGAGCTGACTAATGGAAGTACAAGCGGTGTCAGGAGGGAAACTGTGTTCTGATGGGGGTGAGCAAACACCTGGGGACAACCTAATCACTCTTCCTGCTGCATCTCTCTCTTCCCTCTCCAGCTCCTTCAGTCAGGGCTGTTTTTCAGGCCTTACAACCCAGAAAAGCCATTTCTGGGGAAAATTCCTGCTCGTGACGTTGCTGCCGGGGATGCCGACAGTGCTGGGTTTCCCTGTGGAGGGAACAGAGCTCATCTTGCCATGGCCTGGCTGGATTTTCTTCCAAAGGGGAAGAGATTGCACCAGATTTGGGCTGCTGTCACCCCCACTGGCATCACCCACATCTCCCCATGCATGGCTCAGGCTTTGATACCAAAGTCTCTGTGCCTCCACTTCCATTCCCCATTTCAGCCCTGCTCTGGCAATCAGCACCCCAAGAGCTGCACAGAGCAGAGAGCAGATCAGGGCTGTTTTCCCTCCTCCCTTCTCACCCCTCTGAATTCCCCTTGCCCTGAGCTGTTCCAGTTGTGGTGACCAAATAAAACTCCAGCTGCCTCAAAGTGACCGAGCTGAGGAAATCTGCTTTAACCTGAGCCCATTCCCATCATTCCAGCTCTGCAAGCAGAGTTCATTATATTTATTTTAAAGCTGCTTTTAAAAATATTAGTCCATCTGCCTGGCAGAATAAAACCCTTAGGAGCTTCTGCTCCTCTCCAGAGAGCAGCGTGGTGGTCCCAAGCAGGAATGTTCATCACTCCATACAGATGCCATCCTGCACTGGCATCCAGTCCCTGCTGCCAACCCCCAAATCTTCCCTGGGCAGAGAAATTCAGTGATTCCAGATGTCTGAATGTTTCTGGACATTTACATCAACGAGTGTTGGAAATTTTAGGAAAACTAGGAGTGTTAGGGAATAATTGCCATGGTTTTCCCCCAAGACTGTGGGGTCTATGGTGAACACTGGCCTCAATTTTATGGTACCAGCCTGGAAAATATCCAGGGTCTCCAGGGTGCTCACAGCACCTCTCCAGACATCTTCCCAGGAATCCAAAATCCTGCTGGATTTTTCTCCAGGCTTTTTCTCCAGGCTGATCCCCCCCAGCTCCCTGAGCCCCTCCTGGTGCTCCAGACCCTCAGTATAGGAGCAATTGTATATTGAGAGGCCCCTTTGCAGGAGCATCCCTGGAAAAAGGATCCTGTTGAGTGAAGGATGGTGCCAGAAGGGTGAAGAGGATGAGAAACCACCATGAAATGAAGAAGGGGGAAAAATCCACATACCATCACCAAATGCAAAGAAAACCAAGAAAATAAATATCCAACCCCAAATGGAGCTATTTCCTCCCTGGCTCAGGCACAGAGCAGCAGCACTGGGAAAGTCAAAGCAGTTTGTGGTCCATAAGATTAATAGGAAATCTGCTCTGGATTGGGAACAATTCCCTCTTTTATTGCAATGAACCCCAAAGAGTAATGGCTGCAGGGCAAGAAGAGGAAGGTAAATTGCAGTAATAATGTTGTTTCCTTGTGCTGACATGCTTTTGATCATAGAAAAATACACCATCTGTTTCTAAATTACTTGTTGTATTGATTTAACAGTTAGGAATGGGGGCGGAGGGGATCTCTTTTTTTTCTTTTGCAAATCCATTTTGTGAGGTCTCCTGGAAATCTGACAGTTATGTGCAATAAGAAGCAGGGGCTTGTTCATCATAAAAGATTCCTGCTGTCAGCCATGGGGCTGTGCTGGGAGGAATGGGACCTCCCCTTCCTCTCCATCAGCCTGTCCTGCCAGGAGTGTGCAGCTGAGTCCTGATGTACCCAACAGGAATTATTTGTTACACCAAATAAACTCCCACTGTGCTGCTTCTGCCCTGTGAGGGTGGGCAGGCCCTGGCACAGGGTGCCCAGAGCAGCTGTGGCTGCCCCTGGATCCCTGGCAGTGCCCAAGGCCAGGCTGGACAGGGCTGGGAGCAGCCTGGGACAGTGGGAGGTGTCCCTGCCTGTGGCATGAGATGAGCTGTAAGCTCCTTTCCAACCCAAACCTGTGGTTCTGCAGCTCCTCCCTGCCCAGATCACTCACACCTCACTGCCCTTGTTGCTCCCTATTTCTATAGATTTCCTTCCTTTTTATGGAACTCCTCCCCCTGCACCCCAAAGGCTGCCACAGCACCAGGGTCCCTGCCCTGGGGAGCAGCTCAGCAATGACAAAAGCACCTGTGTCACCCCAAAACCTGCCTCAAGGCTCCCCCTTCACAGGGCAGCAGGGTACCTGACATCATTAAAAACCACAGAATCAGAGAAGCTCTGGGTTGGAAGGGAACTTAAAGTCCAGCTCATTCCAGCCCCTGCCTCATTCCATACCTCCCCCTATCCCACGTTGTTCCAAGCTTCACCCAGCCTGGCCTTGAACACTTCCAGGGATCCAGGGCAGCCACAGCTTCTCTGATATTATTTTGCTGCTAATCAGTTGTTGTTCCTCTGCCTGCAGCCTGAGTGTTTTAGTCCCTGGCTAATGGCTTTCCTGGGAGACCCCCATGGACAGGGCCAGTCCAAAAGGAGAAGGTTAACCCAGAACTTGGCACTGCAGTGATGCAAACAGAGCCCTTTCCTGTGTTCCCAACATCTTTCCAAGCCTCTGCTACTACTCAGCTAGGCAGCTGCTCTTACAGGAAAAATATAAAAAATAAAACATCATAACTTTCTTGAGTTTGGAAATGACACCTACCCTCCTGTGAGCATCCTAAAGTGTGGAGAATCCAAACTCATCTGGTATCACCAAAGCTATTGCTGGCATCAGCATGTCCTTCTCTGCCACTCCCAGCACAGTGCTGGGCACCTTAAAGATGTTCTGTCCCCACCTGAACCCCTCACAGTGTCCCCAGCACCACCAGGCCAATCCAGGTGGAAAACACCCCAAGGCTCAGCCCAGGCACCACCCACAAACTGATTTTCAACTTCTCCAAGTGAAACCAGGAGACAGATCTTGGCTCCTGCTGGTTGTGATCTGCAGAGTTTATTTAACCCCCCCAGAAAAGGCATTTCCATGCAGAATCTTTTGGTTCATAAAAGAAGTCATTCCGCAGCAGCCACCTGACATCCCTCCCCCCAAAATCGAGAAATAAAGTGACCCCAGAGTGCACAAAACCAAACGAACTGTCCAACTCCAACAGAGAAAAGTGGTTCCTATCATTCCATACAATATGGAAAATTTGGCAAATACAGCTGATCTTGCAGTTCCTGTCCCTTAAGCACTTTAGAGCTGGTTTGGTCTCCAGCCCTTGGGGAAAAAACACACAGGGGGTCCTTGTGCTGCAGGACCTGGGGACTCTCCCAGGGGTCCAACCCAGGTGTGGAAGAGCTGCCACATCAGCGTTTGGAAGTGGGCAATATAAATATAAAACATGGATACAAATGGGTTCTTTGTACAGAAAATATCATCTCTCAAGGCACTGGGGTGATGGCCACCTGTCCACTGGTGGGCTCCCAATGGCTTTCTCCAGCCACCAAGGAAGGAGGAGAGGAAGGCACCGGAGAAGTCCTGGTGCTGCCATCCAAGGGGGGTTTCACCCCACAGCTGCCCCCACACGCCCCGAGAGGGTTTTTCCTGGCTGGATGGTGTTTTTCCTTGATGGGGTGACTGATCCCATGGGGGCTGCAGTCTCCTTGGGGTGTCTTGGGGCTGGGTTTGGCCAGGAGGGAGGTGCATAGATGGGCCAGGGGCCTGGGCTGCTCTGGCCACTGCTGGGCTCCCTCGTCACGCCAGCAGCCCCAGCCGGGTCACCTTGGCCGACAGGAAGGAGTGGATGATGAAGACGATGGTCTTGGGGCAGGAGTGAAGGTCCAATTGCTGCAAAAAAGGAAAGAAGAGATGTTTGCAATGGGGAGGGCTGTTCCTGCAGCAGCCAGCTTTCAGGCAGGTACCACCCCAAGCTCCCCAAACCCACCACAGCTTTACTGGAGCCCTGGAAGGGATGTGCCCCCTGGCTAGGGTGGGCAGACGGGGCCATGGGTCACCCCTGTGCCAGGCAGGATGGGTGCCATGAGCAGGGTGGGTACTCTGTGGGTGGGGCTGCTGAAGATAAAGCCAACTCACAATCTCTCCCTCTGGTCCACCAAAGTCCAGGTAGAGCATCTTGGTGCCATCATCCGAGGACATCTGCAGCTTCTCGAAGGGCTGCTGCAGCAGGATGGTCCTGCTGAGCCCGGGCTCGCTGGTGGAGATGGTGAAGCCCTTGTCGATGTGGACGGTCAGGGTGCAGTCCTGCCCCTTCCACGTGCACGCTGGGGACAGGGACGGGACAGGGGTGAGCCGGGGGTCCCGCCGCACCCCCCGGCCCCCCCGGGCCCCCGCTGACCTGCCGAGACCTCCTGGGCCAGCTCGGCGGCGCCGTGGGTGCCGTCCACCAGCAGGCGCGTCCACAGGGCGAGCTCTCGGGGGCTCTCCAGGCTGAAGAGATGGGTCTGCACGCCCAGGCGGCCGCCGGCGCGCAGCGCGAAGGAGCGCTCGGCCTCGTACAGCGCCGAGCCCTTGGCCGGCCCCGAGTGCACCAGCCTGCGGCACGGCCAGCGCTCAGCACCGCGCCCCGCACGGCCCTGGCACCACGCACCGAACATCCCAGCACTGCCCATCGGCACCGCACCGGCTCAGCACCGCACCTCAGCACCGCTCCTCACACGGCTCAAGCCCCGCTTCGCATCCCGCACAGCCCCAGCAAAGCATCCCGCACGGCACAGCCCCAGCACTGCCCCGTACCCCGCACGGTCCCAGCACGGCCCCAGCACTGCCCCGCATCCCGCACCGTCCCGGCACGGTCCCAGCACGGCCCCAGCACTGCCCCGCATCCCGCACGGTCCCAGCACGGCCCCAGCACTGCCCCGCATCCCGCACGGTCCCAGCACGGTCCCAGCACTGCCCCGCATCCCGCACCGTCCCGGCACGGTCCCAGCACGGCCCCAGCACTGCCCCGCATCCCGCACGGTCCCAGCACAGCCCCAGCACTGCCCGCACCCCGCACGGTCCCGGCACAGCCCCAGCACTGCCCCGCATCCCGCACGGTCCCGGCACAGCCCCAGCACTGCCCCGCACCCCGCACGGTCCCGGCACAGCCCCAGCACTGCCCCGCACCCCGCACGGTCCCAGCACGGCCCGGCATCCCGCACGGTCCCAGCGCCTCACCCCGCTCTGTTCCGCGGCGGTCGCACAGCGGGGCCGCCAGGGGGCGCTGCAGCCCCGCGGATGAGGCCCCGCAGTGCCCGCGCTGGAGCCGCCCCCGGAGCCGCCCCCGCCCCAAAACCCCGCCCGAACCCCGCCCGAACCCCGCCCCCAGACACGCCCACCACCCTGAAACCCCGCCCCAACCCTGCCCCGCGTCCCTCCCTCAAAACCCGCCCTGAAAACCCGCCCCGACACCCGCCCCATCCTGGTAACTCAGCACCACTGTGCCCATTGCCCTGACACCACCCCCGGACACTGACACCACCCCGGACACTGTCACCACCACTGGACACTGTCACCAGCACTGTGCCCATTGCCCTGGCACCACCCCCGGACACTGACACCACCCCCGGACACTGACACCACCCCGGACACTGACACCACCATTGGACACTGTCACCAGCACTGTGCCCATTGCCCTGGCACCACCCCCGGACTCTGCCACCAACCCCTGAACACTGTCACCACTTCGGGGATCTGACACCAGCCCTGGGTTCTGCCCTGACACCCAGCGCTGCCCCCAGGGCCTGCCACCGCCCTGTCCTTGAGCAGAGCAGGAGGGCCCTGAGCTGGTGGCTCCTACCTGGTGGCGATGAGGGGGTAGCTGTGCGTGGGCTTGCCCAGCGCGTCCCGGCTCTGCGGCAGGCTCCCGTACAGCAGCAGCTCCTTCTCCGTGAGCACGGCCAGGAGGTTCCTGGTGCCGGCGCTGGGCAGCTGCAAAGGGACCGGGTCAGGGCCACCAGCAGCATGGTGGCACGGGGTGGAGGGGGACCGGGGGGTACCTGCTCGGTCAGCCAGCCCACGTGCTTGACGTCCCGTCCGGCCACCGTGCCAGCCCCCGCCAGCTGTGCCCGCAGCTCCTCCTTCACCCGCGGCAGCAGCGCGGCCGCGTTGGCCTGGATGGCGCCGAGCCACGACTGCGCCGTGGCCTCATCCTTGGCCCGCAGGAAGAGGGCGACGCGCCCGTCGGCCGAGCACACCTCCAGGTACCTGCAGGGACACGGCCCCGGTGAGTCCCTGCCCGCCCTCGGCTCCCCGGGCACCGCGGTGGCATCGCTGACCTGTGCTCCGGGTCGGTGGGGAGGCACTTGCGGGACACGTAGCACATCTTCAGAGGGACGCTCCGGCTCTCCCGGAGCTCCCGAGGAGGCAGCAGCGGGGAGGATCGCTTCTGCTGGGCAGCAGGAGAGGGGTCCCAGCTGACTGTCGCCCCCGCCGAGGAGTTCTTGAAGTAGGGCGAGATCTCCTTCATGTACTTCACTGGAAGAGAGGCAGCACCGCTGAGGACACGGCCCAGGCCAGGGCAGCCTCATCCTGCCCTGCTGAAACACCCCCACTCTCCCTGCACCAGAGCTGCTGACCCCTCATTAGCTCCCCAGAGCTGCCACCCATGCTGCTGCAGGTGGCACTGGTGGGCAAGGTCACACAGGGAGTGACACAGAATCACAGAATGGTTTGGGTTGGAAGGAACCTTAAAGAGTATCCCATTCCAGCTCCCTCGTTCCATTTACTGGGGATTTCCAGAGCATTAAAGGGACCTTCACGCTGGCACATTCATGTCAGAGCTTGTAGGGCATAAAGGGAAGATGTGTGCAGATGTCAGTGGGGCTTCCCTGCATGGTGCAGGGGATGGAGCATTGTGTGGCTCTTGGGAGGATGGAGGATTTGTACACCAGCCCCAGGAATGGGAAGGGTCCTGCTGGTAGAGACAATTCTGGGAGGTTGTGGCCTCAGTGATAAGAGCAATTGCTTTAGAAACAGAATAGCATTGCTTATCACAGAACCACAGAGTAGTCTGGGTTGGAAGGGGACTTAAGCCCATCTCAATCCACCCCCTGCCATGGCAGGGACACTTTCCACTGTCCCAGGGTGCTCCAAGCCCTGTCCAACCTGTCCTTGGACTTGCCAGGGATCGAGGAGCAGCCCCAGCTGCTCTGGGCACCCTGTGCCAGGGGCTCACCACCCTCACATGACACCTTGAACCCTCACAGTACCTCAGCCCCACCACTGCAGCCTGGGGAGCTCTGCAGAAGGGATAAAAATGGCCTTTCCCCCCTTTTTCCTTGCCTTTAAGCCAGATCAGTTCACAGATCCAGGCCTGAGCAGTTCCCTGGGGCAGCACACACAACCAGGGGTGGGGAATGGGAAAGAGTCCCAGGCCAAAATTACACAGTCCAAACTGTGCTGGTACAGCCAGTCCCGCTGCCAGCTGAGGAACAGTGCTCAAATACCCTGGCTTGGCCCCAGGAAAAGCCCTGGAGAGCGTGCTTGCACAGCCCTGCCCCGTGAGCCTCAAAGCAGGGACAAGAAACCAGTCCCCACTGAGCCTGGCTCCACAGCCAGAGCCCTCAGAGCCACGCTGGGATGGCAGTCGGCTCCAGAGGTTTGGGGAAAGGGGGAGATGAAAGGCACCACAAATTGATGGGGCCCCACAGCCACATCCTGAAAATGAGTTTGGCAATGCTGGCTGAAAAACTCCAGCTGAGCAGGCGGGATGCCAGTCCTGGTCCTGCCCTGGGGCAGCAAGGGACCAGCTACTGACACCAGGGAAGGGCTTCCCTTTGGAGGCCCTTAGGAAAACACCAGGGAACAGACACGTGCCTGCAGCCATGTCCACAGCCATCCTGGCTGGCTCCACACCGGGTCCAAGCCAGCAGAGTGGGTGGCAGGATGGGGACACGAGCTTGGCTTTGCAGCCAACCCTTGTAGGTGTCTGGATGGGCGCAGCTCCATCGCTGGCAGCCTGATGTGCTGCCAGAAAGGAGCAGGACATCCTTTTCCCACCAGGAGAGAGTCTGCCTGCACCCACTCCCAAACTTCACCTGGCCACAAGATGGGTCATCTCCCACCCATCTTCCCCCGAGGTCACGGCCCCAAGGCTGCCAGAGCTCCAGGGGTGTTTGAACAATGCCCTCGGGGATGCACAGGGTGAGATTGTTGGGATGTTTGTGCAGGGCCAGGGCTTGGCCTGGATGATCCTGGTGGGTCCCTTCCAACTCGGCCCATTCTGTGCTCTCCCCTGTCATTCCTATCCCATGAGCTCCCTAAACCCCTAAATCCCGCAGGCCCGGCAGGAGCTGCGTGGAGCCGGAGCCCCGCGGGCGCTCTGCGGGACACGGCTATAAATGGCCACGGCGCTGTGCCACGTGGGCCGGGTCACCCCGCGGTGGCCCCGGGGCCAAGGCGGCGGCGGGGGCCACCAGCCTCGTGCCCCGCGCCTCCCGTTACAAAAATAGCCACGTTCCCGCAGGCATCCGAGCCGCGCTGGATCTCACCCGAGCCATTAATCTTGGCAGCGGGGACCTGCCATTATGCCGGTGCCTGGGAACTAATTGGAGTTCAGAAAGATGCCATTGAGCCGCTGAAACCCGAGCGGCGTCCCTGCGCCAGCCCCTGGCTCCCCGGGCACGCGGGGGACGTCACCGGCATTAGCGGGGCGGTGGCGGGGTCACGTCCCGAGGGAGCCGCGGAGGACAGGAGCAGTGCCCAGCGCGGGACAGGGCGCGGAGAATGAGGCAACAGGCAGGGTCTGATGTCTCGGCTACGTGGCCTTAAGGAGGCTTTCAGGCTGGTCGCAAAGCACGGGGGTCCTGAGCCAGCACGGGGAGCTGGGAGGCGCTGGAGGGTGTGACAAGGACAGGTCACCATCCCATGGGAGACGCTGTCCCCTCCAGTGACCCCAGCACTGGCTTCACAGCAGGCTGACTTATACTTCTGCCAGTCCCTTCACTGCAGTTGGTATTGAATGGATTAATTAATTACCTCCATCTCATTAAAGCAAACAACTCAGACCATATCATGCATCACCTCTGCTAGTGGTAACTGTAATTCTTGGACTGTTTTTTGCTTTTAATTACCACCTTGCAGTGCTGGGGCTCCTGCCTGCTCCCTGGCAGCCTGCAGCCTCCAAAACCACTGGGCAGCAACACTGCCTGGCTGCTGTTGGCTAAAGTCACCTAGAGCAGGCACACAGCCCTGAATGGCTGCTGGGCTAATACACGTGGCCTCCAAAGCCATGTGGGCTCTCCAGGGAGGGAGCCTGTCCCACTGATCCTCTCCAGAACAGAGGACAGGGGACAAATAGGACCCTGAACTGCTCAGGGCTTTGCACCAAGGTAAACTTCATTTCAGGGTTTTAGTCTCTGGGTGTGCAGCCACCCATCCATGCCAGGACAGTGCCTCTGCAGTGCCAGGTGGTGGCACAGGGGCTCCCAATCACTGGAGCACCCCATGTGTCCTGGACCTTGCAGTGACCTGCACCAGGGACATGTTTAACCAAAGGCTCTGGGTCTGGCTCTGTGTTGCAGATGGGGTTTTTTTTTCTCCCCAGTATGCCAGAAAGGTGCAGAACTATCAAAATTCCTTGGTTTGACTTCTTGGGTAGAAATTCTCCCTCCCCATCAGCCCATAGTGATTGTTCTCCACAAGGATGGAGAACAATCACAAACCAACCACTGCTGGCACCCTGGATCCTGACTCAGCACAACCTGCCCCACGCATCCTCACTGCTCAGAGCCAAGCCTGACCCCACAGAGCCTCACTGAGGGGCCACAATGCTTCCTCCAGGCAGGAAAACAGACATGGACACCCAGAGCAGGGTGAAGAACATCCTCTCACTGCTTGGGTCACCAGCACACTCTGCTTCAGCCTGGAGATCACAGCCTGGATTCAAAGAAGAGGTTCCAGACTCGATTTCTGGTCAAGAGTAGGATGGTGCTGCTGTTTCTCCTGCCATAATCTTCCCAGCAGCATCTACATAGCTCAGCAAGGCCATCACATCAGGAAATCTTGCAGAGAGCTCCTGGAGATTGAGTGCTGGCCCTGCAGACATGCTAATCCCACCTCCAGCTGGTCCCTCTCTGCCTCAGGATTAATGAGCCAAAATTGCCATGTTAAACTGGGGGGCTGAGCAAACACACACCCTGAATAACCTGCCAGCTCCAACCCAATGCTCTGATGTGCTTCCAGAACAGCCAGCACAGTCCCCAGCACCCCACCCTGGGACCATGCCCTGCCCCTGGCTCCAAGCATGAACACGACAGCAGCTCCTGTCCAGCTCTTTCAGCTCAAGTTCTTCTACCCCAGGGAGGAAGATGCCATGGGATGCTGCAGGGTGAGGCTGCTGCTGTCCCTCCTGCCCCAGGATCCTGTCCCAGCACTCAGTGCCACATTCCATGCCCCAGCTCTTTGCTAAACATTCCCCTGTGCTGCACTGTCAGCAGGGAGATCATGGGACAGCCCTCCGTGTTTCCAGGGAGGAGAAACAAACCCAGGAAACTCCCCAGGGAAAGCAAAGCTTCAGAGCAGAGAGGTGTGGAGGTGGCAGATGTGCCCCATCACCTCTTGGCATCATCCCCAGGGCAGATCTAAAGCCTTCCTTCCCACGGTTATGGCAACCAGCACTCTGGAGAATCCCCAGCTCCACTCTCTCCCAGCACCCATTTTTCTGAATTTCAAACTTCCAAGCAATTACTTGGCCAAGCAAGTCCTAAAGAGCAGAGACAGCCCCAGGAGCACCTAAGTTATGGATGTGAGATGTCCATAGCTACCCCAACTCCTCCTCCCCACTGCTCCCAGTTCTTCCCCCATGACAATACAGCACAGGGGCCTCACCAGGAAAACCACTCCTGACCCCAGAGCCCTTCCCAGGGCAGCTGGAAGGATGTTTATCAGCCCTCCCCTGCCATGGAGAGCCTCTGGATTCCAAGCAATGAAAATAAGGAAAAAAAAAAACAAGGGAAAAAGAAGGCAAGGGAGAGCGACTCTCCCTGAAATAACAATGTAATATAAATACAGTCCAACTCCTCCTGTAAATACCAAGAGAGTAGTTTGGCACATTCAGAAAAAATCTTGGCAGGACACAGGGAGAGGTATCTGCATGTCCTCACGCCTGGGCAGCAATGACACCCAGGAGCCTGAGGCCAAGCTGAGCAGCCCAGAGTGAAATGTGGCACGTGGAGCCACTGCTGATGCTCACATTAAAACGCTTCAGCTCCCAGCTCTGCCCCAGCTCACTGCCCTCTGAGGAGGTGCCAGCTCTCCCAGTTTTGTTACCTGCTGCAATGCCACCTGCAAAGCACCCTAAAAACTCCAAACCCCAGGAACGACTGCAGCCAGGAGCAGCAAGGAGTGAACAGACACTGGCTGTGCCAAATACTCTGGTTTAGCACTCAGAGCACCATAAGGAAAGCTGGAGTCACACCTGGCAGCATACACGGAGCAGAAAGTGCCCAAGTAATGTTAAGATGCTCTTTTTAAAGCTCTGCCTTCTCCAAGGAGGAGAAGGCAGCAGGGTATGCCACAGTTTAACACCCTTCAGGCACTTAAAGGCCATCCCCTGCCCCTCAGCCCTGCCACCTCTCCCTGGGGCAGGGTGTTTGGCAGCCAGTTCCTGGAGAGCCACAGGGGTGGCAGGTCCAAGGCAGGGCCACACAGGGCAGTGACAGCCTGACCATGGCACAGTGCCAGCCCCACCACCCCCATGGCAGAGCTGCACTGTGCCAGCAAACCCAAAATCAGGGAGGGGATGGAGATGTACCACGTTTATCAGTGACATCAGTGACCAGATGAGCAGCAGAAATCCCTTCCCTGCTCTGGCTGGACCCCAATAACATCAGATACAAACTCATCCCAGAGCTCCAGAGTGCTGTAGTGGGAGCTAGCCCAGCCCCAGTCTCCTCCCAAGGGTACCTGCTGAGAGTCTGAATTAATTATGAAGCCCAGCAGGTCATACCTGAGCTCAGCAAGCTACAGCTACGGCCCTGCCTGAAACTGCCTCCCAGGAGGGGACCTGGATCCCAGGGGATGGAGGAGCAGGAGGGCTTCAGGGAGAGAAACTGCTCTCTCCAGAAAGGGCAGCTCCTCTCCACCTCTGGCAGGAGCTCTGGCAGAAGGGAAACCCACACCAAAGGATGAACAGAAAATAATGGAGAGAGGGTGGTCCAAGAGCAGCGGCTCCAGGCAGGAATTTCACAGACTCACAAAGAAAGAAGCTCTTGTATTTTTCTTTGGTCAGAAAAAAACAACAAAACCACCCCACCACCAACCCTATCTGCTCCCAGCAGCTGTGCAGAGCAGCACATTCCTCCAGCTGAATCGTGGTCCTCAGGCTCCCAGGAGAGGAGGAACCCACAGCAGAAAGGGCTGAGCAAAGCTAAAAATGAAAATCTGGAGCTGAGACAATCTGGGGAAGGCACAGGAAAGCTGGAGCCACAGTGGTCGCTGGCAGCACAGCACACAGAACTGCTTTGTCCAGGGACAGCCCCAAGCACTGCCCCCAGATCAAACCTCCCTTTGGGGTCTGGGAAGGGGCTCTGGTGCCAGGACCCCCCTGTTAAACAGGGTGACCCCAGGGACTGGGTGGAAGCAAGGGGAGGGGAAGGCTCCTTTCCTGAGGGACATATCTGGGATACTCATCCCAGCCTGGCCAAGCTGGCAGAGGTGGGCAAACACGGACAGATGTGAGGTGAAGGGTAGCCAGACAAGAATGGGGTCTCTCCCTCAGGACTCCCATGCTCCCAACCCATCAACCTTCATCCAGTCCTCAAGTAGGGCTTGAGGGAGCCCCTACAGTGTGCAGCCCCCTCAGGGCTGGGAGACACCAGGGACCATCTGCCTGGTACTGAGGGGGAGCCTGCTCCCAGGGAACAGCCTGCTCCAGGGGGGTGAGGGCTGCATCCCTGGGATGTCTGTGGCCTCAGCTCCCAGGGATCCATCCCCTTGGTGGGCAGCATCCCCTGCATGGGTGGTTCCTGAGCAGGCCCTGCCTCACCCTCCACCTGCCCAAAACCCACCCAGCAAACCCCAAGGTGCTCAGCAGGAGTGGGCCCTCCCCACTGGCATAAACCTACACCAGCCAGGGATGGTGGGTTTAAATTAAAACCATAAGAAAAGCAGAAAATGTTTTCTCTTCCCCAGGAACTGCAGACGTGGGGGTGATGCCGTGCAATGAAAGAATCCCAAATCCCAGAAACTTGTCCCACACCTCCCACTGCTGCCTGCCCGAGGTCCCACAGTGGGGAGACAGAGCCTCTGGGCATGGAGCACTGGCACACACTCCAGAAGGAGACAGGGAGATCCCAGCAGTTACCTCCAGCTCTCCGGATGAGCAGACAAATTACTCTGCATATGTTGTTTTCCATTAGAAAGAGTATGCAAATGCAGCTGCAGATGATATGCCACCCCTGTGTCATCCCAGAACAGGAAGGAGAACCCTTCTGCCCCCATCACATCCTTGTCTCCTACCTTCCAAGATCACTTCCTTGCCCGTCTTCTTCAAGGCCTGCACGGCCTCATCGTGGGTGGCCTCGGACAGGTCGGTGCCATTGACGGCGAGGATGGCATCCCCCACGTACAGCGCCTCGGTCTGGTCTGCTGCCAGCCCCTTAAAGATCTTGGAGATCAAGATGGGCATTTTATTCTCTCGGCCACCTTGAAACAGAAGAGACAGGGAGCGGTTGTGGCTGTAGGAGCGCTTGGAGGAGTGGGTGGGGAGGGGGATGCTCTGCTACCAGATGGTCCCAGCAAGGCTGAGCCTTTCTGCTGGCACTCAGTGCACTGTGCCAGGTCAGCCCACTGCCCACCCCCCCAGATACCCACAGGACACCTGTACCAACCATAGCAGCCAAAGTACCATGAGGCTGTACAGCTGATGAAGTGATTGCTCCAAAACCACTCAGATTGGTCACAGATTATTCACAGAGAGAACACATAACCTGGCCATCTCCCCATCGGTTTTGGCAGGAAAGTGTATCGTTATTTGCATTATTAATCATGTGTGCTGAGCAACTATCCTGGCTCCAAGGACTTCATGATCTCAACGCATAAGACAGCTGAATGCTTTTGGAGAGGCCAAAGAGCCAGGGAGAGGTGAACCAATCTGGCTGCATGTTCCTGTTCACACAGCAGCCCTATTTACCGGCTGCTCCCCGCTGTCCTGACTAAAAGAATGCTATTCAAACTCCCGGCGGCTTCAGGAGATCAATTTGCACATCGACTTTTGAACCCGCAGGGAGATCTGAGCTGCCTCCGTGCCAGGGCTCAGGGATGCAGCAGCCACTGCCCATGGCAGGCGGGGATCAGCAGTGCCCGATGTGCCCTGTGCCCCGGGACAGCCTGTCCCGAGGAGTCTCCAAGAGATAATCCTCATCCTGGAGGGAGATGCTGAGCCCAGCCCGCTGTCACTGCCCGCCCCGAGCTGCTCCCAGCCGGTGCCACAGGCATTTCCTCGCTCAGCCGCTGCCAAGCCAGCGAGGGCTCCGGTTATCAGCTGTCAGAGGCCCCGGCGGGGGCTGCTCCGTGCGGCTCCTCGCCCGGCTGCCAGCGCCGAGAGCCCTGCCAGAGCTAAGAACCTCCACCAGCCCGGCTCTCGCTCGGCTCTCCGCTGTCCTGCCGGCCCCAAGCCACGTCCCGTGGCAGGACACTCACCCCCCGGGTGGCACCCAGTGTCCCTGCGTGAAAAACGGCTGGTACATGAACAGCATGAACAGCGACATGCCAGCAGCCCGGTGAGGAGTGATGCCCTGCCCTACAAGGCTGCCCCACCCTCCACAGCACCTTCCACTGCCCAGTTTTGATGGCAACTACTTCTTTTCCACACACGTCACTGGAAAAGTAAAGTTTTAACTGAACCAAGGGAAGCTTCTCCTTTCCTGGGAGAGTCACAGAGCAAGCAATAACTTGGCAGCCAAGGGGTGGTTACGAAAGGGGGTTTGTGCTTCCCAAAAAAAGGGCTGGCACGCTGGGGCACCCTGCAGACACGGCCAGCAGTGTCGATCCAGTTCCATTGCAAAACCTCCCCGCTTCCAGAGGGAACCGGAGGCTGCGTCTGTGTCCCCTCTGAGCTGGAAGGAGAAGCCACGTCAGGAGGCGAGAGCTGCCCTGTCAGTGCCCCCGGGGCGGCCGAGCCCGCTCCTCTCACAGCCACGCTCCGTGACAGCCCTGTCCCTGTCTCCCCGCTGCCCTTTTCATCCGGCTTTCACAGCTCCCAACACGCTCCGAGACGCGTGAAAATCAAAGGCAGGCAGAAAGGCAGGAACGCCATCATTGCCCTAAGAAGTTTCCAGCCTGAAGTTCAGAGAGTCATTAAAGAAGCGGGACAGCTCGGGAGGGAAAACAGACATTGAACAGGGAGGCTTCCCGGGAGCACACATCTCCAAACCCGAGCGCGCTGCTTTAACACCGCACCCAGCGCCGGCAGATCTCCAGGGGCTTTACATCGCTCCCTTCGTTTTGCTGACAGTTTTAAAGGGGCGCTTCCCAACTAAGGAACACGGTGGGACAAGGACAGGCCGGCCCAGCCCTCACTTTGGCTGCAAAAGGGCAACTTTGGTGTAGCCGGGGGCTCCCCTGCACCCCAGCTGCCCCGAGTGACAGCACCCTACCCGTGGGTGCGGGGGACAGGGGGTGTCCCCTCCGGCTTACAAACCCGGGGGTCCCTCACCCGGGCCGGGGCACGGCGGGCAGGCACTGTCCGGTCACTCCGCACCCCAAATCATCGCTCTTTCCGTAGGCTGGCAATGGTTCGTGTCCCGTCACTGCCACGTATCCCTCTCCCCGTCCTGAGCTGGGGCTGGGGGCTGTGAGGACCCCGACCCCAGCCTCGCTCCCCGCGGGGTCCGCTCCAACGAGCCGCGGGACGGCAGCAGCAACAGGTCGCGGTGCCGATGCCCGTCTCCCCCCGCCGCCCCGGGACTCCCGGGCCCGGCCTCACCTTTGATGCTGATGCCGAGCCCCCCCACGTCCTGCTTGACGACGCGCACGGTGCGCCTGATGTTGGCGAGCGCCTCGGGCGCGGCGGAGCCCGGCTCGCCGCCGTTCAGCTGCGCCGCCGGAGCCTCGGGGCCGGGCCCGGGGCCGTCTGCAGGGCTGACCCCCAGCACGTCCTCGGCCAGGGTGAGCAGGACGCGGAGCCACTGCCCGCTGGGGCCGCGCAGCTCCAGCAGCCCGGTGCGCGGGGCGCGCCTGCCCGCCGCCATCTTCGCGCGCTCCGCGTCCCACACCGCCCCGCGCCGCCCCTCAGCGCCCCGCGCACCGCCCGTCCCACACCGCCCCTCACCGCACCGCCCGTCCCACACCGCCCCTCACCGCACCGCCCGTCCCACACCACCCGCACCGCCCCTCAGCGCCCGTCCCACACCGCCCCTCACTGCACCGCCCGTCCCCGTCCCTCACCGCCCCGCACCGCCCCTCAGCGCTCGTCCCACACCGCCCCTCAGCGCCCCGCGCACCGCCCGTCCCACACCGCCCTCACCGCACCGCCCGTCCCCGTCCCACGCCGCCCTCACCGCCCGTCCCACACCGCCCCGCGCCGCCCCTCACCGCCTATCCCCGTCCCACACCGCCCCGCACCGCCTGTCCCTGTCCCGCACCGCCCGTCCCGCACCACCCCTCAGCGCCCCGCACCGCCTGTCCCTGTCCCGCACCGCTCCGCCCATTGCCCCGCGCCGCCTCTCCACACCCGGCACAGCCTCTCCGCTCACCATTCCGCACCGCCCCTTAGTGCCCCGCACCGCTCCACGCCCCGTCCCGCCACGCACCGCCCGCCGGACCGGGACAGAGCCCTGCGAGAGAGCGGGACACCGGCCCCGCCCCGGACATCGGGGCATCGGGATGCTCCCCAGCGCTCCCCGCACCAACCCCGGACGGGGCAGCAGGAGGGGACACGGCTCCCCGGTGCTCCCCATCATGGAATGGGGCACAGGGAAGAGCACAGCTCCCCTGTGCTCCCCGCTCCATCCTGGGACAGGCGCCGGGAGGATACGATGCTCCCAGTGCTCCCCAGGACTCCTTCCTCCAGCCCGGATGGAGGGGCTCCAGAGGGACATGGTGCTCCCCAGTGCTCCCCATGCCTGCCCACAAGGGACACAACTCTCCTCTCCACCCTGGGATGGGCACAGGGAGGGACAGGGCTCCCCACTGTATCCTAGGACAGGCACCTGGAGGGCCCAGCGCTCCTTAGCTCTCCCCATTCCAGCCTGGGATGGGGCAACAGGAGAGACACGGCTCTGGCCTGGATGGAGCATGGGGAGAGACCAGGACACCAGGGCTCCACTGGTCCATCCTTGGATGGGACCCTGGAAAAGCCAGGTTCTCCCCTCACCATCCTGGGATGGGGCATGAGAAGGGATACTGCTCCCCAGTGCTCCCCAGTGCTCCCCAGTGCTCCTCAGTGCTCCCAATGCTGCCCAGTGCTCCTCAGTTCTCCCCAGTGATCCTCAATGCTCCCCAGTGATCCCCAGTGCTCCTCAGTGATATCCAGTGCTCCCCAGAGCTCCCCAATGCTCCCGAGAGCTCCCCAGTGCTCCCCAGTGCTCCCGAGAGCTCCCCAATGCTCCCGAGAGCTCCCCAGTGCTCCCCAGTGCTCCCCAGTACTCCCCAGTGCTCCCCAGTGCTCCCGAGAGCTCCCCAATGCTCCCGAGAGCTCCCCAGTGCTCCCCAGTACTCCCCAGTGCTCCCCAGTGCTCCCGAGAGCTCCCCAATGCTCCCGAGAGCTCCCCAGTGCTCCCCAGTGCTCCCCAGTGCTCCCCAGAGCTCCCCAGTGCTCTGTGTTCTGGCCTGACAGGGCTCCAGGAGGACCTGGTGCTTCCCAGTGCTCCCACTCCGTCCTGGGACTGGCATGGGGAGGGACACAGGCCCCCAAGTGTGGCCCTGGACATTTTGGGTGTCCCTGTACTGGGCTGTCACAGGAGGAGCAGTGGGAGCTGGCACAGAGCTGTGGCTCATCCCAGCAGCCACAGTCAGGGCAGGAACCTCCCAAGAGTCCCGATGGGTTAAAGAGGAGCCAGGCAGGGGGAGATGGTGTCTGCATTCAGACAAGTCTGTATTGCTTTTTCCTTACTTGCCCTGGATCTTGAAAATGGGAATATTTTTACTTCCTTGGCAGATACCCATTTTTACTGCATTAATTAGGAGTAGAAAATACCTCCAGGAGTAGCAAACCACTCTTGGCACATCCCCTCTGCCCCTTGCAGAGTGCTTCAAGCAGCTCCAGGAGCCTCTGGGACAGGACTACTGAGGTCTCAGCCCCTCTGGAAAGCACAGGGATTTGTAAGAATTCTGAAACATTTCTGGTTGGCTGGGAAGGGGGTGGAGAGAAGCTTTGGGCACCTGGGGCAGGGGGGCTGCAGCATGTGCTGCTCAGCACAGCCCTTCCTGGACAGGGGCTGCGGCCAGCCCTGAGCATCAGCCTCACACAGAGGAGAAAAATGCTCCCTGGGCTCCCTCCCACGCAGTAGCAGCTGTGGAATTTCTTGAGGTTGCAGCAGAGGAACCCCTGAAGGTTATTTCTTTACAAAACAGACGCTGTATATATTCCTGATTTTCTCTTTGCTAAAATGTCCAGGGTTTTAGTGACACTTTGCCTTTGCAGTACGGTGCTGCTCACTGTGGCGAGCACTTCTACATCACCCCGAGGATATTTCCCTCTGATCCCATCCCCTGTCCAGCCCCACTCTGGCTGCCAGTGCCTCTTGGTTTGGGAACAGCAAGGGGAATTTTGTCTTTCAGTCCCCAAGTGCACACAGAGCTCATTCCCCATGAGCCTCATGCCCTGGGAGCACTCACTTTATTTTCCAGCCAGGCAGCTGCAATCAGCAATTTGTCCAGCTTTTTTTCACTCCCAAGAGCTGCTTTTGATAATTCCAGCCTCTAAGGGCCCATTCCCATCTGAGCCAGCAGTGGGATCACTAAATATCTCTCTCAGTGCAGCAGAACTCAGTGCTCCGTTTGGGTTGTTCCTCTTCATTTCTCAGCTCTGTGCCCCGAGGCACGGATGCTGATAAGCATGGCCTGGATGCATGGAAGCCATCCAGATGGTTCCAACCTTTCCCTGTCCTGCTGCTGGGATGGAGAAAGCACCATGGTCCTTGGATCCAGGTCACAGCACTCTGACTTCACCTCCTTTGGGGGAACTGTGAGTGCAGCAAGGCTGAGGCTCAGTGACCCCAGCAGAGAGCACGGCCCCAGCCACCACTTCTGCTCTGCTTCAGCAATTAATATTCCTATGACACAGCAATTAATATTCCTATGACAACTTAGGCGGGGTAGAGACCTCAGGCAAGTACTGCAGGTGTTGTCTTCTAATGGAAACAGGGAATCCAAAGTGCCCTTAAGACCCTGGTTCCAAACTGGGAGGCTCACCCTGAGCAGGGAGTCCATTAGGAGGGCTCAAATAGGGCTGGTGAGGAACTGGGGGCTTGGCCCCAGGTTTAATCAAAGACAGGAACCATTTGCTGGCTCCTCTGCACAGCTGGGCCTGGCAAGAGCTGTGGTTGAGAAATTGGGACATGCCAGGATGCTCCTGGAGGTCCCAGTGCCCCCTAAGCAGAGATGCTGCTGTTTTGGGGTTTTCCCACAAGCTTGGCTCCCCGAGGCTTCCCACACTTCTTTTTATCCCTTTCTTGTCCCAGGGCTCACGGTGAGCCCCGGGAACTCAGCACACGGAGTGGTCCCAGCTCGATTTGACCCTCCCAAGACACCCTGAGGATAATTCCGTGCCGCGGGGCTGCAGGACGGGCGCTGGGGTGGGATGGGAGGGCGGAGGGCGGAGGCTCCGGCCGGGGCTGGCCCGCAGGAGTGAGCCGCAGCTTCCAGGCATGCCAGCGGCGTTCGTCAGGGCTCCTGTGAAAGCGAGCAGGCGGGGGAGGGAGTTGCTTGAAAAATTGCTATTCACAGAAATAGAAACTTCCCGCAGAAACACGCGTGCGTCGGTGACAAAAGCCCAGCTGGGAATTTCTCCTGGCAGCAGGAGCAGTGGGAGGGAAAGGGGCTGGGGAGTGCAGGAGGCTGAGGTGCAGGACTGGGGGTGCTGCCAGGGCCCTGACCTTGGCCCTGACGGGAATTGCTGCTTTTTAGCTGGGAAAAGCATCTCTTGGCTCCATGATCCTCTGAACGGTCCCCAGGAGCAGGAGCTGGCAGTGTGGCAGCAATGGGCTCCATGACCCCACTTTGAGCCATCCCCTCCAGCAGAGCTCCTTCCGTGGCTGTTGGGATCCTGCAGAGAGTGCAGAGACCCTGGCACAGGGTGAACAGAGCAGCTGGGGCTGCCCCTGGATCCCTGGAAGTGTCCAAGGCCAGGCTGGATGGGGCTTGGAGCAACCTGGGATAGAGGAAAGTGTCCCTGCCATGGCAGGGGGTGGGTTAGGATGAGATTTAAGGCTCCTTCTAACCCAGACCATTCTGGGATTCTGGGATTCCACACTTCCCCAGCTGATTTCATGGCAGGTTTCAGCCATCCTGGCATTTTCTCTGCCTATTCTCTCCAGCCCCCTGAACCCTGCCATTAAGCAGCTATTATTAGTCCCATTTCTTGGCATAGCCAGGAGCTGTGTCAAAGCCCACCAGTCTATTTATAGAGTGCTGTGAGCTGGTTTGTTACTTGTGTTAATTGAATTAATCCCTTCTGAAGAAAAGAAAAGACTTGAAGAGCTCAAGTTCAGTCTCTGGGACAACATTCCCAAACTGTGGGGATCCAGGCAGCATCTCAGGCTGCTGGGTGCCCTGACAATCCTTAGCCCTCAGCACCAGGGAAGGGCTGCTGAGCTCAGTGTTCCAGGAATTCATGGAAGGGCATGATACCAACCCTGCCCTGCAGGACTGAGAGTCGTGAAACCTTGCAAGGGATGGAAGGGAAATAGCTTTTATTATCTAGATAGATTTTAGTCTAGATATTAACAGATTTAGATATGCACTATGTACTTAACAGATGGGCTCATCCGTCACTATACAGGAAACACAGCAAAAAAAAAAAAGTGATTCTGAAGTACCTGACTTTAGAATCACTGAGATCTCCAAGTCCTTTAGAGTGTTTCTGTCTGCTTTGGGGCATAATTAGTCCCTACAAAGTTTCTTCCACCTCATGCAGGCTCTTTCTTATGTATTCCTGTAAGATAACCACAATCAGCTGGGCTTTCACAGTGGGAAAATGCTTATGGCTCTACATGGCAGCTCATATGTTATCAGGGCAGGATCATTTAATCAAGGAACAAGAGACTGCATGGGAAAAAGCAACACCCAGAAGCTAAAATAATTTCAGAAAGGCAAAAGTTGTCGCACATTTATGCCCAGTCACTACCTCCTGCAGCTTTGGCTCTCTGATGCTCTTAATACCAAGTGGTATCAGTAGCAAGGGTGTCAATCAGATAATGGACATAAATTATTAATATAATCAGCACAGGAGCTGCAGAATGTAAAATCCACATCATGCTTGCAGTTCGACTGGGCCATTTTTTGGTTTAATTCACAGCTTGCAAATGAAAATGCTGTTTCCTTCCTGCCTGGCACTGGGAATAAGCTTCTCTTGGACTGCAGAGTTGGTGAGATACACTGCCCATGAATCTGGATTCTGCAGCTCTCCTGGGGTTTTTATAACTCAACAGGTAGAGCTTTGATAAACGTCACATCTCTCTGCTGCTGCCACCTCTCTCTGATGGCCTGTCAACGTGACACCACCAAGGCTGTGGACACCCCATTCTCAGAAATGCCCAAGGTCAGCTTGGATGGGGCTTGGAGCAGCCTGGTCTGGTGGAAGGTGTCCCTGCCCGTGGCAGAGGGGTTGAACTGGGTGAATTTTAAGGTCCCTTCTGACCCAAACCATTCTATGATTTATTATTCCAAGAGGTTGTCTATTGTCTGGGGCACAAGGAGACCTTGATGGATGTGATTTCTTTCCCTGACTGAGGGGACATTACCGGAAGAGCTTCCTGTGCTAAGCCCATAAGAGAGGCAAAAGATGGATGGAAGATACATCCCAGGAAAATGCTGTGTTTGAAGCCTGAGGGACGTTTCCCCAGTTCTAGCTGGAAAGCCACCTTCAGCACCAGGGTTTTGAGTTAAGTGCATCCTTCAGTGGGGCTGCACCTTCCCTGCAAGGCCCCATCCCCGCGGGGCGCTCCTGGCAGGTGCCGGGCTACATCCCCACGTTCCAGGGATTTTCTCCTCCCCAGGAGCGGGGCCAGGGCCGTTCCCGGGCCGAGACCCAGCGCGGCTCCCGGGAAGAGCTGCAGGATCTCCCGCTGTCAGCAGATGCCAGCAAAGAGCCGCTCTGCGGCCGCCGGCGCTGCCGCGGGCTGGGGGTGGCCGGGGACCCCCGGGTACCTTCTGTCCCCACCCCCCGCCCGGGTGGGCGCTGCCTGCCGAGGGACAAAGCCCTGAGGGGAGCCGGGGGGGTTTGCCACCAGCTGAGAGCCCCCAGGCTCAGCTCACGGACTGTAGCATCTGCGGCTGCTGCAGGACTGGTAGCACAGCCACAGGAACGCGATGGGGTGACCCTCTGGCCATGTCACCACTTCGTGCCACACGGGACAGCCTGCTGGCTTTGACAGTCACGGACTGGTTTGGGGTGGAAGGGAACTTAAAAACCATCTAATCCAACCCCTGCCACAGCAGGGACACCTCTGCTAAACCAGGCTGCTGGAAGCCCCAGCCGAGCTGGCCTTGATGTCCCAACTCTGGAGCACCCACATCTTCTCTGGGAAACCCTGTCCTGTGTCTCAGTACTGCCGTTGTACCAATATTCCCTCTTTATCTGGGCTAAGAGGGCACTGGGGAGGAGTCCTCACCTCTCCTCACTGCTCAGTTATTTTGGGCTCTGGGTCGGCCCCAGCGCCGGTTTTGGGGGGCGGTGTCCAACAGGATCCTCCCACATGCCCTGACTTTCTGCTCAGCACCCAGGGCACAAACCCCACCCTCCTCTCAACCCACCCTCCCCTTCCTCACCCAATTCCTCTCCTAAACGCTTGGGAGGCGCCTCCTGCTCCCTCCCAGCTTGGCAGGCGTGTGTGACGCCCCTGCTCCACAACAAGAGTTATTTTTATCTTTAAAATATTCACTCTCCCCCGGCTCAGCCTCGTGCACTCCCCGTGTCCCCAGTTCCTGGCTGGGTCCCTGCTGCAGCTGGGATCAGGCTCTGCTTGTGTCCCCAGGCACCCTGCAGCTGAGGGGGATGCAGGAGGAGCCCATCTATTGCCCCATAAAAAGCTCTTTTTCCAGCCTGACAAGTAGCTGGAACTTGTTTTATAGGAGGATGTACACAAACATATATGGGTCCTGCTACTTCCCCTTCCCTCCCTGCTATTTTCCTCTTTCTCATGGTCTTCTCAAGTGAACTCAGGGCTGCCCAGGGGAGCAATGCTGGCAGCTTTGCCAGGTCTTTTTGATGGTCAGGGAAGGGTGCTGGACATGGAAAAGCCTCAGTTCCTTGGAATCGGGTTCCAGGAAGGCTCTGTGATCACTCCCCATCCTCTCCCGAGCTGCTGGACCCCACATGACTCGAGGGAGCCCAGCAGTGTCCCAAGCCCTGGGGACACACTGCCCATTTCAATGCTGCTTTGAGGGGCACCCTGAATCAAACAGCAGGGCAGCAGCTTGAACCCACAAGGCTCCAGGGAGGCTGAGCAGGATGATACCCCAGTATTCCAGGGTGGATGCTCCAGGCACGGTCCTTAGGGGGCTTTTGCAGGGGCTGGAGGGGCTGCAGAAAGGGAATGGGAGCATCATCCCTGCTGTGAGCTCCCCATCCAGCCCATGGCATCTCCCCTGCCATGAGGGGATGGCAGGGGTGGCAGCAGTGACCCCCTCAGGGGAAGGACACCCGTGACCATCCCCCCTGCCCCAGGCTGGCCCCCTCTCACCTCTGCTCCAGCCCTTTGCTCCTCTCCGAAGGGAGGTTTTAATTTCCCCTCTTGGCTGGCGAAACCCTATCCCGAGCAATTCCCCAGCCGTTCCTCCCAATCGCAGTAACTACCTCATTACTTTGATATTAATAGAATTCATATGGCCTGCAGAAGATAATTGAAATTAACCTCGTGGGGAGGGGGAGCTGAGGGGCCAGGGCTGAGCTGGGTGAGGGTGGGGGGTGAGCCCTGACCCCTGGCTGGATCCTGGCCTCAGAGTGGGTGCTGGGGCCAGCAGTGCCCACAGGGATGAGGCATTGCCTGTGGTTTGTACAAAACTGAGGAGCAGGGTGGACGCCCATCCCAATGTCTGTTAGAATGTGAGGATGCCCAGCCAGCCCTGTCCTGGCTCTTGAGCCACTGACCCTCTCACTGTCCCCTGCCTTGTCCCCAGCTCCAGGCCAGAGCATGCAATAACCTCCATCAGCATCTCCATTGCCATTCTTCCTGGGACCAAAAAAGGGGGGGGAATGGTTCATTATGTGCAAAAGCACAAAGGCAGAGCGAGTGGCTGTCACAGGCCATGCCACTGCCCGGCAGGACCCTGAGGGAGCCATCCCACCGCCCCTCCAGCCCCGTCCCTGCGCTCCCACCCCACCTGCTCCCCGTCAGATGGGAGGTGACCCCCACAAAGGCCTGGCCGCGTCTGCCCCCTCGGGCTTTGCCCTGACACGTGTCACCTTAACCTCTTCCTTGGGACCAGCTGCTGCCAGGGGAGCTTCCTTTGTGGCCCCAGCGAGCGGCAGACGAGTCTCCCTCCCCATCTGGCCGGCGGGGCCTCGTCTGTTGGAGACCCCCTGCCCCGGCTGCTAACGGCATTAACCTCGCCCTGCCCCGCTGCCACCCCCTCAACTGTCACCGAGAGCCCCAGGTCCCCAGGCTGGGACAGACTGCATCCCACAGGGACTCATCACACCCCTCACCCACCCTTGGCACCTCACCGGGCATCCCTGGCTGCACCTCTGCCCTGCCTGAGGGTACCCCGGGCATCCCTGGCTGCACCTCTGCTCCTGCCTGAGGGTACCCCGGGCATCCCTGGCTGCACCTCTGCCCCTGCCTCAGGGTACCCCGGGCATCCCTGGCTGCACCTGCAGCCTCCTCTGTCTGCACGGATCGGGCAGGACAAGGCAGGATGAGGAATTCGCCTCCAGGGGATTCGAAAATTCCCGCACACCTGTGACTGCAGGTGGGGCCAGTCCAGCCCCGGGGCTCAGGACAATCATAGGGGCTCCATCCCAACCCCAACCACCGACCCACATCTCTCTGTCCCTTGTTGGGTCCAGCATGAGCTCCCATGGGGAGAGGGGGATGCTGCAGCACCCGGGGATGCCTGGCAAGCAGGGGATTATCGGGGATGGGGTGTGAGGAGCAGCAGGGTCAGGCCCTGCAGCATGAAGGAACAGCAGAATAGGTGAGGGAAAAGGAGAGTGGCAGGATGAATTCGCTTCCAGGGGCTTCAGAAATTCCCGCACACCTGTGACTGCAGGTGGGGCCAGTCCAGCCCCGGGGCTCAGGACCAGCACAGGGGCTCCATCCCAACCCCCACCACTGACCCACATCCCTCTGCCCCTTGTTGGGTCCAGCATGAGCTCCCATGGGGAGTGAGGGATGCACCCGGGGGTGCCCAGCAAGCAGGGGATTATCGGGTGTGGAGTGTGAGGAGCAGCAGGGTCAGGCCCTGCAGCATGAAGGAGCAGGAGAATAGGTGAGGGAACAGCAGAGTGGCAGGATGGATTCGGTGAAGGAGCCGAGGCAGAGGCTGCCATTCCCTGGCTGCCCTGCCAGCGAAGTCCCCGGGCCAGGACAAGGCGGGCGAGGCTCCCCCTCCGTCCTTCCCTCCCTCCCTCCCCAGCCAGCCATCCCCGAGGAGTTCTTATCTGCCGCTAATGCTTCACAGCAGCCGCCCTCCCCAAAGCTTGTGGGCTTGGCAAGATGCTCCGAGACTGCATTTGCTCCAAATGGATTGTATCAGGGGGAGAACAAAGCACTGGAGAGTTTTCAAAGCGGACTTGTGATCGCAGCCCGCAGCACAGGCGGCCGGTCCCCTCCGGTGGCACCTCACAGGGGACACTCCAGGGTCCAGGCTCTGTCCCAAAGCCCACAGGCAGTGGCTGCTGCCCCTCAGCTCAGTGCCCCAGCCCTGGCTCTGCCATGCCCAGTGACACCCAGGCAGGGACCATTCAACAAGTGCTGGCCAGAAGACAATGGCTCCATTTTCACCAAAAAATGTTCTGCTGCAAAATCTGGCCTTGCTCCAGCTGCAAATGAAAAAATTAGGTTGGTTTTTTGTTTTGTTTTGTTTTGTTTTTTCTTTCCTGCTGCAGAATTTCTTGGAAAGCTGGTGTGGGGCAGGCACTGGAGCACACGCTGACCTTGGCATCTTGCCCTTGCCCACTTGTCTCCCCATCCCTGGTGCAGGAAGCTCCAGGCAGAGCAGCTGGCAGAGCAGATTTTTTTTCTCTAACACCCTCAAGAGCCTGGGGAGAAAAAGGGAAATATTCTGTCCTGTGTTGATGTGAGCATAAATTGCAATCACAGTCAGGAGGGTGACAGTGTAGAGCATCCCCTGCCCAGTGTGTCCCTTTGGAAGGGGATACAGGTGATGCCAGGACTGACCCATGAACCAAGGGGTGCCCCATGCTCCTGGGGAGGTGTCCCAAGGAAGCACTGGCACACAGGGAACCTTGTCAGGAAGGGCTAGAGCAAAAGGAACCAAGGAATGAGACCAGTAAGTCATGTTGGCTTGGCTTTCCCTCAGATCCTCAGAAAGGTGGTGTCAGCAGTGAGTCAGCTCCTGGAGGTATGTGAAATCATAATTGAAGAACGCTGAGAAAACAGCAAAATCCCACAGAAAAAAAAAATTGTGGGAGAAAAATATCCCGAACAACCTTCAAGCAAAAGTAAGTGTGGATCCTGGAACCTCAGTGCTGGGCAGAGTCATGAAAGAGAAGGAGTTCAGCAACTGGACACATTTCAGGGAGCAAAGGGATAACTGCAGGATTGCATAAGGGATGGGGAAGAAGGAAAAGCCAGCCCTGGGGCAGTGGCACTCTGCTGTGGGATAGTCACAGGGCACCACATGGCCCCCAGGAGATCCCAGAGGCTCTCCCAGTGCATTCCCAGCCTGTGGGAAGTGTCATGGGCACGAGGATTCCTCTGGACAAGGGTCACAGAGAATCTGAGGAAAGAATGGATCTGCCCAAGGCCAGGCTCTGTAAGTGTGACTGTCACATCGTGAGGGACACAATCGTCTGTGCCACTTCAGCAGGAGGGACAGGGCAGGGGCTGGGTCAGGAGGCTCCAACATCCCCATGACCACGGCAATGAGCAGGCAAGGAGCCTTCTGCAGAAGCCATGGGGTGGTTCACTGGGAGCCAGAGGGGAAAGAGGGGGAAATCAAGCAAAATGTCACAAATTCAGAAACTCAAAGGAAAATGAGGTCTGTGTGTCCTGTGGGGAGATGCTGAGAGGGGAAGAGAAGCTCAGGAGGAACAGTCCAGGATGGTGGGACTGAGGAGAGGGGTCCTGCCCATCACTGCTGGGGATCAAAACCAACCCCAGCCTTCCAGCCCTCCTGGAAAGGAAGGACCCAACACCTGGCCAGGGAGGGGAGCTGGGACCAAAGGCTGGGATGTACAGTCCTGGTGAAAATGCAGGGAAATGACAGAGCCAAATTCCAAGCAGCAGAGAAATGGCAGCAGAGTGAACTTTGACTGTGTCCTTGTAAACAGGGCTGTGAAACCTTCCTCTGCACACTGGAGAGAGCCTGAGGGTAGGGAAAAGCCAGATGGAAACTCCAGATAAACCCAGCCCATGTGGGTACCACAGGTACCAGCAGGGCCTCAGGCTCCTGCCCCATCACAGCAGCACCACGAGCTGCATCAGGTGAGATCAGGGCACAGCTGGGGTGGGAATTCATCCATGCAGACACAACCTCCCCTGCCCTCGGGGACAGCACCTCATGGCTGTGTGTCCCCATGGGAGTGAGAACTGGTCACCAAACCATGGCTGAGGGGACCCAGGTGGGAATGGGGACTGTGCTGGGAGTCAAACAATGGGAAATAGTAAGAAAAAAAAGTTATTTTGTTATCATAGATAAATCAAACAATCCACCTCATTCAGTGTACCCTTCAAAGTGTGAGCACTGCATCAGACAAAAACAATGGCAGTAAGAATAGCTGTGTCACAGGGGCCCCCAGCCCACACCAAGGGAAGCACAGGTAGGAGGAGCACCATAACCTGCACTTGCCGTGCGGGAAGGCCCTGCAGTGGTGATGCTGCACTGTCACAGCTGTCATTGAGGGATGCTGCTCCAGAGGCCTGGCACATTCCCTGTGCTCCCCTCTGCAGGTGGGCACTGCCCACAGCTCTGGGAAGGAGCAAAGCCCCTGGCACAGCTGGGCTGAGCTTTGCTTTGCTGCTGGATCCTCACTGGGCTCCCAGGAGCTAACAGCAATGAGGAAACTTTGGGACAGGGAGTCGGGGATGTCCTCCTCCGGTGGCTGGAGCCCTGGTGTCACCATCTGTGTGGCTGCAGATGTCCCCCCCAAACTGTCCTGGCCCCACAGAGCTCTTTGCTCTTGACAGGGAGGATGAACAAAGAGATTTTGCATAATCCCCCATGATCTGCATAATGCACAGCCCCAAAACCTGCTGCTCTCACCCGCCACAGTGCAAGGGGCCACTGGACCTTCCTCTCTCTCCTCAGCCTGATTCCTCTCCCCTGGTGATGTATCACTGCCAGGAGTGAAATCCTGCATTAGGGACCTCTGCCAGGTGTGGGTACCCCCAGCCCAGCATGTTTGGGGTGCTGCTGGAGGCACCCACATCCCAACAGGAAGCTTTTGCTCCAGCTGGGGAGAGAAAAAACATGGAAGTGTGCAGAGACATTTTCACAGGAACACTTTGAGGGTGCTCATGGCTCAACCTGAAAGGTCTCCACCTCCATTCACCCCATCACCTCTATCCCACTTCCAGGGAAGGAAAATCCTGCTGGAGCTCAGGTGCTGGGCTTTAGCTGGAGCTGAGCACTTCAGAGCCACAAAATCCTGCTGCCGCAAGTGAGGAAAGAAATCCTCTCTGGGTGATGGCTGATTTTGCTTAGAATTACAAAAGCAAAGCAAAAAGTAAGGCCCAGCAGTCCCTGCTGGCTGTGGTGCAGTGCCTGGATGTGTTTGCAGGGCTGGGAATGGCACATCCAGCACAGCCCTTTCCCTCAGCACCGTGCACAGTGACGCTGTGACAGATACACCATACAGTGGTGCCACATGGAAGTGACCAGGCACAAAATCACCAGAAATCACTGAGAAATCACCTCCAAGGAAGAATCCATCCAGTTGGGAATCACCTCAGGATTCTCCCAAGCTCCTGCTCACCACAGGATGGGCACGAGCAGAGCCGGCAGCATCTCAGCATCTCCAATGACACCACCCGTAGGCTCCAAAATGTTGGGGAAAATATAAATATAGCTCAAAGGAGACTCAGAGATCGAAGGGAAATGGCCATTAGCAACCCTCCATCTGCAGTAAAGAGCCAGTCATGTCCGGCACTCCGGATCTAATGGGTTTTTAATATTCTCGTGGCACGCACTGGCGTATAGATGGGAAGAGACACTTGGAGGTCTTGCATGAGCACCAGTACTCGGGGGGCTGCTCACAGAGTTCAGGCTCATCCTTTCCCTGCCAGCTGCCTCAGAGATGTAGATGTTTCAATTATTCTGTCAAGCTGCATATTCCAAATTGAGGCCAGAGAAGTGTCTCTGTCTTATATAGAAAGAAAGGAAAAAATATATCCCTAAAAGGAAAAGAAATGAACTCAGAAATTAATAAGGCTGATTGACAATGCTGCTTTGGAAACTCTGGTACCATATGGCATCCTTGAATGGCTGCAGTGCTGTTAGGATGGAGCTGACCAGCTGGAGAGTTACTGTGGGTTGTTTGTAATTGTAATAATGGATATCAGATGGCTGGTGTGGAGCAGTTTATAAATGAGAACAGACAATGAGCCGCACTGTTTGTCAGGAAATCATTGCTGATATGGGCTTTGTGCTCCCCACCACTCCTGGGTGGAGCTGGCTGCTCCCAGGGCACCCTGGGCTGCCCTGGGTCTGGCTCTGGCCAGGAAAGGCACAGTCCTGGGGCAGGTACTGCACCACTGATCCACCAGGGTGGTCCAGCTAGGGCTCCCAAAAACACCTCCTCACCCTCCTGGTGCTACGGGCAGAGCCCCAGGTGCCACTGGGAGGTGACAGCAAGGCTGATGTCCTTCTGCTGAAGATGTGGGGTGAGCCAAGGGGCCTCCCTGCAAAGGCAAAGCAAAAGGGACCCAACAGGATCCACCAGAGCCAGTCAGGACCACAGGGCTGCTGGGGGCTCGGATACTGACACTTCCAGATTGGTTTTTGTGCTGAACAGCCGGAAAAATCATGACATTTCAGAATTTGCCAGTTAATGGATTTTTTTTTTTAAGTCAGTAACAGTGAAATTCATTATTTCAATTTCTGCTGATTTCCAACTCCACGGTTGAGCACATAAAGCAGAGCCTGAGTTTGGAACGAAAATGTCACACACTTGTTCCCCTCCTCTTTTCCAAAATGAACTTCCAGCCAAATTGACACAGGACATTGCCCAGCTGGAATGTCCCCTTGCTCCAGCTGAAGCCACATGGCCTGGCAGCCTGGGGCAGCGAGCCCCAGCCCAGAGAACCCAGGGCAGGGCAAGGCTGGGAGAGAAGGCTGGGAGAGAAAGCTGCCTTCAAGGCTCAGCTATTTCAACTATTGTTAATTCCTGAGTGGTCCTGGATTATTTTTTACCCTAAAAGCTGGTAAAAAAGGATTCTTTTTTACTCTAAAAGCTGGTAAAAAGATAACCAAACTACGTTGTGCATATTCCCTCATCACTGAAGCCCACCTGAGTGCCAGGTGATGTTGCAGGGCAGGACAGGCACACCCATGTGTCCATCCACATTCAAACCCAAGCAAAGCTGGGTGCTCCAGCAGATCTTATTTTGGGATCATCAGCCCCTGGGCAGGGGTGGAAGGATCCTGGCACTGCTGGGCCTCCTGCTCGCCTTCAGGCTGATGGCATCTCTGGTGAGGGGGCCAGGGCACGGCAGCAGGCAGAGCTTTCTAGGAAAGCCATCTCCATGGGAAGGAGGCCAGGCCTGGAGCTGCGGCCAGGGCACGTGCCAAGCGCCGGGCAGAGCATCCCTGAGCTGCCATGCCCCTCTGCAGGGCATCTCCACAGCCTGGAAACGCTCCCACTGCTCCTTCTGGCTGCACAGAGGGACTGCAGGTGCTCAGGGAACCCCCCAGCCAGGACAGCAGCTGCCCTGGGGCCTCCTGGGTTCAGGGGCACAGGGAAGGGTGGGCAGAGGTGCTGGAGGTGCAAGGGAACGGCCTGGGGGGGATCATATCCAAAACATCACCCTCAGATGAACCCCTCCCTCAGCTCCATCCTTTTCAGCCCTCACTACCTGTAACAGAATGGCTGCTCTCTGGTTTGGTTTGGATAAGAAATTAATTCTCCCATATCTATATCTATATCTATATCTATATCTATATCTATATCTATATCTATATCTGTATCTAGATCTAGATCTAGATCTAGATCTAGATCTATCTATAATCTATCTCTATATCTTATCTATATCTTTTACATACATTATATATTCATATTTAAATGTTTTCTATTCTTATATATAAAGGTTTCTTTCATACTCTTCTTCTGTAGTATAAAATTATTCCTTGGAAACCCCAGGGTGCAGAAATCCTCACACAAAACCCTTGGTGAAGCTGGATATGGGCAGGGCAAAGTGACTGAAGTCCATGGTCAAAACCAGCAGGCAGGAAACCTTCTAGTCCATCACTGCTAACCAAGCTCTGTGGTTAATTCCCTGAAGAAATACGGAGTCCTGCTCCCTGCTAGTTCTGAAAACATCCCTGTTTATATGGGGCATAGCTCCTCCTCAAAACTCCAGTATTTCTTTTTTCCAGTTCAGAGAGGATTATTTGAATCTGCCTATTTGCAGCCTTGGTTTTTAGGCTTTCATGTAAAATGCAATTTACCCATTCATTTTAATAGCAGAGATTACAGATCTGTTTTATATATATCACTTACTACTTAGAGAAAATTGACACCCCATTACCATGCACCAAACATCATAACTGAGTTTTAATTTATTTGCAAAGGGGTGCTGAGGTGTGATGCAGACACAGGAGTGTTTTGGACACCTCCTTTGGAGCTGGACCTGGGCAGCAGGAGGGGTGATGGCATTCCCCAGACCCACCCATGGTGTCCTGTCCCCATGTCCCCACAGACCTGCCAGCGACCCGATCACATCCCCCCAGATTTAGCCTGAAGTTGTCACTCAGAAGGAAAACTCCCCCTCTTTTTCCAGATTAACTTTGCCTGACCTCATCAGCAAAGGGAGCTGATTGTAGGAAGGTGTCCTAGGGTGATGTTGTGATGCTGGTATCCCCAGTCATTGTTCTGTTCATGCTGGATATCATGTTCTGTGCCTTCAAGACTGGCTCTGAAGAGTGTAAGTTTTGTTTTATTATCAGCGACTCCTCCACAGCTGGTCGGACAGAGATGGGGCAGTACATGGCACTGCTTTTGCTTTTTGCTTTGCTCTTGCTTCTGCTTTGCTCCTGCTCATTAGTTAGTTTAGCTGAGCAGTCCGAATTTCCCTGAACTGTTTTCCTTTCCCTTTTTTGGAACCACTGGAACCTGCTCTGGACTGGGCCCTGGGAACACCGAGAGTTTGCACCTTGTGGCTGCAGCAGCTGCCCCAGCACTGGAGGGACTGAGAACAGAGCAAGCACCCCCAGAGAGACTTTCTGAATTTGTCATCTTTGTCAGAGCAGTGACAGAGTGGTGCCATCCTGTATTGTTCATTCTGTGTGCTGGGGGTGCTGTGCCTGTTCAATAAACAGGTTCTTTCCACTTCTCTCCGAGCAATCCTTCCCAAACCGGTTGGGAGGAGAGGCCATGTGGTTTTGCTTTCTGGAGGGGCCCCTTTGGAGGTTTTCTCCCAAATTTGCCCTAAACCAGGACAGAAGTCGGGGAGCAGCCCAGAGCCCTTCCTGCCGGGGTGGGGCTGTCCCAGCGCCTTGGTGGCATCGCCAGCCCCGGTGCCCAGCGCGGAGCCGCCGCTCCCGTGTGACACCGGCGGGGCTGAGGGGTTTCTTAGCGCCGCTATCACCTTTTAAATCACCGGCCCTGCAAGCCCTGACAAGCACTGTCAGCAGTTCCAATGCAAAGAGGATTAGGTTTCAAAGGAAAGAGGTATTCAACAGGAACACAAACACACTCGTTTTTCCAGCACAGCCACTCTGGAAAGGCTGAACACCCCAGGCTGGCTGCAGCCCCTCCCTGGCACCCGAGCACCCTAAACTTCGTGTGGTTTAGTGAGCTCAGCTTGCCTTGCTGTCACTTTTGGGGTGTCATCTGTTTGATCAGCCCCCATCACCCCCGTTCCCGTGTTGGGGCCCCACGGCAGCCAGGCTGGTGTCGTTGCTGGTTTTTGTTTTACAGGGGTGACAGGGCTAGCCCACATCCTCCCACCCACGCACTGTCACTGGGTTTGCTTTGCCCTGCCTGGCAGGTAACAACCCCCAAAAGTGCTGTCACCTTGTCATCCCACAGCAGGTGTCCCATGTCCCCTCACACAGGGTGCAGTATCTGTGGGATCTATGTGCTCCTGGAGGGAAGGATTTGAGATTTCCAGCTCTACTTCGAGCCCTGTGCATTCCTGGCCCATCAGCATCCCATGTCTCCTTTCTTCCCTTCCATGGGAGATTGAAAAATCACCAATAATCTGCTGGAGGGAGTTGAAAATCCAAAGTAGGAGCCAGCTGAGCACCAGGACAGGCACATGGTGGCTGTGAGTTTGGACCCTGCACAGCCATACTGCCCCAAAATCCTGTGGGAAAAGTGCACCCAGAGCCAAAGGCAGGATTGTGAGGGGATCAGCACCATAGCCAAGAGGGAAGAGCCATCCTGAGCTAGGAGGAGGAAGATGGAAGCACCATGGGATGAAAGTGCATTAGGAGCAGAGAGCTCAAAAAAAATCCAACAGGGAATGATGGTAGAAGTCATGAGCTGCAAAATGCATCAAAAATCCCTTCTGCTTCAGACATCTACAAAAAATATCCTATCAAACCCAAAATCAGGCTCCTACCCCAGCCTCTGCTCATTTGCTGCTTACTGTCACACACCTCCACAGTGGCAGCTGACTTTTGCTTTGTGGCTGTGGCCACTCACATCCTGTTGCTGGAAAATGATAAAAAATGCTTTAAAACAACAAAGCAAACCCCAAAAAACTGCTGAGTGCTCACATGAGGATGGGCATGGCCACAACGGAGGAGCAGCAGAAGCCCCAAACATCCCAAGCCTGGCTGTGCTCTGGCAGGGGCTGCGGTGGTGTTTTGCAGAACCATCACTCCTTAGGGAAACGCTGAGTTTTCCCCACAGGCGCGGGTCTGGCTGGAAGGGGAGCCCAGCAGCCAGGCTGGTGGCGCTGCTGCCACCCGAGGAGCACCACGGCACTGCCCTTCTGCCTCCCTGTGGACCAGGGACTGCTCGGAGCATCCCCAAAGCCTCCATCCCCGGCCCATCTGCCGCTCCAGTCCCGCTCCCCGCCTGCGACGTCGGGGTGGCTCCCGCTCCTCATTAGAGGTCGCAGCCCCTGAGCAAAGATTAATCTGGCACTTGTGCGAATTTATCTGCCTGAAAAGAGAGGGACTGGCTCTGACCTCGCAGTCTGGAGGCTGGTGGGGAGTTTGCTGTCCCCTGAGCTGTCAAGCCAATTCCCTGCAGTACCAAGCTGTTGTTCTTGGCATCTGCTAGGCAGAAAGGCTGTGAAACACCCCAAATATCTGTTTGTTTTAAAAGGTAAATATTAATTTCAGGATGCTGTTTACATAAGCAGACTCTTGCAGCTTGAACTCACTGCCTTTTGCTGGTGTCACATGGCATTAGTGTGTATTTAACATTTATTTAACTCTCCTTGGCCCTGCTTGTGCCAGATGGCAGGCAGCCTGCACGGCCAGGCAGGGCTCAGCTCAGGGCTGCTCTGAGCGTGACAAGGGGCTGGGTTGAGGCTGCAAATTTAAAAGTTTGAGCAGTTTTGTGGCTGCAGGTTCCTGAATGACGCCAAAACACACTGTGGGTTTGTGTCCCCAAGGCTGGGTGGTGTCCCTGCCTCCGGACAGCAAAAGCAAGGCGACCAGGGAATCATCCTCTGACAAGTCCAAACCTGTGTGAGGGCTGGCCTTTCCTCAGCTCTTGCCAGGCACTGGAGTCTCATCACCTTGGCCTGATCCTGCCTGGCTCTGAGCTCCCTCACAGCCCCCTTGGGAGCAGATCTGTGGATCCCAGCAGCCATCCCAGTCTGCTTGCACTGGGTGGGACACCCAGAGCGGGAACCCTGAGCTGCACAAGCTGGAGGGTGCCTGGCCAGCTGGTGATGTGGATGAGCTGATGACATGGCACAGGAGCTGCTGGCTGGCTCCTGGGGTGCTGAGCAGTGAGTTTGCTCCTCTCAGTGAGATGCTGAGAGATCTCACAGAGTCATGCACAGCCCTGATGCACAGCTGCGACTGCTGAGTGCTCACACGTCCCTTTTCTGCCTCTCCAGTCACTCACTCTCCCAGCACAGGGCATTTTTTGGGTAATGCAGCACTGACAGTGTCACTGCTTTCTCAAACAATGAAGAAATGCAGCCAGATGGCCTCTGGAAAACAAATAAGATATTCAAAACAGTATCAGCCTCTTTATGGCTGCAGCAGGCACCCATCAGCTTGAATATACAAACGAGGAAGATCTGAGATGGTTTCAGGGACAGGATTACAGCTTCTGAGCTGGGCTGGACACCCTCATGCTCAAACATCGGTGTTTGAAGAAAGGGACCAGCATGATAAATAATGTCCCAAGATTTTATCACGGAATTATTGCCTGTTTGGGCTCGACAGCCGCTGTGTGCTCTGCCTCCCACCTGCTGAACAGGTCTCATCCCAGCCATCCCCTCCTCCAGAAGTTTTTGCTCAATGAGATCCCATCCCCTCCCCCTGGACACTCTGCCTCTCCTGGCAGGGCTGACCACTCACACTGTGCCAGGAGAAACACTGACCAGCCACCAGGCCTGACCTTGGGAAACTCCACAGCTCCCTTCTGGCACCATCTGCCTCGCTCTCCTTTCACTCAGTTCTCACCCTGTTAATGATGCCTGCACTCAACTTTCTCTTTTCCTTCTTTGGAAAACCAGTTCCCAGTGAAGGAAGCAGGCAGGGTGCTGTGGTCTGCCCTGTGAGAGAAATCCTTTATCTCATTTCTCACTCATTTCTATGACAGTAATGACTTTTTTTTTCAGCATTTTTACAGCTACAAATACCTGTGAGATGAGAGATTTCCAGACAATGCTCCCTCTTGCTTTTGTGTTTGCTGTTCTGTGATCAAAGCCATTAATCCTTGCCACAGATCTGCCCTCCCTGTAGAGGAAATGGAAGGACAGAGCTGGTGTGGGAACTGGGAGGGGGTAGCAATGGGGTGAGGAAGGGGCAGGACAAGGCTGTGGGGAGCAAGGCTGGCCATACATCTTTGCCTGACAGAGCTTGTTCCACCCAGGGCTGCAGCCACCAGCTGAGACCTTCCCTCCCTCCAGCTCAGCCTGCAGCCCCCTGTGTCGTGTTGGTTTTATTCAGGGGGGACTCCAGGCTATGAGGTTTCATGGAATGAGAGAACTGGAGAAAGTTTGGGTTGGAGGGACCTTAAAGATCATCTCGTTCTCATCATGGGCAGGGACATCTTCCACTGTCCCAGGGAGCTCCAAGCTCTGTCCAGCCTGGCCTTGGACATTTCCAGGGATCCAGGGGCAGCCACAGCTGCTCTGGCACACTGTGCCAGGGCCTGTCCACCCTCACAGAGAAGAATATTTTCCTAGTATCCCAATCTAAGCCTGTTATCTTTCAGTTTGATCCCATTCCCCACTGTCCTGTCCCTCCAAGCCCTTGTAAACAGTGTCTCTTTATCTTTCTTGCAGGCTCCCTTCAGGTACTGAAAGGACACAATCATCCTCTCTTTTCCAGGCTGAACAATCCCAGCTCTCTCAGCCTTTCCTCACAGCAGAGCTGCTCCATCCTCTGATCACCTTGGTCTGCACCTGATCACTCCCCTGGGCTCACTCCAACAGCCCCATGTCCCTCCTGTCCTTGCTGCTCCCTTTGGCAGAACTTCTGCATGAGCTGAAGGACGGGGACCAAACCCAGAATGGTGCTTCACATCAGTGCTCAGGTAGGGGTAAGGATGTGGCAGGACAGCAAACAGAACTGAAAAAACCTGTCCTCAAAGCACAGCTCACTCAGCATGGCACGAGCTGAGCTATGGGATGGCAGCAAATAACCAGAGCAGAGTCCAAGCACCTGCTCATACAGCAAGCACCATTCCCTGTGCACCTGGTAGAGAATTCACCACAGAAAAAGTGTCTGTGACCCGACTGCCTGAGATCCAATTCAATGTTCTAAAGAGGGTGGGAGCACCTCTTGACTTTGGGAGGGCATGTATGAATATTTGGTGGTTTACTGGTTATAGATACACACCCTGTATAGTGGCTGTGTATTTATAGTCCTAAAAATGCTGTTTGCAAAACTGTGGCTGCTTCCTGGGGTGTGATAGATGTATAAAAATACTGAGAAATAAATATTATTATATATCTGCCTCTCCAGCATGTGTGTCCCCACACACTGCACTAAGTCTTTTTCTTGTCCCAAATACATGATGTGTTCAAGTGATAAAAAGAAAAGGGTTCCAAATGAGGTCCACATGCCTGTAGAGTCTCTTGTCTCATCCCCCAGCCTATTTCAAGGACATACAGCAGCATCAGCTGAGTGAACAGGTGTTGCTCGGTTGGACGCAGCACAGAAATCCAGACTCATAAAGCCTGGGTGGGTTTTTTTCTCTTGGAGCAAATAAACCCTGCTCTGTCTACCAATGCACCAGCAGAGGAAAAATTGCATTTGACACCTTCATTTGATGGCTGTTGTTCCACAGAGCTTGAGACAAGCTCAGCTCTCTGTATGGCTTAAATCTGGGGAGGTGGAGGTGGGGAAGGAGAGCTCCCTGCAGGGCAGGCTGTGGCAGGGGGGATCTCCACATGGTGTGTTCCCCTTGCTCACAGATCATCAGGGTCTGGAGATCATCCTCCCTGCAAGACCATGCCCACATCTCACCCACTGTAGGAACATTGGGGGCAGGACGGGCAGGACAGACGGACACCAGAGATCTCTGCAGCCAGGGCTGGAACTTGGGGTTCATTGCAAAGGGCCTGGGGGCAGGGCCCTGCTGGGAGCTGCCAGACACAGCTCAGAGCAGGGTGAGAGAGGAGAGGGGGAGAGAGGATGAGAGAGTAAAGAGGGTAAAGAGTAAAAGCGTAAGAGGGTGAGGTTCCCATTCCAATACAATAAATCTTCTTCTGTGTTGAATATTCTGATTCTCACTAACCAATCTAGTACAAGATACAAATCCTACAGCATTCCCATACAACCTATAAGAATCACTACATTACCATACTGGGTTACATTTTAAACCCTATAAACTCCTCTTTGCACCCCTTCTGCCAAGCCAGTGGGGTCTGCTCTGACCCTTGGGCCTGTCTGCAAGCAGAGGGTGTTGTTCCATCAAAAGGGGATCACCTTCAGCTGGCCATGCCATTGTTTTCCAGTTGTTCAGTAACTGAGGGATCTCAAAGCTTGCTTTCATTTCAATCTCATTTATAGTTTCCATATTCTCAAAATCTTTTGCCAGTCAATCATATTGATAAGGCTTTCCTGTTTCATCTTCCCCAACAACCCATGACCTGGTATTGCAATGCTGTGATGGCCCAGTGAGGGGAGAGAATGATGCATCTGACTCCATTGATATCAGAAAGCTAATTAATTACTTTATTATACTATATTATTCTATATATCTAAAACTGAACCCACCAAGCACTCAACCCTGCACACAACTCTCACATTGCCCAGAATCTCATGATTGTCACCCAACAGTCCTGATACACACACACACACACCTGGCCCCGACAGGCCAAGGAAACAAAACCCCATCACTGTGGGCAAACAATCCCCAAGTTGCATTCTACTTTTGCACAAACACAGGCACAGCAAATAATAAGAATTGTGTTTTCTTCCTCTGAGGTCGAGAGAATGTGAATCCCAGAAATATTCTTGGGAAGAATTGTGCCTTGCTTTTCTCTGTGAAGAGAAATGTGGGGCTACAACCTGGCACCACTCGTCTCAGATCTGAGAAAGAGCACAGAGATCCCATTCCCTGCTCACCCCATTTCCTCTCCCTAGAAGACACTTGCTGGAGGAGCATCAGGATGGCCTCATTTCAGGCATGATCCTGCTTCAGTGGGGAAGTCACATGAACCTATGGAAATGTCCACAAAAAACTGCTGTCCTGAGCAGCTACACCCTTCATCAGCATTGAGGCCTCCCAGACCAAGCTTTGTGTGTCGCTTTCCCTGGTATTCCAGGGGTATTATTTAGACAATCCTCTCCTCTCTGGCATTTCCAAAGAAGCTGTTCCATCTTTAGAAACCAAGCAGCAATGCAAACCCTGTCATGGAGCTGCCCTGTGTCCTCCATGGCTTCACCAAAGCTGTGGAAGACAAAGGAAGATGAACATACATTTGCTGCTCCTTCAAAGCTTTCCCCAGCACATCCCAGTGCTCTGCTTTGCTCTCCCAGTCCTCATCACCCTCTCCTCAAGCTGAGCAGTGACACTTCACACCAGGGCTCATCTCTCAGGGCTGTGGTGCTCTGGAGGGATGGGACACAGAGCAGGGCAGCAACAGCCCCACCCTGTCACCACAGCAGCTCCATCAGCACAAAGAGGGCTCCAGCCTGGTGAGCCTCAGGGAGATGCCAGGGAGATTCAGGTGTCTTGGGAAGCTGCTCCCATTGTGGTGGGCTCAGAAAGAGCCCGGCTTGCCACTCTCCAAGGAGCTTCACAGGCTTTAAGGAGCAGCTAAATAAAAACAAAGCCCTTATCAGCGCCCCACACAATGGCCCTTTCTGCTTGACCGGTGTCAAGCTGGCTCCAGCGAGGCTGTAGATGACACAGGAATGAAGTGGTGGCAAACACAGGCCAGAGCCAAGCTGCAGCCAGCACGGCAGGAGATAAGAGCAGCATGGGGAATGTGGGTTCTGGCAGAGAGGGGCTGGGGAGGAGGCAAAGCCACAAAGTTAAAACCAGGACAATGGGACTGGACGGATGGTCCTGTTGTTCTAGTGTAAATTTGGATCTGCTCCATCCTGGGCCATCTGGGCCCAAGAGATTCCTGCTTGTGGCCAGCAAACTCCAACGGAGCCTGTGGCTCACTGAGCATCAGGAGTGAAACTGCTGAGCTGCAGGGCTGGGCTGGGGCTGCTGCCAGCAACCACCAGCCCAGAGCTGGGGCAGGTCACACCAGGCACTGGGAGCATGGTCCTGCTGGAAACTGCACTCCTGACCCCTGTGCTCCTTTGTACCCTGTTGGGGAAGATGAAACAGGAAAGCCTTATCAATATGATGGCCTTGCAAAAGATTTTGAGAATATGGAAACTATAAGCGAGATTGAAATGAAAGCAAGCTTTGAGATACCTCAGTTACTGAACAACTGGAAAACAGTGGCATGGCCAGCTGAAGGTGATCCCCTTTGGATGGAACAACACCCTCTGCTTGCAGACAGGCCCAAGGGTCAGAGCAGACCCTGCCAGCTTGGCAGAAGGGGCCCAAAGAGGAGTTTTTAGGGTTTAAAATGTAACACGGTATGGTGATGTAATGATTCTTATAGGCTATATGTAAATGCTGTAGGATTTGTATCTTGTACTAGATTGGTTAGTGAGAATCAGAATATTCAACACAGAAGAAGATTTATTGTATTGGAATGGGAACCTCACCCTCTTATGCTTTTACTCTTTACCCTCTTACTCTCTCACCCTCTCATCCTGTCTCCCCCTCTCCTCTCTCACCCTGCTCTGAGCTGTGTCTGGCAGCTCCCAGCAGGGCCCTGCCCCCAGGCCCTTTGCAATAAACCCCAAGTTCCAGCCCTGGCTGCAGAGATCTCTCGTGTCCGTCTGTCCTGACTGTCCTACCCTCCAATGCTCTGACAGTCCCCAAGGAGGGCTCACAGATCTCAGTACCTTGATTATACAGGCGGTGACTGAGGGCACAGACAGTGCCGTAGGGCAGCCAGGCTGGATCTCCTGCCACATCCCAAGAGCTCTCTTTCACTGGAGTGAGCTCTTCCTAGGCTGAAGCAGGGCATCCATAGCCACACTGGTACCAGCAGGACTTGGTAACTGGTGACTGGTGAAATCTCCCTAGGGCAGGAGGCTGGGTCCTGGCCCTGCTTCCAGGACCTGCTGGGAAGGGAAATCCCAGCTATAACCCAATTTTCAGGCATATATCTTCCTCCTACAGCTACTCCCAAGTCTTTTGGGGCATTCCTGACCTAGCTGGCATATTTTCAGCTTCCCAGAGAGCACCTAAAATGGCAAACCCCTCCAGGATGGGAGGAAAGCTGTGCTTCATTTTCAGATGTTGATTGGACTTCAAAAGGTTCTTCCCCAGAGGTGCTGGCGCTGCCCAGGCTCCCCAGAGAATGGGCACAGCCCCGAGGCTGCCAGAGCTGCAGGAGCTGCCAGGGATGCCCAGGGTGGGGCTGTTGGGGTGTCTGAGCAGGGACAGGAGCTGGGCTGGATGATCCTGTGGGTCCCTCCCAGCTCAGGATATTCCATTATTCCATGAGGCTGCAGCCTTGACAAACCCTGAATAGGAGTCTGAATAGTGAAACTCTCATGATCCCAAACTCTGGCATTTCCAGGTTTTGAGGTATCCATGCAGTGAAAGCTTTGGCTTGTAGGAGTGGAAACACATCTCAGCTTTGCCAAGGATGTCTGACTGCAGCACAGCTCCCTGGGACACACTGTGGATGTGGTTTAGAGCTGGGTTTGGAATATGGGAAGTGCCAGGAGAGAGCAAAACCCCTTTGGTAACAGCACCCTGTGGCAGCTGCTCTCTGCACAGAGAGCCACAGGCACACAACTTTCCCAGCACTGTCCTGGGGAAGGCTGTGAGAAGATCAAAGAGAAGAATGAGAAACAATTTTTATCTCCATTGCTGCACCTGTTGTTGTGAACATGTAGAATGTGTTATGGAGATTTGTTTACCAAAGGGTGGTTTCTTAATTAGCCAGTGGTGGTGTTTGGATTTCAAAGACCAATTAGGTCAAAACTGTATTGTACTGTCTGTAAGGCAATGGGTCTCTCAATAAATATAAGTATGATAAATTAGTGATTGATCAGCCTTCTGCAATTATGGAGTCAGTGCTAATTATCACCCAGCAAGGGACATTGTACTACAACACACCTGAGGGACTGGGCTGGGAACAAACCTATCCATCCTCAGGTATTGTAACACGTAGGGGGTGCAGGTAGTGTAAAACCTTTGGGGGTTGTGTGAAGGTATTTTAACATCTTTTTGGGGTGTAGAGGTATTGTAGCAGTTTTAGGGATGTGTGTACAGGAATTTTAACATGTTTTGGAGGTGTACAGGTATTGTAACAGCTTTGGGGATGTGTGTAATAGTCTTTTAACATCTTTTGGAGGTGTATACAGGAATTTTAACATCTTTTGGGGTGTTCAGGTATTATAGCACCTTTGTGGACATGTATAGACGAATTTTAACATCTTTTGGGGGTGTACAGGTACTGTAGCCCTTTTGGGGATGCGTGTACAGGAATTGTAACACCTTTGGGGTTGTACAGGTACTGTAGCATCTTTGGGATTACGTGTAAAGCTGTATTTTAACAGCTTTTGGGGGTGTACAGTTATTGTAGCACATTTGGGGACATGTGTACAGGAATTTTAACATCTTTTGGGGGTGTAAAGGTATTGTAGCACCTTTGGGGATGTGTATACAGGTATGTATTGTAACAGCTTTGGGGATGTGTGTAATGGTCTTCTAACATCTTTTGAGGGTTTAGAGGTATTGTAGCACCCTTGCGGATGTGTGTACAGGAATTGTAACACCTTTAGGGTTGTGTACAGGTATTGTTACACCTTGAGAGGAGCCGCAGGGCTCCGGGGCGGTGTGGCATGCAGCGTTCGGCTCTGTCAATGTTACACCCCAGAACCCGGCTGTATCTCACCCCAAATCCCCGCACAGCCCCCTGCCCTCCTCGGAGCCCCCTGCCCTCCTCGGAGCCCCTTGCCCTCGGCTCGGAGCCCCTCCTGCCCTCTCAGAGCCCCTTGCCCTCCGCTCGGCCCCTCCTGCCCTCCTCGGAGCCTCTCCTGCCCTCCTCCGAGCCCCTCCTGCCCTCCTCCGAGCCCTCTGCCCTCTGCTCGGCCCCTCCTGCCCTCCTCACAGCCCCCTGCCCTCCTCGGAGCCTCTCCTGCCCTCCTCACAGCCCCCTACCCTCCTCGGAGCCCCCTGCCCTCCTCGGAGCTCCTCCTGCCCTCCTCGGAGCCCCCTGCCCTCGGCTCGGAGCCCCCTACCCTCCTCGGAGCCCCCTGCCCTCCTCGGAGCCCCCTGCCCTCCTCGGAGCCCCCTGCCCTCCGCTCGGCCCCTCCTGCCCGGCTCGGGGCGGGCCGGGGGAAGCCGCGCCCCCGCTCTCGTCACGGCGAGGGCCGGGCCGGGCCGGGCAGGAGGCGCCGAGGATCCGGGCCATGGTGGGGATCCCGGGGAGCTGCCAGTGTAAGAGCCGGGAGCGGGGCACGGGCGGGAGGCAGCGCCGGGCCGGGCCGGGGGGAGCGGGCCGGGGGAAGGGGACCCGCTCTTTGTATCACAGTCCATTATTGCTCCTCCGATTAATGTGCGTTTCTCAGCGTGCGGGTTCATTGCCCCGCAGTGTGGGCCTGGGGACCCCCAGCCGCAAGCCCAGCCCGGCAGTGCCCGGGTTTGTGCGGGATTTCCAGGCTGGAGGGGTTCGGGAACAAGGAGTGCAGCCCCTCGGCGGGGCTGGGGCCGGCAGTGCCCGAGCGCGGTGCTGCAGCCAAAGCGGGCTTTGCTTTGCACCCTCCTGGCACTGCCCGCATTGCCTGCCCAGCCCCGGAACACCTCCGTGAGGGGTCTGGGACACTTTTGGAAACACCCACAGTGAAATACCCACGGCAGAGCTGGGCACGAGTGTTTGCCCTGCTGCAGACTGCGGGCACACGGCGACCTGGCACCCGCGTGTGCGAGCCCTGTGCACGTAAATCCTGCTCGCAGCAGCGCCGCTCCTCCGTGCAGCTGGGAGGGTGGGTATCTTCAGCTCCTTTTGCGTTAATTTCCCCCAAATCCCGCGTTTGTTGCCAGAATTGTTGCGCCCTCTGGAAGCTTTGAGGTTGGCAGGAGAGCACGTGGTGCCTCTCGCCGTGTTTCAGCTTCCTGAGAGTTTTTGTGGCCTGTGCTGGTTTGTCCGCGATTGGGATGGAAATTGAGCCGTCCTGGATGGGGAGTGAGGTACCAGATGGAGCCGGGATGTCTGTGCGAGCAATGTCCATCACACATGGGCTGGATCACGGCCTCAAGGTGACTAAGCCATTGCTCAGGAAAGGGAGAAAAGCAGTTAAAAGCACATCCCAAAGCTCAGGAAATTCAGGAATCTTCAAATGAAGTGTGATCGCTCATAGGGAAGCAGTGTAAAGATAGATGCTGATGCTAATGTGGAAACCACTCTGAAAGCTGCGTTCCCGATATGGAGAAGGAATTACCAAGTGACCGAAGTTGGTTTTGTACTTTATGGTGCTGCTTAGGGCAGAACGTGTGGAGATGATGGGATGAGGCTGTTACCCTTAAGGCAGTGGGAAATAGGAGTCTGTGGAGGCGTGTGGAGTTTAGCCAGTCGATGTTCCAGGTGCCTGGGGAGCACCGTGGTGGCAGAGCCGTGTCCCTGTCCACGTGGCTTTGGAGAGCCCGGGCACCTGGCTGCTGACCTTCATCATGTCAGCTCTGAAGAAAAGGCCCCACAGAAGGAGCTTGGCTGAGATTGTGTGCTTTAACCCTGCTGTCCAGACTCTGTGCCCAGTCTCCTTTCCCCAGGCTCCTTTTGAAGTCAGTCACAACAGGCGCTGCTGAGGGTGATTCATCTCTCCAGTCTTGGACACCTCTCTCTGAATGAGACAAATTCCTCACTGGAGGTGCCTGGGCTTCTTCATTGACTGCAAGGGGAGTGCAGGAGAGCCTGGCTGAGGCTTTGGCAGTGAGGAGCAGGATGAAACAAATCCCACCCAGTGTGTGTGCTCGTGGTGCAGCTCAGCCCTGTGTGCAGGGACTGGTCACATTCCCCTCCTGCATCCCTCAGACTGAGCACAGAGAGGAGAGTCAGACCTTTGAAATCCTGCTGAAAATATTTGAAGCTAAAGGAGACAGGGATCTTGAGCCTCCATCATAGCTTCAGGGTGGGTACATGAAACCAGTTCCTCTCAGCTGGGACACTTTCTGCAACATGGGATGAGTTGCTGGAATATTTTATTGGATCCCGGCTGGAATGTATGGATGTGTATGTGGCTGTTGAGTTTTGCAATATTAAAGCATGTTTGAAATTAGGAAGAAATTCCTTCCTGTGAGGGTGGGCAGGCCCTGGAACAGGGTGCCCAGAGCAGCTGTGGCTGCCCCTGGATCCCTGGCAGTGCCCAAGGCCAGGCTGGACAGGGCTTGGAGCAGCCTGGGATGGTGGAAGGTGTCTCTGCCCATGGCAGGGTGTGGAACAAAGTGATCTTTCAGGTTCTTTGCAGCCCAAACCAGTCTATTATTCTGTGATTAGGGCTTTTCATCTGGTTCCTGCTGACAGAACTGAGCAATCACTGACCCTATGGCAGCAGGGACAGCAAGGCGCCTGGCAGGAGAGGGTGAGGGCACCTGGAATGCTTGCAGTGACTTAGTGGGAGCTGAAGTGAAGTTTTTATTCAGTTTAATGTGTCTGTGGCCAGCATCCATTGGGGAATGCTAAGGATAAGCCTGGTGAGCCCTGCAGCTGCTTTATACAGATAAGCACACAGATATGTGCTGAAGTTATCAGGACCTTTGTGGGTAGATCAGGTGAGGATGCCCTGTTAGTGCCAGCTGTTGAACACTGTGAACACTTGCACAAGACATCACTCAATTCTTGGGCCCACCCCAAGATCACTGTTTGGGTTATCAAAAAAGTGAATAATCAGCTGTAGACTCATAATTTTAATAAATCTAATCATCTGCATAGCCCAACAATTTCTGATTTTTAGAGATTCTGGCAATGTCAGGAGTTGCTTGATTTCTTTGGGTGTGTGTTACAGGGAGGTGGATCAGTGCTCAGTGTGAAACTGACAATGGGGAAGGAAAGAAGAAAAGTGGGACTGCTTTGAAACTTTGGGATGTTTCCTGTTCATTTAAGGCACATACTGCCTCTCATGAATATGCTCTTCTTATGTGGATATTTCCAATGGCCAGAAATTGAACTGCATCATTCAGGGACCTAGTTTTGATTTTCATGTGCTGGAAAATGAAAAGCTTTAGGTGTTCTCTCTCTTTTTGCCAGTGTTCAGGAAAATGAAATAAATTGAAATTTTAAAGCAGTCAGAGAAAAGAAAAAGAGTTTTTTGATTTGAGGGCACTCTTGAGGATTGAAAAGAGTTTGTACTTGGGGAAGGGCTTGTGGAGTTGACTCTGTTGGAAGCAGGACTGGAGTGGAATAGTGAGCAGAGTGCTTTCCATCATCCTGAGCTGCCAAGGAGTCACAGGCACCTCGAGAGGCTGCCATGAGCCACTGGAGAAGGGGGAAACTGCTCAGGTTTCCCTCTTGCTGGCAAGAATCAGAGGTGAACTCTTCCCCTTCAGAAGGAGGAGGTGGCTGTAAGACCCAGAAAGGTGAGAAGTGAATTCACCTCTCCCTCTCTGATGTAAAAAGTCCCAGGGGAAGAGTTTCTAGCCAGGCTTAAAACTTCTCCTGTGTCCCTGTCACCTTCCCATCCCTTTGTGCCCCATCCTGAGTGTGTGCACAGCCTTGTTTGATTCAGCTACAAACGTATCCTGGACATCATTTTGGCTGTATTTGTGCACTCCAGGTTAATCAACCCTGACTTTGGAAGTCAATTAAAATGTCCTTTACTCCATTTCATGAGAAAGCAGTACTCACTTCTATAGGTAGCAACTTTTCTGGCACTCGGACTTCGAGGTCAAATTCTGCACATTTTCCTCAATGACATGCTTGGCACACTTGGGATAATTTAAAGGATCAGACTGTTCAGGCAGGGATTTTCTCCAGTGTAGATTTATGTTGGTATTTAAGGTTGTCATTGCTCATAGCCCTCAGCCTTGGGTTGCAAGGGTGTTTTCACAAGATACATGGCATGCTCTTGGCTTGGCTTTGGGGCCATAGGTGACACCTCAGAGCTCTCTAAAGATACTTGAAAAATATTACAGAATTCTCTCATTACAGGTACATTACAGGAAAATGCAGGATTAGCCTTTATTTGCCTGTGGATATAAAATAATCAGACAAACACTTTTGAATGCTTTCAGACTCATTGCTGTAAGATTGGACTGGATAGACACACCAGTTTGTTTGCATCAAGACCAGCTTCTCCCTGCTTATCTGTACTTTTTAATCCTCAGGATCTCTTGGGAGCTGGCTTTCACTCCCTAGCAGTGCACCTGGTTGCTGCAGCAGGAAGTTTCTCCAAATCTGTCACCTGACACGCTCCCACCTGGCCTTTGTGTGTGTTTGATCCCGCCTTTCCTGCCAGGAGGCAGCAGGAGGAGGAGGGAAAGAGGGATAAACCCCTAAAGGAGATATAAAATAGGGAGGCTGTACGTGTTTGGAGTGTGTGGGAGTGGGCTGGGGAGGGTGGCTGGGTCGAGTTGCTGGCACAGGTGGTACTGGGTCGGTGGCACACAGCAGGCTGGCAGCACTGAGGAACCAGGCCAGGCACCCTTCCTGACCCCCACCTGGTCAGCAGAGACTCTTCAGTCGCCTTAACAGCAGTGGTGAGCACACAAATGGGCCTGACAGCTCATTGCATCCCGGCTATCTTTTGTTTGTTGGCAAAAACCAAATATTTGCTTTTTACTTTGAAGCTGTGCGTGCGGAGCCTCTCCGGATCTGGCTGCAGGTGTTGGATCCAACAGAGGTGGAACGGTGGCTGCAGTGTGGGGTACAGCTGTAGGGTCACACATGCTCTGGGGCAGGCAGAATTCCTGGTTGTCTGTTTGGAGCTTCCTTTTCTCAGGTGGGTATTGTGGGCTGCAGAATTTTGTGCCTGTATTCCGGAGAACGAGCACTTCCCTGGGTCTTGGCTAAGCAGAAAGTTAATTTAACACTTTTTCAGAGTATGGGGACAGCTCAGCCTGCGGCATTTCCAGGTGCAGATGTGATTAATTTGCTTATCTTAGTTGAGGGCAGGTAGTTGTGCAGGGGAGGTACCAGAGCCAGGATGTTAAAACACAAAGAAGTCAAATGTTCCTCTGTTCCTCCCCAGTTTGTGCGAGCTCGTTTGCATGAAAACACCCGTGTGGCAAATCTGCTGCAGGAGCCTTCCCTCCATCTCCTCCTCGTCCTCCTTCAGGATTAGCTTTGTTGGGGGCCAAGAAGCCACCAATGAATTGTGACTGGAAAGGGCTGAACTTTGAGGGGAGATGAAAAAAATCCCTCGAAACATTTGCAGCCCTGGCAGCGGGTCCGTGGGTTGCTGATGGGGTTTATCCTCTGACATCATGAGGATCTCTGACATTTCTAGCTTAGAAACAATAACTCGCCTTATCCGTCGTCATGTTTTTCTAATTAAAGACAAAGCTTGGTAAATATTTTTTAAATGATTGAATTTCCCAAGTATGGAAAACACATGTCGGGAGTCAGGCTGGCTGCGTCCGACGCGCCTTTTCCCACCGCGTCCCTCGGAGCACGCAAGTGCAAATACAGATTTAGAGCTGTGGGTGACAGGTTTATCTGAGATGATTGGCAAGGATTTATAAACCAGGAGGGGATTTACTTTGCTCTCCCTCCCTCCTCTTCCCCCTTCTTCCCCCGCCTCCCCGACCCCCGTCTCAGAAATAGGAAATTGGGATCACATTAAACCCTAATTGGTTTGGCTCCAGCGCTGGTTCGGTGGCTGCCAAATAGTTAATTTATTGCGTGAGAGTTTGGCCATGTGTTGAGAGGCAAATTTGCTCGAAGCAAGGCATCTCTGTAAACTATACATCCATTCCTGTGCCAGGTCCTGTTTACAGCATCTCCAGAGTGGGGTGCAGGGGTTGCTTTCCGTGCCCATCCCGGCAGGACAGCGCAGGGGGACCCCGCCTCCCTCGCTCCCCTGCCAAAACGCTTTCAGGAATTGTTGCCTAAAAGAGCTTAAAGTGGTTTTAGCTGGACTTGGCGCTCGCCGTTTGGAAACTGCCAGCTAGATAAGACGTGGGAGGCTCTCAGGAGAATAAATGCATCTGTTTGGGAGATAGCAGCAGGCCTGGGCTGTCACCGCGGAGCGGGGCCAGGTGGGGAGTCCCCGGGGGTGGCAAGATGGCTTTTCCTGCATTGTGTCAGCAGGGCAAGTGGGAAGCTGGCATGTCTGGCTGCCCCACTGAAGTCCTCCTCGTTCCTGCCCTTCTCCATGTGGCTGTCGGACATCCTGGATTTGTTGTCACTTGCTCAGGGACCTGTGGCATCTAGTGGTGTTTGGCTCCTGTGAAGTTTTCCGGAAGCAGCAGAAGAGTTTGCAGGACAAGCAGCCCTTGCTGAGGCCATCACTGCCTTCCCCAGCACTTGACAGGGAATGATTTGGATTTGAGAGGATACAGCAGCCAGAATTAAAGAGTCACTGCTAGCACGTCTCTGGTGTGGAGTATGATTTGAAAGAGGCTGTGTAAGACATAAATCCATGGCTGTGGCATTTTATTTCGTTCCTCGCTGAGTTAAATAACAAACTTTGTGTAAGTGAGCTGCTTCCAGCTCCGAGGCAACAGAATTACCACCGCCGTGCTCAGCAGAGCCCTTTCTGTGTCAGCTGCTATTTCCATTGTGAACTTGATACCTGAAGGCTCAATATTGTGACCCTTTAATTTTCAGCTGCTGAAACGTCCCCTGCGAGCTGGCTAAAGGGGAAGAGCTCGGAGGGGAACTTGCAATGCTTATGCAGTAGGAGCAGTGTGTTTCTTTGGGTATTTCTTAAGTGCTCAGTGTTTAGAAGAAATTGATAGGTAGTAGCAAAGCACATTTAGCAATACTTTTCTTTCTGTAGCTCTTGCTTCCTGGGATGTAATAAAATCCATTAAGTTCTATTTATGATCAAAGGCCCAGTATAGTAATAGTTTTATTTGGATAATTATGGCTGTTCTACCAATAATGAAAATACTGCACACTTCCAAATACTGCAGCGTTTAGAGGGGTGCAGGGTTGGCACAGCCAAATGTTTGCAAGTTCTACTGAGGAGTCAGAGAGATACCAGTTCAAAAAATTTGGATCTAGCTGAGTCCCTGTAGGAAGGCATGTCCTGCCCACAGGTGCCACCCATGCTGCCCTGGGTTTTCCAGCCATCCATGGAGGTACAGCAGGGCTAGACAGACTAGAAGGGGATAAATTGGGCAGGTATCAGAAGCAAATATGGTGTGGTTTGTTTTGGAGAGAACCTTTTCATCCCCAGGTTTGAGGGCAGGTTCAACATTCAGCTGGGAGCAGCCACTCCCCACTTGTGCATCTCCTACCTCGTTTGAAATGCAGCCACTTCTGGGATGAGCTGCTGTAATTACTTTAAAGCACATCGTACTTCCACCACTTTTGGCAGGAAGGAAGGAGGAATACTGTACTCCACCGCCAGACAAAATAGAAATCAACAATTGGGATTTTTCTCAAAGAGCAGATCTATCTTCTCTGCCATTAAACCCGAGTTGGATGGGAGCCTTGTACCCATTTTGCTTTCCCGGTGTGAGTGTGGCGTTCTGCAGCTCACAGCCCCTGTTCATGGGAAGATTTTAAGCAGCAAATTCTAGCCAGGAATTCTTTCTAGCACTTTGCTTTCCTTCTGCTGTTTGCCTCCCTCTTCACACTACAGATGCTGATGGATCACCTTCCGTGGTGAGTAACGGGACACGCTGTACTTTAGTGGTGCTGGGGAAGTGTGTGTGTGTCCTCAGGAATGTTCTTCAGAGAGCCACTGCCTGTGTGACACAGCTCCAGGCGTGGCAGTGCCTTGTTCTTGTGGCTCCCCTATCACTGAGCTCACACTGGAACTGTGGCTGGATCACCTGCATCCATTTACTGGTGTTTGTTCACCCCTCTGCTGCAGAACACCTGACTTCAGATCGCTGCCCTTGGCCCACCTGAGTTTCCACATTCCACAATACACTGGTGGTGTCCTTTTATCTCCCCAGGGGATGATTTTTTTCCATGAAAGCTTGGTTTTCTCTCTTTATCTAGGCATGCTGAGCACCTAGAAGTTAATTGGATGGAATCTTCTGAGGGAGAGTCTTGGTTTTCCACTGCAGTACTCCAAAAACATTCCCAGGTGCTTGTCTGTTTTCTTCTTGAATATTTGAATATTCGTCTTTTTTTTCCTGTGTGGTATTGATTTTAGCAAGAGGGAGAATAAAACCTCTTTGTGCATGTGAATAGGCAAATAACTATTAGAGCACACAAACTGTTGAGCAGGTGATTTTTAGATCTTTCTTGATTTGTCGTCTACCAGTTTTATTTAAGTTTTCAATCACTGTAGTTACTGTGTTCATCAGATTTTATTTCCCATTTAATAATTACAGCAGTTTCCCTCGAGCCCTGTACCTCTAATTAAAAAAGCTGAGTTTGAGATAAAACTAATGGAGTTTAATTTGTTATGCTTTTATGGTAAAATATGCTCAGAAAAAAAACACTTGTAGGCTCAGTCACTGCTCCTGAACATTGCTTACCACATCTTGGTCCTCCATCAGTGCTGAGGATTTTCCTGGTGGCGTAAGAACAGTGAGCACCAAAGACCAGGAGCTGATCCATGCAGCAATTCTTGCCTTCAGTCTCACAGGTACCAAACAAGATAGGGAGATTCTGTGTCAACCAAACTTTTCCCCTTGTGCATGTGTAAGGACTGCCTCAGTTTCCACCAGCACTGCATTTTTACTGTCCTGCTGCTGCTCCTGCTGGTCTGAGGTGGCCCAGGAAGCTCTGGAGAACCTGGCAGCCCCACTCAGAGCTGGTCCAGCTTCAGGTGGGCTCTGGGCAGGTGTGAGCCCATCCCCATCCAGGCTCTGAGAGCCTCTTTAGTGAAAGGCAAGCCAGGGGACAGCTCTCCCTGAGCACATGCAGCACACCAGGAATTTAGATCTGTCCAAAAGGCCCTGCTGCTCCAATCAGCAGCCCCGTGGATGGAGATGCACCTCTTCACACCTGTTTTATAACACAGGACAAAATATTCAGGGCATCTAAATAGTTTATGGCCTGACAAACAAATTCTGGCAGTGGGAGCACGAGTTTCCATCTCATTAAATTGTTGGCAAAGCCCTGGTAATTCCAGTCACTGATACAGCACAGGAATTATCCCTCAGCACGACTGGTCGTGTCAGGTCAGAGCATCACTGCTTTTTCTCAGCAGTTGTGTGTTTGTACTTGAGGGGAAAAGAAAGTGTTGAAATGTCAATTCATTGGGCTCTTCTCTGGAGCTGGAGCAAGGTCTTGTGAGGTCAGAAAAAAGTGTCTGTGGATTTCTACACCTAAGTTGTAATGAGGAATTGTTCTCAAATCCTTTTTTTTTCGTGTCATACAAAACCTGACACAGATTCCCAGTTTGGCAGAGGCTCTGAGGTTTATCTTGGAGCTCAGCAGCTGTGCTCCAGCCCAAGACACAGAGTTTCTCCATCTCCCAGCTCTTTGTTGGGCTGTAGGGAATTACTGGGCCTTTGGAGCCCCTGACTTGGGGCAGGCCAGTTATATCATGGCCATTCCATCTGGGGAAGTGTGCTGTGAGCTGGAGAAAAGGAGTGGGAGATGGCAGTGTCCTCTGGCTGCTGTGGCAGAGGTGTTTTGTTGATGAGTGGCACACATGTCCAGAGGCATGGGAAATTTGCCTGCAGCACTGTTTCAGATTTTATGGTGTCTTGCAAGCAAGAGGGAGCAGTTTGCTCTCCCTGCCACGTGTTCCCTTCCACAGCTTTGAGACAGCCACATGCAAAATTCATTTGAGAGGTTGGTCATCCAGTCCCAGAGACTAAGGAATGTTGTAGTAGGGCTTTTATAAGATTTATATGCTTTATCAAAGGTCCTATAGTTTTCTCATTAAAGCAGGATTATCCTGCTGGGATTAGCTGTTCTGCATGGGTGAGGGAGACAGGCACTCTGCATTTTCATAGTGAGATGCACTGAGGAACAGAGGGCAGGGGGGCCCAGGGATGCAGGTGTTTGGAAACAGGGCCCGAGAGGGGCTTTTACAAATGTTGGCTTGATTTGACTTGACTCCTGAACACGTGGGAGAATGGCAGCAGGCTGCACCTCCAGCACTCCTCAGCATCCAAATATCCCAGTCCTGAGACTCCTCCTGGCATTTAACAGCTTCCTCAGTGCAAACCTCAGGGAGTGAATTTGCAGCTTTTCCATATGCCCAAACAAACAGGCAGGGAAAGCTTTTAATTTGCACAAGGATCTTCTGTAGTCGATACAAGTTTGACCCTGCAGGCTTTCTGGAACTGATTCCTGTCACTTTGGCCTTGCAAGATTTAATTTAACCCTTGAATTTTCTCCTTTTCCCCCAACATTTTATTACATAGACTCCCAGAATGGTTGGGTTGGAAGGGATCTTAAAGAACATCCTGTTCCAAGCCCTGCTGTGGGCAGGGACACCTTCCCCTATCCCAGGTTGCTGAGAGCCCGTTCCAACCTGGCCTTGAGCATTTCTCATGGATTTTTTTTTCCTGTGTGACTACAATACTGAATTCAGCTCAAGTCACTTGAAAATTACTGCTAGGTAACAAACAGCTTCTTTTGCTGGTTCTTTGGTGACCATAAATGTCTGGAGCCTGTTGGGAAGTGGGTTTAGGGATTTTTTAAACACACTGTCTGTCTCTCTAGTTTGTAGTCTTATAGTTATATACCTTTGTGTTCTTAATATAAATATTATTATTTATGTTCTTAATATAAATATTATTAATATTGCCATCACTGACCAAGAACTTGGAGAAAAATGGTGCAAAGAAATGCTGAAGCAGCACTGCTAACCAGGTAGTTGTATGACACTGCTGCTTAGTTGTAAGAAGTCTCCAAGAGGAATGAACTGTTGGACTAAAAGCCTGCTCAAACTGCAGAATTGACTTGAAGAGGGGTGTGACTTGATGTGACTGCTGTAAAAATCCCTTAAAAACCAGTCCTAGTACTTCTCTTGCTCTGCTCATCGTGACATTCCCTACAGGATGGGTATTTGCCAAATGTTTTTCTAGAGAAGTGAATTTCTAAGTATTCACCAGGTCAGGCATCAGCAGTGAACAGGACCAGAGTTTTCCTTCCTGTGTCCCAGGGGAGCCTCCTGCCAGCCTGGAGCCCCCCAGGGAGCTGGGCACATCTGCAGCTGCTGTGGCTGGGTTGGTGCAGCCCAAAGCTGCTGTGTGAGAAATGCAGCTGTTGGAGGGGTACAGTCAGTGCAGCATCAGTGCTGTTGTACTCTGAGTAGGACTGAGCCCTCCTTTCCACATCTTCAGGAGGTTTTTGGTGGCTGGTCAGTGCAGAGCTGCCCAGCTGAGCTTTTCAGGCCCCCTGGTCTCAAAGGGAGCAGATTATTAACCACAAACACAGCACTTAAAACCCTGATAAGGCCTGAATAGGGCAGGAGCTGCTGTAACTGTGATCTCCCCTGCAAGCAGGGCAGGGCTGTGGCTCACCAGGTGTTTGCCTTCAGCTGCAGCTGCTCCATCTGCAGCCCCAGGTGGAGACGTTTGGGGCATGGGGAAAACACAGCTGGGAGAAGTTAAAAGCAGCCCTGGGAGGGGCTGGCTCACCTGGGCAGAGCAGGCTCAGGGCAATAAACTCAGCTTCACCTTGGCCACAGCCCTGGGTAGCATTAATCAAATGAAGAGGAAGTACATGTGCCTGAGCTGCTTTAGCTTTGTTGGGTTTTTTCCCCCAGTAGTCACAGCCAAATCAAATTAGCTCTTCCCAGAATGCTGCAGTTTAACTGCCTCTGCCATCAACTCCAGCCCCACTTTAGAGGAGCTTTGCTGATGAATCTCTCTTTTTTATCTCCTGCTCCAGCTTTTTATTGTTTTTTTTAAGTTGTCTTTTTTGTTTTCTTCCCCCTGAGTTTTGTTTTTTAATGTAACTCATGGTGTAGAGAATGAAGATTTTTGATGGCTTTTGAAGTTTCAAGTTTATTAAACCTGAGGTTTGGATTGAAGGTAATAATTTTCTTGTTTTTTCCCCTCTCTGTGCATGGAAATTAACTTCACCATACAGGTGTTTAGGTTCTTTTGGCTCTTGAAGTTGTCTGAACAAGTATGTCCAGGGTGTGGGTAAAGGACACCTGCCTGCTTTGATGGGCTGCTTTCAGCAAATGTTCCTTTCAGCCTATTGCAAAATCTTCCCTTTGAGCTTCCATCCTCCTGCACAGGGCTGGTGACACCTGGATGTGAAATGCTTGGATCCAGGGCAGGCAGCTCCTCACCAATGGTTTCCTGATAAGGACTCAGGGTGGAAAAATAAATTTTGGAACCTTTGCATGATACTCTCCTCCTTATCTCTCTGATTCTACTGGGAATTTTGTTCTTAGTGCTGCTGGTTGTTGTGAAAAGAGCACCCAAAGGAATGAGTGCAGCTCTGGGTGAGGGTGGTCACCCTAAATCTATCTGGGGACCCCTGTGGTGGTGTTGGAAGGACCTGATGCCTGCACCAGCTCTGAGTTTCCTCTTCAGCTCAGTTCTTTCAAGCTTCTGCATGTTAAATGCTGGAAGTTGGTAAGGCTGGGTGGGTTGAGCGCTTTGTCAGCTTGGTTTTCTCCAGCCCTTTGTCTAGGGAGAAGCTGAGTGTGGCTTTTGGAGACTTGGTTTTCTGTACCTGCTGTGTGTTGTTGAATGAGTTTGTGTCAGAGGGATCTTGTGATTGAATCATCCTTCTGTTGGAAAATGTCCATCTGTCGAGACAGAAACTTTCCTTGGGAGCAATGTGTTCTCTCTCAGGAGATCAGATACCACCCAAGCACTCCATAGCTGTCTTTGCTAAACTCTACAGCATGGCCTAAATAAATATTTGGGTCTTTGGCATCCTGGTAGAGCTCTGGCTGCTTGACCTTTGCCTGCCCTCATGTCCTCTTGTTTTTGTGTAATTTTGGAACAAATATTGGGGTTTTTTTGTTTGGTTTCAGTTTTGGTTTTCGGTGGTTTTTTTGTTTTTTGGTTTTTTTAAATAACCATATGAAAGGGGAAGATTTTAAATCCAGCTTTCACAGGATAGGGCTGTTCAGGCCCAGGGCTCCAGTTTGTGAAGGTAATAAACAATGTCCTCAGCTCCATCTGGGGCTGAGTTTGGGGATGGATGGATCCTGGCAGGTCCTGGTGGGTCCAGCAGCACCACCAGACATGCTGTGGTCCCATTAATGCCTTTACTGGGAGAGGAGGGCCCACCCCAGTGTGACCAGCTGAGCTTGGCTGTGACTCCTGGAGGAACAGTGTAATGGGAATGACAGAAGAGTTGGGCCAGAAGAGAAAAATTCATGTTAGCCTGAATATAGCTTTTCATCCTCTTAAAATTCTTCTGCTTCTTTGAAGTGTGAATCCCAGATGCTACAAAAGTATTTTTCCAGACACGGCTGTGCTGTCTTGCTGTGCATTTTCCACCAAATTGCTGAATTACTGTTCTCCTTCTGGTCTTCAATTTTTTTTCTCTTTTTTTCATAGCTTTATCTATTTGTCTGTATGTTTTACATGGCCAAAACTCATTCCTGTCTCCCATACCCATCTGAGCACTCCCCCACGAGGCAGCATTCCCACCAGGCTGTGGTGGAGGACAGGAATGCTGGCTTTTTTTCCAGGAAACTTGTAAACACGAACTTCCTGTTGACACGAGCTGTAAATCTGCAAATAGGCTCTGCTTCCGGCAGGAGGGGAAGGTAATAAAATTTCAGGTCCTTGTTCACTGTGCCTGGTCCTCCTTGAGCTGCATCCAAACACTGCAGAGCACAGAGAACCTGCTGATGGCTCTGTACCCCTGGAAATGAGTCTTGCCTTTGATTTTTTTTCTCCTTCAGGCACCCAAACAGATGCAGTGCTAATAGAAGCCAGTTGGAGAATGTCAAAACCCTGATGACTCCAAAATGATGCTTCATTTGCTTGTTTTCCCCTTTCCTTTCTCACTGCCTCTCCCACCACTGAGCTGATCTTCAGTTTTGGGGAGTTAACTCTGTCTTACATCCACACCAGGCATTTTGGGATAATGAACTGGCCAAAATCTGGCCAGCCATTCATTTCCCCGTGGCTCACATTTTTGGGAGGCTGATGGATGCTTTAATTCTGGGAGGGTAACAGGGTCAGGTAGCAGACACCTGGGCAGGTGGCTGAACTTGCTCAGCAGATTCCAGTGGTTGGGAGGACTGTGATGATTTTCAGGATCAGCTGTTGGGGCTGCTGAGGCAGATGAGGAGCCTGGAGATGGTGGAAGCAGAGAGTGGAGAAGGGAATCAAAAACGTGAAAAATGCCAATCACTTGTTTTTAAAATTTTAAAAGTTTAATAGTAATAAAATGGTTATAAAAACAGTAATACAATTAAAGTAATAATAATTTGGACAATTTGAATTAGGACAATATGAGACAGTAGAAACAAAGAGTTAGGAATGGTCTGGGTACCTTTTTCTGGGCAGCATGAGCCCAAAAAAAGGACACACATTAACAGAGGATTAACCCTTAAAAACAATAACCTGTTGCATATTCATACACCTCATACATGATGCATAAATTCCATTCAAATACAGGATTCTGTCAGGTCAGTGTCAACTTCTTCCTGCCTTCGAGGAAGGAAGAAGTTTGTTTCTTCTGATAAGAGAGCAATAAATTCTTTTTCTCTGAAAGATTCAGGTGTCCTGTGGCTGCTATCTCGCTGCAAGTCCTTTCTTTAAAAAAAGTATCCTACATAGCATCGTTTCTATTTTAACAATTTTTATAACCTAAAACTATATTTAACACACTACTTAAGAGAATTAATACAGCATTACTTTCTAACACAACACACATAATATTCATTTTAATATTTGTGAAAAACCAAACATAAAATATATGCATTTTTCACAAAAAATATGGCAAAAAAGAGATTAAAACCATAGTAGTGGAAACAAAAAGGAAGAAGTGGTTACAGGACCAAGGAGCAGGAGGCAGGTGCAACCTCCTGAAGAGAGGTTTAGACAGGTGGGGTTGGTCTCTTCCACAGGGCAGCGCTGACAGAACCAGAGGATGCAGTCTCAAGCTACAGTAGAGAAGGTACAGGTTGGATATTAGGAAAAAAATTTTCACTGAAAGAATAGCAAAGTACTGGAATGCTCTTCCCAGGGAGGTGGCAGAATCACCATCTCTGGATGTGTTTAAAAAACACTGGCCATGGCACTGGGTGCTGTAGTCTAGGTGAGGTGTTAGGGCGCAGGTTGGACTCGATGATCTTAGAGATGTCTTCCAGCCTCATTATTGTGTGATAAAGGAGAGCCTGGCTGGAGGCTGGACTCTCACTGAGCATCCCATGAACGAGTCCCCTGTGCTGTGGCTGATGTCCAGCCCTGTCCCCTGCGCCCCCGCCCGCCGGCCGGGCTGGCTCTGCCTTGGCTCTGCCTTGGCTCCGTGCCCTGCCGAGCGCTCCAGCCGGGATGGGAGGCACATGGCAGCGGTGAAAGGGGAGCCTCTCGCCGCCCCTGAGCCTGGGTGGGCGTGCTGGGCCTTTCGTAAACTAATAGCTCCCAGCAGTGCTCCTAAATCAGACTTTGTGGAGCCGGCAGCGCGGCGCTGGAATGCCGGGCCAGGCGCAAAGGGCTGCGCTGGGCTCTTTCTTCTTTTTTGCTCCCCCCCAAAGGCAGCGTTTGTTAGGTCTAAAGGGTCAGCGGGAAGCAGGAGAAGGGAGCTGGCAAAGAAAAATAGGGGGAAAGTAAATGGAGGAAAAAAACTAGCAAAAAAACACGTTTGAAATGTGGTTTTTGTGATTGGTTGAGGCTGGAAGGAAGGGAACCCTGCTCGGTGCTAAACTGGGATGCTACTGGGAAAAGCTGGTGGTTTGCTGGGTGTAATGAACAAAACAAATTTGGATATATATTTTTTTAAAGTAAGATGGGAATTGGGAAATTTTTAATCAAGGTTGCCAGGTTAGTGATTACTAATTAATGAGAGAAGAACTCCCTCCTTGGGTGGCTGTGTGGTGGGGAGGTACCACCTTCCTCCTCGGAAGCTCTGGGAAAGGAGCAGAGCCCCAGAACCCTCACAGATAAGGGCCTGGAGCAGAGGGAAGTTCAGGGTAAAATTGGGAAAATAAAGAGCCTGAGATAAAGAAGGAAAAGCTCTTTCTGTTAAAAGAGCCTGAGATAAAGGAAAAGCCATTCTCAGGGGAAGAGCCAGAGCTTGTGGCAGGGAAGGCACCAGTGGAGAGAGGTGCTGGAGGCAAACTGGGATGTAGTGAGCCTGCTGTAGGGAAGGGGCGTGGGATGCATCACCTTCATTTTATTGCTCACAGTGGGCCCTGGGATGAGGCAAAACCCCCAAATTCTGCTGCTTTGTTAGGCTTTAACCTGTGCTTTCTTAATTGGAAATGGTCTTCCACATCTACTGGTGAGAGGACTGGGTACCTGGAGTAGGATGCCTGATCCAGGACACAGCTCTCAAAGCCACCACCTCACCTGAAAAAGGGAGGATTTTGGCTTCCAAAGCTTGTCTGCACCCAAAATAGATGCTAAGGAGGATGGTCCTGCAAGAATTGGGGCAAAACTGTCAGATGTAGACAGGAAATTGAGTTTTCTAAAGCAAGGGAGAGGTGGCTGGGAGCTGCAGCAGAGCTCCATTCACACAGCTTCCAGTGCCAGCAAAGCTCCTGGTCTGGGCAACTAAAGTTGAGAATCACTGAAATGACAATTGGAGGGGAGTGAATGGATGTATTTGAACAAATCTCTGTAATCAAATGGCACCACTATTGATCTGGAAAATACTGTCAAGCTGCAGGGCTGTTGGACTAGAAATAATCCTCTGCAGGCTGGATTTTACTCTCTCTCCAAATAGGATTACTCATTTTTTCCATATTTCTGTGTTTGGTTTAAATACCCGTGACAGCTACAGAAGCTTGGATTTCTAATCAGAGCAAGGGTGTTAGATTTAGGAATTGGTTTGTTGTTTTGGAGGGGATATTTTTGCATAGGACATCAGTTCCTGCATGGTTTTTCTTTACATATGTGGCCACAGGAATAAAGCATCATGTGCTTAGGTGATGTGTGTCCCCTCCCTTAATGGGTGGCCAGGAGAAGTTTCAATAACTTCCTCAGGTTGTGTTTAATTCCTTGTTGCATCTTTGCTCCCCCTGATAGCTTGGGGGATGTTTTTGGCAATGTCTGATTGTGGGTGTTCTGGGTATAAAATTCTTCCAGCTCAGTTAAGACCAACTTTTAATGTGTTTTTCCCCCTCTACGGGGAGGATTAAAATGGCACAAAAGCCAAATATTGCTCATGTTCACTCCTGAAGGAGGCAGTGTGATTGGATTTGGATTTTGTTGAGGGCTGGAGCTTTTTTGCTCTGGGGAAAGGCTGGGGATGTCCAGCCTGGAGAAGAGAAAGTTCCAGGGAGACCTTAGAACCCTTTCCAATGCCTAACAGGGCTCCAAGAGAGCTGGAGAGGAACCTGGGACAAGGATCTGGAAGATCTGGGTGTGCCTTAGCAGGGTTAGACAGGATTCTTGGATGGAATTGTTCCCTGGGAGGGTGCCCAGAGCAGCTGTGGCTGCCCCTGGATCCCTGGCAGTGCCCAGGGCCAGGCTGGGCAGGGCTTGGGGCACCCTGGGACAGTGGAAGGTGTCCCTGGCAGGGCGTGGAACGAGATGAGCTTTGAGATCCCTTCCAACCCAAACCTTTCTCCACGATTCTGTGACAAATTAAGCTTGTTAACATAATCTGCCATGTGCTAATTCAAATAATGGATGTATTGAAAAGAGGATGTTTGTTAAATGTGATAAATTTGCCAGGAATGGAGAGGTCTGATCTCTGTTTTGGGGGTTGAGCTTGAACTCAAGTCACTGAGTGTCCCTTGCAGCCCCCCCAGCATTGCTTCAAAGGGAGCAGTCCCTTCTTGGCTCCACTGTCTTGTAAGGCATAAAGAAGGCAATAAAATGTTTGACTTTCCTGCCAGACCTGAGCCTGGAGGAGGATCCCAATTGGTTTCCATCAGATTCCAGTTAGCATGAATTTACAGTTTCTACTTAGCCTGATAAATGGCTTTGGCTGCCTTAGTGCATTTGGATTTATTTTTCTGTGCAATGGAAAGTGGTCAGCTTAAAAAGGCAAAGGCTTTCCAGGGTTGCCTTGAATTCAAGTGAAGCTTCTTTCTGAGGTAAGAACACAGCAGGCAAAAAATAAATCTGAGGCACATCATGAACTATCTGTGGAATAGCAGAGAAATCAGAAGCAGTTTGGGTCTCTTGTGCTCGCTGTGGCAATGGGCTGTGATAGGCATAAAAATTCCACTGCAAACTGGAAAAATTCTTCAGATTTCCTTGCTTTCCTCAGAAACCACACTGAGCAGCAGGTATCAATAGCTCCCAGTGTTCAAACTTTGCTTGCATCGTTCTTTCCATGGAACATTCCCAGGAGAAGAAAGCAGAAGCAGATTAGCATGATGAGCTGGGGAAAGAAGTTCTCCCCATGCTGCCTGCACTTCTGCTTCCTTCCACTGTGCTGGTGATGTCTGGGCTACAAAATCTGCTTTAATGCATATTTAGGAGCAGACAAGCCTCTTGGGAACAGTGAGAGGGGTCAGTAGATGACATGTGGATGGACTCCCTGTCCCAGATTGGATGGGGGTTTGAGCAACCTGGAGCCCTGGACAGGGTGCCCAGAGCAGCTGTGTCTGCCCCTGGATCCCTGGCAGTGCCCAAGGCCAGGCTGGACAGGGCTTGGAGCCACCTGGGACAGTGGAAGGTGTCCCTGCCATGGCAGGGGGTGGCATGGGCTGAGCTGTAAAGTCTCTTCCAACCCAAACCACTCTGGGATTTTGTGATTCTATGCTTCACAGGCCTGTCTCTGCCAGTGATGAGCTTAGGGATAGGTCATGGTTTGGGTGAGCTGAGGCACATGGATCATAGGTAAGACACAATCCATGAGCCTTTCAAAGAAGGTTTGGCAATGACTTCCACTCAGAGCACCCTGATGTCCATAGCTTTTATACCTGAGGAACCCAAAATCCATCTTCCTTACTCTAACAATGAGCCATGAGGTCTGGTTTATTCCTGCCTCCCTGGCAAGAAGTGGGGATGTCTGAGGATGGTAAGGTTTAGACCCTGGGCTGTGGACACAGTGACAAAGAGTTATGTGCCTTTTCACAAAGGTTTATAAAGTCGTTGTAACTGTACTTAAAATTCTTGCAGTGACCTGAGTTCCTGACGTTTCAAAGTGCTTTAGGTTGTAAAAACATTGAAGAGATTTATTTAGCCATGGTTGACAAAGGATAGTTAGAACCCAGTTGTCACATTTGTGGACAGCTTTTGTTTGTGTGAAGTGTTACAAGCTGGTCAGGTCCTTAAACTGAAATATGGATAAAAAAGCAGGCAAGGGAGTACCTCATGCTGGTTACCTGTTTCACATAAAGCTCCTTTATCCCAACCCCAGGGTGTCCCTTGTGCCTTCTGAGGGTACTTCTGTTATGGCTTTGACCCAAAGACCAGACAGATCCCAGGTGGCATCTAGGAGTTCACTGCCCACTTCAGGCTGCTCTGGGGGTGGTGGGGCAGGGCAGCTCAGGGAGCAGCAGTGTCTGATGCTGGATTCTTGACTCTGGGAGCACAGGGCTGCATCCATCTGCCTGGTGCCATCTCCACTGGGGACACAGCTGCAACATGAGCTTGCTTCTTGGAAGACATCAGAGAATCCACATGAGAGCCACCGCTGTCACCGCGACCCGGCCGGGGACGGCTCCTGTTGGGGACCTCACAGCATGAGGTGCCAGGGAGCCAGCCATGAGATGCAAGTCCATAGGAAAATAACTTTATTAGCTCTGGTGTTGGTGGAGCTGCTTGGGTTGTGCCTCCCTTCATTGTCTGTGTAATTTAGAGATGGTTTTTCCATCTCAGCTTATGAAATATTGAGAGCGTCGCTATTTTGCGCAACCTCCATCAGAAGTGTCAGAAGCCCCAGCGAGCTGAACTTTCTGAACCTGAATGTTTTATTGATGTGCCTTGCCAGCAGCCCCTCCAGTGAGGACTGGGGTGCTGGGAGGCACTGCTGGATCTGCCTGTTCCCAACCTGTTTTGCTGCCTGAGCATCATCTCATGGGATGCTCCAGGTGTTCGTGTGCTGATACTTGAATGTGATTCACTTCTTTTTTCCTGACTGAAGCATGTGGAATTGCTGCTCTTGCGTGAGGTTTGGAGGAGGGAGAGCTGCTGTAGACCTGTGTCTCCTCTGCCTGCAGCCAGGCTGCTCTTCTCAGGGTAATATGTTTGTCTAGCCAGGGAAGCAGCAGCTTCATGTGCTCCTACAACAGCCCAAAAGCCTCCTGCCCAAATTACCCCCAATTATCCCACAGCATCCTGCCTGTACTGGGAGGCCTGTCCTCTGCAGGAGATTGTGGCCCCTGTGTTCATGGACTCATGCCGTGCCTGCTTGCAGAATGCTTTTTAATGCTTCCTTTAAAGCAGTTCTCTCCCTTTACAACCTTTTCCCCCTCCCAAAGGGAAGCAGAGGTACCTTAAACTAATTAGGAATAAGCAGCAGAGAAGCCAGGGTGAAGGGTTAGGTGAGATGCCGGGGGGCAGTACCTCCAGAAGGTTTATGGGCATAGCAGTTAGCAGTAGCCTGCCAGAGCCATGGGAATTTCAGAAAAAGGAGCATTTTGCTGCCTGTGAACAAGTAACTCTCCTGTCATGCCTACACCAACTGTGGAGAATTTGGCATGTATGATTTTTGGACTTGTGAAAAAGCAGCATCCCCCAGCTTGAGCAGTGTCAGGCTCTTAGTTTGCTGGCTGGGGAAGTATTGAGGTCTCTGGTTCTCAAAAAAAGTAGCTGGAGAGAGAGGTGTTGTTGACTGCAGAGATTTGGAAAGGATCAAGACCTGAACCTGCTAAGCTGTAAGGACTGGAGCAGTGGATCCCTTCTGAGGTCTTAAAATGTGCCTGTGCATGGTCTGCAGGCAAAATGCAATGATTGCTTCTCCTCCTGGGGTGTACAATGTGCCTGTGCATGGTCTGCAGGCAAAATGCAAGCACTGCTTCTCCTCGTGGGGCAGTTTGAGGGGAGCTGGCAGAGGGCTGGTGTGGAGCAGGGTGGTTTGGGCACTCTGGAGGGGTGTTTGCCCCCTCTCGGGGCAGTCCCCGGCGGGCAGGGCCGTGGCCGGGAATGCTGTTGTGTAAATCCGTGTTTGCCCAGCGCCGGGCTGGCGGTGAATGGTGCCGGGCTGATGGGATTAGTCAGGGGCCTCCTGTTAATATCTGTTGTTGACGCCGCACCTCGGGGAGAGCCTGTCAGGATTACCAGGAGGTTTGTAGGTGGCACAGCAGCCGCGGCTCTGCATTAATGGGATGGGGGAAATGGTCAAATGTGGTCCTGCCCAGTGGGTTCTTGCTCCGGGCCTCCCTCAGTGCTCTGAGATCTCTGGTGGAGTTTACTCCCGGTATAAAACATTTCGGATTTACATTTTCCTTTAACACTTCCTCTTCGAGCCGGGTAGTATGTTACACATTTAATTGCTCTTCCTTTGAATTTTCCAGTCCGCGTTTGGTACCCTTGCAACATCAGTATCTTGTTATCTTGTTGTTGCTTCTAATTGCTAACACATGCCCGTTTTCCAGCGCCGCAAACTCTGCCTTGCTGGGGACGGGGAGGGGGGAGCTCTCAGCGAAGATTTACGTGCATGGGGAAACCTTCGGAAAATTAACCAAGAGCTCATCCCGGTTTCCAAACGCGGGGCTGGGGCAGAGGCTGCCGTGAAAGGCGGCTCTGGGGAGGGGGGCGGCGGAGCTGCTTCTGCCTGGCTGTTCCTGCCGGCCATAAACAAATTCGGTGTATTTAACAAGTTAATGTCAGGCGGGCGGCGAGGCGCTGGTAGGTGTGTGCCTGGTGACATCAGCTGGCGAGCAGCCTGGCAGCAGCGCGGCGCAGGCAGGGAGCAGGCAGCGAGCCGAGGGTGTGTTGCCTCTAAGCTGGGTATTCTGGCAAGGTGGAGAGCTGGTCTGTTTGGCAGGACCTTCCCATCTGGGATCCATCTGTGTTTCCCTGGAATCGGACAGGCGGCTCCAGGCAGTGAGAAATCGCAGATGTGCGGGACCTGACACATGTCCAGCTAATGAAAGGAGAAGGCAGGCTGGGCTCCGGCTGCGCTCGAAGATCACGGGCGGAGGAGGAGGAGGAGGAAGAGCGCTTTTCTTTCTATTTGAAAGAAACGAGGTGTATTGCACAGCAGCTGGATCCTTGCAACCTCGCCGGCTAGGGTAAGCAAGGAACGGGGTTATTTTGAAGCAGCGCTCGGCGTGCCCGGGGCGGCGGGGGATGCTCGGGGGGATGCTGAGCCCGGCGAGGTTTGGGCTGGGCAGAGCTCCGAGCTCCGGCTCGGCACCAGGTACGGGCACAGGCGGGGAGCGGCGGCCGCAGCGCTCTGCCAGCCTTGCCTCGCTCCTCTGCAGTGCTGGGGAAAACTTCAATAGCCCAGCCGGCTGCATGCGAGGATTCTGCAGCTGAAAAAACACTAAACTCTCTCTGAGGAGAGCTGCGGTACAGCTCGTTCTGGGTTGCTATGGAATGGGTATTTTTTTTTTTTATTCCTTTCTCCCCCCACCCCCTCCGTGAACAGAGGGCTGGGATTTGGCTTTTCTGGGGAAATGGCAATGCAGGAAGGGGTTTGTGTGTTTTAGCAGAACGTGTTTTTCTGCTGTGCCTAGGCTTACTCTGGTTTCTGCATGCTGCTATTGAAGCTGGGGGGTGTAAACTGCAGAGGTGGATTTCTTCCATTGGCTCCCAAATTTCCTTAATTTCCCCCGTGTTTTCAGGGCTTCTCTGCATTGTGTCAGAGGCTGCTCCCTTTTTGTCTTTGCACTCCTTGAGCAGCAACTGATGCTCCCAGCATCTAAATCTCCCAGATCAATCTTGTGATACCAGAACACACCTCCCCTGTATATTTTCATTGTCGGGCTGTAGACAGGCTGTATTTTCTCTTTTTCTATTGTAATCCCTGGATCTTGCATATTTAGTTTAAACCTGCCCTTTTCTCCCCTCCCTGTCTTTTGGGAATGTTCAGCAGTTGAAATTACTCCTCTGACCCTCTGGTGTAGATTGTTGTAGAGATCCCTCTGTTGCATGTTTAAGCTGCTCCTCCAAATATTATCAGCTTTTTCTGCTCCCTACACCACTCAGCTCCTGTGCAATGATACTCAGTCTATTTTATGTGCTGGAGAAATCCTGCCCAGCCACGGGAGATGCACCAAAATCAGCACTCAAAGTTTGGGGAGCTGAAATGTGGCTGAGCATTGCTTGCTGTCAGGCTGGAAAAAGAGAGAGGAATATTTGCTGGGCTGCCTGGTGCAGGATGATTCCCTTTGGTGTTGCTTTGTCCGGGTTAGCTTTGAACATGCCAAATGATGGGGTTTCCTGAGGGAGAGCCTGGCTGGGCTCCCTGGCAGCGTGCTTGGGCTGCAGCTCTGTGCTTGGTCAGTTTTGCCACTCCATGGGCCACCCGAAGGTTTTCCTTCTCTTGCAGCATGTAAGCATTTGATAGAGGCTTTAAAAAATATAAATCTGCTTCCAGAGACAAACCAAACACCTCCTGTGTGTCCCTGGAGAGGAGGCAGCAGGAGTGTGCGCGCTTCAATGTCTCAAAGTGCACCAGCATAAAGGAGTTTGAAACCCCAAAAACGTCCAGCAAAGATGTACAGGGTGTGCTGATATCTAGGATCAAGGAGCAGTGTGTGCTCCTCTCTGCAGCTCTCCTGGAGCCTTCCCGAGTTTGTGAGGGCAGTGCAGGGTGTTGGAGCAGCTGCTGCTGCGGTCTCCTTGCGGGTCCAGCCCTGATTAAGCAAACGGAAGTTCTGCCGGCATCAGGGCAGCACGATTTGCCCATTAAACAACTAATTTAGTAGTCTTGCTCAAGCCCTGCAGGAAACTTTCTTGTTTTTTCCTCTGGCTTCTTTATTTTTAAAAAGGATTTAGGGTGCCTGATGAGCCGAGTGCTTAGATGAGAGAGGTGGTTGTGTTTTGGGGAAGTGGGTGGCTTGAAACTCTGTCACCAGACCTAATAATTTTATAGAAATGGTACAGGACATCCAAGTGAAGACACTTTTCCCCCCCTGCTATTGTCCACTGTATGTCATGATTTTCACTATTAATATGGAAAAGATGTCTGATTTTTGGAACTACCTGGGCTTCACCTAAATGACTGTGTGCTTTTCACAGCTAGGTAGCCCAGCCCATCCAGCAGTTAGAGAAACACACAAATAATGCAAAACTCAGAGACTCCAGTGTGGGAAACAAGGAAAAAGGAGTAAAGCAAAGGCAGTTTGAGCAAATACTGCCAACAGGAAAGTGCAGCTAAGCCAAGAGAAGGATTTGAAGGGTTTGAGGAAGGAGCAGAATTGCTAAAGGCAAGGAGAATAAATCGTTAATCTGAGAACTCTATTACACAAGGAATGCCCCCAGGAAAAGAGCAGAAACTCCATTTAATAGTGAAAATGCCAAGCCAGGCTCTGCTCTGCCCAGGGACTGGAGCCACAGCCTCTGCTCACTTCCAAGATGCTGCTATTTTTGCAACTTGCATCTGCTGGTGTTGCAGAGGCTTGTTTAAACCCGCCAAGGCAAAGGGAGCTTTGCTCACGTGAATCCTGGGTTAAGCTGTTGGGCTTGGGGTTTTTTCCTAATTTATTCTTCTCAGTCTTACAGGACCAGGGTCCCCAAGAGAGTGGGATTTCACTTAAAGCTGCCTCTCCTGCCACATGGAGTGTGAGTCCCAAATGATTTTACTGCTGCTTTACAGAGCTTTGTCTTGCATCACCCATGGTGGAGTTTGGCTTGTAGAGGTTATCACTGGTTTGACAGGTTTGTGTGGTTTGACTGCAGGAGCTGAGTTTCCAAGTCAGTCAGCCCTCCAGTCCCCAGACTGACCCATAAATACTGTAACCACCAGCAGCATTGAGCAGGAGGCAGTGCTCTCCCATGGATATGGGATGGGATGGGGGAACCAGGTGGCCTCTTGTTTTTTCCAGATCTGTTTTTTTAAGGTTTGGACAAAAAACAAGATTTGTTTGACGTGTATGTGTGATGTTTATAGTGTAGCTGGAGAGCTGAACACAGTCATTTGAGGACTTGGGCACATGCAGCAGATTTAAGTCAATGCTGGCTAGTTTTTAAATCTGAGCAGAAGATGGTCATAATCTGTTGCCTGTTGGGTTTTTTCCCATTATAAGAGCTGGCTTATCCATACTTGTTCTGGGCTGGATTGTAAGCTTGCCTTTATCTAGTGACTATTTCCATATCGGATTGCTTGTTAGGAGCTAGGTATGAAATGTGTTTCGACAGACACTCCAGAGCAGTCCCCGGGGGCAGCGTCACTGCAGGTCTCTGGGAGTCTGTTCAACTTTTATTTTTATGATGGAGACTGCCTTAATTCATGCAGCGCTCAGGGAATGGCTGGAAAAACCTTTGTTCAGAGCAGGAGCAGCAGCCAGGAAGAAATGGTGAGCAGTGATCCCACAGTTAAAGTGCAGCACGGAGAGGCTTGGGTTCAGTTCCTGGGTCTGCAAGCAATTTTCTGAGGCAGGACCTTGACCTTAGCACGGCTTTGTGTGTCAGCAGCTTATGTCCGACAGGACAATAGCGATTTCAGAGGTTTCAAAGCATTTTAAAGTGTAACTATCGTGCCTTTTATTGGGCTGGGCAGTGGCATTTTTATAAGCTAAGCTGAAGGTTTTAGAATAATGCGTATTGAATTTCCTCGGCGCGCTGCCGGCCACGGGATTCCCATCTCTGCTGCCTGCAGGATTCCCATCTCTGCTGCCTGCAGCACCACTTGGGCTATTGAAGGGGGACACTCACAGGTGGCCAGAAGAACCATTTAGAAGAACCAACACTTGCAGATCTTCAAAGCCAAGAGTCACTTTTCCTTCCTCTCCTCGTCTGTAGCAGCGGGATGCCGCAACCTGCCGGCGGGATGCTGTGCAACCATCCCTTTCACAAAAAAAAAAAAAAAAAAAAAAAAAACCAACAACCAAACCCTGGAAAGCCCCAAAAGTGTGGCTAACGGATGTGGAGGGAGGATGAGGAGGGCTGCAGCTCGGACCTGTTGCAGGGGGAGGGCATTGTGTGAACAGATGTGCCGGGCGCTGCCGCTCCGTGCGCTGCCCGCAGCGCCAGGTGCAGCCATTGTTCCGCTGCTCCCCATTCAGCCGCTCCGCGCCCGCTCCCGCATTGTTCCTCCAGGAAATTAGCATTAAAAACCCATCCCAAACCCCCATGTCCCTCAACTGCAGGTGACTGTTATTGGCCCCAGCTGCCACCCTTGTGCTTGATTACTTCCATATGGGGCTGTGGCAAGATGTAGGATCCACTTATTGATTTTTTTTTTTAATATTTTTCCCCTTTTTTTTTATTCCTAGCCTTTCCCCCCCGCCCCACACAGACCCTTCAGCTTCAACAAAACCCTGAAATCTATTAAGCCTCCCCGATAGGCTCCAGTTGCTGTTACAACTGGGATGAACATTTTACAAGCAAAGCTAATTACACCCTCTCTGCTTTCTTCCTTTCTTCAGCCCCCACCCCATAAATGTAAAATAACCAGAGGGCAATTGGTAGTAAATTAAATCTTTGCAGTGTCCTGAGAGGAGGTTTCCTTGCTAGCAGGAAGAGGTCTGCTGGGCTTTAGATGTTTTGTTATCTGGGTTTGGGCTTGTTTTTTGGCTTTTTTTTTTTAAACTAGAAAATGGGGAACTCTGGCGTACTGCTGTGACACACCTATTAAAGGGACACACAGATCCCAGCCTGGGTCTGCATAGGAAAGGAAAACACAATTAAACAAGTGGGATGTTAATTTGTGAGTGTAGTCAGCTGTTGAGAGGAGCCAAGGAGAAACTTCATGCCAACTGAGGTTACAGATTTCTAGGAGCAATGTGATTTTCTCCTGGTACAATTTATCTACGGGGGAGCAGGTTCCATGAAAGTCCAAACCTCCTAAAATATCCCCTGGGGTAGTGCTGGCATGGAGCATCCTGGGGTTTCCTCAAGACCAGATAAACTGCAGTTGGTAAGAGGAGGAGGGAGGGAGCATCCCTTGCTGCCCTACCTGGGAAATGCCCCTGCTCTTCAGAGACACGGTGGGAGCCCAGGTGGGTCACATCCTGTGACGTGCCATCAGCCCACACTGCCCTGACCCACTTTGTGCCAGGCAGGAGAAGAGGAGGGTGGCAGTTCATGCCTGTGCTGGAGGCATCAGGCAGAGCTTCCCTCTGTGCCCCATCCTGGGGGCAGCAGGCAGAGCTTCCCTCTGTGCCCATCCTGGAGGCATCAGGCAGAGCTTCTCTCTGTGCCCATCCTGGAGGCACCAGGCAGAGCTTCCCTCTGTGCCCATCCTGGAGGCACCAGGCAGAGCTTCCCTCTGTGCCCCTGATGGAGGCAGCAGGCAGAGCTTCCCTCTGTGCCCATCCTGGAGGCAGCAGGCAGAGCTTCCCTCTGTGCCCATCCTGGGACCATCAGGCAGAGCTTCCCTCTCTGCCCCTGCCTGAGCAGCCTAGGGGCCAGAGCCCTGACCCAGGCCTGAGGTAGGTTGGTTGCACCTCTCTGGTGAAATGTTGGGTTTCCCTCACCCAGCTGGGACCCCCAGGGCTGTGCTAGTGGGGTTTGTGCTGGAGGCTCCTGCCAGGCAGCTCCTGAGGGGATGGTGGTCTTGGAGCACCATGGAGATGTTCCTGCTGCTGCCTGGGCCTCAGGGGCTGCTGAAGGGGAGACCCTACAGGAGCCTCTTCAGCCTCAGCTCTTCCAGCTTGGGAGGCCATTCCTCAGGGAATCATCACCTTTTGTGGCTCTCCATCCTTGCTGGTGCCCCAGCAGCCACTGCCATGGGATCTCTCTTGTCCCTGCTGGTGATGCACTGAGCAGTTTGAGCAGAGACCTGGCAGTGGTGCTGCAGTGTCCCATGGTGGTACAGATGCAGGAAAGCAAACCCCTAGCTGGAAATGATCCTAGAAATGCCCCTCTCTGCTCACAGAGACATGGAAGATACATCCATAATGGAGAATGACATTTTATTCAGCAGAGTCATTGCACTGAGATTTTGCTCAGATACAAAAGTTTTTAGGGACAGTTGGAGCTTGGGTTGGTTGATCTCAAGATTACAGATGCAAACTTACTTATGGATGGGGAGTGGACTTGCCTTGAGGCTTTGTGTCTCATCATTGGTTCTCCACCATTTGTCAGGCTGACCTTCAGCATGAGCTGCATCCTGTCTTTGACAGGTGGGACCTGCCAATGTAAATTGTGAGGATTTAAAATAAAAATTCCGCTTGCTAGCTGAGAATATTGTTCAGCTGAAGTACTTGGTTTATTTACAGCACATCCCTCCTTCCTGATCCAGCCCTCTCCTGGCTTGGCTGCCTGGCAGTGACCACCCAGACCTTCCTGGGAGGCATCTGTGCAGGTGCAGTGGTGGGAAAGGTGGTGAACTTCTAAAAATTCCAGCTCTTAGGGGTGAATGCAGCCTGGGGTAGCACCAGGCCTGTACAGCAGGTCAGAAGGTGGATGAAGGAGGCAAAGCAACCTCATGGAATATCTCGAGTGTTTTTCCTCAGACTTGTTTTAAACCCTTCAAAGTCAAATCTCAAACTTAGGGGGTTTCTTCTCCCTAATTAAATTAACAGGCCATATGGTGTTTACTGTGAGCGCCTGCAATATGGAAGGAGCTACCTCCTGGATCACTTTCTTTTCTCAAAAGCTGCTGCTTTACCTGATGTCACTGTTCTGAAATGTTCTTTTCAGCAGCGGGCATGAGGGGTTATTTCTGCCACCTCAGTGTTGTTGGTGTCACCTTCTGATCCCAGGGTTGAGCTGTGCCATAACCTGTTTCTGCAGCTTTCTTTGTTTTTTCTTGGTTTTTGTCAGGCCATTTTGCTGCTTAGTGAGGAGTTTGTAGAAGTCAGGGTTTTTTTCATGCCTTTTCACATGCAGGTGATGATTCTTGTTCTTGGAGCTGAGGAGAATAGAAAACAACTCAGGGTGGGTTTTTTGAGGGGTGCTGGTGTTTTAATAAATGCTGCATTTTTTTTTTTCATTGAAGGTAACATCACCATCTCAGGAATCTGTCAAACTGCAAGTTTTGTAGAGTTTTCTTTATTAATGGGCTGGTTTTAAAGAACTTACTTTGCATGTGCTGCTTTTATCTTTGCATGAGATGTGGAGGAGGAAGTGAAGACCTTGAGGAAGAAAAATCACTGGGTTTTTGTAAGATCCTTGCAGTTAGCTGAACAGGAAATAGGGTAAGAATCTCTAAACTTGTAGGAGAAGTCAAGGAATGGAAAGTTTCAGATTCTGCTGTCTGTTTTGAGCTGCCCTCACCCATTTAGGGTTTTTTGGTAATCATCACTTTTGTTTGAGTGCACTTGCTGTGAGCTCACCCTGCCTCTCTCCAGTGGTGTAATTTAACCTTCCTCTGCAATTTTTAACTTGTTGGTGCATCTTTTCCATGGGAGCTGGGTGACCCTTCATCTCCAGCCAGTCTCAGCTTGTTGTGGGGTGTCTGAGCTCCCAGGAACAGATCCATTTGTGGCCACTGAAAACACCCTGCCACATTAGCATATTCCTGCAACGTATGCTCCAAGGGTGTTTCTTTGCAGAGAAGCCTCTCTAAAGATAGCATCGTGAAGTTCTGTGTTGTCAACCAGGGACACTTGATCTAAAAAACAACATTTGATACACAGACAAGGTTTGCAAGTGCCATCTGGATTCTGGGAGATGAGCTAGGTTGTCTCTGTTTTGCATACACTCACCAGGAAAAAAAAAAAAAAAAAACAAAAAAAACCAAAAACCCAAGTGTGTGCAGGCGGATGAATTCTTCAGAATCACCTGAGCAGAGCTGTTTAGTCCACATGAGTGTCCTCAGTGACATGGGACACCTGTGTAATGCCATACCACTGGGTATCAGGTCCCTCTGGACCTTCTTTGGCTGCTGGAAATAATTCTGTACTTCAGTGATATATTATTGAAACCCAGGTGGGATCAATTGAAATTCTCTCACACCAGTAGTATTTTAATCTCCTCTCCAGCACACTGCAAGGCAGAACCTGCAAATGATGCATTTCCCTGCAGAAATGGGCATCTTTTTAGGGAGCTGGGGATGCAGGGAACACAGATGTCTTTGTCTGGCTCCAGTTCTGCCTGGTGGAGAGGCTGTCCTCAAACCCATGCCAGCACTGAGGGAAACCTGAACACCATGAAAACCTAAAGTAGCCCTACAGGGTTGGACAGCAAACTCCCTGTCCACATCTTCCCAGGGACATGTAGCTAATAGAATGTATTTTCCTTCAGGGCCTATTTCTTGACTTTCTAGTTATCCTCTCATATGCAAATCTAATTTGCCTAATGGGCTGGTGAGTGTAATTGAAAGGCAGCCTGCACTTACACGATAGTGAAAAGTCTCACCTGTGCCCAGGCACAGATGGGGCTCTGCCTCACTGCTGCATCATTAGAGGAAATTTATAGGCACAGTGTCACAGGCTTTGCTGTGACCTGGGAAGGAAAATGGCACTTCAGAGCAAACTTGGGGGTTTGCTGCCTTGTTTTGTGCCCTGGTGTCACAATTTTGAGCTTTTTGGGTTTTTGTCTTTCTCCTGTGCTCCAGTTGATGGGGAGCAGGTTAATGCAGGTTACTGGTGATTATCTGAGGACAACCCTAAGAATGATGAATTGGGAAGTGTTGTCTGTGCAGTGTTGCTGTGTGATGGGTTGAAAGTGATGCAGCAGCAGCTGAGCCAGCCTTCCCTCTCCAGTCCCTGTGCATCACTGAATCTCCAGAGGTTGCCCATGGAAATTCTCCACCTCTGCTGCCACGAGAGGGAGGGGAAGGAGGCACACAGAAACAGTCACTGCTGTGCCTCCATCTCTGCTGGGATTAAACAGACCAAGAAGTTGTGGATCCCCCATCCCTGGCAGTGTTCATGTTCCACTTGGACAGGGCTTGGAGTGACCTGGTCTGGTGGGAGGTGTTCAGGGGTTTGGAACAGAGTGATCTTCAAGGTCCCTTCCAACCCAAACCATTCCATGATTGTAAACACTGAACGTTGATGGTTCTCCTGTCCATCCTGATCTCGCTGTGTCTGGAATCTGCAGGAGATGCTGGCTTGGGGGCCTCCAGGTGTGCAAGGACCCCTCTATACCATCAGGCCCCTACACCCCTCCAACACACACCCTGAGTGTGTTCTGTGCTTCCAGCCCCTCCAACACACACCCTGAGTGTGTTCTGTGCTTCCAGCCCCTCCAAAACACCCTGAGTGTGTTCTCCTGTGCTTCCAGCCCCTCCAAAACACCCTGAGTGTGTTCTCCTGTGCTTCCAGCCCCTCCAAAACACCCTGAGTGTGTCCTCCTGTGCTTCCAGCCCCTCCAACACACACCCTGAGTGTGTTCTGTGCTTCCAGCCCCTCCAACACACACCCTGAGTGTGTTCCTCCTGTGCTTCCAGCCCCTCCAACACACACCCTGAGTGTGTTCTCCTGTGCTTCTAGCCCCTCCAAAACACACCCTGAGTGTGTTCTGTGCTTCCAGCCCCTCCAAAACACCCTGAGTGTGTCCTTCTGTGCTTCCAGCCCCTCCAACACACACCCTGAGCATGATCTCCTGTGCTTCCAGCCCCTCCAACACACACCCTGAGTGTGTGCTGTGCTTCCAGCCCCTCCAACACACACCCTGAGTGTGTTCTCCTGTGCTTCCAGCCCCTCCAACACACACCCTGAGCGTGTCCTCCTGTGCTTCCAGCCCCTCCAACACACACCCTGAGTGTGTTCTCCTGTGCTTCCAGCCCCTCCAAAACACACCCTGAGTGTGTTCTCCTGTGCTTCCAGCCCCTCCAACACACACCCTGTGTTCTGTGCTTCCAGCCCCTCCAAAACACACCCTGAGCGTGTTCTCCTGTGCTTCCAGCTCTGGGGAATGGTGGAAATTTCCCACAGGCTGCTCAGGCTTGGGGCACAGCCATTTGTGTAGTGGTGTGAGGAGTGTTTTTAAGAGGCAGAATTGTCATCTTGGCAGGGCTCCTGTGTGTGCCAGTGATGGCAGGGACTATTAGCTGGGCAGCCCTGAATGCACTTAGCGCCCAAGTGAATGAAGTGAGCTCTGCACAGAGCCAGGGAGCTGGGGACTCATTAGTGAGGCTTGGCTACCCCAGCAGTACCAGCAGGGCACTCAGAGGGTGTTGGTGTGGGCAGCAGTGCCAGGGCTGCCTGGGAGAGCCAGCCTGGCTGTGGGAAAAGGGCCACTCCTGCTCACACAAGCTCAGGGTGGGTCACCCAGAGCATGTGGCACAGGATTGTGTCCAGGCAGTTCTGCAACACCTCCAGTGAGGGAGATATTTGCCCTCCCTGGGCAATCCCACACAGTAAAGAAGTTTTTCATGTTCAGGTGTGACTTCCTGGGCATCAGTTGCTGCCCATTCCTCTTGTCCCCACAGTAGAGTCTGTCCCTGCTGTCACCCTTCCCTGCAGACACTGACAGAGGGATGGAGTCCCCTCTGGCACTTCAAAATAGTGAGGATGAAAGAGATTTCTCAAGTCTTTCCCAAGTTCCTCCTTGATTTCTTTGGATAAAGCCTGGTGGAGCTTTAGCCCTGGGCTGGCTGGCAGTGATGAGCTCCTGCTCTTCAGCCTCCATCTGGAGAAGAGAGACTCTAACACAGAGTCTGCTTTATATTTGGAAATGCTATGACTTCAGAGACCCAAGGGGGATGTTTTTCTGTATCCTTCCTTGATTGCTTCATTTTGGGTTTGTGGTAGAACTTGGTTAGTGGTTTGTTTTGCACTGGATTTGGTTTCTGTTTTGTTTTTTGCTGAAATGGCCATTGTTTTCATCTAAACTGGCCCATCTGACTGTGAGTTTCTGGATTGCTTCCTTCTCCAGATGGTCAGGATTTGTACCTGGTCTGTGCTTAACAAACAGGTTTGTTGTTAGTTTGGAGGTTTTTTTCCTAGTTTAATATAGACTTTTGTAATAGCTTTGGGTGTCCTTGGTATTATTTGTGCCTCTCTGCGGTCACGTTGGTTGTTACGGATTAAATGTGGTTTTCTGCCTTGAAATCTCACTTCTTTCAGAAGTGACCTTGCTGCATTTTTTTTAATTGCAGTTATTTACAGTTATTGGTAGTGGTGCTTGAGCTGCTGGCACTGCTGCTTTGTGTCTGTCTGGTATGCAGAGACTTTTTTATCCCAGTTTGTGCTTTACTCATTTGGAGTACTCTCTACTCACTGGATACCCCTGCTCCTAAACCCCAGAGCTGCTGCTCCTGTTCTCCTTAGCCCAGTGATATTCATGATGCTCTAAGAAACCCAGATTTGCTCAGTACTGGTTGTTTTCTGAGGTCAGTGCTGATTTTAAGGTTCATTTGTAGTGTTGGAGACCAAACCATCAAGCAGCAGCATTTGGAAGATGGAGGACAGCAAGAGGAATGTCTCCTTAAATGGTTTTAAAGCTTGACTTTAAACTCCTCCTGTATGTCTTCAGTAATCAGTTTTAAAACTCCCAAATCTTCAGTCACTGGGTGATTTTAAGGTGGGTTTGATTTCATCCTTTTATTTTGAAGGATTTAATGATTTTTCAGGCTGTTTCCCTTTCTCCTTGTGTTGCTTGAACTCCCGAGGTGCTCCAGGCTGTCTCTGCCCTGCTGTGCAGATCCCTGGGGTGTCAGAGTGGGATGGGGACCTGTCCCAGTCATGGGCAGTGCCTGTGATTGTTGTACCCAGCGAGGCAGGATCACTGTGGATCTCAGGGATCCTGGGGAAAGGATTTGCACAGACAAGGCTGTCTCTCCTGAAGGAGCTGCTGTGGCTGAAGGGTTTCTGGCTTCTCTGATGACAAAAAACTGGAGTAGACCTTGCTGCCCTCATAACAGTCTGACCATGCACATCCCTGTAGGAACTTGTCCTGTGTGTGACCAAACTTATTCCCAGCAGCTGACTGGGAGCAGAGGCAGAGGTGGGCAGGATCTGAAGTGCCAGGAGCTGTGGGATTGGGATCTGAGCTCACCTGGCACTGTGATAAGGGGTATCACACCATCCCTCAGCTGCTTGGGGTTAAAAATGTACCAGGCAGTGCAGTGGCCTCTGCTCAATGGGATGCTTTTCTCAGAGGAAATTCCCAAAATAATTATCCTTGGGGAGGCAGGGATTCATCCTGCAGTGGGCACAGTGGGACTGGGAAGCCTTCAGCAAAGGGGCTCACTGTGCTGACCCAGAAACAGCATCCTTCTCAGCACCTCCTGAGCTTCTATGGCTAGAAAATGTCCTCCTTTCCCACAGCTTTTCCTGCTGAAACTGAGAGCTGGGCCATAAACACCAGGCAGTGAAAAAGGAGACTTGCTCACCTGGTGACCATCACTTTTGGGATGAACCAGGCTCACAGAGCAGAAGCTGCAGGATTCCCTTGGGGGAGGGGCTGTCCTGGGGAAGCCATGGGAATGCCAGACCTGCAGTGGATTTCCTGGAGCAGCTGCAGGGTGGGAGCTGTGCCTTTGCTGCACTGGTGGCCGTCAGCTCCTGCTGGGCTCTGCTCTGTGCACGTTGCCCACTCCTCAGCTCTTTTGGTAAAGTCGTGCAGCGAGGAGGCTCAGGGTCCTAAGTGGAGTTTGTGGGGTGGTGGTGGGATGAATTTGTGCCTTAAATGTCTTATGGTGGATTTTTAAACCACAAACGCTGCTCAGACACCTCTAATTGCAGCATGTGGTTGAGAGGTGCAGGAGAAGCTGCAGAGCAGCCAGAACCCCTGGGAATGCTCCCCTTGGAGGAGAGAACCCTGTAACCCTCCCTGGGTTTTAGGGAGCCGTTCCTGGAAGCCCAGCAAGGGCTGCAGTGGTGGTGGCCCCGTGCTGGATCCTCGTTGGGGAGCTGTGGGTTCCCTGTGGGTTCCCTGGGTCACTCCTCAGAGCCTGCTCCAGCAGCTCTGCTTTCCCCAAGCCTGTTTAAATCAGTGGATGCATTCCCATTGACTGTTTGGAGCTGCAGAGAGCCCCTTGGAGCTAATTAGTAATTAGAGGATGCCAATTAACCACGGTTCCCCAGGCTCTGCTGCTTTGCTGGTACTGCTGGGTTGGAGAAGGAGGGAACAAAATGGAGCCCAGTGTGAATGTGTTTCATCTGGAGAGCAGGAGAAGGGTGGAGCTGCTTGTTAAATGGCCAGCAGTCCAAGTTTTAAAAGGATTTATGAGGGCTAGATAAAATCATGTCCTAAAGGCTGTCTCAAAGCCTCTGTTAAGGTGGAAAACGCTTTCTAAACTTAGAGCTTGTTTCACTCTGTTTTCCCTCTTTTGGACCTCCCAAAATTTTACAGGTACAAAAGTTCCAGCTTTATTTACTCCGTGGTGTTTAGCCTAGGCAGAATGAAAAACAGATTTGCACTCTCAAAATTACAGTGCTCAGTTGTTCATGTGTATAACCTGTGGGTTATAGGCCTGCCCACCTTTGGAAATGTGGTCCCTAAACTGTGGCAGAATTTAAGGAATGCTCCTAAGGGAAACAGGTTTTTACTGCCATTGCCAGGGGAGACTTGGCCGTTCAACCATGAGTTTCCCACTTGTTGGATCACTTCTTACTCTCTGGTGTAAACTTGGTGTTCACTGGACCCCAGAGAGGTAAATCCATGGCCTTGATGCTCTGGGCAGGGAGCAATTTCAGACCTTTGGGAGTGTAACCCCTTAAAGCCAACTCTAATTTTTCTATCTAAAAAAAGCTAAGATGATAAAAGTGCTGCTTTAATTTTATTTTTTTAATGCAAGCGTAATTAAACCTTACTTTCATTTTACACATTTACAACAAGCAAAACCCAAGCTGTGTTTTGCCCCGACATCTCATTTCCCCACGTGTAGAAGCACTGCAAAATAATCATTAAATGAAAACACCCAATCTTTGCTAGCAGGCTGTTGCTCCGAGCCTTTCTCCATGGTATCCCTTCTGTACGTGTTGTGTCTGGGCTCCACCAGCCTCGGGAGCCGTTAATCTTCCTGGTGTTTTCTTCCCTGAGGCAAATGAGACACAGATGTTCCCATCTGGAAACTTTGCTCCTGCCACCGTTGTTCTGCTCAGAGTCAGAGGCTTTGGAGAGCAGTGCAGCAGGCTGAGACTTTTTAAGAAGTCATTTTTTGCCATGATTGTGATAATTGCCCGTTTGATATCTGTAACTGCTTTCATTTTTCATTCCCAATGCTTTAGCCCAAGGAGTAAATAGTGCGGGGGAGGAAATATTGCTTAATATTGTTATGGGAGTGGGTGATTAAAAAAAAAAATAGTCTTGATTCTGTGATGTTAAATGGAACAAGGAATTAATGAAAAATTACCAAAATACTTAGCAGTATCTAAGCAAATGAATTGGTGAGGAACTCTGGCTTTGCTGAACGAGTGCCCTGTCCCAGGTTATGACCCAGCCAGAGGGGTGGTTTGGGGAGGCTGCATCACTCCCCTCACTCCCCAAAGTGCTTCCTATCCTAAAACTGCAATGCAGGCCTTGGTTTCCAGGAATGTTTTCTCCTGGGCTGTATTCCAGGAGTGTATGCCTCCCTCTGGGGTGGCTGTCTCTGAGGGAAGAGCAATCAGCTGGTGAGGATGAGGAGGGTTCCATGCCCCAGGGCACCTCGGGCTCCATGGCAGAGCTGACAGCATCCCTTTGAGATAGTGATGAGCAAAATCTGCTGCCAGGGACATCAAGGGATGAACTTGGGTCCCCAAAATTTACTTGTAGGGATGCTAGTGGTGTGGGAAGGGAATGGCTGTGGCTAAAGCAGCTACAGTTCCTGGGTGGAAATGGCTCTCAGGGTAAATATTCCCTGCCTCTTCATGGAAAGAGAGCAGGAGAGTGGGGATTACCACAACAGGGTGGTTTGTGTTCTTCTAGAAGCGAGATGAGTTTGGGGGCTCAATGCACAACAGCTGTGGGGAGTGTTGGGTGTGATAGTTTGTGGGGTGAGTCCCACATCCAGGGTTTGGTGCTGGCCCCAGAGGAAGGCTCAGGAGGCAGGAGTGCCCTGCAGGCAGCTTTGTGCTGCTGGGTCTGACACGGCCATGGCACAGGCAGAGCTGGAGCTGCCGCCGCCTTGTCTGCCTGGGAACTGCCCCAAATCCAACCTGTGCTACTGCTGAGTTCCTAGAGCCAGGCACATTAATAGGATTTTATAAAAATCACTGAAGGGCAAGACGGATAAAGATCTGCAGTCTGCCTTCAGGAATAAATTATTAATCTTATTTCCCTTATTAACTGCTTTCTGGACTGCTTGTGAACGATAACATACTTTGCTCTTTCAAGTTCTTCTATCTGAGTTTCACATTGAATTGAGATTTAAAGTGAAACAGCTGTGTGTGGGAGAGGACTAGATGGCAATGGAGATACACGCGTTTATTTTTGATTTATAAAATGCCTCTCCCAGGCTCAGCAGCTCCCTCCTGTGTGATGCAAGGCTCTCCTGAGAGGTGCCTAGCCCTCTCCACTCCCACAGCATCTTACAGCTCAGGAGCTGGGATGTGCCATAAACCCGAGCTAAATGAGGTAAAAATAGGCTGATCACATGGAGTGGAGAAATATCTGTACAGGGACATGAGTTACCCAGTGCCACTGCTGCTGGAGTAGCATCTTGGCCAACTGCATGGCATGGAGGGAGGAGGATGGACAGGGACCTGCTGTGACCAGCCCTTGCTGGTGACCTGGTTGTGCCACACGCTCGTGTCCCCCAGTGCTGGTTGTAAATCACCTTTTGTTGACTCAAGCAAAGAAAGACCTCTAGAAACCACCCCACAGGCAAATAAATGTCAATATTTGTAGAGAGAAGTCATCCTGACTACAGACCTCCCAGTATCTCACTCTCCTCCAAATTGGGACAGACCCAACCATCCTTTTTTTCTGAAAGCTGCTGTATTGGCTGCCTTGTCCCTGATGCTTATCTTCCCTCTCCATCGCTTTTTGATGCAGCAATGCTGCAAAAAGATAAAATATTACTTCTCCCTTGACAATGTGATTGGAGTTTGAGCTTGGGGGAAGCTGTCTGGAAGCAGGTGAGGGAGGGAATTGCGGTGGAGAAGCAGTAAATGGCATCTTCTGGAAGCCTGAGTAATGATGCTCTTGCTTTGCATGTAGATCACCTCTCATCTGCATGCCTTGGAGAACTGCAAAGGTGCTCTACAGATGGCTTAGAGCCATCAAGGGGAGGGAAAGGCAACCTTGGAGCGGAGGAAAGATGTTAATAAAATTTAAATGTAATTCTTCCCATTTCTCAGTTCCTAAATGTGAAAAATATTAGCTTGGTGGAGACTGAAAACAGATGGTGAGCAGTTGGAGCAGATAAGCATGTTATTCAAAATAAACATTCGCCAAAGCTGGGGAGGTGGCGAACCATATTTCATTTCACCCTATTTACATTATCAGGTCAGGTTACACTGATGCTGCCTCCCGTCTGCATTCAGATGATCAACAGGGACCCTGTGACGAGCCAACTGCAGCACATCCTCCTCGCTGGGGACGTCAGGGCTGGGCTGGGGCAGCCCCTGGCCTGCCCTCCAGCATGAGACATGGAGCTACCTGCAGAGTTACAGAACAGTTTGGGTCAGAGGGGGCTGTTAAAGGTCTGTGACTCCTTCTGTTCCCTCTTTCCAGTGGCCTCTCTGTCCATTTATCCAAGTTTGGCATTGCTTATCTAAATCCATGTAAACGGTGAGGGAAGAAGTTCCCAGGACTGTTTGTAGGAAGGGTTCATTCTGCTGACTTGTAGGTGGTCTCTAATTCATGCCAAGTGCTCACCTGAGGTGGCAGGGCCAGTGGAGAGAGGCCAGTGGCTGATCTCCTTGCTTTGAGGGATGTTTTGGGGTGGGCTGCACCCCCTTTGGGGTGTCTGTTTGTCCACTGGCTCTGGAATAAGCTCAGACCTGGCTTGTGAGTGACCAAAGAATTTCTCCTGCTGGACCTGACCTTGGCTGTTGTTACTGGGACAGTTCTCCAGTCCCTTGCTCTCAAGAGCCAGGTATGAATTTGGGGTTTTTAACTTTTTGGGGTGAGGAGAGGCCTTTTAGGTTATGAATATGTTCTGCCTGTTCCAGATGAAAGTTGAAAACATCTGCTTTGATTAAACTTCTTCTTTCTGTCTGAAATCATGGCATGCTTTCCCTCCTGAGACTGAACCACTAGGCAAACCCTTGTACACAGCCTTTTACTCAAAAAACACCTTTGTTAATTTGCAGGTTTGCAATATAAGCACTTAGTGATAAAAGCTTTGTTGACAAGGTCTGATTTTGAGCCTGTTCTCTGTCCTACAAGCTGCCAAAGGGAGAAGCAAACCCTTACCTGGGCATAGCTGCTGGTGTTGCAGGGCTGTCTCATGCTTAATGTAGTTTTCTCTTATTTCTTCCAAGATATTTCATGGTTTGACTTCTACAGAAAGCTGGAGAGCTCGAGTCTGGCACATGGGTTGGTGAGACACAGTTCTGACTCTTTGCAGCTTACTTACAAATGACAGCTCCAAAATCACTCCACAGTACATCCTTCCTCCTTGACTCTCATGCTGTGGAACCAAGAGGAATCCTACCTGTGCATCAGGAATGTGCTCTCAGGGAGGTGATTGGATTAAATTGTGCCCATGCAGACACTGCAGTGTAAATTCATATAAAGCATTCCCCATTTTCTGCTCTGTGGCAGTGGCTCTTCCTCTCTTCCCTTGATCTCAGCAAATCCATGGCTCTGCCAGGGAATCTAGATCAAGGCTTTGTCTTGAGCAGAGTGGAGCATCTCCTGGTACTGCCTTGAATTATATTTTGAGCTTTGGGAAGAGGATGAGGAGGAGACCATTTGTGTTTGTCTGCCTCACTGTCACTCTTCTCCAGTTCCTCATCTTGCTTTTTTGAGGAAGGTAACATCCAGTTCTCCTCATGCACTGTTTTTACTTCTTTTTCATCACTTAGTTTATTCTCTAACTGCCAAAGGAATTTAGGGATTAATTTAAATTCCAGTGTAGTTGAGATACTCCTTAACTTGTTGCTGTTTTTTTTTTCTTCTGCCTTTTCCCTTTTCTCAAGCCCACAGGCATGAAGAGATTAATAAAGCAGTTTCTTTATACAGTTTATAGTGCTAGTAAATGCTGAGGTTACCTGTCACAACAACACTAAACACCATAGGTGGAAAGACTTCTTTAAAGAAAATAAATAGGATGAGATCTGTGTGGAGCTGGTGTTGAAATGTGCTGGGAGAGCTGGGAATGCAGGAGTGGGACCTGTCTGAGCATCACTTGAGACCCCAGATTTTTTCTTGGCCTCTTGTCCCATGGTCTCACTTAGCTCTTTCTCCTCTCCAGAAAGAAAAAATCATCAGCTGCACCTAATCCTGACATATGTTCCTTTTTAATTTGTTACGCCAGGATGGCGGCTGGAGCAGGGAAGGAAATCTGCTGCACATGGACAGCCAGAGCAGAGCCAGATGAACCCAGGGCCTTGCAGCTTGTCAGGGAGGGAGAGAGGGAGGGCTCCAGGTGTGCTCACAGCCCTGGGGCTTTCTGCTCTCCTGCACACCTGGGCTCCTTAAGTGGGCCACAGGAATATCTGGGGCAGGGGCACAGGCTGCTCTGTGCTGCAGCTGCCCGTGCTCAGCTGAGAGCTGCAAAATCCACTCTGCAAACCCACCAAATCCACTGCTGGGAGGGGATGGATTTCCTGCATGGAGCCAGGACTAAAACAGCACCTCATTGGGTTGTGTTTTCTCTGAGTCCTCCTCCCATGGGGAATTGCAGTGTGTCTGAGGCTGGGAAGGCAGCTCTCCCACCCCGTGTCCACATCACTGCTGCCTCTGTCCCTGCTCACCTTGGGCAGGTCCTGGTGCAGAGCTGAGCACGTGTCACTGCAAACTTTGGGCATTTGGCAGCTTGACAAACAAAGTGTTGTGCCATAAATATGTCTGGCCTGCTCCTTCAGGCACTGCTTGGGATGTAACAACAGCATTTGTGTTTCTGATCCAGGTAAGGTTTGGAAGGAGGAGTTTTTGAAGGAGAACAGAGCAATGTTTCCAGTTTGGGCAGGTGTGTTGCTCTGGTGCTCAGAGCATTCAGGCATTGACAACAATTATTCTTGTTAGAGTATCATCCAAAGTCTGTGATGGCATTTGACTCTTTAGGTGAGTGACACAGCTGAGTGACTTGCACACATTTTGAGGAGCATCTCTGCATCCTCCCTGTGCAGATGGAGGCAGCACTGAAAAGCTGCTCTTGGTGAGCCAGTAAATGTTTCTGAGTGGTGGAAGTGAAAGAATGAGACCAGGAAGGCAGCCTTTCTCCAGGGAGCTGCTCACTGGCTCAGTTTTAGCCCCAGGTCAGCTCAAGGCTGACTCATGCCCTTGGTCACAGCCTGGTTTGCTCAGATGATTCTCATTAAATGGACATGTTTAGGCTAAAAAAGGAGAGCTTCAGAAAGATGGTTTTTATCTGCATTTATAGATGCCCCAGGTCATTAGCAGGAAGCTTTTAAATTTAACAATCCTGTTTGCTTCTTGTCTGTTGGAGTGGGCTTGGAAAGGAAGGTGTTGGCTTCTTGTGGGCTTCAGCTTTGGTGTCTGACACAGTAGCTGGTTTTATTTTGGGGTTATAAATTCCATGCAAAATTTATCTCCCTCTCTGTAAATTAAGCAAATTAGTTCTGCTTTCTTAATGTGCCCTAGGAAAATTTTAGGAAGGAATAGGAGAAAAGTTAAGGATTTCATGTTCTCCAGAGTATGGCAATATCAGATTGGCCATGTACACCTGGAAAAGGGGGTTCCATGGGAAGAGGGAGAGGAGGAGGAGGCAGGTGGGTGACAGTGGGACCCTGGATGGTCATTGGGCATCTGACTCCGAGTGCTGGAAAGGCACAATTAGTGCTGTTTTGATTGAATAATTTGGGTCATTTAGCAATGTGTCCCTTCATTGCCTGAGCAAGGGAACTCAGACTTTTTGTGATAGAAATACCCCTGACTTTGTGTACAAAATTTCACTGTTTTGCTGCAATTATTTAGAGATGAAAGTCATGGGTTTTTCCCTGCTCTTGCTGATCAGCTCACCTGCTGGAATAGGTGCCTACATGTATAAATGATGTCATGTTCCTACATCAATGCATGGGTGTTCATCTGAATATCATATTCATGCATGGGAAGGACAGGGAGGGTCTGCACATCAGGGTTCAATTGTATGGAAGCTGGGCCACAGTAGTTTGCAATATGGGATTAATGTAGTTATTATAAGTTAAAATTAATAGTAGTTTCCCATGGCTTCAATATCTCCCCACTTCGTGAAAGCAAAGCCTAGAATTTTTTCCTTTTCTTGAAAGCAGGTTTAGATAAATGAAGACACAATTGTTCTGGGATGTGGGTTTTGTAGCAATTCCAACCCAAGTTATTCCACCTGTACTGACAGGGCAGGAAAACATGGATTTTCAACGTGTATCATCCCTGCTCCCCCTTCCTACAAACAGCAGAAAGAAATTCTGGGAATAACAAAGTTCATTTGTTACCTCTCTGGCATTCCCCGTGACTTGCCATAAGGAAAATAAATGAGGCAGCTCGGTGGCAGAGCAGGTGCTGGGGCTGACAGAGCAGATCCCAGGCAGCAGCACGAGGGCTCAGGTGCCAGTTTGTGTTTTCTCTGCTCTCAAAAGCAGCGTTTTTGTTGTTGGGAGTCAAGAAGTAGCAGGTTTGGGTTGTATTTCAGTGCAGGATTTTGCCACCTATTCAGAGCTGTATGAGAATGCAGCATGTAATCGTTTGCCTGGGCTCAAAAGCTGAATTTCTTGCAACTGACAGAGATTGGTAAGAGCTGTGGATAACAAATTACATGGTAATGGTCCCAAGCCCAGCTTGCACCACTGGAGAGGTGGAAGGTGGGTTGAGCTCCCTCCCAGCCTGAGCTGGGGTGCAGCTGGGGACCTGGCCGTGTTCCTGGGGGGACAAGCTGCTCACATCTCGTTAGTGAGTTAATTGAGCCAGGGGAGGGCCAGCTTGAAGAGCAGGGAGTGGGGACCATCATCTCAGAGGGGTGAGATGGACACTGGAGATGCTGGCAGTGCAATACAGAGCATCTCTGGATTGGGACAGGCTCCCATGGGATCTGTGCTTTGGAGGTCCTTAGGCTTTGTCTGCTGAGCTGTCTGCACTTTAAAAACCAAAAATACCCCAAAACACCCCTCTCAAAAAACCAGAAACATCCCCCTATTACATTAGGATGTTTCTTCCTTTTTGTCTTGTGAAGCTGATCCCAGCCACTGGAGCTGGGAGTGTGGTCACACTGCTCCCCTGAGCTGGGACATCCCTCAAGGCTGCAAAGGAGGCTGCAGTTTGAGCTGGTCATAGATTGCACACAGGAGTGGGGCTGTGAGTAGCTGATATCAGCTCGTCTCTACAACCCCAGGCCCCTTCCAGTCACTTCTGGCCAGCACAAGTCCAGGTTACTGCCTGCATGGCTCCCAGAGGTTGTGATTCCTCTGGAAAGGCTCAGCAAGGTGTGTATGAGAGACATCTTAAATGGGGCAAAGCAAATCAACAGAAACACTTTGAACAGCATCTTTGGGCATGAGGGATGAGGAGATGGAGTCAGGAGATTGGGATGGTGAGCACAGACACGACCCCTGGTGCCTGTCCCCAGCTCGGGGCCCCCCAGAGCAGCATTGGAGCCTTGCGTGACTTCCCCCAGCTCTTATCTTCACCCTTCACTGTTCCCGGCGTGCTGGGCGGGGAAATGCGTGTCAGGGACTGTCACTAAGCCTTGCCACCTTCTCTTGGTACAGTTGCTGGTGAGAAGAGGGTGCCAGTGATGCCCGGATCGCCCGTGGAAGTGAAGATCCAGTCCAGGTCCTCTCCTCCCAACATGCCGCCGCTGCCCCCCGTCAACGCCGGCGGCCCCCGGCCCGTGTCCTTCACTCCAACTGCACGTAAGCCCAGTGGTGCTGCTTGTCCTGGGACCTGCTCCAGCCAGCAGGGAAGGCTCTGCTCCTAGAACCCGCTGGGATGTCCCAGCCAGCAGCCAGGGCACGGCGGGTGATGCTGCCTGGCTCTGTGGGAGGGGGGACTGGGGGTTTCCTGCAGTTCTGTAGTGCATGCAGGACATAAAACAGGCTGTGTGATCCCCCTTTGCCCCCCTGCCTGCTCTTGCTTTGCTCCTGGTGCTGCCTGAGTCTTTCTCTTTGCAGGTGCAGCCTTGATTTCCACCATAAACTCCTTAAGAAATTGAATCTTTTATCAGGTCAGCTTCAAGCGAGCCAAGAGCTGGGCTTTCCTCTTTATCTTTTGGAGGAGTTAATTCCCACTCTGCTGTATCTCACTTTGCAGGCAGCATTCCTGCAGCTGAGATTAGAAAGTTTTTCATTTTTTTAATTTCCCAGCCTTGAAAATTCCTTGCTGTCCATCCAGATTCTCTTTTTTCCATCTTCTCTTTATAATCTTTCCTATTAAGCCTCAGTCAGTCCTGATCCTGCCCAGCTGTAGCACAGCCTTGCACCCACTTCTTCTAACTGAGTGTTGCTCAGAGGTGACTCTATGGGTGGAAAGGATCTTCAGCCTTTTCTTACAGCCTAGAAAAGGGTCTTTTTTTTCCTTCTTTAGCCAACATTTAAGCCATTTAATGTCTTTTTAAAGGCATTGTTCCGGAGCAAAGCTGCTTTACTTTGTTGGGCATGGAGTTATCTGACCCCCACACACGGCATGTACATATTTTCCATGCTCTCCTCACCCCTTTTCCTTGCACAGAGTGTTCTCTAGCTGGTTCTGTGTTGCTGTGCTGTCCATGGCAGTGTCTGGGCTATCTCAGAGTTCCATGCTGGCGCTGGGATTTGGAGATTTCCAGCCCAGCCTCCTGGAGGACACACTGTGATGTGCTGGCAGCAGCACTAATCACTGGGTTATCCCGCCAGACACATTGTCCCCATCTTTATGTGCTCAGGCGTTTTTAATGGCTCTCCTTTTGCTCAGGCAGAAAAAGACCATTAGCAAAGTGACAGAAATTAATTTTTCCAATGAGGATGCTTGGCACGCTGTTAAGGGCCAAGAAGCCTGAATCTGCTGATTGCAGATGACTTAATTGCCTCTTCCCAAGACACATGAGAGATGTGACCTATGGTGAAGTTCATTCTTGCTTTTTCATTTCTCAGTTGCACCAGAGGGTCTTGGTCCCTCAGTGGGGGTGTTACCTGCCCTGGCTTGGGCAGGTGAGGTGGAGCAGTTGGAGCAAAGGGATCATTAACACAGGGTTGGAGAAGCAGCAAAACCTTTGACTGTGTAGGACCTAAGGCAGAATTTAAGAGTAGCCTTAGATGATGACTTTGTTCCCAGGAGTTTTATCACCCTGCTGTCCCCAAACCAGCAATCCCACTGGTCTGGGTGTGCTGCCTGGCTTGCTGCAGCGCTGTGCTCTCACCTGGCAGTCAAGATGCCTGCCCTGCTGTGTGGTGTGTGGTGGAGCAGGTCCTGGTGGTGTGCAGGATCAGATAAGTGCCAGCTGCCCTGCGGTGGTGCCGTTGGCAGAGGGTCAGGAGGGCTGAGCCCAGGGACGCCGAGCGCGGTTACGGGGCCGTGTCTAACGGCATCCCCCGTCCACCAGCATCCCCTGCTCCCTCCTTGGCAGCCTCTCCCCGGGGTCCCCCACAGCCCCAGGGGTGTCTCACAGCCCCTCTTTCTCCTGAGGTATAAATAGAGCCCGTTGCTCTCCCCAGGCTTTCATCTGAAAGAATAAGAGGAAGTGAAATAGAGAAGGGGGAAGGCGCCTCGGTTGTGGCCGCCGGAGAGCACGGAGCTGCAGAGCCTTTGCTGTTTGAGAGGAGCTTCTCTAGGCAGCTTCACCCCATCTGTAACCCTTTTATAGTGAAATAAAGGCCTTTATGAGTAATTACCAGAAAGGCCTTGCCTTTCACACAGCTCTGGTGTACTCTGTGAGCTGTACCTGTGGGTACATCCTGACATCTCTGTTGCTTTGCTGCTTTGAGAGTGGGTGTGAAAAACAGGAGTTTTTCAGGTTGCTTTGCTCCATGACAAAAGGCATGAGCTCACATTGCTTTTGTACCTCCATCCTCTCAGTGCTGGCCTTCACCTTCATCTCATCATCTGTCTGTGAGGGCTGTCACCCCTTGGTTGGCAGGAACCACCTTTGTTGGTCTCTGTAGCTTTATCTTTCCTTGCATCTTAACTGACTCTGGTTAAGTTTCCCTCCTGTGCTCACCACGAAGGTCCAGGTGTGTGGAGCCTTTCCAGCCTCCGACCCTGGCATGCCCCAGAGTGGTTTAACTGCTCAAGAACCTCCTGTCTTCTCTGAAAAACCCCTCACTGAGTTCATCAGGATTTGGTATGATCCTTGTGAAGCTGCAGCAGAAATTTTGGTATCCTTTCTTGCAAGTTTCTGCTCCTCCCACAGGCAAGGGGCAGCTCTGCCAGGTGGTTTCAGGGCTTCTCTGAACACCATCATTTGGAAATGTTTTTTATACCTTGTGGCCCCCTTGTCAGCACTTAAATCATAAGGAATTCAGCGCTGGGTTTTTAAGGATAAGCCCTGTGGATCAGCTATGACTCTATTTCCAGTGATGTGCTTTTCACTCTGAAATTCTGGGTTTATACCAAGCTGGGGCCCCAGTGCACAGCTGCTCATCAGACAGGGCTCAGCATTGCACAACCACAGCATGGGGATGTCAACAATTTATCCTAATCCCTTGCTGAGTTCCCAAACTTCCAGCTCTTCAGTCTGTTTCAACATGCTCACCACTTACACGAGGCAAAGTTGCAGATGTGACCAGGTTGGAAAAAAACAACTGTGTTTGTGAAACTCCCTGTAAATCCCCAGGGAGGGATGGCAGGCACAGGGCAGGCTCTGCCAGCCCTCCTTGGGTGAGGTGGAGCCACCTGAGCTGCCCCTCATCAGCAGCAGGAGCCTCCTGGCTGGAGGATGGGTCCACTTCAGCACCAGGGCTCAGGGATGTGCCCACCTGGTGCTCAGCATTGCTTCTGTCTCCCCTTTGCAGTGCCCAACGGGATCAACCATTCCCCTCCAACACTGAACGGGGCCCCATCCCCGCCCCAGAGGTTCAGCAACGGCCCTTCCTCATCCTCCTCCTCCTCACTGACCAACCAGCAGCTCCCAGCCACGTGTGGAGCCCGGCAGCTGAGCAAGCTGAAGCGTTTCCTCACCACCCTGCAGCAGTTTGGGAATGACATCTCACCGGAGATCGGGGAGAAGGTCCGGACCCTCGTCCTGGCACTCGTGGTGAGTCCTGCACCATCCCAGGCTGGCTTTTCCCAGGTCCTGGCACACAGTGTTGTCTGTTTGCATCTTTGCTGAGCCAGACTCTTATGTTTGTGCTCCCTGAGAAAATGAATGATTTATTTTTTCTTTGCTGTGTTTCAAAAAGCTGTTGGTCCAGTGGCTTAGGCACAAGATTGTGTGCAGCTAAACTTAAGGAAAGCTGGAAGGAATTGGACAAAGCCTTTCTGTAAACCATGGAATCACAGAATGGTTTGATTTAGGACCTTAAAGATCATCTCATTCCTAACCCCTGCCATGAGAACACCCTTCAAACCCAAATGAACAGGTGTTACTGCAGAATTGTATCCAATTGCTGCTGTAATCCAGCCCTGCATTTATACACAATAACTGGGAGAAATGCTGTCCAGTGCATTAGACATGATAGTGCTCATGCTTTACAAAGGCATGGAGTGACAGGACAAGAGGGAATGGCTTTAAACTGAAAAAGAGGAGGTTTAGATTGCATATTAGGAAGAAATTCTTCCCTGTGAGGGTGCTGAGTAGAGTGCTGTATAGAGTGCCCAGAGCAGCTGGGGCTGCCCCTGGATCCCTGGCAGTGCCCAAGTGCTGGGAGCACCCTGGGACAGTGGGAGGTGTCCCTGCCATGGCAGGGGTGGGATGAGATGGCCTTTAAGGACACTTCCAACCCAGCCCATTCTGTGACCTTGGACTGAGGCCCTGGAGTCCTGGGCAGCTGTGGTCCCGTGGGGCTCCTGCAGTGATCTCTGCTTTTTGGCATATTTTATTTTGAGGCTCAGCCCTGAAGGGAGGTAGGCTGCAGAGGCCTGGACCATTTTTGTTTCCAAGGCAAACCTGAGTCTGTCCATGTCCTCTGGGTCACTCCCAGGGCTTAAGCACTGGATGTGAAATGCTGCTGCTGCATTTATATAGCATATTTCATTCCATGGATGTAGGGTAGTATCTCAGCCTACCCTTTTGGGGAAGGAAGGAGAAGCTGTCCACGTCCCTTTGGCTGTTGTTCTCACCCCAGATCATGCTTGTTGCTGCAGGGGTGAATTTTGTATATGCAGATTATCAAATGCTGCTGTCCCAAGGATTCCCCAGCCTGAGCAGCCCTGGGGGAGGCAGGGCTGGACCAGAAGAGGACCACAGTGAACAGAGGGCTGCTGAGACTCCATGGATAGGTTACATGAGGAGAACTGAAGGGGAGGAAGGTGTGCAGTTCTGAGCAGCTGGGATCAAAGCCTGACTCTGCACAGCCTGCCCCAGCATGCAGTAGATTCCAGCTGGGTCCTGCTGCCCTGGAGTCAGCCTCTGCCTCCCACTCTGGAGCTGGGGGAGTCTGAGCCAGGCAGTTCCCACCCCTCTCCTAGTGCAGCATTCCTGCTCCACTGGCCTGAGCCTTGCTGGCTGCATCCAGCAGGATCCAATGCAAACACTGTCAGTCCTGGAGCAGCAGATGCTGTCTCCCTCCCAGTTCTGTTCATTTGGAGCCATTTCCCACATGTCTAAAAATAAGAACAAATTGCCATTTCATTTCTTAATTTCTTTTCTCAGAACTCAACGGTGACAATCGAGGAATTTCACTGCAAGCTGCAAGAGGCGACCAACTTCCCCCTGCGGCCATTTGTGATCCCCTTCCTGAAGGTGACAGGGAGCTGCTGGGGCTTGCTGCCACTCTGTGTGCCTGCCTGTGCCTCTTGGCACTGTGACATTGCTGGGAGAGCTCTCCTTGCAAGCACTACAGCAGTTCTGCTGGAGCCCAAGACAGACTGCACAGAGCTGGCCGTGTGGGACTGGCTGACGTTGTGCTGTGTGCCACATATGTCTGCTTGTGTGCTGGAGATAAAGGAGGCAAACCAAGCTCCATGTGGCAGCTTCTGAGCCTATAATCTTATTTGCAAATGTTCAGATCTAGAATGTTTGAAGTGCTGGCACACGGAGTCTGTCTGGGATGGTTAAATCACAGAATCACAGGGTGGTTTGGGTTGGAAGGGACCTTAAAGCTCATCTCATTCCAGCCCCCTGCCATGGACAGGGACACCTTCCACTAGACCAGGTTCCTCCAAGCCCTGTCCAACCTTGCCTTGAGCATTCCAGGCATGGGGATTCCACAACACCTCTGGGTAACACAGTGCTTCCTGTAACGCTTGGATTTTGGGTCCACCAATATCAGGCTCCTGGGAAAATACAGCTAAATCTGGGAGTGCAGACACCAGGAGCTGGGGGATCCTGAGTGGGGGTCATGGGTCACAGGTGTTACTGTTTTGAGCTATTAATGAAAGCCAAACCTTCTGGAACAGCTGCTGTAACCAAGCCCTGTGCTTGTTTTCCAGGCCAACCTCCCTCTGCTGCAGCGGGAGCTGCTGCACTGTGCCCGCGCTGCCAAGCAAACGCCCTCCCAGTACCTGGCCCAGCACGAGCACATCCTGCTCAACACCAACACCACGTCTCCTGCTGACTCCTCTGAGCTGCTCATCGAGGTCAATGGCAATGGCAAGAGGCACAGTCCAGACAGGTGACAAACAGCTTTTGTCACTCTGCTCAGTTGTTGAAGTCGTGACTTTTGTTTTATCTTTGCTGCTGACAAAGCTTTAAGCAGCATCCAGGATCTTATCACTCCCAACAACAATTCTGGCTGTTCTAAGACTTCAATGACTGCTCCTACTGCACTATGAATTCAGGTTGGGTTCCTCTTTCAGGCAGAATGTGTCCCAGAGGGACTTTTGGGTAGCACTGAAAAACCTGAGCCAGAGAGCTGAGCAGTTTCCCACCCCCAAGGCAAGGAGCGGAGGCATTGGCAGGGCTGGGAAGGATGCGCTTCATTTTCACCACGTTTTATTCCAAGATAAAAGTTGTTATGCAATTATGTGGAGCATGCCTCAAATTTATAAAAACTGTGAAATTTTAATTTGGTCATGCTCAGAGAGATGAATCACAACACTCAGGCATCCTGAACCCTTTTCTTTGACGGGGTCACTTTGTGCGTCGCCTCACAAATTGAGCGCATTTGTTTGAGCTCTCTGCATTTACCCCGTGGTAAAATCCTTGCTGCCCAAACCCTGCTGATTCCAAATCTGCATCTTTCTGAGTACATGTATGGGATGTTAAGGAATGCCTGTCTGTGCTGGTGTGATTGCAGGAGGGAAGACAGCAGCTTTGACAGGGAGCCGCTGCCGACAGAGCCTCCGGCCAAGAGGGTTTGCACCATCAGCCCCGCGCCCCGACACAGCCCTGCCCTCACCATCCCCCTGATGAACCCCAGCGGGCAGTTCCACCCCACCCCACCACCCCTCCAGCACTACACCTTGGAAGATATTGCCACCTCCCACCTCTACAGGGACCCCAGCAAGATGTTGGAGCACAGAGAGATCCGGGACAGGCACGGCGGGCTTGGTGAGAGCCTGGAGGGTTCCTGGTTGAGCTTTGGTGCTCATCAGCTCAATCAGCTTTAGAGCTTTGGCTACTAATACCCAAAGATGGTTGATGCTGGGCATGTCCTCACAGCTGAGTCTTTGCAGGGAGTTCAGAGGAAACAGCTCCCCATGGGGAGTTGCAAACAGAAAGATTAAAAGTTTGTATTTCCCTGTATGAAGCCTGGAGTCACTGAGGGTGAGGAGGAAGGACTTAGTGTGTGAGTTGAGTGTAGCCAACCCAGCAGGCAGGAAGAGAGGACAAGGAAATAGAAATTAACTTTTCCAAGATCTCCAAAGCAGGAGAGTAGAGATTGACCCCCTACCCTGTTTCTCCAAGGGATGTGTGGGAGGTACATGATGTTTTTCCAACACAACAGCCTGAATCACAGGCTCTGAGCTGCTGTGGGCTTATAACAGGAGAACCAGCTCCACAAGCAGGTCAAAGCTGGAGCCACAAGTGGATTGTAGCAGACAGGGATAAAAAAGCACCAGCGTGGAATTACCCCTGTAGAGCTGCCACCTGGAGATGTGTTTTAAAATCCCAGCTGTGTGGAGCTCTTTATTCTTGCTTTGGGGATACTCCTCTCTCCACTGGCCCATCTGATCCCTCTGTGGCTGTGTGTTGTTGCAGGGTTGAATGGAGGCTACCAGGACGAGCTGGTGGATCACCGCCTGACAGAGAGGGAGTGGGCGGATGAGTGGAAGCATCTCGATCACGTAAGGAACTGCAGGGGCTGTGGGAAGCTCTGTGGGAAGCAGCAACCCAGTGTTCCACCTGCTCCACTTGGTGATTTCCTTGTTGATACCACAGCCAGGCTCTGCTGGTGGCTGGTGGAGGAACAAGCCACCACCAGCAGGTGGATGGTGGGGAGGGCTGAGAGGAGCTGTAGTGCTTTCCTGGCAGGTTTCCTCTGCCTGTGGTCAGTGGAAGCTAAAATTGGTGTGGATGAAGTGTCTAGAGCTGGGGAGCTTCTCCTGCAGAGCATGGCCAGGTGCTGCCATGGCTGGCTGAGCAACCAACCCCAGCTTTATCCCCACTGGGATCTTTCCAGCCCCAGCCCTGGCCAGCACAATTGCACTGATGCACTAAGTGCAGTCAGGATATGGACTTACAAAATGAGTAAACCTATCATTACTGTACTTTAAGACTTTTTTTCCCTGAGGTGCCAGCCTTTTGTGGACCAAAAAAAGCACCAACAGCAAGACCTGGTGCTTCTGGCAGATTTTATGCTGAGCTTTTTCCTTCTGAGCAAGGCAGTTCCTCCAGGCACTTCACTGCTGTTTCTGTCAGAGATGGGATTAAAATTCAGCTTTGATCATAAATGCAGAGAGACCTCAAGGTTTAAAGCTAATGGGTTTTTTTGAGGGGATGGTGTTGGGGTGGAGCAGAGGCTCTGTAGCTGAGTATTTGGAGTTGGACTGTGACTCTGCAGCACTGACACCCAGATCATAACCAAATCCCATGGGAAAGTGGTGGGGTTTTCCTCTCCACTTTTAGGAGCATGTCCTGGAGGTGTTGAGCTACCTCTTGTGGTGACCCTGCCTAGTGCTGTGCCCTTGGGCATGACACCATCCCAAATCCAGGGAAATCACCTCGCTCTTGTCTCATCTGCCTGGCATGGTCCCTCCACGGTGAAACATGTGATGATTGAAATATGATTCTCTTTGAGCCAGGTCTCATAAGCTCTTGGAGATATATTTCACACCCAAGATAGCTCAGCTACCTTAGAAGGCACAAAATCAGCAGGATGGCTTCTGTGGCAGTGTTGGAACAAAAAGGTCTTAATAAAAGGCAAAATAACAAACTCTTTACAGAGAAAAACCAATCCAGGTGCAAGAGGCCCTCCTGCCCCGGTAAAACACCTCACAAAAGCAATTAGTTTCTTTGTTCTCTTCTTTTTCTAGTATTATTTTATCTCTTCTATTTCTAGTATTTATCTGTATTCTAGTATTATATCCTGCTCAGGCAGGACTTTTTGGCTCCTGTCCCATTGGCCATCCTTAAGTTTGAGGTGAAGTCCCACAGATCCTATGGATGCCTTTTCACCTCATTGACGAGAGAAACTTCTGGCCTTATTTCCTTTTTAAGGGCACAAAGCATAGTTTTGTGTCTTGGTTTGGAAAGACAGGAGTCTGCTAAGGAAGGCAGGAGCCTCCCCTGAAATGGAGAATGTAAACCCTCCCCACTCCTCCGAATTGCTATAAATTTTAAATTAAGGGGTGCTCAGGCAAAAATATGGGAGCAGGAAATAACAGTTCTTTAATAGAGAAAAAAAAAAGGCATAAAATAAACAATGCAGTACACTAGAACAACACTGACAGAACCCAGCCTGACACCCTGTGGGTCAGGGTGTTGGCAGCAGTCCCATTGGAATTGTGGCTCAGCCCTCCTGCAATGTCAGGGTGGTTCTGCTGGAGCAGGGATCCTGTAAAGAAGGATGGATTCCTCCTCTGAAGATCCAGTGGAAGAAGAGGCAGCTGCTGCTCCTCTGGGGAATCCCATGGAGAAAGCCATGCAGGAGTGTCAAAAACCTCTGGATTATATCTGGGTAGCAATGTTTGGCTAGTCCCTCTGGGCTCACATCTCCCAATGGGATGCTGTAGTTCTTATCAGCCATGCAGGGACATTCAATAGCTGTTATCAGCAGGTGTCCCCTCCCGAGGGAGGTGTGAATGTGGTCATTCAAAGAGAGAAATAAGGCAAACTGCCCACTTGACAAAAGATAATCTGCCATACAGATGGGAATGGAATACATCTTGCATTGCAATCTGGAACATCATGTCACTGTTAACAAGAGACACATTCCTATAACTGAGACCCTCTCCCCCGCCCCGCAGGCCCTGAACTGCATCATGGAGATGGTGGAGAAGACGCGGCGCTCCATGGCGGTGCTGCGGCGCTGCCAGGAGGCCGACAGGGAGGAGCTCAACTACTGGAAACGGCGCTGCTCCGAGACGGCCGAGCCGCGCAAGGCGGGCAGCGAGCTGCTCAGCCGCCAGCACAGCCCCGCCAGCGCCGACTCCGCGGGCAGCGGTGAGCGGGCAGGGCGGGCTGGGCCGGTGTGCCAGTCACGGGATGGGTTTGGTTGAGCGCTGCTGTGGATGGGATAGAAGTGTTTGCCCTCGCTCAAAGTGCCTGGGTGACACTTGGCTGTCTCTGGGATGAACTGTGTGGCCTCTGGGACACCTGGAGCCACATGAGCCATGTGTCCCTCTGATGACACACAGCTCTGCAGGATGAAGCTTCTCCCTTGATGGAGAGGCCATGGCAGGGTGGGACCCACGGATGACCCATTCACATTCTCGGGAAAAATCCCTTTGCTCAGGGTTTTTCTCCTGGGAAGCTCAGGAGCCTCAGAGAAAAGGAAAACAATGCTTCTCTCATTTGCTTCTCCTGTGTTGTGCTCACATGTGGAATGTGTTTGGAGATTGTTCACCCACAGGTGATTGTTCCATTGCATTCTGCTGGGAGTTGTTTTCACTCTTCAGCCAATCAGGGCCAGGACTCTGGAGAGAGTCAGGAATTTTCATAATTATCTTTCTAGCATTCTGTCAGTATCCTTTCCGTATTCTTTACTATAGTATAGTATTCTTTAAAATAATATAGTATCATAAAGTAATAAATGAGCCTTCTGAGAACATGGAGTCAGTTTCATCATTCCTGCCTTTGTTGGGGCACTTCCCAACAAATACAATAACAGCCTGGTCAGAGAGAGAGAAAGCTGGGTAAGTTCTCCCATGAATCGGCCTGGGAAGCTTTAGGGAGCTGGAGATAAATAATGATAGTCAAATATTAAAACAGTCTGCAGGTAGTGTTTTTTAACAATCTGTTTTGCTGTTTTTCTCATAAGGTTGTTTACAAATGGGTGTCTTGTTAATTAGGCAATCATGGGAAATGTATTGATTAAATGACCAGTCAGGTGCACCTGTAGCAAACAAAGGTATAAAAAGAGGAGAGGATCAAATAAACAGGGCTTTTGCCATTTTGCCTTCTGGGGGGAAAAAGCCAACCAAAACAAATTTAAAAAAAAGCAACAACAAGCTGTCACATCCACACAGTGCTTAAGTATTTTTCTCAAGGATTTGAAGAGAGGGGACACAGGAAGCAGTTTTTGTCAGTGTCTAAAGGCACCTTTGCTCATGCCTTCCTTGTCACTGCTGGCCAAAGCTGGTCCAAAGCTGGGGGCAAAAAGGCAGGGAGGAGGTGTTGGTCTCCACCACTCTCCCCCTTCCAGTCCCTCTTGCCTGAAGGATTTTAAATGTCGAGGTCTATTTATTCTAAAAATACCAAAGGCTTTTGTAAGTGTAATAGCTACCTGTGTTACTAATTCTATTTTTGTATCATGAGTCAACTTGATCGAAGCTGACTGGTTTCCCCATCCAGTATGCAGGGGTTTGACCCTATAGAAAAAAAAAAGTCTAAAATGCTGATTTATTTCAATGTAATTCAGATTTCCATACAACCAAACCCACTGCAATTCAAGCTTTGGGGGAAAAAACCCTCTGATTATTCAGTAAGAAAAATGGATTTCTTCTAGCAAGAATAAATTTCAATTTGATGTATATTCTACTTGTTTGTATACAAAATATAGAGTGAATCCTCCTGCAAGGAATCCAAGTACCCCTGGCTCCAGTTGCCACCAAGCCTGAGGAGCAGTGGGTGTATGTGACAGCCTGGGGGGCACAGCCAGCTTTTAGCCCTTCTATATTTAGGTGTATCATGACTAATACACTTCCAGCCCCATGTTGATATAATTAAAATTTTTATATAAATTTGGAAAACTGTTGCTTTCCCCCCTAGTGGAACCTAGGGATAATTTTAAAGCGTTATTGCTCTTGTGAGCAGGTTCAGTTAAGCATCAAGCAGCATCTCCAGGAGTCTTGGAGGACAGTTTGTCCATCAGTTCAGGCCTTTGAATTGCCCTGGGATTGGGAAGTGCTGTGATTAATGTAAGCTGCTGGTGTACAGACTGATGCTCACAGCCTGTGGACAGTGCAGAAGTTAATAACATACATTTATAAGCATTGCCTGTTGTTTTGGAGTACCAGGAGATAGGTTATACAGTGTCATAAATTATGCAAGGTGCTAATTAAGCGTTGTAATTTATCGTCTGACTGTTTGAGGAGTGGCTTTACCCGTAGGAATCCTCTGCTTGGAGCTTTATCTGGTCAATCCTTCCCTGCCCTGTGATGTCCTGAGCTACACTGGGCACATGAGCTGCAGCTGGGTGGGATGAGGCTTTGCCAACCTTTCCCTGTGTCTCTTCCTCCAGCAGATTCCCTGAGGGAGTTCAGCAGCAGGTCGGGGACGGGCTACGTCACGGAGGAGATTTGGAAAAAAGCCGGTGAGTGTTCGCAGTGAGCGCGGCCGGGATCCCGCCGGATCACCGGGGTAAACACAAAGCACACGTGCTGTGCTGTGGGGTTTGCTGTGCAGAAACAGCAGGAGCCCAGCTGCAGCAATGCCCCAGGATGTGCACATCTGGCTGCCATCATCTCCACCTTGGCTTTCCCAAAGGGCTCTGCTCCTCTGTGGTGCCATGGGGGTCCCACGGCAATCACGGAGGAGATTTGGAAAAATGCCGGTGAGTGTTCATGGTGACCAGGGCTGGGATCCCGCTGGATCACCCAGGCTAAACACAAAACTGGGGGTTTGCTGTGCAGAAACAGCAGGAGCCCAGCTGCAGAAATGCCCCAGGATGTGCACATTTGGCTGCCATCATCCCCACCTTGGCTTTCCCAAAGGGCTCTGCTCCTCCGTTGTGCCATGGGGATCCCATTGCGCTGAGCTGGCCTCGCCGCGTGTTGGATGCTCTGCTGTGAACATGCTGCTGGAGCTGTGCTTCTCTGGGAGGCTCCCCTCACTGCCAGGGTGGGTGGGTGAGGCTGCTCTTTCCTTCCAGAAGAAGCTGTGAACGAGGTGAAGCGGCAGGCCATGTCGGAGGTGCAGAAGGCGGTGGCCGAGGCGGAGCAGAAGGCCTTTGAGATGATCGCGTCGGAGCGGGCGCGCATGGAGCAGACCATCGCCGACGCCAAGCGCCAGGCCACCGAGGATGCCTTCCTGGTCATCAACGAGCAGGAGGAGTCCACTGAGGTGAGTGGTGAGAGCACAGCCTGCCAAGGGCTTGCCAAGGCTGCAGAGTCTCCAGGTCACACCTGCAGGTCCCACCTGCCTTTTCACAGAATCGTGGGTTGGGTTAGAAGAGATCTCAAAGATCATCTCATTCCAAGCCGCTCCCACTAGACCAGGGTGCTCCAAACTCCATCCAGTCTTCAACACCTTTTCCTTTTAGAAGTCTCTTTCCAATCAGTAACTAAACAATGCACCAATATAATCAAAAATCATTTTAGGTTTTGCTGGCAAGGAGTCAACCTGAGCAATGTCTGTGGACACGTGCGTGTGCAGCAACTGGGCACCCTGAGCTGGACTCAGCATGATGACCAGGGATTTTGTGGGATTGAAAGGGGTGCAGAAACAAAGAGAAAAGGATGCTGGTGCATGCAGCAGTTTAGCTCAGAAATTATGGCGGGGTACTTGATCTTTGCATAAAAGAAATTCCTGTTTGTGAGCTTGAAAATAGGGCAGGTCAGAAGCTGGGCTTCAGGAAAAGCCCTTGCACATTCCTGGTGGTCTGTGCCACACTTGCATGTTGGATAAGAAGGATCTTGGATCTTGGTTTGTCATAGCCAGTGCCATGTGCTAAATGGGTGCCTCAGAGAATCTCTTTCTGCTCTGCAATCATCAATCACCCTCCCTGTTGCTCAACAGGAAGTTCACTTGGGTAGAGCTTTTGAGATTTTGGGCAAGAGGAATCACATGGCTCATTCCTGCACTACCACATCCCATCCATGTGGGCTTTAGTCCCTATTTTAATTTCTCTGCACATACAAGAGCAGAGGATTTGTGTCTGCTGAGCAGAATTCTGATGGGACTGTGCTGTTCATGTCTGCTGGGATGTGAGGACAGCAGGTCCAAACCTCCTGGTGGGTTTCAGCTCAGCTGGGGCTTGGGAAGTGTGGCCAGAACCATGGAATTCTAGGTGTTATTCCAGAGAATGATGTCCATAGTGCAATTCCCAGTGAAATTGCTGAGGGTTGAACGCAGCAGTCGCATGATGGGAGTGGGTGGAACTGCTCAGGAAGCCATGGAAGGAATGAGGCAAGTAGTGATTTCTCCATAGGGGAATAGCAGAGGAGTGTCCTCCTCATCCAGCTGTGCTGAGGAGCAGTCTGGGACCTCGGGAGCTGCTGAGCACCCCTGTGCAAGCCCTAGAGCCCTTGTCTAAAAGCTGTCCTGTGTTCTGGCACATCTTGTAACCTTTGCAACACAGCTGAAAAACACTTGAAGTGTAAACAGCTGCGGAGCAGTGACCCAGTTTTCAAAGAACTACCACATCCTTTGGTAGGGGCTTTTTGGTCTCAAGTCCTGGATCTCCTGGAAGGTGGAGGATCTTTGGGGACACAGAGGCTCTGGAGCAGCTCACTCCAAAGTGAACCAGTCAGGTGCTTCACTGCCAACCCATAAATCACCACCATGAGCTGGTGGCTCTAGTGCTGAGCCTGGCAGTGGGAATCTCCCAGCCCTTCCCCACAGCAGGGCTGCCTGGTGGAGCCCAGCACCTCCCAGCACCCCGCTCCCACAGCTCTGATGGTGGTCACAGCAGCCGTGTCCCCACAAAGGCCAGCTCTGACAGAAGCTGCGTTGCCACAGCTGAGCTGCCCTCCCCAGTGTGTGTTTGCTACGCCCTGCTCCAGCTGCAGGGAAGCTGCTCTGCCGTCCCTCCCCTCCCCAGAGCAGCTGCAGCCCTGATCCGGGGCTGGCCCCTTGCCCCGCGCTCCGAGAGAAGCGGTGGCACACGGGAGCCACCAGCTGACACCTCTCCCTGCGGCCAGAGGGGCTTTGCTCTGCTTCCAGGCTGAAACTCGGGCTCTGGCAGTGCTTCCACCTGGCTGGGAGGCTTTCAAATGAGCATTTGCTTTTCCAAATTGGCCTGCTCCAGCCTCTTGTGCAGCGAGGCAGGGTGCGGAGCAAATGGTGCCTGTGCAGCGCGCTGTGATCCCCGCAGAGAGCACTTGGCTGGGAGGGAGACCAAAATAGAGCTGCTTAAAACAGGAAATAAAAAGGCCCAATAGCAGCATCTGCAGAGTGTTTTTCAGTCCATGCCTGCTGTTTCCTGTCTGCATTCGGGTGGGTCTAGGGCAGAGGATGTGCCTGGAGCAGTGTGACAGAGGCTGTGGGCAAAGAGCAGTGGGGGTTAGAACCGTTGGCAAAGAGCTGGGAAATAGCAGGAATTAATGGATTGCTCATTTTCATATTCTCAAATCCGGGCCACAGGGGATGAACAGTCCCCTCCAGAGCTGAGTCAGCACCATCCTGCAGCTCCTAGAGAAACTAACCCCCTTTCAAGCACAGTGTCTTTGCTCTTGCAGAGCTGCTGGAACTGCGGCCGCAAGGCCAGCGAGACGTGCAGCGGCTGCAACATCGCCCGCTACTGCGGCTCCTTCTGCCAGCACAAGGACTGGGAGAGGCACCACCGCATCTGTGGGCAAAGCCTGCACGGCCAGAGCAAGCCCCTGGCACTGCCCACGGGCCGGGTGGCAGCAGCAGCCAAGAGCCTCGATGGCATCCCCAGCCCAGCCCTGGAGAAGAGCTCGGCCACCACCTCGCGCTCCTCCACGCCGGCGTCCGTGACAGCCATAGACACCAACGGGCTCTAGGAGGGAGGCTTGGCTTGGCTTCACTCCACTGGATGAGTTCCCTGGAGGTTTTAAAGCTGAAAAAGCCCCTGCAGCAACTGTTATCACTTGATATATTTGACACATTGGGGCACCGACACTCCGGCCTTGCCCTCTCATCCTGCCTTTTTTCCTTTGTGGCTCGTGGACTGGGGTGAGCCTCGCCTGCAGCATCTCCCTGCTCCTCTCAGGGGGACACCAGGGCAGTGTCAGGACCTGGGGGACACTGGGCACCCACTCAGGGGACCTGGACTATGGGGAGAGCAGTGGCACACGCCAGAGGTGCTGAGAGTGCGGTGCCCAAGCAGGGAGCCCTGTCCCTGTGGCATGCTCAGGCTCGCTCCCCAAGGTGCCAGAGCCACCACTGCCTCCTCCTGCCACCTTTCCTCCATCATTTCCATGTTTGTGCCCTGCTCCCAGGCAGCTGTGCCTCAGGTGGCTGTGTGGGCTGGTTGTTGCTGTGAACAGACCAGAGCCAATTTCCCAGCGGGAGCATCTCATCCTCTGTGCGATGGCAAAAGCTGAGCCCACTTCTCCTGCCTCCAGGCTGGCAGCTGAGGGTTGCAGAGAGGGAGGAGGGGATTTGTCTGCTCTAAAACAAGAGGCAGTGGCAGGAGGCACTGCTGGATGGCCTGGATTCCATCCCAGTCTGTGGTGAGACAGACAGTTGGGTGTTTCCTGGGTGGGTCTGTGCTGGGGGAACACGTGCACAGCAGATCTGGGCTGGGCGCAGGTGCCCTTTCCACCTGGGGGCCGTTGTTTTGTTTTTTCACTGCCTGGAAGCTGCTGGTTTGTGAGTTCCTGCTGTTGTTTTTGAGCCCAGGGATCCTCACTGGTGCAGGGGGTTGTTTACAGCCTGTGCTCTCCACTCACACTGCTAAAAGAAAGGCAGGGCTGGGTGTCCTGTGTGGATTTTTATCCCCTGCTCCAGGGGATTCCTGCAGTGCTGCATCCAGAGATGCCCAGGGATGTGCATCCACCTTCAGAGATTGTCCTGAAACCCCAGGACCAGAGGATCCCAAAACCAGAGGATCACGAGGTCCCTGGGGGGAAGGGGGCCAGCCTGGGGGGCTCTGTCCATCACAGTCCCTGCTGTGGGGTGGAAAAGGGGATTGGGGGCACCCAGGGCAGTGCAGGCTGTGCCAGGACTGGCCAGGAGTGTCACATGGGGTGGCAGTGGCACAGCCCGTGGCAGGGAGGGGATGTGCCCTCCAGGAGCTGCTCCCAACTCCCACAGGGGCTCTAGAAATCCTTCTCTTGAGGAAAGCAATGTCTGGGACTGTGTGTGTGCCACTGCTGGGCTGGAGCCCAACGAGGCAAGGAATTCCCTAATTATTTCTGATCACTTTTTCAACTGGAGGCCAATAATGGAGCTGTAATGAGTTGTCACAGGGGTGAGCAGGGAACCTGCTGGCTCCAGCCCTGGCGCCTTGGGAAGCTGCTCCTGTGGGATGGAGCTGGTCTGCAAGGTTTTGTTAAAAAGCCACGAGGTCTCCTGGTGTTGAAGTGAATCCCACAGCTCCAGTGGCCCTGGGGATGTCTCCCCTGTGTCCCCAGGACATGGAGCACTCTGGCATTGAGGCAGCTCCCAGTGGGGCCACCCTGAGCTGCAGCAGCCCATCCTGGGGCTGTCAGGAAGGGATCTCCTGCCCTAAGGGACACTTTTGGAACAGCCTCAGGTCAATGCCAGGTCCCCTCCTCAGCTGCAGCCCCAGCCTCACGCTGTGGGTGAGTGGTGGCAGTGCCAGGCTGGGCTGGGGAGGGGGAGCAGGGCAGGGCTGCAAGGAATTGCTTGTAAATAGATTGTCTTCCATAATTCTCATGCAACTTTGATGGCTGTGTATTAAAATTAACCCCAGTGTAAATGAATGAAATACTAACAGTCATGATTAGAATGATTGCTTCTTTTCTTTTTTGCTGTTTTTTTAAAAGATGGAATGATAAATGTGAACTTGGGGTGTGGGAAGACATTGGGTTAAGGTTTCTATTTTTTTTTTTTTTTTGACATTTAATTCTGTAATAGAAATTTGTTACTTCATTCCTGTGCATAACTTATTTAATGTCCTGTATAAAGGAACCCAAACTGTTACAGATGTATTTAGTTTGTTCTACTCAAAAGTAGTCAATAAAAAGACTATATTCATCCTCCAGCTCCCCTTCTCTCTGGGAAGGGGCAGAGGTTTTCAGCAGTGCTCAGGCAGCTCTTGGGGTTTTTGGGGGATGCTGCCACACCTTGGAATTCTAGGGACAGAAATTGCCTCCCCTTGGGTGGTGATGCTGTGGGCAAAGCCTGGGAGCAAGTGCAGGCAGAGCTGAGTTCAGCCCTATCATCAGTGATTTCTTTGAGTTTACAGCTCACTGTGTTGTTTTCTGAGCCTTTTTTAAATGTTGTTTTTTTGAGTGAGCACCGAGCAGCCTGCAGGGTGCTGTCCCAGCTGCCACTGCCAGCCCTGTGCCCCTCAGGGATGCCCCTGCCCACACCTTGGCTTAATCTGAGGATTTTGGTCTCCAGGCTGCTGCAAACATTAATCCAGTGGTGGAAAAACCCAAAACTGAAGAGTGAACCCACCTGGGGCTGGGGAGCAGCTCAGGGATCCCAAATCAGTGCCTGCTGCAGGGCTGCCCCTCTCTGACCCCCTGGCAGTGCCCTGGCACAGCCTGTCCCTTCCTGATGGTGCTGCTGTGGCTCCAGCACATCCCTGCAGCCCTTGTTTGTCACCCCCAGGGGCAGGAGTGTGGCCTTGCAGCTGCCCCTGCCCGGGGCTGAGCCACTTCTGCTGCCCCCTGGTCCCAGCAAATCCAGGCTTTGGCCAGGGGAAGCAGCAGGGGTGGATAATCAGACAAACAATGGGGTGCTTGGGGATGGGGACAGGGCCAGGCTCTGCCCCCCATCCCTGGGAGGGGATTTGTGCCCTGGGCAGGGCTGGCAGCAGCTGCTGTCCCTCCAAGCAGGAGCTTCCCTGATCCCTGCAGGTTCCTGCTGCCTTCAGCCAGCTCAGCCCCTGGCACCCCAAACCAGGCAGCCTCTGCTGGAGCAAAGCAAGCACCCTAAAGCCCTGTGAGCCCTCCTGTGCTGTCCCCCAGGGTCACAGCCACCCAGCACAGCGTGTCTGGGGTCCCCAGGAACAGCTGCACCCCCTGCTCCTTTCAGGCACAGCTTCTCCTGCCTGCATCCAGGGACTGGGGCAGAAACACCCCAGGTAATGCTTGTGCTGGAGCAGCACCCACAGGGACTGGGGCAGAGCCTGGGGGTGGCAGCAGCTCCTGGGGGAGTGAGGACTGGGGGTGCAGGCACCCCTGGTGCCACACTGGTGCTGAGGACAGGCAGGGGCACAAGGATGGTGTTCTCCAGGCCAGGATGGGTGGCTGGTTGTGGGAATCTGACCAATCTCATGGGTGGCTGGTTGTGGGAATCTGACCAATCTCATGGCTACTGCTTAGCTCCAACCACAGCTCTGCTGTCTCTGAGGCTGCCTTTTGCAGCTTCCCCAAACCCTCTGATTTGATAGATTCCCACAGCTGCTGTCCCTCCTGCCCCCTGTGCCCTCCCACTGTGGGGGCTGTGACAATGCATTTTCCCAGCTCAGCAGAGGCTCTGCTGCTGCAGCACCACCAAGGAAAGCCCCAGTGTCCCCTGGATCTGCCCCAGCCTTCCTCCCTCACTTATTCCCCCCACTCCAGACCCCTCCCCACTGCCTCAGCTCCACTCCTGGCACCTCTGCCCGGTGCCAGGGCTGGGCTTTGGGAGCTGAGCAGGGACTGGAGCCCCTCTGTCCCTCCCTGGGGTTGTGCTGGGGACAGGTCCAGCCATGGGCACAGCTGCTGGGGCACAAAGCCAGCCTCACAGCCACATGCTGCCAGCGTGGCAGGCCATGAGCAGGCACACCCTGCCAGAAGCACTTCAGGAAATATTTTTTTCCCTATTAAACACTCTTGACAATCCATATCAGGCCACCTGGCTCCCTGGGCTGGATGTCACAGCTGACCAGTGCTGTGCCCCCTGCCCACCCCTGGGCAGCCCAGAGCCAGGAGGAAGAGGAGCTGAGTGCAAGAGGGACTGAAGCTCCTGGGATGCTCCCCCAGGGGCAGGGCTGCCACCCCACCCAGAGCCCCCCCAGGCAGCTCGGACACTGGCTTAGGAGCAGGAGAGATCAATAAATTAACATGAAAAGAGCAAAGGAGCAAAACACCGGCAGGGCCGAGGGCAGGCAGCCCCCGCTGGCCACAGGAGGGAATGGAGGGACGGGGAGGTGACAAAGGTGACAAAGGCTGTGCCACGTCCTCCCGCATGCTGATGGTGTCCTGGAGACGCTGCCCCGGGTCAGTTGTTGTTCATGATCCACCAGGAGGCTGGGAAGAGAGGGAAAGCAGGGGAGCTGAGGGCAGTGTGAGACTGGGAATGGGGATTTGGGGTGGCAGAGATGGAGGACCTCACCCTGCAGGTCCCTAAAGCAGGGAGCCTGGAGAGGGGTGAGCCCCTGGAACTGTGGCAATTCCTGCAGGAGAGCACTGGGAATGTGGTCAGTGGCACTGGGAATGTGGTCAGTGGCACTGGGAGTGTGGTCAGTGGTACTGGGAATGCGGTCAGTGGCACTGGGAGTGTGGTCAGTGGCACTGGGAGTGTGGTCAGTGGCACTGGGAATGTGGTCAGTGGCACTGGGAGTGTGGTCAGTGGTACTGGGAATGTGGTCAGTGGCACTGGGAGTGTGGTCAGTGGCACTGGGAGTGTGGTCAGTGGCACTGGTAACTCAGGAGCAGCAGGGTTCAGTCCAAATTAATCCATCTTTTATGGACTAATATTTTCCAAGGCCCTGAAGTGATCCCTGAAAGCAAACAGGGGCTGAATTTGGTTCCCAGTCCCCACAGCTGGTCCCACTTCCATGGGTGCCCTGGGAATGGCACATTCCCTGTGCTGGGCTCCCCCTGCCCCAGCTGGGCTGGAACCCTGCATGCAGCCCCTGGCACTGAGCTGGGAGCAGCAGCACCTTGCAGAGCAGGTTCAGGGCTCAGGGGAAACACAAAATAAGGCTCCAGGTGTATCTGGGCCAGGACTCAGCTTATCTGCTGCCTGAGCAATATCCCTGCTCCTGGCTGTCCCCACCCTTGGGCAGGGGACAGACCCCAGCTCACACAGCCAAACCTGCTGGGGACAACAAGTCTCATCCTGAGGCTTGAAAAACCTCATTTAGGTCACCCCAAAGCGATTTTGTGCCCTGAAGGGAGCCCCAGGGCCTGCTCCTGCCCTGTGCAGACACCAGAGCAGGACTGGGGCAGCCTCACCTGGGAACAGCATGGTGGTCAGCAGCTCTGGGGACTCCAGCAGGCTGAGGATGGACTGCTGGAAGGTCTTGCTGCAGCTGGACTGCAAATGGCTGTAAAACAGGGTGTGGGGTCAGGGGGATGTGGTGCCAGGGCCCTGTGCCCACAGAGAGCAGCTTCTGCACCCCCAGCCCCTGCTCCCCAACCCCTTTATGGGGGTGTGAGCTGCAGCTGTGCCCAGGGCACACCGGGCAGGGCAGGGGGATGGGCTGGGCACAGGGAGGGAGCAGGGGGCACCCCCTGTGAGCCCCCCAGCCCCACACATGGGCACTGCCCCACCTTCTCCACGAGGTCACGTCCTGCCAGAACTCGTACAGGATGAAGCAGGCCTCGTCAGTCAGCTTGCAGGCAGAGACACTGTGGGGACAGAGGGACCCTGAGCCCTGGGCAGGCTGGCATGGCCCTGGCACTGCCCTGGCACTGCCCTGGAACAGCCCTGGTACAGCCCTGGCATGGCCCTGGCACTGCCCTGGCATGGCCCTGGCACGGCACTGGAACAGCCCTGGCACTGCCCTGGCACAAGCCTGGCACTGCTGTGCCCATCACTCTCCCCATGAGGCTCCCAGGCACAGTTTAGGTGCATCCACAGCTCCAGGGGACCCCAAACCCAAATCTTGCTCCACAGCTCCTGTGCCCAGGTGGCTGAGGAGCTGTACAGCTCTCACACTGCTCTTTGCTGCTGCCCAGGAGCCAGCACCTTCTGTATTTTATTATTCCTTACTGTGTTTTATTATTTCTTACTGTGTTTTATTATTTCTTAACTGTGTTTTATTATTCCTTACTCCTCCCCAGCACTGCCACAGCTCTGCCAGCCCCTTGGAGCAGGTTGGTGCCACCCTTCACACGGGGGGGAACTGAGGCAGGGGGGCAGGAGCTGAGCCCACAGCACAGACCCCCAGCTCTCTGTCCCCACAGTGACAATTCCCCCATTCCCTGGTGCCCAGCACAGGCTGGAGCTGGGGGGGACGCAGCCAGGGCTCCCTGCAGTGCTGGGGGGTGCAGGGCCAGGGGAAGCAGCTGTGCTGGGCAGCAGCAGCAGCAATTCCAGCTGAGGCCAAGCCTTTCCTGCAGCTGCTGGAGGGAGCCAAGCCCTGGGGGATGGCACAGAATGTCACCCAGCAGCTCTGGGGCTGTGTGCCCTGCTCCACACAGGGCTCTGTGATGCCCTGCAGGGACCCAGCCCCACGGAATGTCCCCAGGCTCAGCTTTGTGCTCACAGCCCACACAACAGCACCCTGCTGCCTCCACAAATAACCCTGATGAGATAAAACCCATCCATTCCAAAGGAAAAGCCTCCCATTCTCTCCAGCACACGTGTCACAGCGAGCATCATCCTTTTGTTTGGACTGAAAATGTGAATTTGTGCTGTTGAAAGTGAAGAGCTGAGGAAGGACACTTGAAACGGGAACAGCAGGAACATTCCCTGCTGGAGGCAGCCTGGAGTGCCCCGTGGGACAGGGGAGGGAGCAGCTGTGCCAGCAGGGCCAGCCTGGCGCTGCCATGGCCCTGCAGGGCTCTGGGGCAGCCTTGGCCTCCCCTGGGGCAGCTTCAGGTGCTCGTGGCAGCTTCCTACAGGCTCTGCATCCACCAGAGCTCTGCAGGAGCCCTGCCCTTGGCCTCCCCACTGCTGCTGAGTCCTTCAGTGCTGCATTCACTGACAGCAACACACCACAGCCACTCCTGCTGGCACAACCCCCCACTCCTCCCCAGGCACTGGTTCGTACTGGGAACACCTGCAGCAGATGGGAGGGCACTGGGGGCACACTGCCTGCCACTCCCAGCCCAGCCTCACCCTGCCCAGCATCCAAAACACCGCACACAAACCCTTGTGTCCCCCGGGGGGCTAAAATCCTCAATTCTGGGGGCAAACCCCTAATGCACCCCAAAATCATCCCCAAAGCAACCCCAAAACACCCCAAAAACGCCCCCAAAGCAGCGCCCCCACTCACTGCAGGCAGCTGCTGTGGCCGGCCGTGCCCTCGGTGTAGGAGCGGACCGCCCGCCGGAACTGCTCGATGCTGCTCGTGGCCACCGAGATCTGCCTCTTGGCCACCAGGATGTGCTGCCAGGGACAGCACGGGGTCAGGGGCTGTCCCCTCCTGCCCCCTGCTCCCCCCCGGTGCCACCGCAGCGCTGGGGACGGCGGGGACACCAAGGGCTGCTGCCCACCTGGACAGGAGATGCTCCATCCCCCTGGGGGGGGTCCTGCTGCAGATTCCCCCAAAAAGGGGCTCGGGGACACCCCCTGGCTCTGTGGGCACTCACAGGCAGAGGGTGCCACCCTCGGGGCTGGCAGGGGGCACTGCCCGGGGCTGGCAGGGACACGAGGGAGCTCCATTTGTCCCCTGGATGGTCCCAGCCCGGGAGCCCAGGCTGCTCCACCAGCGGGCACAGCAGGGCTGGCAGGATGGGCAGCGTGGGACAGGGGGCACTGCAAACAGGGACAGGGACACGGACAGGGATGGGGACAAAGGGAGGGGGAGGGAAATGACAGGGGCAGGGGCAGGGATGGGGACAGGGAAATGACAGGGAGAGGGACAGGGACATGGACAGGGGCAGGGGACAGGGACAGGGCAGGGATGGGGACACAGATGGGGACAGGGACAGGGATGGGGACAGGGAGAGAGGGACATGGACAGGGATGGGGACAGGGACACAGACAGGGACAGGGATGGGGACAGGGAAATGACAGGGACAGGGACTCACTGCATCCTGTCCCTTGCACATGGATTCCTCCTTCAGCGGCTCCAGGCGGGGGCTCTGCATTAGCAAAAGCGAAAAACAAGATTTACCAGGACAAACCAGAATTACTGGGACAAACCAGAGTCACTGGGAGAGCTCTGCAGCAGGAGCAGCACCAGCCCAGGGACAGCTGGGGACTGCCCCAGGGATGCTCCCTGTGGCACCTGGGCAGGGCAGGGCTGTGCCCTGCACACCTGTGGGGTCACTGGGGCCTGGGGGACTCCTCAGCCCCCCGGGGAAGCCAGGACAGGGTCAGCAGAGCTGGGGGAAGGGCATGCAGGGCTGGGGCAGCTCTGTGCCAATGCCAGGGCTGAAGAGGGGATGCTGGCACTGATGGGAGGGGGGTCCCAGCACTGCCATGGTTGTGCCCAGGTGTGGGCAGCCCCAGCACCCCTGGGCACACACACACCTTGCACTCCAGCTTCTCGATGATCTGCTGGAGCCTGTTGATCTGAGCCATCCACTGGCTGTTGTCCTCGACACAAACACCTGCAGGGCAAAGGGCACAGAGGTGTCACCCAAAAAAAGCTCAGCTTTGTCATGGCCAAAGTTTCCTCAAGACCCAAACCCCACAAAATCCTCTAAACCTTGGATTTAATCCAAAAAACTTGATTTTTTTTCTAATGTCCAAGAGACACAACGTCCCCCAGAAGCTCCAGCTGGCACCTGGGTGAGATGCTGCAGGCTCCATCCTGGAGGAGCCCTCACTGCCCAGTGCTGCTGGAGGTGTGGCATTGGGGACATGGCTTAGAGGTGGCTTTGGCAGGGCTGGGGGAATAGCTGGACTCAATCCTGGAGATCTTTTCCCACCTTACTGTGATTCTGTGCTGGCCCCACACCCCCTCCAGGCTCCAGCAGGACACAAAGAACTGAGGAAGAGCAGGTACCTGTTGTCAGCATCCCAGAGTAGGGGTCAGTTGGGGACAGACAGACGTTCTTCTGTCCCCTACGCCCACAGCGCCTCCCTGACCTCAGGCCAACCGAAGTCTCCGACTTCTTGATCTCCTTTCTGGAATTAAAACAAAAAAAATGCAAAAAGAGGGGTTGAAGTAATTCCTGGAGGTGTCAGCTCCGCCCTGGGCTGGGAAAGGGCTCCTGGCTGTGAGGAGCAGGGCTGGGGACAGGGGCTGGGCACATTCCACCTGGTAGCTCTTGTGTCCATCCTGGTACCTCTCCTGCCCCACCCGGTCCCACCTCTCCTGTCCCACCCCGGTACTTTCATGTCCAATCCCGGCACCTCTCCCATCCTACCCAGTACCCCTCCTACCCCATCCTGTCCCACCTCTCCTGTCCCACCCTGGTACCTCTCCTCTCCCATTCCATCCCGTACCTGTCCTGTCCCAGCACCTGTCCTGTCCCACCCCAGTACCTCTCCCATCCTACCTCAGTACCTCTCCCAGCCAGGTACCTCCCTCGTCCCGCCCCAGTACCTCTCTTGTTCCACCCTGTCCCACCTCTCCTGTCCTACCCCAGCACCTCTTGTGTCCCACCCCAGTACCTCTCCCATCCCATCCCATCCCATCCCGGTACCTCTCGTGTCCCACCCAGTACCACTCCCATCCCATCCTGGTACCTCTCCTGTCCCACCTCTTCCATCCCACCCTGGTACCTCTCCCGTCCCACCTCTCCCATCCCACTCTGGTACTTCTGCTGTCCCATCTGCTCCTTCCATCCCACCCCGGTACCTCTCCAATCCCATCCCGTCCCACCCCATCCCATCCCACCCTGGTACCTCTCCCACCCCATCCCACCCCACCCCACCCCGGTACCTCTCCCGCCCCGCCTGCTCCTCCACGGTGTCCACGGCGCACTCGAGGGACGCCTGCAGGGACTGCAGCTGGTGCATGGTCTCCCGCAGCAGGAACCGTGTCAGGAACTGCTCCATCTTGGAGGCTGTCTCGTACCTCTGGGGAGAGGGGACAGGATCTGTCAGATCTGCCCCTGTGCAGGGCAGCAGAGGCACACCTGGAAAGGGCTGTCCCTTAAATAAACCAGACGGGGTGGGTTTCCATCAAATTTTAATTATCACCACAAGGGACACTTGGGGGTAGAAGTGAGGCTGTGGGGCAGGAGAACCCTCGGGGTGCACTGCTGTGAGATCACAGCAGGGCATGCAGCCATGGTTCCATGGGCACTCCTGCCCAGCACCCTCAGCCCAGCCCTGCCAGCCCTGGCCCAGCACTGCCAGCTCCAGGAGGGCACATGGACACCAGCCACAAGGTCAGGGTCACTCTGAGGGACAGCCCCCAGCCCCAGGGAGGGCCCCAGGGCTGGCACAGCATCCCCTGTGCCCCCTGCTCATACACTGCTCCGCTCACTGCAGGGCTTGGGGACAAGGCTGGGAGCCTGTGGTGGCCCCTGGGTGCTGGCAGCTCCTCCAGGGACCCCCCCCGCCACTGGCAGGCCCAGGCAGGGCTGGCTTTGTGCCCTCTCTGCCCAGGGAAACAGTGCCAGCCTGTCTGCTCCCATGAGACACTCCCTGATGAACTTCTGATGGGTGGTGTAAAAGTGCATCCAGAGGGGCATGTGAGAAGCTTGGGGGAGAACAAATCCCAGAATTCCAGAATCACACAATAATGAGGTTGGAAGAGACCTCTAAGATCATTGAGTCCAACCTATGCCCTAACACCTCACCTAGACTACAGCACCCAGTGCCATGGCCAGGCTTTTTTTAAACACATCCAGAGATGGTGATTCTGCCACCTCCCTGGGAAGAGCATTCCAGTACTTTCTTATTCTTTTGGTGAAAAACTTTTTCCTAATATCCAACCTACACCTTCCCAGACCTAGCTTGAGACTGTGTCCTCTGAAGGGTCACCTGGCCTGGAGAGTGCCCAAAGAACGGATCAAGAGGCACACCATGCCACAGGAGGAGGTCTGGGAGGCACAGAGAGCCAGGGAAGGGCCTGGACACACACAGAGGCACCCCAAAATCCTGCTTTTCTCTGCCAGCTGGGAACACAGATCCTCTCTGTGTGCTATGGGCTCTGCTGGCAGCAGCATTTATCGAATCTGTAGATGTTAAGGGATTGGAATGGACTTCAGAGATCACCCAGTACCAATCCCCACACCTGCCATGGCAGGGACACCTTCCACTGTCACCAGGTAGTCCAAGTCCTGTCCAGCCTGGCCCTGGGCACTGCCGGGAATCCAGGGGCAGCCACAGCTGCTCTGGGCACCCTGTGCCAGGGCCTCAGCACCCTCACAGTAAAAGAACTTCTTGCATTTAATATCCAGCATAAATTTCCCCTCTTTCAGTTTAATCCCATTCCCCTTGTCCTGTCACCACAGTTCTGGCAAAGAGTCCTCTCCCCTTCCCTGTAGCCCCTTCACACCCTGGGAAGGTGCTGGGAGGTCTCCACACAACCTTCTCTTCTCCAGCCTCAACAGCCCCAGCTCCCTCAGCCTGTCTCCAGAGGGGAGATGCTCCAGTGCCCTCAGAAACTCTGTGGCCTCCTCTGGAATGGTTCCAACAGTTCCATGTCCTTTTTATGCTGGAGACTCCAGAACTGCGCAGAGTATTCCAAATGGGGTTTCACAAGAGCAGAGTAGATGAGAAGAGTCACCTCCTTTGACCTTCTGGCCCTTCTCCTTCAGATACAGCCCAGGATTTGGTCCAACCACCCAACTTTCCTGTCCAGTGTTCTCTTGCTTCCTTAAAACCACCTGAACTTCTGTCCTTTCACTGTCAGAGAACCTCAGGGATGGAGACAAGGAGGGATGCTCAGTGAGGCAGGGAGTGAGAAGGGACATACCCAGGCACTTCTAGAGCCAACACTACATCCCCCAGTGGGGCAGAACAGGCACCTGAGCCTGGTTTGCCCTCAGCAGACCCCTCCTGTCCCACTGCAGGCTGTTCCTCCATGCCTGTTATCCCTGTGGAGCCCCAGCCATGCTGAAGCCCGCGGTGATCATCGACAGCGGCAGCCGCTTCACCCGCGGCGGCTTTGCAGGCCAGGAGCAGCCCCAGTGCGTGCTGAGGACGCTGCTGCCCTGCAGTGTGGGCACCCCCTGGGACCCTTGGCAGCCCTGCAGCCTGGGCACCCCCAGGCAGCCCTGTCCTGGCATGGAGAGCCCGCAGTGCTCGCTCCCGCGGCGCCGCCCGCTCAAGTACGGCCTGGTTGAGGACTGGGACAGCATGAAAACCCTGTGGGACCACCTGTTGTGCTGCTGCCTCAAGGTGTCCCCAGAGGAGCACCCGGTGCTGCTGGCCGAGTCCCCGTCCTGCCCTGGCACCAACCGGGTGAAGGCGGCCGAGGTGCTCTTTGAGGGCCTGGGGGTGCCCGCGCTGCACCTGGCCAACACCGGCTTCCTGTCACTCTGTGCCCACGGCAGGGTCACCGGGCTGGCCGTGGAGGCTGGAGCAGCCGTGTCCCATGTCACCGCTGTCTGGGGGGGCCAGACCCTGAGGAAGGGCACCCGCAGCCTGGGGGTGGCCGGGGATCACCTGTCCAAGCACCTGCAGCAGCTGCTGCTGCAGCAGAGCCACACGGAGCCCTCGGTGCTGCAGGCCCTGACGAAGAAGGTGCTGAACCAGCTGAAGGAGCAGTGCTGCTACGTGTCCCTGGACTACGAGGGAGACCTCCAGGAGGAGGGATCCCATCATCCAGCCAGATTCCAGACCCCTGATGGGCACTGGATCACGCTGGGCAAGGAGCGTTTCTGCTGCCCTGAGCCGCTGTTCCGGCCCGAGCTGCTGCAGCTCAGCTGCCCCGGGCTGCACCAGCTGGCCTGGCAGAGCCTGCAGGCCGTGCCCCAGCAGGCCAGGAGACACGTGCTGGGCAACATTGTGCTCTCAGGGGGCTCCTCCATGTTCCCTGGCTTTCCTGAGAGGATGTGCTTGGAGCTGAACCTGCTGTTCCAAGGAATGGGTGTGCACATTGAGGTGCTTGCCAGCCCCAGGAGGGCCACGGCAGCCTGGGCTGGGGGCTCCATGGCAGCCTCGCTCACCTCCTTCCAGCAGGCCTGGATGACAAAGGGAGACTACCAGGAGCACGGGGCCCAGTATGTGCACACAAAATTCCAGTAGAGAGGTGGCAGCCATCCCCTGTGCCACTGCAGGAGTGCACATGAAATTCCAGCAGAGAGGTGGCAGCCATCCCCTGGGGCACTGAAACACTGTCCTGCCCCAGGGGCAGCTGCAGCAGTGGTGACCGAGTGGCTCCTGTGCTGCTGCAGGGGTGCAAAGTCAATAAAATGCCCAAAAAGAAGCAAAGTGCTTTTCACTGACACTCCAGGTTATTTCTTATCTAACCAGGGTGTTTCCCATCGGAGTGGGGCTCATGCTGGGGATCCAGGCCATGTTGATGGCCTGGTCTGGGTACATTTAGGCAATCCTAATGCTCCAGGCTGCATTTCCCAACTGGAAATGCACCTGCCCGGACGAGGAAGGGAATTTCTCCAGCTGCAGGACCTCCAAGGGGAGCCACAGGTGTGGGAGGAAGGAGCTGAGCAGGGCAAGGTCCACAGAGCACCTGCACTGCAGCCACTCCCTGCAGGAGGTGATTCCTCACCTGGCACTGGAACAGGTCAGCACTGGCTGAGGAAGATGAGATGAATACCAGGGAACTGCTTTCACTCCTTTAATTTTGGTCTAAAGGTCGTTTGGTGCTGCAGGGAGCCGATTCAGCTCCCTGAGCAGGCATTCCCTCACCTGGCACTGCCTGCCTGAACTGACTCAGCTGGGCAGATGATTTGAAAGGGAGCAGAGGTGGTGAAGGAAGCAGCTGGGGACACAGCCCAGCTGTCACAGCAGACTGCTGTCCCCATGGCCAGCCCCGTGCCAGCTCCCCAAGGGACACAGAGACCACAGGATGTCACCGTGAGCTCTGAGAGAGACAGGAGGAGCAGTGGGAGGGTGAGGAAGGAGCCTCCATGTGATGCAGGAGGGCTGGCTGCTCCCCAGGAGCATCCACCAGGAGAAATCCACCCCTTTCCTGGACAAGGCAAGGCTGGAGCAGCATCCCTGCCCTCCCTGGGTGTCCTCGTGTGACCCCAAGGCTGCAGCACCCAGAGCTGCCCTCATCCCCCCCAGGCTCCATGAACCACGTCCAAAATCATGTCCAGCAATGCCACCCCATCACTGGGGTCAAATATTTCCAATTCCTGCTGCGTTTCTCTCCAGCACACTGAGGATCTGGAATTCCAGAAGCTCTGCACAGAAGGATTTCTTTGTAACCCTTCCACTGCTGGTGCCAAAGAAAGGGAGCAGTGGGGAGGGTCCTGAGCCCCTCGTGGCTCTCTGGTTGCTCTGAGCCAGTCCAGGAGCTGTGTCTGACTGGGCACAGCTGGGAAGGGAAGGGAAGGGAAGGGAAGGGAAGGGAAGGGAAGGGAAGGGAAGGGAAGGGAAGGGAAGGGAAGGGAAGGGAAGGGAAGGGAAGGGAAGGGAAGGGAAGGGAAGGGAAGGGAAGGGAAGGGAAGGGAAGGGAAGGGAAGGGAAGGGAAGGGAAGGGAAGGGAAGGGAAGGGAAGGGAAGGGAAGGGAAGGGAAGGGAAGGGGAGGGGAGGGGAGGGGAGAGGATGGATGCTCATCCCCCAAGCTCTGGGCTGGAGCCAGCAAAGGATGGTCACAGCCCACCACCAGCACCAGGGACCAGGGGGATGGGGGCTTTATCCCTCCTGGAAAATGAAATCTCATTTTCCTGCCTCAGAGAGAGGATGGCAGCCACATTGACAAGATGCAGCCACAGCAAACTGAGTTCCAGCTCTGCATCTCCCAGCCAAGCATGCCACGTGTTCCCACAAATCCTTCTGTGCCCACAGCCCCAGAAAGGGAGAGCCCAGGGCTGGGGATCCCTGCCCACCCTTTCCCTCCTCATCCCAGGGTGTGCAGGCACTGAAAGCCCTCCCAGCACTGCCTCTCTGTGCCTGCCCAGCTCCTGCCAGCCTGGACCCACTCCCTGCTTGAAGGGGAACAAAGACACTCCAGCCTCCCCTGGACATACCTGGAGGGAGAGAGTCCCCAGGGCCCAGAGCAGGAACATTATTCACCCACCACAGAGCCCTGCACAGTCTGTTCTGATGCCTCAGGTTTTAGCTTTTATATTTTTCAGATTCTGTGCTGCTTTAGTGTGTAATTCTGAGCTTCATATCAGGGGATGGTGAGCTCTGTGCACAGAGCAGGGAGACAAAACAATTCCTGCTCCAGCTGGGCACCAAGGACAAATGATCCAAATCTCAGCCCAAGAGCACAAACACCGTGGGCTGGAGAGAGAAAAACAAGCAGGGTGGGACTGCCTGGGCTAAAGCTGGGATGGGACAATGAACTGCAGGATGCAAATGGAGCAGAACTGATCCCAGGGACAGACCCCGTGCCCGGCCGTGCATTTTGGGACCATTTTGGTTCATCCTGGGTGGATGAACCACTGGTGGATGAACCACCCAGCCTGGGTGCAGCCCTGGCTGGGCTCTTGTGCTGCCCAAGGTGGATCCATGGAGGCCTCCTAATAAATCCCTGCTTTATTCTTTAGCTCTGTGCAGTCTCTGTTCTAGGTCAGCCCTCACAAGGCATCAGTTTCAGTCCCAAAATCCAGATCCAAGCCCTGTCATCCCTCTGGCACCACTGAGGGCCCTTCCCCCAGCATCAGCCAAATGAGGTGTGCTCCCAGCCCTGGGGACACAAACATTTCCCCTGGCCTGGGTTTGGAGGCTTGTCCCCAAGCACATCACTCCCCTTCCTGTGGGAATTTATTTAGGTCAGCAATTTTATTTTTAGCGGGTACTGGGGTAGTACAATTGTACTACAAACCTGAGTTTCTGTATATAGGATGATGGGGAGTAACATTTAATTATGGAATTTTTTGGTACTGAAACTCAGTACAAAATTTTATTGTTAAAGTAGAATACTGTTATTGTATGTTAAAAATAGAATAAAATTCTTTAAAAACATCTCTCAGCTGCCCCATCTCCAGGTCAGAAAAACACATAATCTGGCACCCTCCCAGGACCAGGTTCTGGGAGAAGCACCAACCCTTCCTCCCAGCACTCCTCATCCTCTGAGCTCCCACCCTGAATGCCCCAAGCCCCACATCCCCCATGGATGGAGTTTTATGGCAGGGGCAGAGCTGCTCTCACACCACCACATCCCACCTGCCCTGAGCCCCACAGCTCATCCAGGGCAGCCCCTACACCCTGAGAGGAATCGTGGATTTGTGTTTCCAAACAAGCTGTGGGTCTGCTGGTAGATAAAATCAGCACTGGGAGATAAAAGAAACAATGGGAAGGATTCCACTGATTGATGAATGGAAAAAGATACTTGCCTTTACAAATAAACTGTAGGTTTGCTGATGAATGAAATTGGATATTGAAAGATGAAAGAAACAATGGGGAAGATAAACCCCTAAATTCCATAAGAATTAAAAATCAAAAGGGAGGGTTATACATGAGAGGGGAAATCTTTGGTATCAGGTGGTTTGGGAAGTCTAAACCTCTCAAGTACATCAGTCAATGAGGAAAGAGAGAAGGGAAATGTGCCTGGGAAATTGGGATTAAAAGGAGGCTGCCTCCTCCAAAAATTAAAGAGATCCCAGGGGAATGCCCCATGGCCTCTCCCCTTATTGGAATAAAGTAAAAGAACTCCTCTGTCTCCTTTTTGGACATAAACCTCTGGTGTTTGTGGGTTAATTTTCCTAACATCCCCAAACACACAGGCACAGGCAGCAGTGTGGGGTGACAGCCCCCAGACCCCCCTGGCAGCCCAGGGCAGGCTGTGCCAGGAGGGGACGTGGCAGCAGAGGGTCCCACGGGGACATGGCAGCAGTGCCAGCTGCCTCAGCAAACACAGCACACCCAGGGGAACGTGCTGGAAATAACCATCCCCAGGAGAGCTCCAAATGCTGCTCCACATTTCTGCAGCAATTTTGGAAAATTTCTTGCCAGGGGAGAGAAAGAATCCAAAGTCCATCCCCCATTGCACTCCTCATTTTGGAGCAAAAATACAAAATCCTCTCATCAGATGCTGCACAGAGGTCAAACCCTCTTATCAATAAACTCACCAAGCACAGCATTTTGTGCTCATGGAAAAGGAAATAACTCAGCAAGCTGAAGACAAAGGAATTTTGGTCCTGCACTGGTGTTTCAGCTCTGTTTACCCAGCTGAAAATCACCAAGTTGCCAAGAGCTGCTGTAATTCTGCTTTTGAAGGATTTTAGTGATTTCTTATGATGACAGTTAAGTTCAGGACAGAATGGAATGGGTGGCCACATAATTCCTGTCAAAGGGTCGATGAGGCTGCCTGGCTTGGAGAGGTATTTATGTGAGGGTTTGCAGTGTTTGCACACTGAGGAATGGAAAGATTTCAGCACACAGACTCCCTGTGAGAAACATCAGGCTGTTTTCTGAGCTATTTCCTCTGTTCACCTCCTACCCCTACACAATTATATTGCAAACATGAAGTTCAGCCACAAAATAAGGTGTAATTAGCACACTACAGCACAGCTACCAAGTTATATTTTACAAATAAGTGGGAATGACAGAATGTGAAGGAAAAACCCTCTTTTCTAGACAAGGCAAATTTTGTTCAGCATGTTCCTAGTGAGGGAGGATGGAGGCATGGGAACCCCTAATGGTTTGGTTTCCTCCTGCTGACCTGTAGATCCATAAAAACAACCAGGAGCAGGTTTGCTGCTCACACACACACAGAGCTTCCTGAAGTGTGGGATTTAGAGAAAATTCTTAAAATCTGACAGAAAACTCACATAGTACATATTTGTATATAAACATTGAGATAAGAAATATTAACTTAGAAATATTATAGAATAAGATAGATGTTGTTGAGAGAGAGATTAAACAAAAAATAAGTTTTCAAAGTGTTAGTGTAAGTATAAAGTATATATCTTTTATATAGAAGTATATATACTAAAATATATATAGTATATATTATATATACTATATATTTTACATAAAATATATAAAATATATAAGTATATTATATAGTATTTATATATTGTATATAAAATATATATTATTATACTCTATAATAATATAGTATATTGTATATACTATATATACACTATACCTATTGTATACAGTATATATAAAAATATATAGTATATAAAAATATATAGTAAATATACACTATATACATATAGTGTATATATACTATATATACATATTAAAAAGTGTATATATAAGTATATATATTTAAGTATGTAGTATAAAATACATTTTTTAAATAAGCTTTTTAAAATATATATTTTATGTATTATATATATTTTAATATATAATATATAATTTATATATTTTATATATATACTCTAAAACCTTAAATTATAAGTTTTCTACTATGTGATATAACAAACTTATATTGAAATTACACACTCAGAATATTAATTACACTATTTAATTTTGGAAGCTTTCTCCATGGCCTCAGGTCAAATGTAATGTTCTCTTGGGGGGTCAGTGCCTGTCAACACAGAAAGTCTGAAATTCTCAGTGACCAGGGTCCCAACATCCCAGTTTCCTCAGTGCACAAGCAGCCCCCTGGGATGAAAGCTCATCTGGTTCTTCCACGAGGCTGCTCTCTCTCCCCAAGGGGGGCTCAGAGGGGTGTTTGAACCAGAAGAATTGAGGGGCAGGTGTACTGTGGTGTAAAATTCTGAGGGGCAGGTGTACTGTGGTGTAAAATTCTGAGGGGCAGGTGTAATGTGGTGTAAAATTCTGAGGGGCAGGTGTAAAATTCTCTGCCTTGGCACAGAGGTGTGAGCTCTGGCTAAAATCCAGCCCACTCATCCCATCACAACTCAACCTCGAGTCCAACTCTGGAAATACAAATGTGGGAACACACTCAGGTGCCAGCAGGTAGGAATGCAGCGTTTATCATCTCTGCAGCCTCCAGCAGGGGCAGGCATCCCTCCCACAGCTCCAGAGCTCAGCAGAGCAGGGGAGTGCAGGAAGGGACCCCAGGAGCATCAATTCCTGCACTGGGCACAGCGGGGCTGGCTCAGAACCCCTGGTCAGCACAGACCCCTCCTGGGTGGGAGCAGTGCTGGGAACTCTGCACTGCCCCAGCTGCAGGCACATCCAAACAGGTGGAAAAACAGGTACAGCAAAATTTGCTCCAACAGGAAAAACCTGCTTCTGTTTTCCAGGGAACAGCAGAGCCACAGGAGGGAGGGAATGCCTCACAGCAATACTGGGGAGCAGAGAGTGACTGTGCTGCCCTTTGGAGAAACACGACTGTACACATCCAATATCCAAAATAAAACAGAACAGAAAGGAACTGAAATAAAGCACAGCTCTCTGGAGAGGATTCCTCCTCTCCCTCTGGACTTGTATTGAATAACTGTGAGTGAGGCCAGGGACTTGAGCCAATGAGAAAATGCATTTTCAGGAGATTCCCTCTCCTGGCATGAGATTTCCACATGTAGGTTTGAAAACACCTCTCAGTTCCCCCATCTCTGGGTCAGAAAAGGGTTCAATCAGGCACTGCAGCAACTGCAGGCACACAGGACAAACTCAGGCTGGGTTTGGCCAGAGGAAAGCCCAGAGAGGATCTGACACTACAGAGGCACAAACACCACTCTGGTGAGCATGGGACTGGTCCCCCTTTTCTTCTCTGACCAAGAGCTCAGAGGAGCATTCACACAGATGATGCCCCTCACCTGGACCAAAGGAAGGGTGTTCCCATGCTCAGCAGCAGCCCAAGCACACAGCTGAGCCCTCCTACACAGCTCAGGTGCAGAAGGAGCTGCTGGTCCCTGGCAGGGCCCTCCCAGTGCTGCCTTTCCCCACTGTCCATATCCTGAGGCTGCCCAGCACAGCCGGGGCTCAGAGCCTGCCCTAATCAGCAGCCTCCAAACTGCTTCCATCAGCACAGGGTGGGCACAGGGGCAGGAATGAGCCCTGCACCAGGCTGGCAGAGCAGGAATTGCAGCTTCTCCTGCCCCTCTTCTGCAGCACAGCCCGGGCTGGGCTCCATCCTGAGCACCACCAGCCCTGCAGGGCAGTTTGGAGCCTCGCTGCTGGGGGAAAACACTTTGTTCTGGCTCAGAACTCGACACAGGTTCTCAGTGATGCTCCCTGAAAGTGTCTGTGGGCAGGACACTGCAGGGAGCTGCTGGAACAGGCATTGCCAGAGCCCTGCAAGGTGGGGATGATGTCCCTAGAGCATTGATGATGTCCCCTGAGTATCACTGAGGTCCCCAGAACACAGATAAGGTCTCCAAAGCACTAAAGTTTTGGATTTACCCTTCTCTGTGAACACCTTTGAGCCTATTAGGAAAACTTCTAGGATGGTGCCCCGGAAGAATTCACCACAGGCTTCAAGAGTGCCTCTCACCTTAGGGTGACTGGAAAGGGGATTCTCCCATGGTGTCCTGCAGCAATGTTAATCTGCCCTTTTCTCACAGGTCACTGCCCTTTGTACTGTCCCTCTGCCCCCAAACCATTGGTTCCTGACCCCATACTTAACCAAGGACACTCACTGTTTGCCCTGTCCTTGTCCCTGGATTCCTTCAGTGTGACTCTACAATAAACCTGACTGGAACTCTACACAGAGACCCTTTTCACCTCTTTTTGCTCACCCAGCTATGCTGACAGTGTGGATTGAGTCTGTAATTGCCTGAGCAGCTTTCTCAGAAGATGCTTTTGGGAAAGGTAGGAGCAAACACCATCCATTGATACCAGACTGCTGCCCTTCCCCTCCTCCAGGCTGTGCCTACACATGCACAGATACCCCTGATTTGAGGTGTTTGCTGCCTCCAACCCCCAAATTCCATGATAAGAAGCAGCTGAGCTCACCACAGCTCCAGTTTCCCACCCAGCTGCCCTCCCCTGTGCCATCCTTACCAGCTTGGTTTTGTCCATGGCTGCCAGCACCGCAGCGTTGAGCGTTTCCAGGGCAGAGAGAACATTCCTGTATTCCCCCAGGTATGCAGAGAAATAATCTGCAGCAGGACAGAACACCATGGTCAGGCTCCTGAGCACCTCCAACCCTGCCACCCCTGCTCCTGCTCCCCACACTCAGCCCAGAGCTGCAAGGGGGGAATTCACTTCTCTTTCCAGAATCATTCTCCCACTTGGACTGAAATTCAAATATTGTCCTGGGATGTAAGATGTGGTTTGGGGCTGTGGTTTGGCAAATTCCATCTGTCAGAGCTGGGGCAGTTCTCTGCTGTCCATGGGCAGTTTTTTCTTGATCTCTGCCACAGCCAATCCTCCCTGCAGGAGATCTCTGCTGTCCATGGGCACTGAGTGTCCCTGCAGGGCTGATCCAATTCCCCCATCCCATGGGGAGATGCTGCGCCCAGGGCAGGAGCCAGGCATTCCTACCTGGATCCAAGCTGAGCCTGGCACAGCACAGCAGCCTTTGCCCCCTGCATTGCCAGAGGAGCAGCTTTCTGCTGCCCTGCACTGCCAGAGGGAGCCCAGGCCCATCTGCAGCAGCCCTGGAGCTGCAGAGGAAAACTCCCCCCTTGTGCAGGATCCCTGCTCCAGCAGAACCACAGCTGGCACTGCAGGAGGGCTGAGCCCCCCTGGGATGGGGCTGGGACACCCCCCTGACACACAGGGGACAGGGCCTGCTCTCACTCTGGCAGGGTTGGTTTGTATTACTGCATGTTTATTTTATTTTTATTTTCTTCCCTAATAAAGAACTGTTATTCCTGCTCTCATATCTTTGCCTGAGAGCCCCTTAATTTCAAAATTATAATAATTAAAATATAAATATAAAAACAATAAATATTAAATTAATCATAATTAAATTATGTAATTAATTGTGTATAATTAATTATAATTAATTTAATTAATTAATATTGTTAAATAAAAATAATTATAATTTAAACTATTAAAATATCATATTAAAATATAATAAATTATATTTATTGTGATTTTATATACTATATATAAAATCACAATAAATATAATTTATTGTGATTTTATATATAGTATATATAGTATATAGTGATTTTATATATATTATATATATAGTATATAGTGATTTTGAAGTTATTATAATAATAATTTTGAAATTATTATTATTATTATTTCCAAATTATAATAATTCAGAGGGAAAATTTATTTTCCATTTCAGGGGAGGGTCCTGCCTTTCTTAGCAGGCAGCTATCCTTTCAAACCAAGACCTCTCCCCTTGGGAAAAGCACCTCTGTGCTGGGATCCAGCCACAGGGACCTTAGAGCCACCCAGTCCATCCCAGGTCAGACACACACAAACCCAACACACATCCTGGGGAGGGGAAGCTCTCCAGGGCAGAAACATCCCTGACTTACCACACAACTTCTCCGTGTCCACGTTGCTGCAAGAAACACAGAAAAGCTCCTGTTAGATACTGGGGCTGGTGTGGGGGAAACAGTGAGGGTGAGCAGGGGTTTGGGGGCTTGCCTTGAGCCCTGGTGGATTTTCATGTTCATGTGTTTTCACAACTGAATTAGAAAAAGAAGGAGCTGCACAGGTTCCGAGCCAGCAGCTCAGGAGCTGTTCCCAGCCCCTGCAGCACCAGGGGCTGAAGAAGCAGGAAAATCTGCTCCACCACCATCTCCTGGAGCTGGAGGGTGCTGGGAGAGCACCTGTGACAACAGTGGGCTTGAATGGAGGTGCCCCACACCCCTGGCTGGCCATTTCTGAGCCTGGAGCTGCTTCTGCAACCCAACCTCTTCCCCCAAAGGTGGGGAGCATCCAGCCAGGGCTCCCTCCTTGTTCATCCCTCAGCCCAGGTCCTCCCCATGGCCAGACCCCCTCAGAGCCCAGGCTGTGGGGCTGTCTGCAGGCTCCAAGGGGCTGGGTAACTTCCCAGCCCTCCAGAGCAGCTGTTCCTGCCCTCAAAGTCATTAAAGGAGGGAGCTGGCTCCAAAATCCTAGAGGCAGGGGCCAGACCCCCACCCTTTTCAGTAACAGAGAGCACAATCCCCCCTGGCATCCCTGCAGGGCTTGGTCCCTCCTGAGGCTGCTAAAGGTGCTGCTGGGGTGGAGAGGTGTGGGAATCCACAAAATCAGAGGGTTTTGGGAAAACTGCAAAAGGCAGCCTCAGAGACAGCAGAACTGTGATTACAGCTAAGCAGCAGCCATGAGATGGGTCAGCAGAAAAATTATTTAAAAAGTAGAAAGGCAAAGACAAATAGAGCAATAGTCTGTGTATTAACACTTGTCTAGAATAACTGCCTAAGCTGCAGAAAAGTTTATCTAGCAAGATATTAGGAAGTTTGAAGCTTAATAATGGAGTCCTGTGCATTGTGCTTTAAGGCTTACAAGCAGGTATTGTATTTGAAATAAGCAAGCATTGTTTTAACCAAAGGTACCTGTGCTTTTAGTGCTTGGATGGAACTACTGTCAATGTGCTTTTGCTTTGTGTGATTGGTCAAAAAATCTATAAAGTGAGTTGTAACATCAAGTTCTTTGTCTACTGCCTGGGATGTGAGCTGCTGGCATCTTCCCATTGTCATAACCATGGAATGAGGCTGATGCTGGAAAATCAAACAGCTCAAGGCACGTTCCACAGCAGCCCTGTCCTGTTTGTGATTTGTACAGAGACCCCAGCCAGCGATAGAGAGGGAGGAGGGAATGCTCAAAAACAGCCCCAGGTTTTGGGAGGGGTCTGCAGGGTGCTGCAGGAGCTGCTCAGGTGGCCAAAGGCACAGAGGCAGAGCTGCTCTCCACGCCCAGAGCCTGCAGGGACAGAGCCCAGCACGGCATTTATTCAAATCAGCCTCTGCTCCAGGCCTTCTGCTGCCTCAAAAATCCCCCAGATGATCACAACCAATTTTAATCCTGATTGGGAAAGTGGAAGAGAGCCCCAAAGAGAGCTTTTCAAGTGGTTTTTAAGTGTTGAAGTGCTGTCACACATGGGGGAAGTGGCAGTACCTGGAGTTTGCCAGGCTCCCAGCACAGGGAATGCTGCAGTGCTGCTGCCCAGGGGTGGGAAACCATCACCCTGTCCCCCCTGACACTGCTCACAGGGCAAAGGGACAAAAACACACCCATGTAAAATTAGAGAACAGTGTGTGAACTGTCTAAAATTCCATTTAAGGTGAAATAATTAAGGCAAAAATCTTCCTATAGCTTTTCCTGAGACATCAAAGGCTGTTTGTGTCTCTCCCTTTCTCCTGGGCTCCACTGGGAGCACTTTAACAGTGGGCAGTGGGGAATATTTTGGTGTGAGGGGTGGCAGAGCCAGGGCAGGGGGCTGCAGGCTGCTCCGGGACTGCACCTGGAGCTCTGAGGCAGCACAGAGGGGCAGGAACATTCAGCTCAGCTATTTTAAACACACAGCAGCTGATTCAGGCAGGGCTCTGTGCACTGACCTGGCACTGCAGGCACTTTGTAAAGTGGAGAAAAAAATCCTGTTTCCCTTGAGACTCGATCCAGATACACCTGCAGAGCCACAGCCTCTGCCCAGCTCTGCTGATCCCATCTCTGGGCAGCTCTGCCTGACAGACACTGGGGTTTGGAGCACCAGTGTGCTCTAGAAAAAGGGTTTGCTCCTTGTGAAGTTTTCCCCTTTATTTCTGGCAGCTGCCTGGAGGCTGCAGAGCTGCTGCAGTGCTGCAAGAGCCCTGGCACTGCAGCATGCACAGCCCAGCTCCAGAGCTGCAGGGAAACCCTGGCTCCCACCTGAGAGAGGGGTAAAAATCACCACAGAGGGGCTGTGGACACTTTGTGCACACATTATCCAGGCATTTGCACTGGTCCCAGTAAGCACCTGGGGCTGGGACTGGTTTCAGCAGGAGCAAGGAGCCACCAGCTCAACTCAGTGCCATTCCAGCCCCATCAAGGTGTGACAGGAGCTGCCATCAGCTCCCACCCTGTGGCTCCCAAGGTTATTAATAACTCTTATATATATCTTTATCTATCTTTTTATATATAAATATCTATATACATATAAATTATATATACATATGCATATAAATATATATAAATATATATATATCGTTATATATATCTTTATCTATCTTTTTATATATAAATTACATATATATAAATTATATCTATAAAAAGATATATATCTTTATATATATCTTTATCTATCTTTTTATATACAAATATATATATAAATTACATATATATAGATATATAAATTATATATATAAAGATATGTATGTATATATGTATATATGTATATATATAAGATATGTATATAATATATATGTGTATATATATGTAAGATATGTAAAGATATTATATGTATATAAAGATGTATATCTTTATATATATCTTTATCTTTTTATATACAAATATATATCTGTAAATTACATATATATAGATATATCAATTATATATATATAAAGATATATATCTTTATATCTTGGCTGCTTGCTGATTAAAAAGAAATGTTAACTAATCAATCACTAAACCCATGACCAATGAACCAATCAACATCTCGTGGCAGAAATCCCCCTCTGGGAGCTGTCCAGGGGAGGATCTGCAGCCTGTTCCACCAGCAGCCCTGCAGGGGAACCTCTCCCACATCCCAGAGGCTGCAGCAGCCCCCAGGCACAGGCAGGGGCAGGACAGAGCACAGCAGGCAAACCCTGGGGCTGCTGGGGCCATCCTGATGCTGCCAGAACTGATTCACACCAAAGCCGGGGTGCAGCTCACCCCCAGAGTGTGCACACCACATGCTGACCCACTTTGCAGGGCTGCCAGGGCAGCAGGCTTTCCTCCCTGCCATTCCCACTCCAGGAGAAGAGCCATCCTCTGCCTCCAAGCACTCATCCTGAGACTCTCCACATCTCCCATAGCTGTATTTTGACTGTGCTCAAACCACTGATTAACTGTAATTAAGCCTGAACTGATGATGGAGGAGCTTGTCATCATTATGCTGTTGGGATTTTGTCAGAATGTGCCTGGAATTTATGCAAGAAAACAGCAATCAGCTGCAGAAAAGCAGACGGGTTTTTTTTTTATTTTTATCATTTATCATGTTGGGAACCTCCATTGCCATCACAGATCTGCTTTCCAAACCTTTTTTGTGTGACACAGAGTGTTTCAGTCACTCTCCATCATCTGCGGTTGGCAGATGCTGCAGAGTCGGAGTAAAGACAGAAGAGGGAATTCACTCAAATCCCTTCTTCCACACAATCACAGGCTTGAGGTTATTCCCACCAAGAGACCTTAAGAGGCACCAGGTCAGCACTTCCACCCCTTGTGGCTCCAGGTCAAAGGCTCTGAGCAATCTGCACCCAATTCCTGAACACCCTCACACAAAGATGCATTTCCAAACCTTATTTTTCCAAATTTCCCCAACAGGTGCTGGACAGAAGGACAGGTAAAATCCAAACAGCAATTCCCTGGGCAGGTTTCACAGGGCAGGCATTCAACCCCTGCAGTTCTGGATTCAGCTATGGAGCTCTCACACCTCCAAAAACATCGGTCTCTCCTCACCCAGACATTTCAGGGGATGAAAATGCCCTTCTCCAGGAAGATGAACCTCACTGTGCCACTGGCAGAGCTGGTGTGGAGCTCTGGACCAGCCACATAAAGCCATGAACCTGCTGCTGTACCAGCTTTTGAATTTGGCTTCAACACAAACTTTGGAATGTCACAGAATTAAAGTGAGGGGATGCTTTATGCCAAAATGGAACCATTTTCTGAAATGCAGAACAAAACCAGCCTGGTGTGGAGATGTAGAATGCGAAGTGACCCCAGCAGAGGTGTGTGATGCACAGGCCCCCGTGTCCCACCTGAGAGCCAGAGGGGTGGGAGGTGGACAGAGGAGGGCATGGGGCTCTCTGGAAGGGCAGCAAGAAATGTGGGAGAGTTCTGAAATGTGGGAGAGCTCTGAAATATTCACCTTCCCAGCAGCTGCAGGTTCCAGGGGTGGGTGAGGGTCAGGAGGGGTCTGGGCATGGAGATCTCTGCTACTGCCCCCCTCCTCAGGTCAGCCTGGCAGGGATGAGGAAACACCAATTCCAGCCTGGACATGGCAAACACAGCACCAAATCCACCTGCTGGATTGAGGGTGAAACTTTCCCATCATCACTAAAGCTTCAGGACACAGAAGCAGCACACCAGATCTGCTTGCAGAGCTTGGAGCTGCTTCCCAGCTTTGTAATACTCTTCAGTCTGGCAGCAAATTCTGGCCAGCTCTCTGAAATATTAAGTTCCTGACAGTGCAAGGGACAAGGCCAGGGGAGAAGGGCTGTCCAAGACACCATGGGGACAGCAGGACACCAGCACAGCCCTCAAACAACACCAAATCCTGCACTCCCCAAGCCCCGTGTTTCTTACATTTGCAGGAATTTGCAAACAGCTCTGTCTGAGGATCCCCTCTGCTCTTGGTGGCAGGAAGAGAACCCAAAGCTCACACCCTGCTAACAGATGTCACCAGCTCAGTGCTGTCACAGCTGCCCTCACTGCTGCAGCCACGGCTCCCTGGGCAGCACAGCCCAGCCAGGCCTCCTCAGCTGCTCCAGATGGATGGAACCAACCCCACCTGAAGGCAGGAGACCTTCCCTGCTCAGGTTTGAGCTGGGTTAAAGCTCCCAGCTTCACAGAATCACAGAATGACCAGGCTGGGAGAGACCTTCAGGATCATCGAGTCCAACCCAGCCCCAACCCCTCAACTCAGCCCTGGCCCCCAGTGCCACATCCAGGCTTTGTTAAACACACCCAGGGATGGGGACTCCACCACCTCCCCGGGCAGCCATTCCACAACTTTATCACTCTTTTAGTAAAGAACTTTTCCCTAATATCCAACCTGTATTTCCCTTGACACGTCTTTTGCTGCCCCCTGTGTTTTCCAGGGCTGTTGTGACTCTGAGGTCAGCCCAAAATGGAGCAAGAGGAAAGAAGCATTTCTTGAGGAAAGGAAACACTCACTGCAGCTCCCTGGGATCACAGCCCAGAGACAGAGATGCTTTCAGAGAGGTTTTCCTGCTGCCCACACCCACAAGCCCAACCAGCAGCTCCAAGGAAAGCAGCACAAGGCTGCCCACCACTGGGAGCCAAACCCAACCCACCAGCACTGGGAGTTCACCATTCCCACTGCCCCAGTCCTGGGTGGGTGGTGATCCTGGGTGTCTGCTCTTGGTGGCATTTGGTGGCTGTTGGCATCTCAGTGTGACAAGGGCCATCTGTGCCACTGCCCTGGGACAGCGTGTGCAGCTCAGGCTGCCCCAAATTTCCTCACCCTGGCAGGGACCTGTGCCCTGGTCAAGGGTGTCAGAGGTGCAGGGGAAGCCAAAGCTGCCCCCCAGACTGGGGGGAAGCTGCAGCCCCTTGCCCCCAGCAGCACCCTAATGTTTGGACAGACCCCAGCCATGCAATCCAGCAGCACCCAGTTCCTCCCAGTGCCAGGACAGACTCACCCATGGCACTCAGCTGGGCACAGAGACCCCAGTGAGGCCAAAATACCCAAAAAGCAGGGATGAGAATCCCAGCTGAGCCCAGCAGAGCCCTCTGGATAGCACCACTCATGAGGAGACCAGACCTAAGCTCAATTCCTTCTGCTCTGTGGGGCTTTCTTTTTTTTACAAGTAGCTGCCCTAAATTCCCTGTTAGGAGACCAGACCTAAGCTCAATTCCTTCTCCCAATCTGTGGGGCTTTTTTTGACAAGTAGCTGCCCTAAATTCCCTGTTACATGCACCGGGCCCACTTGTGGTGGAAAGCAGCTCTTACATAAGTGCCAAGCAGCTCCTGAGTCAGCAGTGGCAGAGTCTGTGACTTTGTGTGTCCCCACAGCAGCACAGGCTCCTGCAGGCACACAGCCTGCTCCACAGGCTGCCTATTCCTGGAGCACATTTCCCAAACCACAAGAATGGCATTTTCAATGCTTGCTTGCCTTCCAGAGCTGCAGGAAATCCATGGCTGCTCTCAAAATGTCTGGCTGCTCTCAGCACTGGTGTTCAGTGGCTCTGAACACCTGCCTGTGGCAAGAGGTGGGTTTGTCTCACCCTGATTATTTATCACACCCGCCTCCCAAGCTCCTCCACCTCCACTCAGGCAGTTTTAGCTTCTCCTGCATCTCCTCAGTGCCACCACCACGGTACTCACTCTGAGTGACGCCTGTCAATGCCACTGAACAACTCCCACAGCTCCTCCGAGCTCAGGATGCCATCAGAGAAATAGTTCTTGAACTCCTCAAATGACAGCTTCCCATCATCTGCATTCAAAGGAAAGGAAAGAATAATTATATATCTGTGGAAAGCAGCATCCCAGCCCTGCGTGGGACGGGGCTGGGCGTGTTCTGCATGATAATCACAGCACCAATCTCCCTGAGAGCCTGGCCCACCAGCCCAGCAAAAACACCGGGTGCTGCTGGAAGTGCAGCTGGGAATTTCAGCCCTTCCCTAAAGGCCCCACTGTGGTGTTCTCAGAAAGGCACACAGACTGTCCAAGAACAGCACACTGAGGGCAGCATCAGATTTCCACGGAAAGAAAGTGTTCTTCATGGGCTCAAGGGCTTTTTCCTTCCTCTCTGTGGAGGTCTTCAGTTCCTGGGCTGCATTGTGATCTGCAATAAAGCATCTCCTGAGCTGCCATGAAGGAAAAGAGCCAAGAGAGTGTGGGAAGGCTCAGGGATGCCACTTGTGATTTTGGACCTCTTGGTTTATGGGTGTTGGACTAAAAACTGGGTAGCAGTGCCTAACTCCCATATGCCAGAGGTTTCAGGGTACCCAAAAAGAGGACTCTCAGCCAGGAGGGGGAAACTTTCCCATCATCATTAAAGCTTCAGGACACAGAAGCAGGACAGCAGATCTGCTTGCTGAGCTTGGAGCTGCTTCCCAGCTTTGTAATACTCTTCAGTCTGGCAGCAAATTCTGGCCAGCTCTCTGAAATATTAAGTTCCTGACAGTGCAAGGGACAAGGCCAGGGGAGAAGGGCTGTCCAAGCCACCATGGGGACAGCAGGGCAAGAGCACAGCCCTCAAACAACACCAAATCCTGCACTCCCCAAACCCCATGTTCCCTATATTTGTTGAAAGAAGGAGGCAGAATTTGCAAACAGCTCTGTCTGAGGATCCCTTCTGCTCTGTAAAACCCTGAGCACAGAGACAGAATCAGTCCTGTGGGGGACCAAGCAGACCCTGACAGCCCCTGGGCAGGAGAAGGGCTGGGAAGGGGCTGTGTCCTGCATGGTGCACGGATGGGAATTGGGAGAGCCCATTCCCCAGCCCCTGGGCAGGCTCTGGGATCCAGGTGAAGCAGAAAAGCATTTTCCACCCTCCCTCTCGCAGCCAAAGCTCCCAGTGGGAAGGAGCCAGGCAGGGAGGGGGAGGCAGCAGCAGGAGCACAGCACTCACCGTTCTTGTCGGCTCGCCGGAAAATCTGCAAGACAAAACACAAGAGGAGAGAAGGGCAGCTGAGCAGTGAGGCAGGCAGCACCCAGCACCACGGAAAATCACCTCCAGGAGCTCAGGGAGAAGCCCCAGCTGCTGGAACTGTCGGGGTTCCCTGGGAAATTCCCCTTTGCCAATGATTAAACCCATTTCTTGCCTCTAATGTACAGAGCTCTTGGCTGAGTGAGCCCAGCACTCAGAGCAAACACCTTTAGAGAACACACAGGCAAAGCAGAAAGGACTTTCCTGCATCCTTGTGATGGCAACTGTTTAATTTTTCAGTCCATTTAAAGGAAAGAACATTAGGAATAAACCCAGTCTGTAAGGAAGCACTTTGTGCATCACCAACACTCCAGCACCTGCATCAAGGAGCAGTTCCTGCCCTGAGCTTTGTAACCAGCCCTCAGCACAGCCCTTCCCACAGCTCCTCGGCATGCACACTCACTGTAATTAATCATTAATGCATTAATTAATCTGTGACTGCTTCTGCCACAGGGCACAGCTGGAGAGCTGCTCCAGTTCAGGGTCTCAGCACAGATTCCCAAGCATGAGGCTTCTCCCATGCCCCAGGAGAAAGCTGGGGCTGCTCAGCCCTGCTGGGATCTTATTCACCAGGAATTATTGGGGCTGACTCTAGTGAGGAACAGCATCACTTCTGAATCTGGAAACATTTTCCCAGACCAAAATGTACAAGGTTTTGTCCAGCACATCCTAATGGAGCCAACAACAGAAAACTGTCTATGTGGAAACCATCCTTTATATCATCCTGGCTTGTGGCCACATTTCTCTTCACAGAGAAAAGCAAGGCACAACTTCCCAAGGATATTTCTGGGAATTGCAGCGAGGAACCTCAGAGAAAGCAAAACCAATTCTTATCTCATTTACTGCTCCTGTGTTGCTCACAAGTGGAATGCATTGTGGAAGATTGTTTACCTGAAGGGAATTGGTGATTGGATTCTGGTGTGAGTGTTTTGATTCACTGACCCATTGAATCCACGTGTGTTGTTTGGACTGTCACTGACAGGAGATTCTGGGTAGTTGAGTGGAGTGCTTGTGCAGATTCAGTGTAATATAATATAGAATAATATTGTATAATAAAATAATTATTAATTAGCCTATATATAATAAAATAATAATTAATTAGCCTTCTGAATGGAGTCTTCCTTATAATTCCTCCCCTTCGTCGGGGTTGCCTTGACTTACTATACTGGCTGATGAAGGATTAGGAAAGAAAAAAGGGCTGGGAAAGGAGACAGAACTTTTCTATTTTTGCCCCCTGGAGCAGCCCCAGTGGCTGTGTAGGCAGAGGCACCACTGCCCCTCCTGCACTGCCCACCACCAGCTCTGTGTGCGCTCCCAGGCCCTGACATCCCCCTGAGAAACTGAGGCAAAGGAGGAGCTGCCCAGGAAAACCCCCCAAGCCTCTGGCTTGCATCTGGGCAGAGGCTTTTCTAGGGCTGGAGCTCCCTGGTTCCTGCCCTGGGAATCAGGAGCAGGGACAGCTCCTTGGAGGATGCTCCTGTGAGCACAGCAAGCTCCTCTTGCCCCAAGCTGAGGAGCTGGGGCTGTCTTGGCCCAGGCAGCATCAGGAAACCATCCCCAGGATCCCAAACAGCCAGAGAAGGGAGTGAGCACTCCCTAAGCACCACACACCGAGCTGAGATGGGAACCTGCAGCTCCCAAACACTGGTGATTCCTCTGGATTTTAGAGCAAAGCTTTCTCCAGGCTAATGGGTTCCTTGTGGGGTCTCACAGCTGCAGGGGCAGCACCCGTGGTGTTGTATTTACAGTATTTATTCTATTACAATTTTAAATTTGTATTTATTGTATTCCTGCCCTGAAAAAGGCAGGAATGATGAATTTGACTCCATGTTCTCAGAAGGCTCATTTATTACTCTATAATACTATATTATATTAAAGAACACTATACTAAAGAATGCAGAAAGGATACTGACTGAATGCTAAAAAGACAATAATGAAAACTGGTGACTCTCTCCAGAATCCCAACACAGCTTGGCCCTGATTGGCCAAAGAGTGAAAACAACTCCCAGCAGAATGCAATGGAACAATCACCTGTGGGTAAACAATCCCCAAACACATTCCACACGTGAGCACAACACAGGAAAAGCAAATGAGATCAGAATTGTTTTCCTTTTCTCTGAGGCTTCTGAGCTTCCCAGGAGAAAAACCCTGGGTGAAGGGATTTTTCAGAGAATGTGAATGCCACACACATGGGCCCCACCCTGCCATGGACTCCCCATGAAGGGAGAAGCTTCATCCTGCAGAGCTGTGTGTCATCAGAGGGACACATGGCTCGTGTGGCTCCAAGTGTCACAGAGGCCACCCAGCTCATCCCAGAGACAGCCAAGTGTCACCCAGGCACTTTGAGCAAGGGCAAACACATCTGTCAGCTCCCTCTCCTTCCCCCTCCCTGACCCCTCCCAGCACTGTCTGTCAGTCCTGGCATTCCAGAAGGCATCGAGTGATTGGCAGATTCACAGGATGCCCTCTACCCCTGGGGGCATTGGGCCATCCAGGTGTCCTTTGTCCCTTCCCTCCTGTCCCTGCTTGGTGGCTCCCTGCCCCTTCCCTGCCCCTCTCCCCGGGGTTCAAAGGAGCAGCAGCCACGGGCTCAGGGAGTTCTGTTGGAGCTGCTGCTGCATTCAGAGGCCTGAGGGCCAGAATAAAGCTCTGGATCCAAACCCTCCATCAGAACCGACTCCTTTCCTTCACCATGGCCTCAAAGCTTCTCCACAGAGGGAAACCTGAGGAGCAGCCCCTGTTATGGGGGGAAGCTCCATCCCAGCACCACCAGAGCTCCTGCAGGCCTGGACCTGTCCCCATGTGCCAACTGCAGCACCCAGCCAGGCAAAAGTGTCTGTGGGGTGAAACACCACACACCCAGCCAGCCCAAAGTGTCTGTGGGGTCAAACACCACAGTGCTGCTGTTTGGTCAAGCAGCAAGGGCCAGACAAGGTCAGGCACGTCCCATCCAGCTATATTGGTATACTCCAATAGCCCCCAGCATGGAGGGGCTCTGGCTCTGGCTGCCTGCAGCCAGCCCATCCCTGCCTGAGCCCGACCAGCTCCAGCCCAGCCCGACCAGCACAGAGCCCCTTCCATGCTCCACAGGGCCAGTGCTGTCCCCTCCCCGGGCACAGGCACCTGCTCAGGGATGGCAGCTGAGCACTGTCCCCAGTGAGGACAGCACCCTGGGACAAAGCCAGGAGAAGGTGATGCAGAGCAAGACTGGGAGTGGGGTTAGGGCCCTGCAAGGAATCCCTCTCTTGCCTCAAGGTGCAGCCCCAGAGCACAGGAGCACTGCCTAAAGCCTGAGATGTTTCCCTCAGCCCTTGGGCTTGTGCCCAAGCAGTCACAGCCTCACGGGACCAAGGGAAGAGGCACTGAAACAGCACTTATTTATGGGATGAGCCCTACACATACACCAGAAAGGAGGGAGATTACAGGATTCCTCCCTGCCTGCAGGTCTGGAGGCAGCTGCGGTGCTGGGGAGGGGACAGCTGCCCTGGGGACAATGTGACAGACTAGACAGGCTGCGGCCAGGCAGCACCGGCCTTCCTGCAGCTCCCGTGTCCCGGGAGGGGACAGAGCCAGCCCCGAGGCTGAGGGACGAATCTCCCCGAGGCTGGAGATGCTGCACAGGGCCCTGGCAGCACTGCGGCTCACACCGCGCCTGCAGCAAGCGTCTCGGGCAAAGCCCTCCTCCTCCTCCTCCTCCTCCTCACTTGTCCCCAAGGCAGGAGATGTGCTGGCAGGTCCCAGAGGAGCAGCAGCCACGGGATGTGCGGTGGGCAGCGCTACCGGGGGCAGGCAGGGATCCTGCCCTGCTGCCGAGGGATGCTCACCCCGACCAGCCTGGGGGCAGCTGGGCACCGGCCAAGTGCCCAGAGCCAAAGGTGCAGAGATGAAACTCACCCTGCCGAGCTCCGGGGCAAAGGTGGGAGCAAAGGAGTCACAGGGTAGAGGAAGAGAAGCCGTCAGAACCCGGAAAGCAGCTGCTAGCGTTGTTAACATTTCCCATTTTAATTGCTTTAATGACACCCTGAGGGATTGATGCGCGACTCAGCAAGTGCCCTGAGGAGCTGAGCTGGAACACAGCTGTCACCACCCGCCCCCTCCCGCCCACCTTCCCTCAGCCGAGTAATTAGCGCGGTTAATGATGCTGGCTGGAGAGCCTGGCAGCCCGAGCCCCCCAGGCAGGAGAGAGACCCTGACCCCAGCTGGCAGCTGAGCGGCACCACGGCTTCCCAGCGCCTCCCTGGGCATGCCGGGGGGTTTGGACTGGACCAGACGTGTCTGGTCCACACCGGGATCTGCTGTTCCCGTCCTCTGGCACGGGCTGGGGCACGGGGGTGAACCTGGAGCGGGTCAGGACGGAGATGGCAGCTGGGACACGGCAGCTGGAACACGGCAGCTGGCACCAACCTAGGCTGTGCCAGTGCCCGGGCACCTCATCCTTAACTGCCTTTCTCCTCCTCCCCGGGCACCCCATCCTCGCTGCCTTTCTCCTCCTCCTCCCTGCGGCAGGGCAGGGGCAGCACCTCTGTCCCCGCATGTCCCTGCTCCCCGGGGTAGCTCAGAGCGCAGCAGTGCCGGACACTCGGCAATGCCAGAGCTCTGTCACCGGGGAGATTTGGACCGGGAGGAGCAGGAGCAGGAGGGCCGGAGATGCTCCAGGGTGGCTCTGGCCCGGGCTGTGCCCCTGGCCCTGGCACATGGCCGGCATGCCGCCGCCTGCCCCAGAGCCCCGGCCCCTAGCACAGGAGGGGACGCGGTGTGACAGGAGGAACTGTGCCAGCATCCCCGAACACAAAGAGAGCCACCACCTGCATTTCCAACTCCCCCGTGCCACCCACAGCCGCCAGGATGCCGAGGCAACCTCCAACCCGCACAGAGCATCCTCCTCCACAATCCCGGAGGGAGCGTCGGGAGCGGGCAGGGACAGGGCTGCACCCGGGGGCTGCCGCAGGCACCGCTCTGCTGGATCCCATGGCTGTGAACAGCTCCAGGGAACCTTCCGAGGCGTTCCTGCCGCACAGCTCCCGCTCCGGGAGTCGTGACAGCCAGCTCTGGATGAGGCGTGGGCTGCTCCCAGCCACCAGAGGCCCAGCATTCAGCAGAAGGACACGACACCATTATTGAAGCCATCACGACCAGGCTGGCAGGGGCACATCCCCCGGGCCGGTTCCTGCGGGAAGGAGCCTCACCCGATCCCAGCCGTGCGCGGCTCCGGAGCGGGGTGCAGGGTGCGGGGGTCCCGCCCGCGGTTACTCACGTCGTGGAAGATGGGCAGCGGCTGGCGGCGGGGCTTGGGGCCGCGATCTGCGGAGAGCAGGCACACGGCCAGCAGCTCGGCACACGACATCATGGTCCCGCCGGGCTCGGTGCTGCGGGCAGCGGAGGGGTACCGGAGGGCGCAGTGCCTTAGGGCGCGGTGCGGTGCCCGGGATGCGGTGCGGTACCGCAGGGCACGGCTTCGGTGCGGTGCCCCGGGATGCGGTGCGGTACCGCAGGGCACGGCTTCGGTGCGATGCCCGGGATGCGGTGCGGCACCGCAGGGCAGGGGCGCTGCTGTACGGATGGGTTCGGTGCAGTGCCGTAGGGCACGGCTCGGTGCGGTGCCGTAGAGATGGGCTGGGTGCGGAAAGAACGGTCTCGGTGCGGTAGGGATGGGTCTGGTTCCGTGCCTTAGGGATCAGCTGCGTGCCGGAGGGACGGGTTCGGTGCAGTGCCGTAGGAATGGGTTTGGCTCTGTTCGGTGATGTAGGGATGGGTTGGGCTGGGCTCAGTTCGGTTCGGCAGGGTGGCTCGGCTCGGCTCGGTTCGGCAGGGTGGCGTGGCTCGGCTCGGTTCGGTTCGGTTCGGCCCGGCTCGGTCCGTGCGCAGGTCGCGCCCCGCCGATCCCGACTCAGCCGAGCGGCTCCGCCGCCCCGGCCAACTTTGGCTGTGTGGAGGGTCCGCCCCCACCGCCATACTATTGGCCATGGGCTCTGATTGACACCAATAACCACCAATGGGTTTGGCGGATAGGAGAGGGGCGTGGCCGCGCTGGGTCCCGGTGCCCGCTCGCCGCTGGGGCGGTCCCGGTTGGACCCAGAACAGCCCCGTGGGGTCCCACCCCTGGGTTGTGTGACCGTCCCTGAGAGCCCCAGTGTGACCGTAGCTATCAGTGCTGGCCCCACAGCAGCCCTGGGTGCCCCAGCTGATCCCACGGTGGCCACAGGTGGTCCCGGTGTGGTCACTGGTGGCATCACAGTAGTGCTGAGTGCCTCAGCTGGCCCTGGGATGGCCACAGGTGGTCTCAGTGTGGTCACTGGTGGCCCCACAGTAGCACTGGGTGCCTCAGCTGGCGCTGGGGTGGCTCTAGTCTGGTGATGGATAGTCCCAATGTGGTCATTGTTGACCCCACCGTAGCCCTGGGTGCTCTAAGAGAGGCCCCAGTTGGTCCCAGTTTGACTGTGGGTGATCCCAGTATGGTTGATCACACCAATGTGGCCCCAGTTGGTCCCAGTTGAGCCATGGGTGGTCCCAGTGTGGTTGCTCTTGCCCCCAGGGTAGCTCTGGTTGGCCCAGATGGCCCTGGAGCTGCCCCAGTTTGACCATTGATGGTCATGGTGTGGTCATGGCTGGTCCTAGCATAGCTTTGGTTGTCCCACTGTGGCTCCAGATGGTTCCAGTTTGTCCACAGGTGGTCCCAGTGCAGTTGCTGTTGCTTTGGGACAGCCCTGATTGTCCCAGTTGGTCCCAGTTTGACCACAGATGGTCCCAACATGGGCACTGATGGCACTGGGAAAGTTCTGCTTTCCTCAGTTGGCCCTGGGTTGGCCCTAGTTTGATCACAGGTGGTCCCACTGTGGTTTTGGTGACCCTGGAGTGGTCCCCTTACACCCATTTTGGTTCCAGATGAGTTCCTGGTGGTGCCAGCTCCTCCATGCCCTCAGTGCCAGGCACCCTTTGCCCCAAGCTGCTTCCCTCCAGAGCAGCATGCCAGGATCCTGGTACCTCCAGAGATGGGAACCTCCACTGCCCCAGCAGGCTGGGGGACATGAGGAGGAGGAGAAGGAGGAGCAGCTGTCCCCATCCCTTGCCTGGCACAGGCACCTGGGGGCTTGTGCCTGCATTCCAGGATTTCACTTCCTGAGAAAGGGCCATCAACCGATTTTGCTTGGATTTTGCAGAATCCCTGGCAGGCTTTGCCTCCCCCAGCACCACCCCTGCTTTCACATGGCGCTCTCCAGGACACCCTGATTGCTGAGCTCAGCTCTGCTTGAGCCAGGTCTCAGATCCCAGCTCCTTCCCACCCCAACGTGACCCAGTGCAGCACGTGGAGCTCCCTCACCTCCTGCTCCCCCTGGGACAATGTGCTCCAAGCTGAGCCCACGGCATCACAGCTATTTTTACCATCTCCCAGCTGTTCCAGGTGTGTGCAAAGCAAAAGAGGTGGAAAAAGCCCAGCTGGGCCCTGGCAGGGGCATCCAAGGGCTCCAGGGTGCACGTGCACTCACTGCCCTTGGCACGGGGCTGTCCCTGTCCCCAGGGAGGCATAGAGCTCCAGGGGCTGGAGATGCTGAGCACAACCATCACCAAATCCATCTGAAATGGGAGCAGGAGCAGAGCACAGGCCAGGGGTGCAGCAGGGACAGGGGCTCACCTTGCTTGGAACATGGAAGGGAATTGAGGGATGGTGAGGCTCTGCCCTGGATCAAAATATCCCTCTTGGAAGGGCTTCCCACACTCTCATTTGCCCCAAAACCCCACACTTGGTGCCCAGTGGGATCCCTGGGAGTCAGAACGAGTTTCCGTGTGGGAAGGAGCAGGCTGAGAGTGAGGGTGAAGTTCAGGCTGATGGCAGGAGGTGGCAGGTGTGACTGTGTTCACAGGGGTCCCAGGACCAGGGAAGAGATGAGGATCCGACTCCATGTTTCAGAAGGCTGATTTATTATTTTATGATATATATTATATTAAAACTATACTAAAAGAATAGAAGAAAGGATTTCATCAGAAGGCTTGAAAGGAATAGAGTAGGAAGGAATGATAACAAAGGCTCTGTCTCAGACTCTCTGTCCAATCCAGCTGACTGTGATTGGCCATTAATTAGAAACAACCAACATGGGCCAATCAAAGCTGCACTTGTTGCATTCCACAGCAGCAGATAACCATTATTTACATTTTGTTCCTGAGGCCTCTCAGCTTCTCAGGAGGAAAAATCCTAAGGAAAGGATTTTTTCATAAAAGATGTCTGTGACAGGCAGGTGCTCCCAATCCCAGAAAGGCACGGCAGGGAAGGGGGACATGGCCCAGGTGTGGGGGACACCAGGGCTCTGCTTTGCTCCCCAGCACCTCAGGGGGAGGAATTAAAGGGAGCAGCCACTCAACAGCATCCCAGGAATGAACAGTGCTGCTCTTCAGCTCCCTGAGCTCTCTCCTTTGGAGGAAACAGGAGGGGGTTGGAAATAGGGAAGGGTGGGGTGGGATGCAGAGGTGGGGCAGGACACCCCTGCCTGCAGAGACCCCAAACCCCCCTAGGACCCTCTGAGAGGGATCAGGTTAAAGGTACAAACCCTAATGGGGGGCATTAAAGGTACAAACCCTTATGGGGGGCATCAATGCCCCTGCCAGTCTGTCCCAGAGCTCACCCCACTGTGGAGCTCTCCTGACCCTGCAGATCCCAACCCTACACCCCAGGGCTGCCTGGGCTGAGCACCGTGGCCACATCCTGCCCAGCATCTTCCAGTGCCAGTGGGGCCACCATTGCAGCCCAAGAGCACCCCAGGCTGGGTGGACATTGTCCCTGTGGGGTGACACTCCTGGCAATGAGCTGAGAGCCCAAGGATGGGTGCAAGGTGCCATCCCCTGACCTGCTGCCTTCACCTGGCAGAGAAAAGCAGCTTTGCAACAGAAAAATCAAACCAGGCAGTGCCTGGGGCTGCTTCCCAGCACTGCCATGTGCTCTTCTAGCATCAGCTCCCTCCCCAGGCACCCGAAATAGCAGAGGGAAGCCCTTGAGCTGCATCATGAATCATCCTGGGAGGCACAGTGGTTATTTTTACGTGGCTCACGTGGAGCTGGGCAGTGCTGCTGCAGTGGGACACAGCCCTGTCCCTGTGGTTGTGTTCACAGGGGTCCCAGGATGAGGGAAGAGATGAGAATCTTGACTCCATATTTCAGAAGGCTGATTTGTAAAAATACCATTTTATAAAATTATTTTATAAAATTTTATTTTATTATATATATTATATTATAAGATTATAGATTATAACTATACTAAAATAATAAAGGAAAGGATTTTATCAGGAGGCTTGAAAGATATAGAAAGGAATGATAATACAATCTTGTGACTGCTCACAGCCTCGACACAGGTGACTGTCATTGTTTTTACTTGATGACCAATTTCACATGCTGGGCAAACAATTCTCCGGATCTCATTCCAAAGCAGCAAAACATGGAGAAGCTGAAGCTTCTCAACTTCTCAGGAGAAAAGATCCTAACAAAAGGATTTTTCATTAAATATGTCTGTGACACTTTGCCTTCTCTCGGGGGAAAGAGGCAGAGCTGTGCTGCTGCTGGGCTGGGCTGGCTGTGGGAGCAGCCCTGTGGAGCTGGGGATGGCAGTGCAAGTCCTCTCCCCTCTCCTTGTGCCCCCTGGATCCCATAAAAACCGTTTCGTGTCACGGGGTGTAGGAGCAATGGGGGTAGGATGGTGGGGACAGACGGACACGAGAGATCTCTGCAGCCAGGGCTGGAACTTGGGGTTTATTGCAAAGGGCCTGGGGGCAGGGCCCTGCTGGGAGCTGCCAGACACAGCTCAGAGCAGGGTGAGAGAGGGAGAGACAGGTAAAGAGAGAGAGGGCAAGAGCGGGGTAAAGAGAATGGGAGAGAGCAAAAGAGTAAAAGACAGTGAGAGGATGAGTAAAAGAGAGGATAAGAGAGTAAGAGAGCAAGGTTCCTGTTACAATACCATAAATCATCTTCTGTGCTGAATATTCTAATTTTCACTAACCAATCTAGTACAAGATACAAATCCTATAGCATTTACATACAGCCTATAAGAATCATTACATTACCATCCTGTGTTACATTTTAAACCCTAAAAACTCCTCTTTGGGCTCCTTCTGCCAAGCTGGCAGGGTCTGCTCTGACCCTTGGGCCTGTCTGCAGGCAGAGGGTGTTGTTCCATCCAAAGGGGATCACCTTCAGCTGGCCATGCCATTGTTTTCCCGTTGTTCAGTAACTGAGGTATCTCAAAGCTTGCTTTCATTTCAATCTCACTTATAATTTCCATATTCTCAAAATTTTTTGCCAGACAATTATATTTATAAGGCTTCCCTGTTTCATCTTCCCCAACAGTGTGGTCTCTCCCCTTTGCAGCACTGCAGATCACCATCACCATCCATCCCCACGGGACGAAGCAGAGGAGAGGAGGAGGATGGCTGGGGAGGAGCTGGCATGGGCTGGGCTGGGCACCCTGCAGGGTTGGGTACCTGTTGATGATTCCCTGACTTCTGGGTTATGGCTGGGCCCTCCCAGGGGGCTCCCCTGTTGAGGGAGACCTTCCTGGGGTGGTTCTGTGTCAGGAAAGAGAGACACACTGGATCTTTTTCGGTCTTCAGGTTCTTGTTTATTGTTATCTTATCTAGAGTTTTGCACGCTGTCCACACCAGGCTCAGTGCACTGGAAAAGCACCACAAAATGGCCAACAACCTCTGGTTACAAGGTCTTTTAAAGCTAAACTATCCAATTAAGAGCTGACACCTGGATTATTTCCCCTTTTAACCCAATAACTGATCCCAAAGACCACTCAATGGGACTTTTCTACCCAATTACAAAATGCCACCCAAACCTGTGAAGATGGTGTGGGAAGAGAGGCACAAGGGTGCAGGCAGGATGCCAGGCAGTGTGATGGGCTCTCTGTGCCACCCAGCAGCCTGTGCTGACCTGGGATCCCATTGCCTGCTGCTGCAGGAGCAGGGGGAGTTTACACAACGTGCTCAGGGTGAAATATTTATCAGGCTGTTTAAAGGAAAACCAGGCAGGAGGAGGGGAGAAAGGGCACAAACACGGGCAGGAAGGAGCACAGCCCTGGCTGCCCCTAGGGAGCCCCTGAGCCCCATCCTGGCTGCCAGGAGCCTCTGGGAAGCCCAAGCACCCCTCCCTGGGTCCCCAGTGCCCCTCAGTCCTGGTGTGCTGCAGAGGGATCAGGCAGGCAGGGCAGGGTTGCTGCTGCTGGCAGTGTGTCTGTCCCCAGGCAGCAAGGACACAGGGACCTCGAACTTTGGGCCAGAAACTGTGCCAGCAGGTGCCTTGAGGCAGCACCGAGAGCTGGGTGAACAGGAAAAGCTGGGAACTCAGTGCATGGAGTGGCTTCACACTGCCCCATGCTGCAGGAAAATGCTGCCCCAAAACCAGGGGGAAGGGGCAGAGGGAACCAGGTGTCACAGACATCTTTTATGGAAAATCCTTTCCTTAGGATTTTTCCTCCTGGGAAGCTGAGAGGCCTCAGGAACAAAATGTAAACAATGATTATCTGCTGCTGTGGAATGCAACAGGTGGATCTGGGATTCGTCCATGTGGATGTTTGTAATTAATGGCCAATCACAGTCAGCTGGCTCGGACAGAGAGCCAAGCCACAAATCTTTGTTATCATTCTTTGCTATTCTATTCTTAGCTAGCTTTCAGATGAAATCCTTTCTTCTATTCTTTTAGTATAGTTTTAATGTAATATATATAATAAAATAATAAATCAGCCTTCTGAAACATGGAGTCAGATCCTCGTCTCTTCCCTCAGCCTAAAACCCCTGTGAACACGGTCACAACCAGGCAGGAGACAGGGGCTCTGCCAAGTGGGGACAGGGGCTGCTGAAAGGAAAGCAAACCCCATCCAGCCCCATCACCCCATCCTCCTGCAGCTCAGCCTCTTTGGAGGAGCAGGAAGGGCAGGATCAGGCCCAGATCCCACCCCGTGTGGGACCAAGCACCAATGCACCTTTGGCAGCCCCAGGTATGGACAAACCTGGTCATGGATTTCAAGTTCAAAGTAACCCCAAACCTCTGTTCCACAGCTGAGGTTCCCCACCACCCCTCACAGCCCCAGGCACGTGAGCACAGGCAGAGTCAGTAGAAACCTTTATTAAACACAAAGCTCAGAGGAACACAAGCTTGTTAAATGGCAGTAAAAGTGAAAGTGCGTCTCCAGCTCGGCCCAGGGGGACCCCAGGACCCCCCTCCCCTCCTCTCCCAGCCCCAGTGGCCCGGGCATGGGCAGCCAGAGCCACAAGGCTGCACAGGGAGGGGAAGGAAAGCCTGGAGACAGCGTTGGGTGCTCACCTGCAGAGATGCTCCCCCTGGCCACCTCTGTGTCCCCTGAGGGGACAAGCACACGGTCCCAGGGCCACCAGCCCCCCCAGCCCTGTCCCCACTGCCACCTGCCACAGCCACGGCCTTGCCAGCCCCCTTCTGGACCCCAAGCAAAGCCAGGATGTGCTGGTGAGACCCTGGTGACACCCTCCATGTCCCACCAGCACCATCCTCCTGCCCCCTCCATGTCCTGGGAGAGCTCCACACGCCATAAATAATAAATAAATACCCCACGCTCAGCCGGGCTGTGGGCAGCCCCCAGGCAGGGGGACAGCCCTAAGCCAGCACCCCCCACACCTCCACCACCCCCTCCCAGCACAACCAAAACTCTCAGCACCCCCACTCTGCTGTACAGCCCCCCCCAAACCCCCACGGAAATGAAACGCTGTCCCCAGGGGACAAAAATAAATTAATCAAACCATTAATCTATACACAAGACTGCTTAAAGCTCTGGAACAGGCTCCTGGGGGGCAGTGGCTCTGCCCTGGGCAGTGCCCCTGATCAGGGCCCTATGGGGGGGTCCCCCAAGATGGGAACCCCACCCTGGCATCCTCTTCATGGGGCTGAAGCCGGGGATGCCACCGGGCTGGAGGGATAACGAGAAAATATTGCAAAAAAAGGGGTGGGGGAGGAACAGGGAGCACTGGAGCCAGAGGGGCTCCCCCTCCCCTGGCACTGCCCCAAACACCCAGGTGGGCACAGCCTCAGAAGTCCAAGGGGGTGAAGTCCCCAAAGTTGCAGTCAAAGAGCTCGCTGATGCCCTCGCCCTCCTCCAGCCCAAAGTGATAGTCCTGTGCCTGTGGTGGCGACAGGTTGATGAACTCATCGGGCAGGAAACCTGCCAGCTCCTCCCTGCTCTGCTCCAGCAGCATGTCCATGGAGGCCAGGGGAGACAGGCTCACCTCCTCCTCCTCCTCCTCCTCTGCCGGGCCCTTGCTGGGCAGCGTGCTCGGCCCTGGCAGCAGCGCTTCTGTGGGCATGGCAACAGCTGTAAATCCCATCATACTCCCCAAAGAAACCCCAAAAAAAGCTTTTTTGCCTTGGGAGATCCTGCCTTCCCACCTCCCTGCCTTGCTGGGGTGCCTGAGCAGCATGCCAGCTCCTTACTTGGGCCACTTCAGAGGGGCTGAGAGCCACTGTGACATCCCACCAGCTCCCTCGTGTCCCCAGCTTGTGTCCCCAGCTCCCTCGTGTCCCCAGGCTCCTCACATCCCCAGCTCCTTTGTGTCCCTAGCCCCCTCATGTCCCCAGGCCCTCCCTTGTATCCCCAGCCCCCTCGTGTCCCCAGCTCGTGTCCCCAGGCCCTCCCCTGTGTGCCCAGCCCCACCTTGCGCTCCAGGCAGCAGAGGCATGTTCACATCCTGGGCAGGATGCAGGAGCAGGGGGGCTCTGGGCTGTGAGTGGCTGGGAGGAGAGTCCTCAGGAGGGGCTTTGAAGGGGCTCTTGACAGGGCTGCAGACCCCCGAGCTGTCCTCGGGGCACAGGAACACATCGATGGGGCCCTGAGTGCTTTTCACGGAGACCTGGAACGCCTGGGGAGGGGACAGGAGGGACACAAGGTGGCACAGGGACACGCAGAGTGTTGGGGAAGATGAAACAGGAAAGCCTTATCAATATGATTGTCTGGCAAAAGATTTTGAGAATATAGAAACTATAAGCGAGGTTGAAATGAAAGCAAGCTCTGAGATCCCTCAGTTACTGAACAACTGGAAAACAATGGCATGGCCAGCTGAAGGTGATCCCCTTTGGATGGAACAACACCCTCTGCTTGCAGACAGGCCCAAGGGGCAGAGCAGACCCCACTGGCTTGGCAGAAGGGGCCCAAAGAGGAGTTTTTAGGGTTTAAAATGTAACACAGTATGGTAATGTAATGATTCTTACAGGCTGTATGTAAATGCTATAGGATTTGTATCTTGTATTAGAATGGTTAGTGAGAATTAGAATATTCAACACAGAAGATTTATTGTATTGGAACGGGAACCTCACTCTCTTACCCTTTTACTCTCTTAGCCTTTTTTCTCTCTTACCTTTTTTACTCCCTCACTCTCTCACCCTCTCATCCTCTCTTCCCCCCTCCTCTCTCACCCTGCTCTGAGCTGTGTCTGGCAGCTCCCAGCAGGGCCCTGCCCCCAGGCCCTTTGCAATAAACCCCAAGTTCCAGCCCTGGCTGCAGAGATCTCTCGTGTCCATCTGTCCTGACCATCCTACCCCATTGCTCCTACAGCAGAGAACACCGGGCTGCTCAGGGAGGGCACAGGAGGAGCAGAGCGTGACCCCAACTCACCTCTGCAGGGTCTGACACCTGCAGCTGGGTCTCTGGGGGGGCTTTGATCACCATCACCATTTGCTCCGCGGGGTCCACGATGCTGCGGAGGTCCTGGCAGGTGACATAGGCTGCGGTGGGGCGGGTCAAGGAAGGGACACACACGGGGATGTGGGCTGAGAACCGCCCTGCCTGTGCCTCCGGGGCTCAACCACAGCCACCACCCAGCCAGCCCCGCCCCACAACCAAAGGATATTGCTGGTTGGCGGGGTCCTCGGTGAGCAGGCGCAGCTGCACCGTGCACATCTGGATGAGGTCATCCAGCTGCCGCTCGGCCGCCTGCAGCTCCCGCAGCTCCTTCTCCAGCAGCCGGTGCCGGCCTGGCGCTCCCACGGTGGCCTGGCTGCCCCTGGGGAGCACTGTGTCCATCAGCAGCCAGCCCCCACAGCTTCCTGTGCCCCATCCCACAGCCAGGGAACCAGCCCTGCAGGGATTTCAGCAGCAGAGCGCTCCCCAAGGCTGGATGCAGCCCCCCCACTGCCCTGGATGGGGACTCACAGGAGCCTCTTGCCACTGAGCACAGCCCTCCCTGCAGCAGAAGCTCTGGTGACCCCACCCTGAAACTCTCCACCCAAGTAAGACCATCCTCCACCCAGACAGCTCCCCACCCCAGGCACAGCCCCATGAGCCCAGGGACATACAGCCACTGGATGTGGTTCTTGGATTTCTTGGTGATGAGCTGTATGCCCTCCAGGACATTGGTGATGTCGTAGATGCGCCTCTTCTGCACCTTCAGCACCTCGGCCGCCCAGTTGAGGTCCACCACACCATCTGGGGACTGGCTCAACAGCTCCAGGAAGCGCTTGGTGGTGAGGTTCAGGGAGGTTTCATACCGAGACTTCTCTCCAGGAGACTTTGCCCCTGCCAGACGTGGAGGACAAGTGTCATTCAGCCACAAGGGAAAAGCAGAGCTGAACTGAAGGGTCACAAAACTCCTGCCACCTGTTTGCAGGTGGCTTATGGACCAGTGGCCAGGTCTGGCACCCCAAACCCTATCTGTTTTGTCAGGGCAGTGGGGTGAGCTGCCCAAATCCCCTGCAGGAAGGATGTTGGAGCACCTGGCACAGGCTGTGACACCTGTGCTCCGTTGTGACTGCAGCTGTGACTGAGACACTGAGGGGGGAGATAGCAGCAGGTCCTCCTGGGACACTGCACTGACACCATGCTGGCACCTACAGCCCCATCCCACAGGGAGGGACAGAGCCAGCGTGACACCCAGCAGAAGGGCAGGACAACTGTGCCACCAGCTCAGGGCACAGCAGTGAGTGTGGAGAGGGGACAGCCCCAGGGACAGCCCATTCCAAAGGGCCTGGAAGAACCTGCCAGGGATGAGCCTGGGGGAGCAGAGTGGGGCTGCTGGAGCTCTGCTCTGAGCTGGGCTGGCGAGGGGGCCAGGGGGAGTGGAGCTGATACCTTTAGCAGGGTTCCTGGCCTTGCCCCGGCTCACTGGCAAACTCTCCGCTATGTACTGGTGATCCGTCTCCAAGTTCAGCTTCCTCTTCACCTGCAAGGGACGGGGTCAGCACAGGGACAGCCCCGCCACGCTCCTGAAGGGTGTCTGCGAGGAACCCCCCGAGCACCGTGGGGTACAGACACCCAGATCCCGGCAGGAGAGGGTGACAGGAGCTGTCACACACCCCGGCGGGGATGGGGGGCTGTCCCCACCGCGGGGGCCCTGCCACGCAGCAGGGAGCGCCCCAAAGCCGGCCGGGGCCGCGGGTGGGGAGGCAAAGCACGGCCCAGCGCCCGGGCCTGCGGCTTCCGGAGCGGCGGCGGGGCAGGGCCGGCCCGGCAGGTGCTGCGTGGCACGGCCCGGCCGTACAGCCTGGCACAGCCGGGAGCAGCGGGCACGGGCTGACACCGAGCGGGGCACGGCATATGGCACGGGGCACAGCACGGAGCAGTACGGCCCGGCCCGGTATGGAGCCCGGTCCACATACAGCACGGCTCGCGTACAGCCCGGCTCGGTATGGCACGGCTCCCAACAAAGCACGGCCCAGTATGCAGCCGGGCCCATTGTACAGCCCAGCTCGGTGTAGCCCGGTCGGGTATACGGCCCGGTCGGGTATACAGCCCGGTCGGGTATACAGCCGGCTCGAGGCCCAATACTGCACAGCCCGAAACACTGCCCGAGCCCGCCGGTCCCCCGAGCCCCCGCCCGGCCCCCACCCCCTCCCCATCCCACTCGCGGGGGTTACCGGCGGGCGGCCCAGCGCGGGCCGTCTGGGCGCGGCGCCGGGGCGGGCGGGCTGCGGCGTGGCGAAGAGCAGGAGGTCGGTATCGGGGTGGCCGCCGCCCGCGGGCTCCTCGGCGGCGGCGGAGACGATCAGGAGGTGCGGGGAGGCACTGCCCAGCAGCGCCGCCAGCCCCGCCGCTCCGCCCGCCGCCGCCATGGCTCACATGGCAGCCGGTGCCGCCGGTGCGGCGGGCGGCGCAGCTGGCAGGGCGCGGACAGGGGCGCGGCCCATGGCGGGCGCGGGGCCGCTGCGCTCCAGCTCCGGCTCCGCTGCGCCCGCCGCCGGATTGTTCGGCGCGCCGGCCCCGCGCGCCTTTGCGCGCCAAATCCTTTTTGCCGCGAAAAGCGGCGCGAGCCGCCCCGCCGCCCGCCCATTGGCTGCGCCCGTCGCGGCGGGGAGGTGACGGCGCGCTGCCATTGGCTGGAGCGAGCGGGGAGGCGGGGGGTGCCGCGCGGCCATTGGCGGGCGGGGGCCGCGCTGACAGGAAACCAATCAGCGGTGCCGCGCCGGGGCGGCGGCCAATGGGAGCGCGGCTCGGGGACGCGGCGGGGGCGGCGCGTGGGTGCGGCGCGCGCTCTGTATGTGCCCCTCGGGGGTGTCCCCTCCCCTGTCCCTGTTTGTGTCCCCTCCCGTGTCCCTCTTTGTGTCCCCCATAGGGGTGTCCCCTCCCGTGTCTCTGTCTGTGTCCCACTCGGGGTGTCTCCTGCCGTGTCCCTCTTTGTGTCCCCCATAGGGGTGTCCCCTCCCGTGTCCTTCTTTGTGTCCCCCATAGGGGTGTCCCCTCCCGTGCCCCTCTTTGTGTCCCCCACGGGGCTGTCCCCTCCTGTGTTCCGCCGCGGATTCCTTGCTCCGCCCCGGCCCCAGCTCCCGTGGGGAGTTTCAGGCTCCGCTGGAGCCGGTCCCGGCCCGGGCTCAGCCCCGCCGGGCTGATGGGCTCCAGCTGCGGCCGCTCCCCGCTCCGGCTGCCCGGGAGGACGGGCCACGCACCCACGAGCAAAGTTCAGCTCGCTCCCTGCCCTGCGGACTCCGCCCCGCCACGGGTGTCACTGCTGGGGAGGAGAGTGGCTTTGGGCTCTGCAGGGTGTCCCAGGCTGTCCCCGTGTGTTCCCCTTGCCCGGGGGTGACAGCCAGCCCAGCCTGCCCTGCTTGGGGACATCAGTGGTGCTCAGCCGTGCTGGGGCGGGAGCTCTCCTGTCCTGCAGGGACAGGCGCCTGCAGGATTTTAGTCTAAAAGTGCTGGAGCGATGAAGGGCTCAGCTCAGGGTTGCCCTTGTTCAAAGCAGCCCCGAGACCAAGGGTGAGGTTGTCGGGCAAGTCTGGAGGTTTCAGGCTCACGCTGCTCCAGGGGTGCAGCGCGCAGGAGGCACCGGGATGCTGCAATCTGCTCCATCCATTCGTTCGGTCGGTGATTCACGGCATTCTGTGTTTCCAAACACTAAACAGCTCCTTCAGGACTGCCTGATAACCCCTCAGAGGGCAGAGGAAAAGCTCTGCCGGCAGCACAACCTGCACTTGACCGTGCCAGGCGCTATCTCCGGCCGTGGCACCGTGTGGCAGGGGAGAGGCAGGGACACAGGGACAGCAGACGGAGCCGGGAGTGGCCCCATATGCTGAGAGAGATGAGAGTCCACCCACGAGACACGGGACAGGCGGCTCCCAGCGCCACTATCTCCTGCCTGCAGGACACTGATAACCTCCTGCTGCACGAGGAAGCAAAATTAAAAAGGAAAAAAGTACATCCTGCTAATTAAAAAAAAAAAAAAAAAGAGGCATTTCAAGATTAGGCCTTTTGCAGAGCCCAGATATGGGGAAGCTCTTGAGGAAAGTATGGAGCAGGGTCTGATCCAGGCATCCAAGCCCCTGCTGAGCCAAGCCCGGGGTTTCACCTCTCTGTGTCCCCCAGGAGCTGTCCCACGTGTTCCCGGGGGTCTGTGGTGGAGCACAGTGGCCTCCAGCCTGCTGTGCTGACAGGCAGAGCTGGGAGCCAGCACTGGCTCCTGCCCCAGCCCTGCTGCTAAGCCTGACCTGCCCGGGATGCAGGAGAAGGAAGGGCTGGCTGTGCAGGAGAAAGAAGGGCTGTGCAGGAGAAGGAAGGGCTGTGCAGGAGAAGGAAGGGCTGTGCAGGAGAAGGAAGGGTTGTTTTTTCCAGCAGTGCGTGGGATGCAGGAGGCATTTGCAGGGATGAGTTAACTCCTCTGCTGCAGAGCAGATCCTGACATGCAGTGCCCCTGTGCTGGCCTAACAGGTTTCTGGCTTTAAAGGATTTTATGCTGGATATTTTGGCAGTGGTTGCAATTCCCATGGGGATGGCCAGCATTGAGCAGGGCTGTGATTTCCCTGGATCCCTCCATCCTTAAATACAGCAGGAACATGGTGCATGTCCGTGACCAATCAAATCAACTCGCCGTGCCTCATTTCTTCATCAGCAGAGAGCAAATAGAAACGCTGCCTTGCTTAAAGGAAATTAATACAGTTAATTAACACTTGGCCCTTCTAATATTCCAGGCCCCACTCTCCAGAGCCCTTCCACTGCAATATCATCATTACTACGAAGCATGAGCAACAGTTAGACCAGATGTTTGCACACAGTTAATGCTTCTTCCATCTGGGCAAGGGGGAAGAGGCAACCCCAGCAGCCGGGCGGGAGCGCATGGCTGGCGGTGCTCTCCTCATCCATCCCTGGGGAGCCCCAGCCCGGCGTTTCCTGGGATGAGGCAGGGTTTGGGACACAGCTGCCGCACCAGCTGCTCCCGCCCGGCTCACAAAGGCTGCCTTCACCCCTCCTAATTCATGCAGGAGCTGTTCGGGGGGAGCAGGCTCTGCCCCCTGTGCCGGAGCCTCTCCGAGGCTTTCAGCGCGAAAAGGGCCGGCTGTGGAGACAAATGAAAGGCAAACGCTGGTGGGAGAAGGGCGGGCAGAGCCTTTCCTTGCATGTGGATGAGGGGAAGCAGATGAATTGTGTCTCTTGCACAACTGCAGCCCCGCTAAGGAGCGCAGACGGGCTCCCAAGATTAACTGTGCGGCAGGTGCTGCTCCCAGATAAAGCCCTGTCTGCACAGCCCTGCTCGGCCTGCACAGCATCAGGAGGCTGCTCACACACTCTGTGCCCCAGCAGGATTCAGCCCGTGGGAGTTTGGGTGGGTTTGGCACTGTGGGACGGACTCAGAGCAAGGGGTGTGTGCTGGGAAAAGGCTGCAGCTGGAGCACAGCTGGTACCTGCGCTGGAAAATCAGCTGGCAGCAGGAGCAGGGGGAGGAGAGCTGGCAGGATGGAAACCCGCAGCCCTGGGCTCGGTTCCTGTCCTGCCATGGCAGTCTGTCCTGCCTCCAGCAGCTCCCACGTGGAGTGTTCTTGGGTTTCTGTGGTGCAGATGACCCCGAGGTATCAGAAAGTCTCATTTTTCCCAGTCCCACAACCGGAAGAAGAAGTTGAGATTTGTCGGTTCTGCTTTTCAAGGTTGTTTATTTTCTCTTATCTATTCCATTCTTTCTCTGACCGGCTGAGATCTGTCCCGCAGGTCGGGTTGTGGCACAGTCACTGCCCTTGGGGTGGTGTTAACTTTTTATACCAAGAACCACATGTACTTTATTTACAATAATTTTCCAATACCTATCACCTATCTTAGACAGTCTGTCTCTACTCCAAACCAATCCAGAAGTGCCACCATCACAGCAGAAGATGGAGGACAAGAAGAAGGAGAAGAAGGACAGGACACACCCAGCTTCCTCCATCTTGCCTCTTAAACTCCCATTCTAAAACCCCAAAATTCTACATTTTCACCCTGTGATAAATTCACTATCATTCTACTCAAACTCCTGTGGCTTGTACGTCTTTGCACAAAGTTGGTAATTGTTTCCATGGGTTAAAATCGAAGGCACAGGTGCTTTTGACACCATGCCAAGGTCTCTGAGCCCCCTGCCAGGGTCTGGAATCACCCAGGGCAGCCAGAGGAATGTCCTGGGTTCTGACAGAGTGTGCTGAGCTGGCACATGGAAGGAGAGCAGGACTTCCCTGGGGTGTCCAGCCAATGCCCCCGTTCCCAGGGCACTGGTTTGCTCACAAGATGGTGAATTGGCAGTGTGGCACAATCTGTCTGTGGTGGCATCGGGCAGCTGGGGAAAGCCCAGAGCCCCCCAGTTGTGCTGCCCTGACCCTGCAGCCCCTCAGCTCTGCCACCTGAGCCACCACTGTTGTTCTGTGCAAACCAAAGCAATTTTCTGGAAGCACTAAGTGTCTAAAGCTGGCTTGTGGCAGAAGGGAGCAGCCCTAGCTTAGGTGTCTCCTCTCAGATCCCTAAAAGCCAGGCAGTGCCTGTTCCCTTGCATCTTTACAGAAGATAACACAGCTCTTTCCCCAGGACACCAGGTCAGCTCCTCTTTTGGATGCTGGGCACACCAGACTGAGCAGTGCCATCTCCTCCTCTCCTGTGCTGGCATCTGCTTTTAAAGCTCACATCATGCAGGGTCTCTCAGGGAAGCCATGGGCACAGAGCCTGTTCCCCTCCTGCTCTGCTCCATACCCAGCCAGGGCAGCCTTGAGCCAAAACACCACACACACTGAGAGCCACTCCATTCCACAAAGCTCTTCCATTTCCTTCACCCATGGAAGAACAGAGAGGCTGAAGTGTTTCTGGGAGCCTGGGGCTTTTATCCAGCAGTGATTTGGGAATATGCCAGGCTCTGGCTTCTACCTCTCCTTAGTGTCTCCAGCCAGTCCAGGTTCACTTCCCACCACACGGTCACTGGCACTGTGAACCCAAAAGTGTTGGAACACTTTTGCTTTTGTCAGAATAAAACCTAGAGGTCAACCAGAGCTTCACCTGGAGCAGAACAAGAGCTCAGACAGAGTGTGACACTCTGTGAGGAGTTAAAAAACCATTTGAAGGTAGCACTGGCATCAGTTTGGAGGTGTTAATTTGGCTTCTCATGGGCCAGCCTGGACACTCCAGCATTCCAACAGCTACAAAGCTGGAGGTTTGGTCTTACAGACACTCAGCAATTGCTTCATCCCACCACCACCTCTACAGCACATTCCCTCTGAGCTTTTAGCTTGGAAAAGGCAGAAAAATTATCCATAGATATACTTATTTTCTCTATTTTTCATATTAAAAAACCAAAAAGGAGTATCAGCCATCCCAGTTTGTTTCTGCAGCTGGTACCCTTACCCCTGCAGGAATTAAATCTGATGCTGGGGTCAAAGCAGCACTGGCTGTTGTCTTCCAAGCTGGTAACACCAGAGCCCAAACCATGCCAAAACTGCACCTTGTGCATGGCTTCTCTACATCCAGGAATACAAACATGCAATAATCAAGCATTGCTTCAAAGATTTTAGCTTAAAAATGATGACAGTAAAAAAGACAAAAAATTAGGATTTTTATTTGTAGACAAAGCACAGTATTGTAATGTTCAAAGAGTGATTATACAGAAATAATGGCCACAAGAAGGTGATTCATAGTGGACAGAGCCACATCAACAACCCCCTGCCCTCTCTTTTTATTGTTTTAAACCCAAAATCCACGATATTTCTACAAGCATTCTGATCAGTGTCACATAAATTACCTGAGTTTATGTTCTTTATTTTATTCTATGCTGTCAGAAAACCAAGGCATGGATTACACAGTAATTATGAATACAAAATATATCTCAAAAGCAGAGGTAATAATACCTGTATTATAGAGCTTTTAGTCTGTTTTTCTCCCTCCTCACCAGCAGAGACATGAAAATTCTTCTAAGTAAAGAAAAAAGTTACCTCCTCCACCAATCTGGTAGGAACACACAGGTTGAAAACCCAAGATTAACACCCCAAAAATATTAACAGTGGCAGACAGACATGATGCCTTATTTTCCCTCCTCCCTTATCTGTTGGGTTTCAAAGGCAGCATCAGAAAACAGAAAGCATCAGAAAATTCAGCTTCAGGCTGGCATGAGCCAGGGAGACAAACACAGCCTGACAAACAGGAGCAGCTCGGGGTATTATCCAAAGGTCACCTTTGTGCTGATGCAGGGAAAATGAGCTGGAGCTCCCCAGCAGCTTCTCCTGGTGAGGATCTGCACAGGGTTTGGTGGCTCCAGCAGCACCGTGCAGGCAGCCAGGGCAGCTCCCAGCTGCCTGCAGAGCTCACTCTGCACAGGGGGCTCTGTCAGCAGCCAGGGATCAGCTCTGCCCTCCCACACACACCCAGCTGGGTGCAAAGCAGAGCTTGACCCACTCCAGCAGGGCAGGAAAGTCTCACAGCACCAATATCAAAGCTGCTCTGCACCTTCCCCACCCAGAGCAGCTGTGGCTGCTCCATCCCTGGCAGTGCCCAAGGCCAGGCTGGATGGGGTTTGGAGCAGCCTGGGATAGTGGAAGGTGTCCCTGCCCATGGCAGGGTGTGGGATGGTTTTTAAGGTCCCATCCAACCTGAACCATCCCACAATTCTCTGACAAATGCCCTGAGCAGGGCCAGTTTTCTGGGCATTGCACTGACACAGGGATGGTGGCCAGGACAAATGCACTGTCCCATTACAGACACAGGGTCACAGCTGCCAGCAGCCTCCTCAAACCCTCCTGTGCAGCACTGAATGGCCAAACACAGGTTCAAACACCCTCTCCTTCACTGCCAGCATCAAACACAGCCCAGAAAAGCTTCCCTAACCCAAATGTCAGGCAGCTGTCTCATTTTCACCTTTGTTAAATAATGCAATTGTCCCGGAAAGGGTTCTCCAGCCCAGCACACAAGCTGTCCTCCAAAGGGAAGGGAAGCACAGTGGGTATGCCAGGGCAGCAGGCAGCAGCAGTAAATAACCCTGAGCCTGCTTTGTTCCTTCATAAAATAAATGATTCATAGCCCAGGATAGTCAGTCTGCTTGAAAAGCTCAGGATTGCTGAAAACTTTTGATCAGTTCGATTCATTAACCTTTAAAACTGCCTCTAAGAGAGGCTTAAAATCTGAGGGAGAAGCATCATTTTAAACACTTCAATTTTATCCAGAGTTCCTTGCTTTTGACAAACTGAGCAAAGATAGAGACACTCTGCTCCTCTTTAGAGACACTCAGCATCAGTCAGGTGTCAAGGAAAAAATAACAAGGGGGAAAATAAAGTTGTTGTAGACAACCCCATGATCATCTTAAAATTCAAAACTAGTCAGGGCTGGGGGGAGAAAATGACCCTTCTTTGTGATCCTTAAGCACTTGGCCATATGCAGGTGGCTTCCCAACTGTCTCTTTATTTCTTTTGCTTTTAATGCTAATAAAAAAGGAACCCAAACAGGGCACTCCATTCCCCAAACAATGCCCTGGGGGAGGGCAGGGAGTGTCACTTACATATCCCAAAAGTCCCACTCAGACAAATTACTTCTAGTTCACTTCCCCACGACACTCCTGCATTGTTCCAACACCTTGGCAGCAGAAGGGGCTCATCCCCAGCTATCTGCTCCCAGGACCAGCCAGGGGGCTGATGTCATTAAGGAGCTGTCCCAATTACTTCCCTGGGGAAAGCAGTGACTTGCAGCTTAACGTCCTGGCCCAGCCCAGCAGGAAAACCAACGGTCAGCAGAGCCCCAGGGGCTGGGAGCCAGGGAGGAGCTGGGATCAGGGATGGCAGCTGCCCCCTGCAGCTCAGCCATGGCTTCCTTAGAGAGTCCCAGGAGAAAAAGGGAGTTCTGAACCAAGGAGAAGTCATGGTCACTGCTGCCAGGCTGATTGAGACATTGGTTTTTGGCTGGGATTTATTTTCTAGAGGAGAGAGACCAGTGTGAAAAGGTCAGGAGCTGGGATCCAGGAATGGCAGCTCCATGGCAGGCTCAGCCATGGCTTTAGAAAGGAAGAGATTCCCAAGAGAAAAAGGGCATTTTGAATCAAGGAGAAGTCATGGTCACTGCTGCCAGGCTGATTGCAGACACTAGTTTTGGACTGGGGTTTATTTTCTAGAGGACAGAGAGCAGTGTGAAAAGGTCAGGAGCTGGGATCCAGGAATGGCAGCTCCACTGCAGGCTCAGCCATGGCTTTCTAAGAAAGGAAGAGATTCCCAAGAGAAAAAGGGAGTTTTGAACCAAGGAGAAGCCATGGTCACTGCTGCCAGGCTGACTGCAGACATTGGTTTTTAGCTGGGATTTATTTTCTGGAGAGGACACAGAGCAGTGAAAAGGTCAGGAGCTGGGATCTAGGGAGGGCAGCTGCCCCCTGCAGCACCACTGCACATGGCTGCAGGCTCAGCCATGACTTCCTTAGAAAGGAAGAGATTCCCAAGAGAAAAAGGGAGTTCTGAACCAAGGAGAAGTCATGGTCATTGCTGCCAGGTTGACTGCAGACATTAGTTTTTAGCTGGGATTTATTTTCTAGAGAGGACAGAGAGCAGTGTGAAAAGGTCAGGAGCTGGGATCCAGGCATGGCAGCTCCACTGCAGGCTCAGTCATGGCTTCCTTAGAGAGTCCCAAGAGAAAAAGGGAGTTTTGAACCAAGGAGAAGCCATGGTCATTGCTGCCAGGCTGATTGAGACATTGGTTTTGGCTGGGATTTATTTTCTAGGGAGGACACAGAGCAGTGTGAAAAGGTCAGAGCTGGAATCCAGGGATGGCAGCTGCCCCCTGCAGCACCACTGCACATGGCTGCAGGCTCAGCCATGACTTCCTTAGAGATTCCCAAGAGGAAAAGGGAGTTCTGAACCAAGGAGAAGTCATGGTCATTGCTGCCAGGCTGATTGCAGACATTGGTTTTTGGCTGGGATTTATTTTCTAGGGAGGACACAGAGCAGTGAAAAGGTCAGGAAAGGCCACTGGTCCTTCCACCAGAGCCACAGTGGTCCAATGCCCAGCAGAGGAAGGTTATTCCAGCTCTAAGGGAACCACAAGCTACAAATTTAACAGCTCAAAACCTTCTGAGACACCCAGCCCACAGCTTCTTTTGCTGCAATAATTACACATGGTCAAGGATTTGGGAGTTTAATAGTTTTAGGGAGCAATTCCCAAGGCACAGCTGTCAGCTTTCTGAAATCCCATCAAAGCTTGCAGGAATTCAGCAATTTTAGCAGAATATCAATGCTCTTAGTTGGAACAATACTGAGGCTTCTGACAGAAAAACTGAGATGCTTCAAACACCCAACAGTGATGGAAAGAAAGATTTTATAAAGGAATCAGACCTCACCTGTAGCTTCAGCAGTTTTTCTGTATTGAATCCTTATGCTTCTCTATACAGACAAAAATATTTAACCAAAAGAAACAAACCAAATTCCTAATTTTACAGCTTTCATGGGGTCTGATGGATTCCAATTCAATTATTCAGTCCAGACTGTAACAGCAGTTAATTAGAAGTTAGCAATGAAATTAGAAGTTGAAGGGATCATTATGACAAAGAAGAATCTTGGGTTTTGGGCACCATGTACATCATGGATTTGCATGGACAAAGAAAAGTGGGAAAATAAAGAGCAAGGAGGGCTCTGAATATGTGTAACAGAAATAAAGGAGTTTAGGATGACAAGGAAAAATGACTTCAGAAGAAATTGAGATTTTTTTCTGCTCAGAAGTTAAATGTACCATTTCAGCTGTAGCATTGAATAGGAGAAATTGCCAGAGCCTGGAGGGTAAAGAGTTCCAAGGATGATGAAGAGAGCATCAGAAGGATTATGAAATGCCATGGGCAGGTCAGGGAATTTCAGGATTCTCTTGGAAATTTCACCACATCAAAGCAGTGTGGCAGGAATTATTTCAATGCACATCATTGAGTGAATGTAGTGCTTTGCACTATGAGGAATTAGAATTTATTAATTGATTAATTAAACCAGTTTTTGTGCTTTCTCAGCTATCTAGTCAATCTTCTGCCATAACCCAGGGTGTGCTGCCCTGTGCTGGGGCTCAGCAGAGTGTTTTTGAGAGGAAGATAATGAATAAATTAATCCATTAAATTAATCCATTAAGCCTGCACAAACTACAGGTACAAAATCAGATTCAAATCTGGTTACAGCCAACACTTTCCACTGCTGTGGAGGGCAGATTCTGGACCTCAGAGAAACCCTTGCCATCCTCCACCAAAATAAAATAAATAAAAGTGCTTGGCAAATGTTGCTCCCTTAGACACACAAAATCCCCAGCATGAGATCTGAGGCCTGGTCATAGAGGAGCCCAAGTTGTGCAACTGTTTTTTGGTATTTAGTTCAAGCAGCTTTTAAAAGCTTTACAAATGAGTTTAAAATAATTGCAGGGTATTCATTAGTGCACTTTATAGAGGCACAGATTCAGCCCAAGTGCAGGGAAGAAACCAAGCAAAAATAGCCTTTCCAAGTCTGATTTACCAGGCTGGTACAAGACAATCCTAACAGTTCTGTTCTCACACATTTTATTGTCTCCCTGAGGGAAAACTGCAGAGGAACTCTCTCAAGGAGCACATAACTGTCCTTATAATAGTTTAAACAGGATTCTCAGCCATCCACAGCAATGAAGAAATGATGGCCCTGCTCTCAAAGCTCAGCAGGTCCCCCACTCCCTTCACTCTCAATCACAACACAGTGATCACAACAGCACAGAAAAAATCACTTGTAAACATTCAGATGAGCCCTAGAACATGGTTTCATACTCTCCACTTAGTGTCAGGCTGTCATTTTATAAATACATTTAGTTTTTAAAGAACAAACCCCAATGCCACACTTATAGGGAAAAAAAGGCCTCTTAAAAACAGACTGTAACAAGTTTCTGTGGGGGTTGAGCTTGCTCCAAAACAAGCCAAAAAACTGATCAGAACATTCTGGCCTGCAGACAAGAGCCAATTCTGCTTGATAGATGTTAATTTTAAAAAATCACAGGTCAAAAGCAACAGAAAAACCTTTTCCCCCAGCTGCTGGGAGGTCCCATCCCATTCCAAGGTGGTTTAGAGTGAAGCACCTACTTGCTGTCTGTCCTTTTGTTGTAGATGAGGAAGTCAGACACGTCGTGCCACACCTCACTGTCCTCGTACAGGTAGGTCATGGAGGACTGCAGGGAGGGCTGCAGAGTGTCCCTGTGGTATTCAAAGAGCCACAGGACTGTCCCCCACACCAGGGCAGCCAGCAGAGGGAAGGGATCCTGCCTGGGCTGTGGGATGTAGCCCTTCTGCACAGCCAGCCGGGACAGCCCGAACAGGATGCGGGACAGCAGGTACATGATGATCTGCAGAGGAGAAATATGGGAATCCACAACATCAGAGGGTTTGGGAAAGCTGCAAAAAGCCTCAGAGACAGCAGAACTGTGATTAGAGCTCAGCAGCAGCCATGAGATAGGTCAGCAGAAAAATTATTTAAACTGTAGAAAAGCAAGGACAAATAGAACAATGATGTGTGTATTAACACTTGCCTAGAATAACTCTAAGCTACAGAAAAGTTTATCTAGTGAGATATTAGGAAGTTTGAAGCTTAATAATGGAGCTCTGTGCGTTGTGCTTTAAGGCTCACAAGCAGGTATTGTATTTTAAATAAGCAAGCATTGTTTTAACCAAAGGTACCTGTGCTTATAGTGGTTGGATAGAACTACTGTCAATGTGCTTTTGCTTTGTGTGATTGGTCAGAAAGCTTATAAAGTGAGTTGTAACATTAAGCTCTGGGTCTGCTGCCTGGGATGTGAGCTGGTGACATCTTCCCATTGTCATAACCATGGAATGAGGCTGATGCTGGAAAATCAAACAGCTCAAGGCACGTTCCACAGCAGCCCTGTCCTGTTTGTGATTTGTACAGAGATCCCAGCCAGCGATAGAGAAACCCAGGGAGCAGGGTGAGAACTGAGCACAGCCACCTCCAGGGCTTCACAAGTGACAACCCAGCCAGCAGGGACAGGAACAAGTGCCCCACTTCAAAGCCAACAGGCTGTCATTGCCCCTGTCAGCACTCTGCCAAAACTCTGTTTGTGTCTCCTGCAAGGCCTGCTGCTCTGATTTGGCAATCACAGGCTGCATTTCCTGCAGCACTGCTGGGCACTTGCACAACTTCTGTCTCTACTCAGCTCATACCACCTCAGATGGTGCTGATAGAACAGTCCTGCCAAGCAGGTGTGAGCTCAGGAGTCTGGGCACAGCCTAACACCAGGCCTGGCTTAAATCGAGCACTTGGGATTAATCTGCAGCTCTGTGTTTTACTCCTGGCTTTGTGACAGTGTGTTAACAACCAGCTTCAAATCAAACACCCCCTGAGCAGCTTCCATCTGTTTAACCAGTTTAGTGGTGAATTTAACCAGTTTAGTGGTCAGTTTAACCAGTTTAGTGGTCAGTTTAGCTGTCAGGTTAACCAGTTTAGTTGTCATTTTGTCAGTTTACCCAGTTTAGTTGTCAGTTTGGCCAGTTTAGCTGTCAGATTAACCAGTTTAGTTGCCAGTTTAGTTGTTAGCCATTTAGCTGTCAATTTAGCCAGTTTAGTTGTCAGTTTAACCAGTTTAGCTGTCAGATTAACCAGCTTAGTTGTCAGTTTCGTTGCCAGTTTAGCTGTGAGATTAACCAGTTTAGTTCAGTCCAGCTCTATCTGATAAAGTTCTACACTCACAACACTTCAGGTGAGGAGTTTAACCCTGTGATGGCCAGACCAGGATCACACAGGTAGTGACCACAGCTCAGGTGACAGGTGGGATAACCCCACAGCTTTGGGTTTGACTGCCTTCCTACAAACCCAGTGCAGCCCTGGAGGCAAACCTGGGCTTCCAGCACTGCAACTGCTCACACTGCTCATGGAGACACACAGCCACACCTGAGACTTGAGTGCAGAGCAGTCAAAATTGCCATTTGTGCAGAGAAAAAATAAAAAGAGCTCCTGTTTCTGGTCAGAACCACCAGAAACAGGAGCCCCCACTCAGTTCCTGGCACACCTGTTGTTTATCCTGGCCAGAGAAACTTTCAGCAATTGCCTTTACCTGGCTGTTGATGGGATTGTTGTCACCAAACACCAGCCAGCCCCCAATGCAGGCTGCAAGGAAGGAATGGAATGGGATTTTTTTCCCCTGCAGCCGGGACTGGGCTGCCAGGAGCCCCTTGTAGGTGAACACAAAATAAGCCAGGTTCCGCGAGTGGGCGTACGTGGCCTGGGCAATGGACTTCAGCTTCTCCCTGAAACTGAGGGAAAGAAACAATAATTACAGGAGAGAAAAGGCAAAATCCTGCACTCGCTCAGCCTGGGCACTGCACCCCACCACCTACACTGATGGTTTGGGCACCCCAGGAATGTCTTGGGAAGGAGGAGAAATTCCCCCATCAGAGCACAGTCTTGCCCAGACTGTGGACTGTGTTTCATTTTTCCCCCTACTCAAATAGCCCTTTAAAAACGTTTTTATTGCTAAATACAAATCTCTGGCACTCAGGGAAAGGCACAACATGCACTGCTATAGCCTGGGTTCCCATATTTCAACACAGGACAGAACATTGCTATTGGCATCTGTTAATTCTCCCTCTGTCCTCATCAGCCATTCCATGAGTGATTCAATCCCTCAATTATATATATTTGTGTGTGCTTCACTATCAGGACAAGGCTCAACCATGGCTCACACATTTTTCTGCTTTTTAAACCCCCTACAAACATGGAAAACGAACAGCTGTGATGAAAACATTCTAAGCAGCAACACAAAAGTACAGATTTAGCGTTTGTACCTTCCACTCTTGAACAGGAAAGTCATCACCAGGGCGTGTGGGGCACGGATTTTGGCTCCATAACTGTAAAGGTCGACAAATATTCCATAGAAATAGTTTTGTACCATGAAATTATCGTATTTCTAGTCTACTAACAGACAAAAAAAGGTTATTTAGCCAAATATCTATTACTTCTAAGCCAGCTCAGCAGCAGCACAGCAAACGGGGAGGAACCGAGCAGGAGACAGAAGAGCACACGCACCTCAGCGAGCCAAGCCCCAAGGGAACCCTAAACCCTCAGACCCCAAGGGGACCCTAAACCCAGCCCAGGCCACCCCAACTGCGGCTGAGGGGAGCGGAACCGCCTTCCCCTCAGAGCACCCCGGGAGGGATGGAGACCCCGCGGCCCGGGCCCGGCACTCACACGGCACCGTTTCGGAAGCCCTTGATGACGGCGAGCGCGGCGTGGTAGCGGCGCTGCTGCAGGAGCGCGTTGGCGGCGCGGAGCAGAGCGCGAAACGAATCCTCCCCACCCGCCATGGCCCCGCCGGCCATGGCACCCCGCAGCACGCCGCTTCCGGGGGCGTCGCCCCGCCCGCCGCTCCCATAGGTCCCCACTGCTGTCAATCATGGCTCTCGGCCAATAAGCGGCACCACCTCACTCTCGCATTGGTGTGGAGAGTCTGTCCTCCAGCCAATGGGCGCCGAGCGAGGCGTCCCGCCCACCCGCTCCGAAGGGCGGTGGGCGCCGCTGTGAGCCCGGCCCGGCACAGCCCGGCCATGGGCCGGGGGTCGTGGCCGCCGCGGCCGCGCCGGGAGCCCGAACAGGGCAAGGGCGTCCACCGGCCAGTCCCTGGCTGGTCTGCGCGGGCTGTCGCAGTGCCGGTCCGCCGCGCCCCGAGTTGAACACGACCCCCCGCCCCCGGGGCCTCCTCCACCTCTCCCGCGCTGTGGGCCCGTAGCGGGCGGCGGGCGCCCCCTGGCGGCGCCGCTGCCGCCGCCGCTCCAAGATGGCGCAGGCGATCTTCGAGGCGCTGGAAGGTAACGGGGCCAGACCGGGGCCGCGCCGGGACCTCCCGGGCCGGTGCCACAACCGGGGTGCGCGACCCCCGCTCCTCCGAGCTCCCCCTGTCCAGCGCCGCTGCCGCGCGGGTCGCGGGGCCGCCACGAGGCCGCCCCGTGAGGCCCGGCCCGGCGCGGCGTGTGGCGCTCCCGGGAGCCCCGCGCTGTCTCCCGCGCTGCTGCTCCGCTGCCCGCACCGCAGGCACGGCTGCAGCCCCCGCCGGCAGCCCCCGCCGCAGCCCGCGGCTCGCCACGCCTTCCGCGGCTCCCTCTGGCACCACTGTCACCTCCAGTCCCCCGGCCCTGTGCCACCTCCCGCCTGTGCGCCGCGGCATCCCCGAGCAGTGCCCTGAGCGCCGGGCAGCCCACGTTAACCACGGGCCCTGTGCTCGGTACACCGCATCCCTATCTTGTGCCAGTGCCCGACGGCCCGAGGCATTCCATGCTTTCCCTGCTCTGTGCCTGCCGCTCTGGGGCACCTCATCCCCACCCTGTCCCTGGACACTCCATCCCCATCCTGCCCCTGCTCTCCTGGATATTCCATCCCCATCCTGCCCCTGCTCTCCTGGATATTCCATCCCCATCCCGCCCCTGGTGCTCCAGGCCCTGTCACCCCCTCCCTTCTCCTGTGCCCACCGGGGCATTCCCATCACCCCTGTCTCTGTGCCCAGGAAGCAGCACCAGCAGTGCCCAGGGCACTCTCACCACCCCTGCACCTCCCGTGTCCCTGCATGCTGGGGTTCCCCATCCTCCCCTTGCCCCAGGGCTTGCTCTGCCAGTCCCGCTGCTGTGCCATGCTCTGTGCCAGCCCCTGGGATAGTGCCCGGGTGGGTGCTGGCCCTTGCATGTGTATTTTGAGGGGTGTGCTCTTGGCACAGCCCGGGCAGTGCCTGTTGTGTGGGTGAACAGGTTGTGCTCAGATACATCTCACTTGAGTGTTGGGACACTGTTACAGCCAGGTGCCATCCGAGGATGAGGTGCCAAGCTGTGGCAGTTTGATATTGGGCTGAGGCTACTGTCTTTGGAGAGAAACTATTTCATCAGTATTAATTTCCAAAATTGGATTATAGATGTATTTTCCTTTACATGACACCACTGCCTGGAAGGTGTGACATTGGGATTGTTACCTGTGCTTTTGAATATCACCTGTGACCACAGCAGCAGAAAATAAATATTTTTTTCTCTATTTTGTCAGGTTACTTGGTGTATTTGCCAGCACCCCCGTGTAGAAACAGGTCCCTATTTCCTCTCTGCAATCAGCTCCTCATTGTGTTCGTTTCCCTGCAGCATTCAGGACAGCAAAGCTTTTTAGCAAATTGAAAAAGAGTGGTGTTTTTTTTTTTTTAAGCCCGCAGCAATTGGCAGCTTTTAGTGCCTGAGCTTGTTTGTTTTGTCTTGTTGATTGGATTACAAGTCGATGGTGACTTGGCATTCTTGGAGCAGCCTGGTCTCAGGGTGCTGCAGGGCACAGGTGCATTTTCACCTGTCACTAAAGCACCTGCTCCTCCTGTCAGAAAAAAAGGCTTTATCACAGGGCCAAATTAGCACCTGAGTGACATGGACAGTCCTGCTTCATCTCCAGCTGAGAGAAATTTGAAAGGGAAGAAAAAAAGCACAGATCAGTAGTCCTGTGCTTTTATCTATCTTGGCTTCCCCAAATCACTTTGGTTTTGTCAGGCTCTGGGCACCTCAGGGATTTTTCAGTTCCATGGCTGAGGAGGATCCTGCAGGCTGGTGCTGGCTGTAGGCAGGGCAGGATCGATGCAGAGCTTTCTCCTGGAGTCTGTGCATGGCTGTGACTGACATCCATGTAACCAAGGAACTGCCAGCTTGGCTTCATGGGCTGTTACCCATGTCCTCAGGGGTTTCCCTCTGGGAAGTGAGGTGGTGTGCAGTTCCTCAGTGAAGTGCAGGGACTCTGAATTGCCAAATAAACATTTCTGTAGTCCTGGGCCATTTCTCTCCATCAAGAGGCTGAGTGCAGCACTGACAGTGTTGCTGCATCATTGTGCTCAGGTCTCAGCCTTTCCTGAAGCTTCTTCCTCATCATGGCATCGAGACAATTTGTTTGGCTTTTTTCCTTGGAAGATGTGACTGTGCCCGAAGGAAACCCAGTTGCCCAGTGCCAGGCATACCAAGAGTGGCCCTGTTTGTGCAGTAGCACTTATCCCCATACTATACTTCACCTGAATTTTTGATCCTTCTTTTCCTCCAAGCTTATTTTTGCTGGAGAATCACTGCTCCATGCCACTGTGTGCTTTAAGGCTGCAGTGCTCCCTTTGCATTGCCCAGAGGTTCTTTGTGCAGGGGAGGTGAATTTTAGAGCAGGGCTTTGGCTGGAGTGAGGAATCCTGCCAGCAGGGCTGAGCTGCAGGGCTGCCTCCAGCTCTCCCTGCAAGCCAGGGCTTGCTGAACTGGACCTGCAGCTTTGCTGTGCCTGTGATCTGTGTGAAAGGCTTCCCATAGGCATGGTGGGAATTTGATGGGAGTGTGTGATGTACTGGGATCTGCTGCCTCCCAGCAGCTGCTTGTGCCCTTGGAGGGTGGTGCTGTGCTCTCTCCCAGGGACACGAGCAGGGGTTGCAGCATCTCCTCAGTGAAAGGATGAAAAAGGTGTTCACAGAATCCTAATGTGACATACAGGAGAAATGAGTATTTAGGGTGTCTTTAAAAGGCTGTCGTTTATATGGGTATTCCCCACCATGAAGGTTACATTCCAGTTGTTCAGGAGAAATTTTGGGAGAGGAGCTTGGGGTGGTGGATGCTCCTGCTGTTCTGGTCCTTTATGCTGTGATCTGCTGTGGTGCTTCACTGTCTTTCCTGCTGCTGTTTGCTGAGCAACCTCCCCTCACCTCAACACAGTCCTCACTGCTTAGGGGTGATCAGACCCATTGATTTTCCTTTCTTGGGGCACATAGAGAGTTCAGAGCTTTGCAGTTTTGCAAAGATCTGGAAGTGAAAAACCACCTAAGAACCCCCCAGCTTTCTTCTCTCCCTGAACCCACAAGATCTAACATACAACCTTGCTGTGCCATTCGCTTCCTTTGTGAGTTCTGTGTCATAAAAGAGTGATAGGAAGGAGTGGTAAAAATCACCCCTTTTTGATCTTTTTTTCCCGAAATCAGATTGTCCTTTGTGTCTTTACATTCAATTTCTAAATAGAGTGTGTCATACTTAATCCACAATCCCATGCTGGCCAGGTTGTCTCCCTAGATGAGCAGTCCCAATCTTCTGTATTTATCTGTAATATTTTAAAACCTTTTAGCTGTAGTGAAAAATGTTTGTGCCAAAGCAAGCAAGCTGATTCTAACAACAAATCTGAGTGGGTGTGTGCCCTGTGTGTGATCAGATCTGGGAGTGCTGGCCTTGGGAGCAGGGAGGCATTTGTGCCAGTGCTGCTGGGAGAGCTGCTGCACACAGGATTTTGTGTGCCCTGAGCTCGGTGTCTGTGCTGCAGCCCCGGGCAGTTCCACCCAGGCCTCTGCCCTGGGACATCCCCACACTGCTCTGACATTCTCAGCTCTTTTCATACCCAGGGTTATAAACATCCTTCCTCTCTGCAGCTGGTGCCTGCAACCAAACTCCCTTTTGGCTTTCCCTGCCCTTCTTCCCTTCTCTTTTTGCACCAAAGGAGTTCTGAGGACAGCTGGGGGTGTTGCTGTTGTGTGGGAGTTGGTGCTGTTGGAGGGTGACAAGGTGACAGTGGCTCAGGGAGGAGGGAGCAGGAGCTGGAGGGTGTCCCAGTGCCCAGACACCCCAGTGTGGCTGTGTTCAGTTCCCCATCCATGCTTGTGTCTCCTTTCAGGGATGGATAACCAGACAGTGCTGGCTGTGCAGTCCTTACTGGATGGCCAAGGAGGTGTCACGGACCCGTCTGCACCCAATGTCAACTCCTCTGCTGCCATCCAGCCCATGGGTGAGTCCTGCTGGCACTGGGACAGAGGACAGGGCAGGAGGGCTGCGCAGCTCCCCTGCACAGCTGGCACAACAGCTGGGTGTGCAGGGTACTGCTGTGAGTGTTGGGAGCCCTCAGCAGGAGGAAGGGACAAGTGCCCAAACGAGCAGTGATGTCTTTGGAGACAGTCATGACAACAGACTTGACCATGAGCTTCCAATAAAGACACAAAGGGAGGGAGAAGCTGCTGTCCCCACATCTAGTGCCTGTTACTGTTCATGTTTTTATTTAATATCCACTCCTTCTCCTCTAGAGATGCTCAAGGGCTCCAGACCTGCAACATCTCTGTGTTAATGAATATGGGAACTGGTCATTTATGTGCATGTGGACCCTCACAGTGCTGGACTAGAATGTGTTGGGTGGATGGGGAGTTATCCCCCGAGGAGTTACAGTCTGTGTCCCCAGAAAAGGTCAACTTCAGGCTGTGACTCAAACAGGGGAGCAGCCTTGTGAGCCTGCCTGGATGGAGTGCCAATGGTGTGTGGTTTGCTAACGCTGCAGATTTCAGCTGGGACTGGAACTGGGTTGTCTTCTTTCTGCTTCCAATGTCAGGCATAGGTGCCAAAACCCAGCAGTGTTGGGACACCAGCTGACAGTGACTCTGTGCCCTTATCCAAGGTACTTCTTGTGCTCTGTGCAGTCTGAGGAATAAAATCTGAGCCAGCATAATGCTGATGCTTTGGAAGGAACTGCTTTGACTAAAAGCAGAGGGTGCTACAGGAGCAAGGTTGGTTGTTCCTGTATTTGGGATGAGAAGACAGACAGTGGGATTCGTGTGTCCCAGGGAGACAGTGGGGTTTGTGTATGGGAGCAAGGCTAAGATGGGCTCAGTCACATCACTTGGCTTTAGGGAGAGGAGGATGGACAGCTTGGCCCTTGCAGCTGCTGTCTCCTGACAAGGATGTCCTCGAGGTGCTGAGATCCAAAGGTGGGTGCTGGGTGGAGCGCTGGGGAATGCAGGAGAAGGCCTGAAGCTCTGCTCTTCCTCACTGCAGATGATGAAGACGTGTTCCTGTGTGGGAAGTGTAAGAAGCAGTTCAACTCCCTGCCTGCCTTCATGACCCACAAGAGAGAGCAGTGCCAGGGCAGTGCCCCATCCCTCTCCTCAGTGTCTCTGCCCACCAACAGTGTGTACACCCCGTCCATCACCTCAGTGCAGCAGGCTCCCAGTGCTGCCCGCCAGGTACAGGCTCTGTGCTCTGCTGCTGGGATGTGGGGCTGGGGCTGGAGATCCACTGGTGTCTCAGACTGAGCTCTTTTCTAGGAGGCTCAGCTGTTGTCCCTTTATTAGCTTTTCACCTCATGGTTAAAGTGGGGTTCTCTACAGTGAGGTGTCCTCCAGCAGGAGTGTCTGACAGCCTTGTTTCAGGACAGGACAGGACAGAAGGGGTTTCATGCTCTGTCTGTACTGCAGCCAGACCTTGGCTCTACTGAGCAGCCCCAGTGTCAGAGCCTGGCCACAAGCCTGGGAGCACCCTCACAGTGCTCTTGCTGTCCCCTGGGCTGTGGTCTGGCTCATGGAGCAGCTTCATCCCTGCATCCCTTCTCTCTCACTCTTACAAATAAAGCCCACATAATGTGGTGTGATGACTGCTGGGGGAATATCCCCTCTGGAGTAATTTTCATTCCCTAGAGAATGCTCCAGTGGGAGTCCCTGGTGCATGACATGTAATGTGCCTGCAGTTGTGGCTTCCAAAGTGCTTTCAAACCAGCTGCTTTTTGCAAGTTAATGCAGTCCCAGTGGATGGTGCTTCTTTGCAGGGCTGTAAACACAGGTTATTTACTGCCAACAAATTCAACAGCCTCCCTCCCCTGCTATAACCTGAGACCAGTCTGGAGAGATGAGCCTGACATTCACTGTCTGAGCCAGAGCAGCCTCCCTGAGTTTTCCACCTTCCCTTGCTGGGGCAAGCACCCAGGAGTGGCTTGAACTTGTCCGTGACCAGTTTGTCCTGCAGATCTTGTTTAATAACCCCTGATTTGACTTGCAGCCAATGGCCACTTTCTGAGCCACTGTGATATTTTTTTTCCAAGAGCTAAGAGCTCTCACGGACTCAGCAGGAAGCTGCAGATAATTACTGTGGCTCACTGCTGACCAGAGGCAGTGAAAGCAGAGACCCTGAGGCTCAGGAAAAAGCAGTGTCATTGTTTTTTTTGGTATTGTTTTGTCCTGTTGCTGGTTAACAGTGGATCTTTCTTTTCTTTCAGCAAATCTCTACATACATCACAGTTCCCCCATCACCTTTGATTCAGACCCTGGTGCAGGGGAACATCTTGGTCAGTGATGAGGTGCTGATGTCAGCCATGTCTGCTTTCACCTCCTTGGACCAGCCCATGCCAGCAGTGCAGCCCCCAGTGCAGGTAAGGGGCACGTGTGGATCCAGGCAGTCACTGGTAAAGCTGTCCCAGTTCCAGCCCCTTGGCCATGGGAGTGACACCTTCCACTGTCCCAGATTGCTCCAAGCCCTGTCCAGCCTGGCCTTGACCACTTCCAGGGATACTGCCCACGGTGCTGAGGATGCCTCCCAGGGCTGCCAGTGCCCACAGCTGGGTCATGTTGGGCTTCTCATGCACCAGCACTCCCAAGTCCTTCCCCTCAGGGCTGCCCTCAATCCATTCACTGCCCATCTGTGCTTGGGATTGCCCTGATCCAGGTGCAGCCCTTTGCATTTGGTCTGGTTGAACTCGCTGAGGTTCACACAGACACACCTCTCAGTGCTGTCCAGATCCCTCTGGATGCCCATTCCTTCCCTCCAGTGTTTGGACTGCAGCACACAGCTTGGTGTTGCTCACAAACCCATTTGTAGCTGGATGCTCAGATCTTTGTCATGTGGTCTCTCCAGCTTTTTTTGAGCCTCCATATAATGATTGGCTTCCAGGGCCCTTGTCACCTTACCCCATGGATTCCTGTCCTCCTGGGAGCTTTCTTTGGGCTCTTCCCAGACTGGCTGGGCTGTACATGCTCTCCATGCTCTGAAAATATTCCTTGTAACCAGAAGGATTAAAAGCTTTAAAAACAAATCAATAAAAGCAGTGAGGCTTGAGGGCTGGGTTTTGGAGGAGGCAATGTGTACCTGCAGGTCATTCCAGGCCTCCAACCTGCCAGCTGGATGTGCTGTGTTGTGCCAAGACCCTGCTGTTCTGCAGGCAGATTGGGATGGGGAAGGTGTGAGGGATCAGCCCCTCAGCTCGTGGCTGCCGCGTTTCCAACGTGCCGTGTCTCTCCGGTTGCAGAGCAGCATGAGCATGCACGCCGGGGCCGGCTACCTGTCCCAGCCGCCTCCGCCGCCGCCGCCTCCCCCGCCGCCCCCGCCGCAGCCCCCGCCTCCCCCGCCGAGCCTGGCGGCTCCCGGGCAGCCCAGCAGCGGCGTGGTGGAGGTGTACAGCGCCCCTGCTGCCATGGCAGCATCCAGCACCGTGGAGATCCAGACCCTGGGCATGCAGCCATACCCGCCCATGGAGGTAAGGCTGCTCCTAAGGATCTGTCCTCAGAATCACAGAATGGGTTGGCTTGGAAGGGACCTTAAACTCATCTCCCTGCCTTGGGGATGGACGCCTCCCACTGGAGCAGATTGCTCCAAGCCCCGTCCAGTCTGGCCTTGAGGAGTGTGGAATTACAGTGTGGGAAGATGGGATATGTTATTTGACAGCAGTTATTTTCTCTGGGACAAGGCAGCAACAGGAGATCAGTAAGATGATGAGGGTTCTGAGAACAGGAGAAACAGCTAAGAGAGACAGAGGACAGGCTTAGGAAACCTGAACATTTGTTTCTGGTCAAGGGATACCTGCATATGTTGGGAGTGAGAGGGAGTAGAGGTGAGAACCTCACCTTCTGTAGAAGCACAGAGCATCACAGTGCACACTTCAGCTTAGATGGAGAGAAGAATCCAGTCTAAATCTCAATGAGCTTGTCGAGGTGGCTTTTGCTAAAGAATGGCACAGGCAAGGTGTGGATTTACTGGTGGATCAGCTGTTTGCAGTGTCTGCATTTGCACTGCCCTTCACAACAGGAGCTGCTGGGTGTGGCTGAGGTGTGGCATCCTTACCTTGGAACTGGAATCTGATCTGGAAGTGCCAGTGGACAGGAATGGATGAGGATATTGGATAAATAATGGTCTGTGTTAGTTTATCAGAGTGGGCAGCAGAAATGCCTTTAAACTATCACCCCAGACTGATCAGTGTGTCTCTTAAGTGTTCTTTCCTAATCTTGGTGCAGACATAAACAGCTGTGCTTTGGCACCTGGAGTTTCCTTGTGCCTTCCTTCCCTTCTGCAGTCCTGCCAGGACAGGCAGCAGGACCTGGAGACCCCTGCTTCAGGACTGGTGTGAACCCACAGGGTCAGCAGTGATCCTTCTGGTAACCTGCTCCAGAGGGATAAGAAACTCTTCTAGGCATGAGACATAGAAGGGCCACAAGACAGCTCCCTCAGAGTGTTTCTTTGCTGCCCTGTTCCTGCTGTAATAACTTCTGGATGCTTCTGATGTTCAGCAGGAGAGTTTCACACTGTGCAGGGTGTCAGTTTTGGTTAGAGAGACATTGTTGGCCTGATGAACCAGAAATTTGATCCAGTTTGTCAGAAAAAAAGTCATCCCAAGTGCAGCCTGGTATGGGTGGAGATGGAAGTTAGGGCATGGTATAATTCTCTGTAGCAAACCTGTTCCACTGATGAACTGCCCTCTCACAGGTACCAAGCCAGTGTGTGGAAAGCCCAGTGTACCCCTCTCCCCCTGTGTACAGCCCTGGGAAGCAGGGGTTCAAGGCCAAGAGCCCCAGTGCTCCCACCCCCCTGAGCAGTGCAGGAGGAGGCTCTGTGGTTGGCTTTGATTCCCCCGCTGCTGCCAAAACTCGCCGCTGCAAGAACGAGACTGGGCTGCAGGAAGGTGAGTGCCCTCCAACCCCTGCCCTGAGGGTCACTGGGTTTGTCCTGAGTGGGCTGCAGGAAGGTGAGTGCCCTCCAACCCCTGCCCTGAGGGTCACTGGGTTTGTCCTGAGTGGGCTGCAGGGAGGTGAGTGCCCTCCAACCCCTGCCCTGAGGGTCCCTGGGCTTGTCCCAGCTGGGCTGCTGAGCCATGGGCTCCCTGAGGAGTGGCACTGGCTGTGCTGCTCTGGAAAGGGAGCACAAGGCTTTGCATGAAATTGGTGGATGACCTGGGGGTTCACAGCAGAGACAGAGCTGAGGCCCTTCCTCTCACTCACGCTGTGTCTTTTCCCAATGTCCAGAGTACCTTTAAGGCTGGTGCTTTGTAGCTGGAAAGGTCTCTGGAAGGCAGTGGTTGTTGCCTGAGAGGATGCCCTGCCCCAGCAGACTGCACTGCTCAGGATTTGTCTCAGGCTGTGTTAATGAATGTTTGTGCCCAGTCTGTTTAGGCAGATCTTATCTTCCTATAAGCTCTTTATTGGTCCTGAGCAGTCATGTCCTGGACTGAGGGCCCTGTGAGCTGTGGGGACAGGGCTGTGCCACATGATTTCATTCTTGTGTGTGCTCTTCTTTCAGGCAAATCCAAGTCCCCCAAGCTGAAATGCACATACTGTGACAAGGCCTTTACCAAGAACTTTGACCTGCAGCAGCACATCCGGAGGTAACAGTGCCCTGCCCTGCACACAGCAGAGTGACTGGGCTGGGGCAGGGCACAGCTCTGCTGAGGGAGTCTGTGCAGCCCACTTTGTTATGTCCCAGAATCTGTGCTGCAATGGGAGGGATTCTTCATTCTTCTCACCCCAGGATACCTTTTCCTCAGTGACTGGAGTGAAGGCTGTATTGTGCATGTAATCTTCATGCTGATTATGTGCTGGGACTGGAGGCTTATTTTCCTTGCTGATGAGACCTTGACAGCCAAAGCTCTTGTCACCTGATCACTGGAGTAGCAGCATTCTTACTGCTTGCCTCTGCCCTTCCCTTTCCTCTCTCTCCCTAGCAAGCTGCAGCCTTCCTGTTTGCTGCTGTTAACAAAGTGTAAGCCAAGCTCAGTGTCTGTACAGGGAGCTCTAATCAGAGAGCTTTTCCCTGACAGGAGGAAGCTGAAATCTGCAGAGATTTTCCCTCCAGTGGAGTCATCTGGATCAGAGCAGATGGGAAGGAACAAGTGGTGGTTTTTGCACCTCTTCCCAGCCTGGACTCTTCACTTTCTCTTGTAGCAGAAGGGCAGAGTAGAAAAACCTTTTTGCTGTGGACAAAGGAGAGCACATTCAGGCAGATCTGGAGCCTGCAAGCTGGAAAAGATGTGTGCAGGAGAGAGAAGGGTGACAGGGAAGGAAAGGCTTGTAACCTTGAGAAAATGATGAGGTCCCCAAGGTCTGTGCAGGGACCCTGATGTTGCTGCAGAGCTGTTTTCCTCTCCTGCTTCTTCCTTGGATCCCCTGTCATTCCCAGACCACAGGTGTTTTGTTTGGGCACCAGTCTCATTTCCCCAGGCCTCTCACAATGCACCTCCTCTGGTGAATCGGGTCTCAAAGCCTTGTTAGGTGTGTCCAGGTGTGATCAGCCCTGCACTGTCCTTGTCCCCCCACAGGCCCTGCCTGGGGGCTGCCTCCTGTGTCCCCCACTGCTGACCTGGTGCCTTGTCCTTCAGCCACACAGGTGAGAAGCCCTTCCAGTGCATCGTGTGTGGCCGTGCCTTTGCCCAGAAGTCCAACGTGAAGAAGCACATGCAGACCCACAAGGTGTGGCCTCCAGGGCTGGGCTGCACCATCTCCCGCAACTCCATCACTGTGCAGGTCATGGCCCTGAACCCCAGCCAGCCTGAGGATGAGGAGAACACAGGTGTGGTGTGTGTGGGGCACAGCACTGGTGTGAGGAGGCTGCACCTCCACACTGGGAGGGAGGGGAGCTGTGTGTGCTGTCTGCTTTCCTTGGTGGTGTTTAGCATCTCACACTAAAGTGGCATTTGCTCAGCTCCAGCTGGAAGCTGCATCATTTCATACCCCTGTGGTGGGTGCAGGTGCTGCTGGGGACAGTGGCTCCAGACTCTGTCCCAGTATGTGCACAAACAGGGCCAGGTGTCTTCCCCTCCTCACTCCCTGGCAGTACAGCTTTGGCAGTGCACAAGCCACACCTGGCAGCTGTGGCCAAGGGGACAGAAAGCTGCTGGTTTAGGATAGCCCAGTGCTCTGGCTTTGCACTGTGCAGGTCATGCCAGGCTGGATCTGCCCTCCTGTAAATACCTGAGGCAGAGAAGAGCTCCTTGCTGGTGTCTGGATGCCCCTTCTGCTGATGGCCTCAGACCTGGTAGGGGAGGGAATGCAGTGGCAATGTCATGTATAGGACAAGGGACAACTGGGGCTCTGTTTGTATGCATCATGGACTGGGAACCACTGGCTGGATCTTACCCCCTGTCTCCTGCCAGTGGTGGGAGTAGATGTGGCTCTGGTTCACTGGATGAGGGAAGAGACAAGAATGTTTACTCTATGTTTTAGAAGGTTTGATTTATTATTTTATGATATATTAAAACTATACTAAAAGAATAGAAGAAAGGATTTCATCAAGGCTAGCTAAGAATAGAAAAGGAATGATAACAAAGGTTTGTGATTGACTGAGACAGTCTGAGACAACTGGACTGTGATGGCTATTAATTAGAAACAACTACATGAAACTAATTACAGACCTACCTGTTGCATTCCACAGCAGCAGATAATTATTGTTTGCATTTCGTTTTTGAGGCCTCTTGGCTTCTCAGGAGAAAAAATCCTAAGGAAAGGATTTTTCATAAAACGTGTCTGTGACAGGAGGCCTGTTCTGACTGCTCCACAGAGCACAGTTATATCCCTGGAAAAAGAGAATGGGCTAGGGAGGGGAAGATGGAGTGGTCAGAGCCATTCATAATCTGTCAACAAATTTTAAACAACCCTGTTAGTGCGATTCATCTGATCTAAAGAGCTTGTCTTTGAAAGGGAGGAGGGCCTGGCCTGGTGTGTGCTGGCAGAGCAGCTTGCAGAGCTGTCTCATGGCAGGCTGGGACTCTCTCTCCCCAGGTTTGCCCCCCAGGAATGCAGTGCCCCCAGCCCAGGAGCTGAGCCCCTTGGAGGACAGCGAGGCAGCCAAGCTGGAGGCCAAGCAGGTTGTCCTCATTGACAGCTCCTACCAGTGCCAGTTCTGCCCCAGCAAGTTCAACACCTACTTCCAGCTCAAGTCACACATGACACAGCACAAGAATGAGCAGGTAGGGACAGAGGGTGCCTGGCTGGGTGGCAGTATTGGGATTGGCTCCATATAATGCATCTCTTATCAGGGTCTGACCTGAGCCTTTTGGTCTGCAGAGCTGCCAGTTCTTCATGTGCAGCTCAGCCCTCAGGGTTGTAGCTGTGTGGTCTGGGTGGCTTTGGAAACTCCTTTGAAAACTGAGTGAGAAATTCAGCCAAGCAGGTTTGGGTGGTTAGAGAGGAAGCAAAGAAGTGAAGTGTGTCCAGTTCTGGGCCCTTTACTTCCAGAAAGACATGGAGGTGCTGGAGCCTGCCCACAGAAGGGCAGGGGAGCTTGGGAGGGGTTCTAGAGAGTAAGGCAGAGGAGAGGGGCTGAGGGAGCTGGGGAGGCTCAGCCTGGAGAAAAGGAGGCTCAGAGGGCACCTTCTCATTCTCCACAACTCCCTGACAGGAAGGTGCAGCCAGGGGGGGAGTCAGGCTTTGCTCCCACAAGGGACGGGACAAGAGGAAGCAGCCCCAAGCTGTGCCAGGGAAGGTTCAGGTTGGACATCAGGAGGAATTGCTTTACTGAGAGGGTTCTCAGGCATTGGACTGGGCTGTCCAGGGAACTGGTGCAGTTATCCTCCCTGGAAGTGTTCAGTAACTGACTGCACTTGGTGCTGTGGTTTAGTTAACAAGGTGGTGTTCTCTCAAAGATTGGACTCATTGACCCTGGAGGTCTTTTCCAACCTTTATGATTCTGTGAAGTCCAAAGTTTTCAGTGTAAGAGGCAGCTTTTGGGTCCTGGGACAATCACTTTGGGGTGTTGTGGTCCCACCCACTCAAGTGGTTTCAGGCCCTCACATCAACCCCCCTTTGTCCCACCTTGCTTCCTCAGGGGTGTGCCCTGACAGTCTGTGCTTCTTCCCAGAAAGGAAGGCAGTTCTGCCTTCTGTTGGGACAGGGTACTGAGGGCTTTCCCTGCCTGTTTCCACGGTGAGCCTCTCCAGTTCCTCTCCTTTCTCCCAGGTGTACAAATGTGTGGTGAAGACCTGTGCCCAGACCTTCCAGAAGCTGGAATCCTTCCTTGAGCACATCAAGAGCCACCAGGAGGAGCTGAGTTACCGCTGCCACCTCTGCAGCAAGGACTTCCCCTCGCTGTACGAGCTGGGTGTGCACCAGTACTCACACAGCCTGCTGCCCCAGCACAGCCCCAAGAAGGACATGGCCGTGTACAAGTACAGTACAATCGCTGCTCACAAGGCTTGTAGGAGTGAGTGGGTGCAGAGCATGCTTGGTGGGACCTTAGAGGGGACAGGGGGCCCTGTATCCAGTGGCCGTGGTGCTTTTGGACACCCAGGTGGCACATGGGAGGGTTCCCTCCATCACACTGCAAAGGCCAAGCACTTTGAATGCAGGGAGTCTCTGAATGCAGGGAGTTGTGGTGATCCATCTGAAATGGGAGCAGCAACAGAACACAGGCCAGGGGTGCAGCAGGGACAGGGGCTCACCTTGCATGAAGCATGGAAGGGGATTGGGGGATGATGAGGCTCTGCCCTGGATCAAAATATCCCTCTTGGAAGAGCTTCCCACACTCTCATTTGCCCCCAAAACCCACACTTGGTGCCCAGTGGGATCCCTGGGAGTCAGCATGGGTTTCCATGTGGGAAGGAACAGGCTGAGAGTGAGGCTGAAGTTCAGGCTGATGGCAGGAGGTGGCAGGTGTGACTGTGTTCACAGGGGTCCCAGGACCAGGGAAGAGATGAGAATCATCAGTCTGTGTTTCAGAAGGCTGATTTATTATTTTATGATATATATTATATTAAAACTATACTAGAAGAATAGAAGAAAGGATTTCATCAGAAGGCTAGCAAGGAATAGAAAAGAATGGAATGGTAATAAAATCTTGTGACTTACCAGAGAGTCCAAGACAGCTGGACTGGGATTGGCCATTAATTAGAAACAGCCACATGAGACCAATCAAAGATGCACCTGTTGCATACACAGCAGCAGATAATCATTGTTTTTCTTTTCTTCTGAGGCTTCTCAGCTTCTCAGGAGAAAAATCCTGGCAAAGGGATTTTTCAGAAAATATCATGGCTACAAGGAGTCTCTTTGAATGACAGTGAAAAGCTGGGATTGGTTATATGGGAAGATCCTGTCACTCCTCTGATCACCAGTCAAGAGTGAGATGGTGTCCTGGGGTGACTTTGTGATGCTGAATTGCATCCCCATTCATCTGTTTAGCCCAGAAATAAGTTTTGCATCTTTAAGACTGGTGAGCCAAGGAAAGGGAGAGAAGTGCACAGTTTGTTTTCAGAAGGTGCACTCACTCCACAGTCCTTCTCCCGGACAGTGTTTTGTGTGGAACAGACAGTGAGAGAGACTTCTCCTTTGCTTTTAGTTAGTTTTTGCTGGCTGAGGCAGTGAAATTCCCAGGGAACCAGGACTCTAAACCAGGACAAATACACACAGCTGAACCTGCCCTGGGCTGGGTCAGAGAGCAAGGAAAGCCCTTCCCAGCCTGTTTTCTATGATTCTTCACCTGCGGCAAAGGGATTGTGGGTTGTTGTCTTGGTTTGGAAAGCCAGGTGTCTGCTAAGGAAGGCAGGAGCCTTTCCTAAAATGGAGAATGTAAATCCTCCCCTCCCTCTGAATTGCTATAAATTTTAAATTAAGGAGCTCTCAGGCAAAAAATATGGGAGTAGGAAATAACAGTTCTTTAATAGGGAAGAAAATAAAAAGATAAAATAAACAATGCAGTACACTAGAACAACACTGACAGAGTCAGAACCCAGCCTGACACCCTGTGGGTCAGGGTGTTGGCAGCAGTGCCATTGGAATTGTGGCTCAGCCCTCCTGCAGTGTCAGGGCTGGTTCTGCTGGAGCAGGGATCCTGGAGAAAGGTGCATCTTCCTCTGGAAATCCAGTGCAGAAGCTGTGCTGGTGTTCCAGAATCTCCAGATTCTATCCAGGCAGGAATGCTTGGCTCCTCCCTCTGGGCTCACATCTCCCAATGGGATGCTGTAGTTCTTATCAGCCATGCAGGGACATTCAATGGTTGTTATCAGCAGGTGTCTGCCCTGAGGGAGGAATGATTATTGAAGAGATAAGGCAAACTGCCCACTTGACAAAAGACAGCTGCCATACAGATGGTAACAGAATACATCTTGCCCTGCAGTCTGGAACAGTTGTAGAAGCCATGCCCAGAAGTTTCCTATCCCTTTGCTACAAAAGGGTCAGTTCCTTGGAAAGCTTTTCTACTCCTGTGGAGGGAAGGTGTGAGGAGTTCCACAAAGAGCTCCACATAACTTTTGGAATGCCCATGGAAATGTTCAGGGGGAGTAGGAAGCCCAAGAAATACTGGAGTCACGGAGGAGCTTCATGGAATAAATATCTGCTAATTCTTGCCTAGACCATGGTTTCCAGTTATCCTTGCACTACAGAGCTTTGTTCTGCAGCTTGGTAGTGGAGATCCCTGAGATCAGAACCTTGCTTGAGCTTGAGGAGGGGTTAGGGAGAAGGGGTTTCTCAGCAGGAGCAGGGTGTGAGTGCCTCTGTCCTCACTGCTGATGGTGCCTGTCCCAGTGCCTGCTGTCAGTCAGCACTGGCAGAAACACTGGCAGGATGTGTGACCCCTGCCATGCTGTGTCCCCACTCTCAGCTCCTTCCCTGGGGGCTGATGTCTTCAAGCAGTGAAGATGGAAGGAGGTGTTTGAGGTAAAGTGAAGTCCTTACCTAAGGCTTGTCCCCATAAGAAAGATGTGCTCAAGTCTGGCTGCTCCCATGGCAGCCTGTGGCAAGTGCAATAGTATTTAAAGGCTTTTCCACCCAGTTTTCCAGCATCTCCCTCTCTGAAGGCTGCTAGGTGTGAGTGTGAACTGGCATGTGGGTTGCTGAGGTTTTATAGCACCTGAGTGGTTATTTTCTGTATCAATCATGTCAAAGATCACCCTGGAAGGTGGCTGGGCCAGGCAGGTGTGCCTGTGGTGTGGGGTGTGCTGCAGTAGCCTTGCTCACAGGCTCTGTCCTTTCTCTCCACATGCAGGTGTGTGAAGTGTGTCAATAAATACTCCACCCCAGAAGCCCTGGAGCACCATCTGCAGACAGCAACGCACAACTTCCCCTGCCCTCACTGCCAGAAGGTGAGTGCTGACCATGGATGGTCAGCATGGCCTGCTGAGCCAGGCCTGGACACCTGGCACGGGCTCTGAGGGGGACAGGAACCCTCAGCTCCATGAGTAGGAGCCTTGGATAGATTATGATGAAGCTTCACTTCAGAAAGTGAAGTTAACTCTGTGGGGAAGGTAGGAATTGCTGGGAATCCTTGCCCAGCCCATCCTACTGCTGACTTTGGTGGGAGGCTGGGCATCCTTCTGAGATGCTGGTCCTCAGCACAGTGTTACATAATTGACAGCAAGGTTTCAGCTTATCGGTTTCTTAAGAAATTTTTGGTGCTTTTTCTGTTTTGAATTTTTGTTGGCTAGTTTTTAAAGCCCTATCTCTACTTTCATTATACAATCCTGAAGGTTTTCACAGTGCATGCTTCCTGGGAAAGCAGTGACTGAGCTTCTTGCTCAGGTTGCCCAGAGCAGCTGTGGCTGCCCCAGCCCTGGAAATGTCCAAGGCCAGGCTGGCCAGGGCTTGGAGCAGCCTGGGATAGTGGAAGGTGTCCCTGCTTACAGCAGCAGGACTGGTTGATCTTTAAGATCCCTGCCAACCCAAACCATTCCATGATTTTTATGTGTTTTATCCTGGCTACACCCGCTGTGCCAGCTCTGTGGTGTCCTGTGTGTGGTGCTGGCTCTGAGCTGTGTGTTTGTGTGTTGCAGGTGTGTGTGTGTTGCAGGTGTTCCCCCTGAGCTCTGTGTGTGTGTTGCAGATGTGTGTTTGTGCCTTGCAGATGTTCCTTCTGAGCCGTGTGTTTGTGTGTTGCAAATGTCCCCCTGAGCTCTGTGTTTGTGTGTTCCAGGTGTCCCCATGATCTGTGTGTGTGTGTGTTCCAGGTGTCCCCCTGATCTCTGTTTGTGTGTTCCAGGTGTTCCCTCTGAGCTGTGCGTGTGTTCCAGGTGTCCCCCTGATCTGTGTTTGTGTGTTCCAGGTGTCCCCCTGATCTGTGTGTATGTGTGTTCCAGGTGTCCCCCTGATCTCTGTGTGTGTGTTCCAGGTGTCCCCCTGATCTCTGTTTGTTTGTTCCAGGTGTCCCCCTCATCTCTGTGTGTGTTCCAGGTGTTCCCCTGATCTCTGTGTTCGTGTGTTCCAGGTGTCCCCCTGATCTGTGTGTGTGTGTTTGTTCCAGGTGTCCCCCTGATCTCTGTATGTGTGTGTGTTCCAGGTGTTCCCCTGATCTCTGTGTGTTTGTGTGTTCCAGGTGTTCCCCTGATCTCTCTGTTCATGTGTTCCAGGTGTTCCCTCTGAGCTGTTTGTGTGTTCCAGGTGTCCCCCTGATATCTCTGTTCATGTGTTCCAGGTGTCCCCCTGATCTCTGTGTCTGTGTGTTCCAGGTGTTCCCCTGTGAGCGATACCTGCGCCGCCACATCCCCACGCACGGCGGGGGCAGCAAGTTCAAGTGCCAGATCTGTAAGAAGTTCTTCCGGCGGGAGCACTACCTCAAGCTGCACGCCCACATCCACTCGGGTACGGCTCCCTGCTGCCAGTGCTCCCCACCCTGTGCCACAGCCCCGGCTGCCCTGTGCCCTGGCAGCAGGAGTGACAGAGTCATTTGTTGTAATGTGGTTTCAGATCTGTGGGTTTGGTTCAGCACTGCACTCATTAGAAATGGGGACACAAGGGGCTCCCCCACTTGCTGTGCTGGCAGAGCTAAGGAGTCTGGCCCTGGAGAGCAAGAGCAGTGTGCAGCATGGGTTGTGTCCATCCATTTGTTATTTTATTGAGAAGCAGCTGAGGGAGTTGAGGTTTTTTGGCCTGGAGAAAAGGAGGCTCAGGGGAGACCTTATCACTGGCTACAGCTCCCTGACAGGAGGCTGTAGCCAGGTAGGGGTCAGTCTCTTCTCCCAGGCAACCAGCAACAGGACAGGAGGACACAGCATAAAGCTGTGCCAGCTTGACCAGGAAGTTTAGGCTGGAAGTCTAGGCTGGAAGTTTAGGCTGGATATCAGGAAGAATTTCACAGAAGAGTGACTGGGCACTGGAATGGGCTGCTCAGGGAAGTGGTGGAGTCACCATCCCTGGAGGTTTTTGAGAAAAGCCTGCATGTGGCACTCAGTGCCATGGTCTAGTTGACAAGGTGGTGTTAGATTATAGGTTGGACTCTTAAGATTTCCATGGTCTTTTCCAACCAAATTCTGTGTGATTTATCCATAGGGCAGGGAAGTTTATAGTGTGGCCCAGCTGGCCTGGTGGCCAGAGCAGCCTGTGTGGCTGCAGTGTCCCTGAGGCCTGCTCTGTTCCTCCCCAGGTGAGAAGCCCTTCAAGTGCTCGGTGTGTGACGCAGCGTTCAATCGCAAGGACAAGCTCAAGCGCCACATGCTCATCCACGAGCCCTTCAAGAAATACAAATGTCCCTTCTCGTATGTAGTGTGTCTGCACATGGCAGCATATCTGAGTGGGGTTGGGAGGGGGGAATGTGTCCTACAGGTGTCCTGCAGGACACTGTGGCACCTGCCAGGCTGCCTGGGGAGGTTGGGATGCTGTGTGCTGTTGAATTGAAACCCAAGAGTCTCAATTCTTTGTCACTGACTTCCTGTAGGTCCACATTTCATTACTTCATCAGCCCTGTAAAATAACTGCTACCTTCATGGGAGACTTGTGGGGGCACTAGAGAGAGAAGGGGCATTATTTGACCACTGAGGTTCCCTGGATGATGAGCTCTCCCTCACTGTCACAAAATCATGTGACATGATTTTGTCACATCCAAAAGCATGTGACAACATAGGACCTAATGTACAAGCCAGAGGAACCGAGTTTTTGCAGATGCAGTCCCAAACCCATGGACTTTCTGAGATAAGCCCAGGCTGACTGGCTTCTCCCTGCTCCAACCAACCTCATACCTCCTTCCAGAATGCTTCTGTTTCCAGCTGGGATCTTGAACCTGCTGCATTTTAGAGCATTCCAAGTGAGACACAGACCATGTGTAGTTTAGGAGAAGCCACATGTCCCTGTGGCAGCCTGTTTAGTCCTTGCCCCTCCCCAGAAAGGCTGAAATGGTGGAACCCCTGCTGAGGTTGCACCAAGGGAAACATCCAGGTGCTGCTGAGGAGAAGGGTCATGGATGTTCTTATGGGATCTGTCTATACATTGCTTCTCAGCTGGTTCCCACATCTCACCAGCATTTGTTGTTGTTGCAGAAGCCACACAGGCTGCAATAAAGAGTTCAACAGGCCTGACAAGCTGAAGGCTCACATTCTGTCCCATTCAGGTGAGTGATGGGAATGCAGTCACTGGGATTCCCTGTGGTGCTGTAGGAGCATGTGGCAGAAGGACTAAGCCTGAGAAATAAGAATAATTTACTAGCTTTAGGTTTTTTCTCTTTGTTTTGCTGCAGGCCTGTTTAAGTGAGTGTCTATGTAGGATTATGTCTAAACTTTGGGCTGGTTTTTAAGACAGTATAATCTGTAGGCAGGACCTGCAGATGAGACTCAGGAGCTGAGCTGGATTATTTGGTCTGCTTGCTATCAAGTGAATATTCACAGTGCTCTGTCCGCTTCTCCCCAGTCCCATCTCACATGCAAAAGAAAATCTCACGGGATTTGATTCCCTTCTTGTGTTCTAAAAATGATGCTCCCAATTCTAATACAAATAATTTATTCCTATTATTTGTTCCCATGCCCCAGGGGGAACAATCAGACTTTATCTCTTGGGGTAAATCTGGATATCTTTCCTTGTGCCCAAAGTCCTGCAGAGTGGGATCAGATGGGATGGGCTGATGGTGCAGTCATGGGCTTTTTCAGGCTGTACATTCCCATATTTTGGAGGGGAAAAAAAGGTGAAAATCTCTTTATTTACTAAATACACTTGAAAAAAACAATACTTCAAGGTTGTTTTGCATTTTCATCACAATTAACTTGACATGTTTTTCTGGTGCTATTTTAATACTCTTACTTGAGGCAAGAATATTTATGTGCAGTCTGCAGCTTCCTCCTGAGGGACAGTGAAGGAACAGGCACTGCCCTCTGTGACAGTGGCAGGACCCAGGGAATGGCTGGAGCTCTGTCAGAGGGGTTTAGGTTGGATATTAGTGAAAGGCTCTTCCCCAGATGGTGCTGGCACTGCCCAGGCTCCCCAGGGAATGGGCACGGCCCCGAGGCTGCCAGAGCTGCAGGAGCTGCCAGGGATGCCCAGGGTGGGGCTGTTGGGGTGTCTGTGCAGGGCCAGGGGTTAGACTGGATGATCCTGGGGGTCCCTTCCACCTCAGGACATTTTATGACTTAACAAAGTCACAAGTGGTTATGGTTAAACACAGACATTGAAGCTGTAGCCACCCACCCTTTACTGTGTGTGGCACAATGTCTCCTCCCTTTGATCAGGGAGCTCCTCCTTTGAGGAGGCGAAGCTGTCCCCCTGGTGGGATGGCTGGGTGTAACTCCACTCCCTCTGTGCGCAGGGATGAAGATCCACAAGTGCCAGTACTGTAACAAATCCTTCAGCCGCCGCGCCCACATGGTGGAGCACCAGCGCTCGCACACCGGCAACTACAAATACCGCTGTCCCACGTGCAGCAAGGGCTTCACCCGCCACAAGTACATGAGGGAGCACAAGTGCCGCCTGGGCTCGCCCAAGGACAAGGAGCTGCAGCTCAGGAAGGCCCAGAAGAAGCGGGCGGCGCGGGGCCGCAAGGCGGGGCTGCCGCTGGGGCTGCCCGAGCTCAAGGACGGCGCTGCCGGGGACAGCTCCCCCGAGGGGGGCCCCAACAAGGAGCCCTTCCAGGAGTCGGACGCTGTCCTGTCCATCGTGGTTGGTGGGTCAGGAGCTGCAGACCCTGAGCTGGTCCCAGGGCAGCCCAACAGCATGGGCTCCAACCTGGCCCTGGCAGAGCTGCAGACAGCCTCAGACGGGCCCTGCACCATGCTGGCTGTGCCTGTGTACATCCAGACCTCCGAGTGACAATGCCCAGAGCCACTGTGTGGCTGGGGGCTGCTGCTGGCACTGTCCCACTTGGTGCTCAAGTTTATCCCTGTGGAAAAGACCAAAGCTCTTCTGGGGAGGTAGATGGATATGGAAGGGAATGGCTTCCATCTCCACCGGTTCTTCCCATCCTTGGGCAGAGGACTGCTTGGAGGCCACTGATGCCTACAAGGCACTGAAGAGGGTGGCTTCATTATTTCTTGTCCCTCTGTACCACAGGTCAGCTTAGGGCAAGAAAGACAAAGATCCCTGAATCAGGGAAGAAGAAGGACCATGCAAACTTGCAACAAACAGAGCTGCTGAAATCAGGTGGCTTTGCAAATCACAGCCTGTCCCATCTGTGGTTTTTCTGGCCTGAAAACTGTATTGCCCAGTATTTGGGTGGCCCTTCTGAGAGCAAACATCCTTCCTAGTGGAAGCAAGTTCATCCTGAGATCCTTTGGGAACACTGTTCAGAAATACCCTGATAGACTTCTGTCTGGTATCTTCTCTCTGTCTGTCTCAGTAGAAAGATCACCGTGTCTGTACTACAAGTTATAAACACCCTGGACCTCACCTATGGAGTCAGTGTGTTGAGGGGGGTGGAGGGTGGTGCTCTTCTGTCTGGATCTGCTCTCTCCACAGTGTTTGTTCATGGTTTTTCCCCAGATCCAGGGATTTCTGAGTGCCTTTGACATCAATGAGTCAATCCCTGGGAACAGTTCAATGTGACCCCTCTGTTCACTAAGGGCTGGGTGAGGTGACCTGGCCAGGTCACACAGGAAACCTGTGATGCCTCCAGGAGCCAATGTTCCAGTGTCAGCTCTGGGCCAGGTGCTGCAGAGAAGCTCTGGCAGCTGCTTCTATGTGCTCCGTGCTTGTCAGCAGTTTCAGTGGGGAGTTGGTGTGGTTCAGCAGCAAGGAAGTCTGGTGTCACTGGGACATCTGTTGTCCTCTTGGCTTCTCTGATTTCCTAAGCAGGAATCCCAAAGCCAGAAACTGAAAATTCCCATTGTGCAGGGGTGGGTCTGGAGGCACAGGGGCAGGGGTGCTGCTGCCTGCTCCAGGCTCCTTGTCCCTGTCCTGCCCTCAGCCTCTGCTTTTGCACTGCCACAGGATGCACTGGCTTTAGGGGAAGGATCTGCACCCAGACCTGCTCATCCCTGCTGCCTGCTGGGATGAGTGTCCCCATGCTCTGCTCTCCCATGCTTTCTCCCTGCTCCAGGGGGAGGGCAAGCCAAGCTGAGCTTTCCCAGGTGAGTTTGTGTGATGAGCTGCTGAGGTGTCTGTGGCTGCAAGGTGCTGCATTCTCAGCCTGGTTATCCAGGGTTCAGTCAGTCCTGGCTATGGAAATGGTGGCTGGGTTCAGTCAGTCCTGGCTGTGGAAATCCTGGCTGTGTCTGGGACTCTGTGCCTGTTCTGGCCACTGCAGCAGTCAGCCCAGCATTACTGGTCTGACTGGTCTGATCCAACCCATTTTTTGACCTCAAGGTGTTCTTCTTGTCTCCTTCCTTAATTCTTAAAACCAGCAGCTTGCAGAGGGCTGTACACTGTGCTCCCTGAGTGCTCTGTGTCATGGTGGCTATTCACTGTCACTCCTGGGGCACTGTCACACAGTCACAGTCTGCATGGGTCTGCCACCAGTTCACTTCCTAACTTAATTTCTGCTCATTTCACTTTTTTGATGATGTTTGTGCACCTCCAGCTCTTGGTGAGTGGGAGGAAATGGGGCTCAGGGCTTCCAGGGGAGGCTGGGAGAAGGGTTTGTTGAGGACTTACATGAGGATAAGGAGAAGTCTTGCCCTTGCCTCATAGAAGGGGGTGGAGAAGGTGGAGCCTGGCTCCAGAGGTGCACAGGAATGGGAACAGAGGTGACAGGGACGTGTTGAAATGTGGCAACTTCCAGTGCTTAAATGGAATTATGAGAAGGCTGGAGAGGGATTTTTCACAAGGGCCTGGAGTGACAGGATAAGGGGGAATGGCTCAAGCTGATGGAAGATTTAAATGTGGTATTAGAAAGAAATTCTTCCCTGTGAGGGTGGGCAGGCCCTGGCACAGGGTGCCCAGAGCAGCTGTGGCTGCCCCTGGATCCCTGGCAGTGCCCAAGCCCAGGCTGGACAGGGTTGGGAGCAGTCTGGGACTGCTGGGAGGTGTCCCTGGGAGGTGTCCCTGCCATGGCAGAGGGTGGGATGAGATGATTTTTGCAGTCTCTTCCAACCCAAACCACAGTCTGGGACAGTGGGAGGTGTCCCTGCCCATAGCAGGGGGTGGCATAAGATGATTTTTGGGGTCCCTTCCAACCCAAACCACTCTTTGATTCCATGATCTGACTCAGTATAAGGAAGGAGGCTGCAGAGAGGTCCTGAGACCTCATCACCAATTTGCACAGATCATCCTGCCCTGAGTGGATGTGCTTGGCATGAGCTGGCTGGGCTGGGGACATCCAGGTGGTCCTTCCTCCTGAGGTGTGCCTGTGCTTCTGTGAAAGCTCCTGTCTGCTTTGAAGGGCAGTTTATTTACCCACAGTGTTTGTTTGACCCTGCTCTCCCAGGAGGGGAACAGGATCAGGAGGCAGTTGGCTCAATACACTTTTCCTATTTCCCTCCCCTCTGTCCCACGGTGTCAGTGTCATTCTGTGTCCTATGCACTCAGGTCTATTTTGGGGTGCTGATGTGTGGGTGCAGCTCCTCCAGCTCACAAGCCCTGTCAGGGCTGGTGTCACTGGGACATCTGTTGTCCTCTTGGCTTCTCTGATTTCCTAAGCAGGAATCCCAAAGCCAGCATGGGAGCAGCAAACCCAGAAACTGAAATTCCCATTGTGCAGGGCATTCCAGTGCCCTGCCAGGCTCCTTGTCCCTGCATGCCCTCAGCCTCTGCTTTTGCACTGCCACTCCCCTAAAGCCTGCACTGGCTTTAGGGGAAGGCTCTGTCTGGACACCTGGCCTGCCCTTCCCAAATGCTGCTTTTCCCCAGCTCAGGGGGATGCTGGAACCCAGCTGGCTCCACTGGGGATGGGAGCAGAGCCACCCAGCTGCCCTGGGTGTGACTGCTGAGGGGTACAAGGCTGGGGACTTCCCCTGGCACAGCTGTGGGACACCAGGGCTCAGAGGTGCCACCCTGGGTGTTTGATAGCTGTTTGCATATGGGGTGGTGTTGAACCAGAGCAAGATTTATCCTGGACAAAATGATTGTCCTCTTGGAGTAAACCTTGGAGTGATTGTCCTCTCTGCCCTGCTCCTGTGCAGCTGCCTCAGCTCCTGCAAACTCAGATGTCTACAAGCTCTTCCATTTGCTGCAGGGAAGATTTCTGCCCAAATTCACTCTGTTCTGTTTCCCTGGCAGAGCCCTGCCCACTGGCTGGGGTGGATCAGAGGTGCTCAGGGCACTGGTTTTCTCCCTGTGTCCTGGGTGTGGGGGCCTCAGTTGTGGGTTTCTCTGAGTCTGGATTGAAAGCACTTGAGACATTAATTCATGTTGGGACTCAGGTGTTTATTATTCCTTATCAGTAAAACAGTCTCACTACTGTGAGTTCTGCAGATTTTCATTAGAAGGCACAAAATGGCCAACAATCTCTTGTTCCAAGGTCTTTTAAGACTAAACTACCCAATTAAGAACTGACACCTGAATTATTTTCCCTTTTAACCCAATAACTGATCTCACAGAGCCCCAATGGGGAGTTTTCTGCTCAATTACAAAATGCCACCCAACCCCATGGAGAAGGAAGAAGAAACCCAGATGACACCCTGTGCCCTCCATCTTGCTTCCATCCACAACATATTAAAAATCCCAAAACCTCAATTTCTCACCAAATGATGCACCTACACTGCTCTCTATAATCTATTGCACACTTTTGTGGATTCCAGTCTATCTTGAAGTCTGGGAAACTTTCTCCATGAATGAGGGTCAGAGTCAGTGCTGCCCTGGGGGTCAGGGCACCCCAGAGCAGACAGAGAAATATTCCCAGTGTCCTGGGTTTCCACACCTGGGCACTGCTGTTTTCTTTACAAACGCAGCTCTAGAAACATCTTTTGGAAGCATTTTCTGGAAGTTTGCAGGAGAGCCCCAGAACCAGAGCCATGGTTTGGGTAATTTTTCCTCTTTTCCATGTGGTGTGTGATATCCCAGCCCTGGGCCAAAGCCATCAATTTTCTTAGGTGATTTCCAGTGACAAACATTATTATTGTGTAAGTCTGTTATTAATTACCTGTTGTCACAACACTGCTGTGGCTGGAGATGGAGATGGGGAGGTTTATCACTTTTACAGGTGGTTGAGGCCAAGCCCAAAGAAAGAAAAGTCCTAAGTATCCAGTTGTCAGCAGCCTGAGGGACTCAAGACTCTATTTCCTTATGGAATTTTGTCTGTAGGTGCTGTGAAATTATAGATTCCATCACGGACTTACGTCCGTGCTGCCCCCACAGCTCAGAGCATGTGCCTCAAGTGTCCAGGAAATGAGCTCACAGTGAGTCACCACCCACTAAACATCCCTGCTGGTAATTGTGGATTTAAACACTTGCCTCTCTACAGTTGGCACACCTGAAAAGGAAGTTTGAAAGAATAAATATCTCAGCACTGGAGCAGGCTTGAGGGGTACATAGAGGGGAGTCCCCCTGGCCGTGGGGATGGGTGCTGGAGGAGGATTGGCACTGACATGAGGCTCTGCTCCTGGGCTGGCTCCCCTGGGTGCTTCTTGGGCACTTCAGGCGTGTCCAGGGAGGGGAATGGAGCTCCAGGAGCAGCTGGGAAAGGGGCTCAGCCTGAGAAAAGGAGGATCAGGGGACACCTTGTAGCTCTGCACAACTCCTGCCAGGAGGGGACAGCCAGGGGACAGTCGGGCTGTGTTCCCAGGGAACAGGGACAGGAGCAGAGAGAACGGCCTCAGGGTGGGCCAGGGGAGGGTCAGGACGGGTATTACGAACAATTTATTAATGGAAAAAGTTGTCAGGCGTCAAAAATGGGTTAGAAACTGTTGTAAAATAGTTGATAGCCCGTTTTTAACATCAGGCATTGTCAGGGGCTGCCCAGGGCGGTTCGGAGTCCCCGTCCCTGGAGGTGTCCAAGGAAGGCCTGGACGCGGCGCTCTGGGCTGGGAACACTGAATCAGGCCCAGGTTAACCCCTCAGTGACCTTGCCGGGCTTTTCCTACTCCAGTGACTCTGTGGCGCTTCACCCGCGGCTCCCTGGGCCGTGCCCTCGTGTGTCCCCTGCCCGCCGGAGCCGCTCCTCGGGCCGAGCCCAGGCCGCAGCCGCCACCGCTCCATCCCCGCTCTGTCCCGGCCGCAGCCCGTCCCGGCTCCGCGCGTGACGTCACGCTTTCCGTGACGTCACCACTCACGTAACGGCACGCGCCCCAGCGCCACTGCCGGGTTCTGCTCGGAGGCACCGCCTTCCCGGCGTGCCCCGCGCCTCGCTGCGGCGGCGCCTCAATCTCCCAGCAGCCACCGCGCGCGGAGCCCGCCAGCGCGCGCGGCGCTGCGGCGCAGGGCACGCCGGGAGTTGTAGGCGGTGCGGGGGCGGCGGGGCGAGGCGAGCGGGCGGAGTCGGGCGGCGGCAGCGGCGGCCTCGGGCCTCGGGTCGGTGTGTGCGGGGAGCGGAGCGAGGGGAGCGGGCACCGCAGCTGCACGGCCTCGGCCCGGCCCCGCGCAGCCATGTCGGGGCTCCTGGGGAAGCTGTTCGGGACGGGCGCCGGCGGGAAGGGCGGCGGGAAGGGCCCGTCCCCGCAGGAGGCGATCCAGCGGCTCCGCGACACGGAGGAGATGCTGAGCAAGAAGCAGGAGTTCCTGGAAAAGAAGATCGAGCAGGAGCTGGCGGCCGCCCGCAAGCACGGCACCAAAAACAAGCGCGGTGAGCGGGGGGGGCCGGGCCGGGCCGCGCCGAACCCGGGCAACAGGTCTGGGAGGGCCTTGGCCAGCGCAGACGCGGTGTGCTGCTGTGTTTTACACCCGGAGCCTTTATTTTTATACCGTAGTACCTTTATTTTGTACTTACTGGCATTATCCCACCTCTCCGCGGCCGTACCGCCCTCCCGGCGCGGTTCCTGCCCCAGCCGGGTTTCCTCGCTGAGGGGAGGACACGTCCCTTCCCTTCCCTTCCCTTCCCTTCCCTTCCCTTCCCTTCCCTTCCCTTCCCTTCCCTTCGGCTGCCCCGTCACTCCCTCGTGACTCCCATGTCGCGATAGTGCCCGGCTCCTCCGTGGTGTTCCTGCCCCTCACTGGGGAGAGCTCAGGGAAATATCCCTGAAAAGGAAAGGGAAAAGCGGGGCAGCACCCTGCCATCAGCCCTTGATTTGCCCTGCTGGTGGTTTCAATTCCAACCCACAAAAGTCTTTACTATCTCTGTTTATTTTCATCACATCTTACCAAAAGTTCTGAGTGTGTTGGGGAGGGCAAGAGTTACAGCCTGAATGTTTGTGTTGGTTGTTTTTTGTTGTTGGGATGAAGAATTTCCAGGGAGAAAACTGGCCAGCATTAAAAGGGTTTCTATAAAATAGGTAAGTTAATATCCCACAGACAACAAACAGCACACGCGTTCAGGCTGTAGCTCCTGCTCTCCCCAACACGCTCAGAACTTTTGGTAAGGGCTGATGAAAATAAACACACATTTAATAGTTAATGTTTCATCTTCTGGAAATAATTTTGGTTACATTTGTGCTTTGTTTTGTGTTCTCATGGAAATACTCATTCTTTTGGAAGCAGTGTTTGTTCTGGGGTTTATTCCCATTGCTCAGCCCCCTCCAAGAGGCTCTTCCACACACACTCTTAAGTTAATTAATGGAATTGCTGTCTCCCAGGTGGAACTTGTCTTCCCAGGCAGATCTGGCAGTGTTTTCCAGGCAGTGCTTGATGTGTCTAGAGATAAGGCAGTTGTCACATTACTCTGAAAACAAACTTCTTCCTTGTTTTAGCTTGGTCAGTAAAAGTTTCCAGGAAAGCACATCCTGATTTCTGTGTGGATGTTGTTGCCCTCTCTGTGCAGGAGCAGGAGTGGCTCTGCCTGTGGCACAGGGAGTTGCAAACACACGTCTGGCAAGGGTTCATTGGCAGTAATTACCCTCAGGAGTTTCATGTCACTCCTTCAGTCAGCACTTTTAGCTCCTGCAGACTCCAGAACTGCCTTGTGTATGGGTGACGTGGATGGAGCTGGCTCATGAGGGCTCAGGGATCATCAGAGACCTCAGCAGAGCCTGACTTCAGGCTTAACCAAGTCAGTTGTAAACCAAATACATTGCAGCAGTTCTAAGAAGTGAGCCTGGGCTGTGGTTTTTGAGCCTGGGCTGTGGTTTTTGTGGCAATGAGCTCAGAATGAGAACCAAAATGTGTCTGCAGTTTCTTCATCTCCTGGGTCACACTGGGCCTTTGATCTGCTAAACTCTGTGTTCAGCTTTGTCTCTGCTGTAAAGGCATCTCTCTGTCTGCTGCCCTTCAGAACCTGGCCAGGGGAGGGATTAAATTTCCTTGGAGGTGGAGGAAGGAGGAAAACCTGCCCATTCCCAGCCGGGCTCTGGTCGCACTAATTGAGGGCTTGCAGCAGCACAGGAGCCTGAGGAGTAATTAAGGAGCTGTGAATAGGAGAAGGGCAGGGATGGGTTTCTGCTGGAAAAGGAAACCACTCTTTTTCCATTTCTGGAACTGAGAGGCCAACTGTTCTTACTGGGCCGGGAGTTAAGGCAGCTGATTGTCTGTGCCTTGCTGGGAAGTAAATTCCCCTCAGGACACCCTCAGTTTTTCTGAGTTCAAGTTGTCAGTTATCAGCTGAGCTCCTACAAATTGCATTTTTTGATATCCAGATACTGGATTTTCTCTGACCTTAGGTTGGTTTATAATCCATTATCTATGTGATTTTGATGCAAAGTCACTTAAATCCATATTTTAACTGAATATAAAAATATATTGGTTTTATATGTGAAAGTCTGTCATTTTAATGGAAATACTTTGATATAATTAAAATGCTTTCAACTAAAACTGAAGGAAAGATAATTAGCCAGAGATTATTTTAAGTGTTGGATCAACTTTTAAAAAATTAAATTTGGAGAATCCTTAAGCTTAGTTCTCCAGGATTTAATCACTTCACTCTGGAATCCCTGCTGCTCCTGGAGGATCTCCTGTGGATGCTGCACATCTGTGATCTCAGCTGGGCAGTCCTGCTGATGGCCCTGGAAGCTGCTGTGGGACAGCCAAAAGAAGGTGAAAGAATGGTGCAGGGAGTTTACCTGGAAGCTTAAAATCACCTTGGGAAAACCTGGACTGGCGTTTCTGTTGTCCCAGAGGAAAGGCAGGCGTCTGGAACACTTGAGGAACCAAAAGGAAACATTCTCAGCTCCCCAGCACACTGGGTGATTGTTCAGGTGCCAAGTGAGCTGCTTTCCAAAGGCTCATTCACTCATTCCTGCAGCACTTCTGGAGTCTAAGGAAAGCTTAATCTAAGAAATTTAGAGGCTTCTGGTTCCCGTGTCCGCCCAAGCACATGCAGGGTTTTGTTAATTTATGAGCTTATTTTATGTGTGTATTTTTTGTAATCTGTGTTTAGGTTATCCAGGCTGTGTAACCAAACAACTCAGGACATTCTGAGGTTATAAAAAGGAACTTTGCAGTACAGATTTCCTCAGTCTGTGTTGTTTCTTGGCATGGGAGGCTTTTATCTTGTATACAAGTTCTGAGTGTGCTGGGGAGAGCAGCAGTGATGGCTTTAATGTGCTTGCTGTGTTTTGTCCATGGGATGAAAAACTACCAAGATCAATCATCATTGGAAGGATTGTTTGGAAACAGGCAAGTTACTCTTCCCTTTTCTGAGAGGAACTTGGGCTATGCTTGTGCTTCGTGTTCTCATGGAAACGTTCAGCCTTTTGAAAACAGCGTTCTGCTTGTCCCCACCCCTCTGAGAAACCCTCCCACACTTCAGCTCTACCTCGTGAGTAGGGATTTACTCCTCAATGGATTTCTCACAGCAGCAGCAGCAGTGCTGACTAATTTGAACACTGCTCAGCCAGTATCTCACTCGTTTTACATCTGCCCTGAAAATCAACTTTGCTCTAACAAAAGCAGAGTGCAGCTGCGAGCCTGATGCTCCGGGAGCCCCGTGCTGCTGCCGCTGCCTCCTTTTATTCCGCTCCAGTTTGTCCGTGCCGTTGTTTCATCGGGGATGTTTTCTCAGCGCTCAAACCTCGTGATACAAACTAAGCTGCTCCATCTACTCCAGCGGTTCTGGGTTCAGTTTCAGGGGAGTTGAAGCTGATCCTAATCTCTGCTGCTCTGGTGTTTCTGTTCCTGTGGCTGATCACGCAAAGCTGAGCTGCCAGGGTGTCCTGGTTTAGGGCAAATTTGGGAGAAAACCTCCAAAGGGGCCCCTCCAGAAAGCAAACCCACACAGCCCCTGCTCACAACCGGTTTGGGAAGGATTCCTGGGAGAGAAGTGGAAAGAACCTGTTTATTGAACAGGCACAGCACCCCCAGCACACAGAATGAACAATACAGGATGGCACCACTCTGTCACTGCTCTGACAAAGGTGACAAATTCAGAAAGTCTCTCTGGGGGTGCTCGCTCTGTTCTCAGTCCCTCCTGTGCTGGGGCAGCTGCTGCAGCCACAAGGTGCAAACTCTCGGTGTTCCCAGGGCCCAGTCCAGAGCAGGTTCAAGTGGCTCCAAAAAAGGGAAAGAAAAACAGTCCAGGGAAAATTCGGACTGCTCAGCTAAACTAACTAATGAGCAGGAGCAAGAGCAAAGCAAAAAGCAAAAGCAGCACCATGTCCTGCCCCATCTCTGTGTCCCACCAGCTGTGGGGGAGCGGCTGATAACAAAACCAAAACAAAACTTTCACTCTTCAGAGCCAGTGTTGAAGGCACAGAACACGATAGCCATAATAAACAGAACACACAGATGGGAATACAAACATCATAACGTTACCCTAGGACACAGAGGAATAGCACAGGCACACAGGCAACAAGGGGTTAATGCCTTGAGCTCTGACTACCTCGGGTGTAACAGCTCCACAGTCTGTTTCTCCCGGAACCCGAAGCTCAAGCTGTGTCTCCGTGTGAAGATTACAGGAGGGAGAGAAGCTCAGGGCTGCCTTTGAGTGCCAGTGTTGAAAGCTCGTTCAGATTCAGATCTGGGGTGAGTGGATCCACTTTTGTGCCTGCCTGCCACTGATCTTACCTGTCTGTTAGTTAACACTAGGGCTACAAACAGTGCAATGGGTGAAAAGCCAATTTTGTGCCAAAATATATCCAGGCTCTAGCAGGAGAGTGAAATTTCATGGATTTTCCCTCTGTTCTGGTTTCTGTCAGTGAGCAGTTTTTCTTTCCTGATGTCAAAGTTTTTCTTTTCACTGTCCATAAATATAGTGTTGGGTTTTTCCCCAGCACTAAGTACACAAAATAGATGCAAACTCACTGCTAGATTCCTGCTGTATAATTCAGGCTTTTCCTGGAGAGAGAACACTCCTTTTCTCCACCCAGCACCAAAACCAACCAAACCAGGAGCTTGGGCTTGGCTGAACTCCTGACTTTGGGCCTACCTGGGGCTCTCAGTGCTGCCTCAGGTGATGGTTTGTAATGGAAATTAACTGCTTCCATCCCTTTACCTTTTTTGAGCTGTCCCATCAGTGTGTTGATGTGATTTCCCTGCAGCTGGAGGGTTCTGCTGTCAGAGCTGGGACTGCCTGAGTGGGGCTGCTCCAGGAGTGGCCCTGCCTGTTCCTCTGTGCTGCTCTTGCTGTTTGTGTGGGCTGCCCATGACTTGGATTAACTTGCTGAGCCAGACAAAACCCAACTCTTACCAAAAAAAAAAAAAAAAGAAAGAAAAGTTGTTTTCCACACTTAACCACACAAATGCTGGAGCTGGCTGGCAGAGGGAGGCAGGAATTTGATGGGAAGGAGGAGGGAGGGCAGTTGTGCCTCTCCTGGCAGCAGTCCCTGCTCAGAGGGCAGCTCTGTTATCACAGTACCTGTGGCCAGATAACATCTGAGGGACACAGGGCTCATTGTTGAGCTCATGGCAGCAGTGAGGAGGGCCAGGATGGTTCTGTGTGCATGGCTGGGTGCTTCAGAGCTGGCAGGGAAGCTGCAGCCTCAGCTCTGGGCATGGGCAGGGATTCAGAGGGTGAAACCCTGGGAGTGTGTGTGAGGCCTCTGACAGGTTTGGGAGTGTGGCTTAAAGCTCCTGCTTGCCAGCAGAAGTGATTCTCCTCCCAGAATCAGATGTGCCCCTGGTTTTGTTTCCATGAATCATCAGGTGCTGTGCACGGAGTCCTGCAGCATTTCCAGCCCCCCTTCAGGCCCTCAGCCTGGCCTCTCTGTGTTTTAAGTCACAGTTTAATGGAAAATTGATGTTTGAGTTCCTGTTTCAGTGCTGGAATATTGATGGCAGTGCAGGCCTGAGTGCTTCATCTTCCCCCGAGGTTAATGAGATGGGCATTCACCACCTGCCTTGGGAAAAGTGATAATTGCTCTTTTTAATTAGATCTTCTTCTTTGCATTTTACCCTACCTATGTTTAGCAGGGGTGTTTGGAGACAAGACTCTCAGGTCTGAAACAGTTTGGGAGCAGTGGTGGGATTCACAAACACCTTTCTAAAAACTGTTCTAAAAAGTCACATAAAAAAACCCCAAACCCTGTGATGCTGAAATGATTTGGTAACTGTATTTGATGCAATACATCCTTCCTCTCTTCCTGTACCCTGTCAGGAGGGAAACTTGGCATGATTGCAGCTACTGACTTTGTGTTTATTACTTTTTCTCTCCAAATGTATTGGATGTTGGATTCTAGTATCTCATTAAACTCCAGGCCTAATCACTGAATCCTGCTCCTTGGCTAATTCAAAACCTGTCATTTGCAGAGTATGCAAATCATCAGTTTGGTTTAACCCTCTTTTAGACTTGTGCTGAGTTGTGGAGAGTTTATCTGGACTGGGATGTGTTGGGCTTTGCATTTGTATCATTCAGGTCTCTCTGTCAATCCCTTATTGCTCCCAAAACCCCAAAATTGCATTGCCATTTCTGCTTTTTGGGTATGTGATGTTTGTCCCAGAGACTTTGGGTAGCAGATTGTGGCCTGAATTTTGCAGCCAGCAAAGTGTGGATGTGAGTGGAGTTTAAAGTAAAATCTTGTCATTTACTCCCACTGCTTAAAAATGGATGATTTTTGCAAAACTAAAAGCTGGAGCAATCTCATCCTTGACTTCCCCATCATATTTGCAGCCAGGTGTTCAACAAACTGGAACTCCTGGCACAAAGTGTGTGAAACAAACAGGATGCAGCTGGAGAATCCAGAACAGGCCAGGCATCAATGTTGTCAGGGTTTTACCTCTCCCTGAGACAGCCCAGGGCTGCAGCAGAGCTGGTGATCAGGAGGTTGGAGCTGCTCTGAATCATCCCCCAGAGTCTGGAGCAGGGATCCAGGTCCTGAAGGAAGGGCTGGAGCTGGGGGTGCTCACCTGGACAGGTGAGGGCTCTGAGGAGAGCCCAGAGCCCCTTCCAGGGCCTGAAGGGGCTCCAGGAGAGCTGGAGAGGGACTGGGGACAAGGGATGGAGGGACAGGACACAGGGAATGGTTTCACACTGCCAGAGTGGGACACTGGGGAGGAATTCCTTCCTGTGAGGGTGGGCAGGCCCTGGCACAGGGTGCCCAGAGCAGCTGGGGCTGCCCCTGGATCCCTGGCAGTGTCCAAGGCCAGGCTGGATGGGGTTTGGAGCACTCTGGGATGGTGAAAGGTGTTCCTGCCATGGCAGGGGTGGCACTGGGTGATCTTTAAGGTCCCCTTTAACCCAAACCACTGGGATCCCATGGAACCTTCCTTGTGGCCTCCACCAAGGGCACTGGGGTGGCCCAGCACTGGTGGGACCCAGAGGAGCTCAGTGCCAGGCTGTGCAAGGGCATTAACAGTTCTGTCCATGGTGTCCTTCCAGGTGGAAGCCCAGTTGGAAAAGCTCTGCTGTGGGTTCACTGCTGAGATGAACCTTTGCCAATTAGCAGTTTCTAGGAGCTAACACAGTTACAGGACAATTATGTGGGCAGCTGTTGTCTTGCAGCTCTTGACTGGTGGCAGTGAATTTGGTGATAGTACAATATTTTAGACATTAATAATAATTTATTTTTACATGTGTTAGTTATTCTAGCCTATTCTAAGCTTCTTATTTCACTGTATAAATTGTCTTTTTTCAGTGTTGGAAAGCAAAAGAAGGAAATTAACCCCTCAAAACACTTATAAAAGGCACTGTGTATTTTTCATTTTTTGAACTGCTCCTTGATAAATTCTAATTTTCTAACTATTAAACATGTTAATGGTAATTTGCATCTACAGCTCAAACAGAATGCCCTCTGAAGTTTGGGGGTGTCCAAATAACCAGTATCACATCTCTGGGATGTGATCAGTATCATTTCCTGGGATGTGCAGTGGTGGGGTGAAAGTGTCACCAAACACCCACAGTGTGTGTGCTCCTCATGGCCTGGCAGGATTTCATCCACATTCAGGAATTCTGTGCACAAAGGTACTCAGATGTTGTGAAACTGAAAAGAGAAATGGCAGAGTGACAGGAATCAGTGGTGTTCAAACATTGGAGGTGATTTGGGTTGGTTATGAAATAAAACAAGTTAATAGAAAGCAAACTTCACTGGGGCTCCCTGGGAGCTGCCTCTCCAGTGAAGGTGATGATTTTACCTCCTGGCAGTGCCCTGGGCTCTCCATGGTGGGCTCTGCACCTGCCCTGTCCTGGGGGGACAGTGAGAGGCAGAAAGGCTTTTTTGGGACCGCATCCCTGGCAGCCCCATCAGCAGGAGCAGAGTTTATTGCTGAGCCTGGCTCTGGAGCTGATCCCAGCCTCAGAGCATGGCATTGCCACTCAAAACTGCAATTCAGCCTCAAAAAATACTGCAGTGTTGCCTCTGGAGTGTTTGGAGGTTGAGTCAAGAAGTACAAATTTTTAAAAAATAAATATAATTTGTCTTACTTGCTTTATGACTTTTGGCTTTCTAAAGGTTTGAGTTCTCAGATTTACCCCCCCAGTCAGTGTTGGAATCTCAGCATTCACAAAAAAAGTGCTTTTTTACATCCCAAAATATCTCATCTGAGGAAGTCAGGCTGTTAAGAGAAATGCTAAATATTATGACAGCATCAATGAAATTTTTAGACTTGGCAAGGCTCTAATAATAATGGTCCAAGGCTGGAAAATGCCTGATGGATTCCCAGGCAGCCACTCTTTGAATTCCCCAGCAAGAAAAGGTCTAAAATGTGCCACTTCAGGGTAGGACCTTCTCAGTTTGTGAATTAATTACAAAAACACTGTTCAGCTTAGAGAACTGGCTTGTTTGTTTGTTTGTTTGTTTGTTTGTTTTTCTGTGAGAAACCAGCATTTTGAGATATTTAGAGCTGTTCCTGCAAAGCTGAACCTGATGCATTTCTGGCAGAGATTCAAAAGAAAATTCTGAGTTTTCACTGGAATTCTCTTGAACAAAGTACCTTCAGCAACTACAAAATAAAATAGAAAACCCATAAAGAGAATTTTGCAGGCTGTGAGAATCTCAGGACACCTTAGGGAACACACATTTCTCATCCTAAAAGTTTAAATTTTGGTTGAATACTGAATAATTACCTCATTCCACACCAGAATTTTATGTATCAAAGAAGATGCAGATTTTTAACTGGCAAGTTGGAAAGAGTCAGGATCATTTACTCAGGCAGCTTTAGAAAATACATCATTTCATTGGGAAATCCCTGAATTTTGCAGTGCCCTGCAGGACCCTGAGGAGTGAGACCTGGGAATGGGGAAATGCAGGGCAGGGTTTGCACCCAGAGCCTGGATCAGATCTCAGGCAGGGTCTGAACCTCCAGCCCTGCAGGGTTGGGCTGAACCAGCATTTCCAGATCCTTCAGCTCCTGGGCTAATTAACAAATTAACCTTTTTCCTGGGTTAATTAACAAAGCTGCCTCTGCAACTGGCATTTCCATTCCTGGTTTTCCCATTTCAACCTCAAGGTTCACCGTAGATGACATTTTTTTCCCTTTTTTTCTTTTTTTTTAGTTTATTTTGGACAAAACTGACTTTTTTTTTGATGACCATTTCTTAATTTTTTTTTCCTTTTTTTTTGACAAAACTGACTTTTTTGATGTTCTTTTTTTTGGATGACTTTTTTAAAATGACTTTTTGGTGACGATTTTTTTCGATGACCATTTTATTTATTACTTTTTTTGATGACCCTGTGTTTTTATTACTTTTTTTTCCCTTTTGGTTTTTTTTTGACAAAACTGACATTTTTTTGATGACCAGTTTTTTTGATGACCATTTTTTAAATTACTTTTTTTTGCCTTTTTTTTGGACAAAACTGACTTTTTTTGATGGCCTTTTTTTAAATGAGTTTTTAGTGATGATTTTTTTCAATGACCATTTTATTTATTACTTTTTTTGATGACCCTTTTTATTATTACTTTTTTTTCCCTTTTTTTTTTTTTGGACAAAACTGACTTTTTTATGGCCTGTTTTTATTTACTTTTTTAATTTACTTTTTGATGACCATTTTTTAAATTACTTTTTTTTTGATGACCCTTTTTTTAATTACATTTTTCTTTCCCTTTTGTTTTTTTTGGACAAAACTGACTTTTTTTTTGATGGCCTTTTTTTTTTGATGACTTTTTTTAAATGACTTTTTTGTGATGCTTTTTTTTTTCAATGACCATTTTTTTAATTACCTTTTTTCAATGACCATATTTTGAATTACTTATTTTTGATGACCCTGTTTTTTGATTACATTTTTTCCCTTTTTTTTTTTTTTGACAAAACTGACTTTTTTATGGCCTGTTTTTATTTACTTTTTTAATTTACTTTTTGATGACCATTTTTTAAATTACTTTTTTTTTGATGACCCTTTTTTTAATTACATTTTTCTTTCCCTTTTGTTTTTTTTGGACAAAAATGACTTTTTTTTTGATGGCCTTTTTTGATGTCTTTTTTTTTTTTGATGATTTCTTTTTAAATGACTTTTTTTTTGGACAAAACTGTCCCAGACTTCCCTGGAGATTATTTTACAGAGGAGTGTTGCTTTCACATTCAAGGGAGAGAGGAAACACCTTGCCCTGATTGGTGCTCTACAAATGCTTTTTTCTTTATCTCTTTGGGTTTTTTCCTTTTGTACATTTATAGATTTTTAGAGCAGGAGTGTTTATTGTTTTTGCACACCAGACTAAACGTTCTGGCACTGCTTTGCTCAAGAGGAAGTTGTAATCTTGTATTTTAAAAGGCAAAACCATTGTTATCTCTGCTTGGCTTTGGGTGCTTTGTTGAAGTAGTTTGAATCTGTCCCAATCTCTGAGCTGGCAATAGTTGCCAGCTGCTGCTGGGCACAGGATCAGAAATATATTTATTTATAACCATCCTTTGGTACCTCTGTGTTCCAGCCACTTGGACACCACAGGGCTTAAAATCACACCTGGGTGTTTGAATCTTAAAATCACACCAGGGTTTTTGGATTTTAAAATCACACCTGGCTGTTTGGACTTTAAAATCATACCTGGACTGTTGGCATCTTAAAATCACACCAGGGTTTTTGGATTTTAAAATCACACCTGGCTGTTTGGGCCTTAAAATCACACCAGGTTTTTTAACCTTAAAATCATACCATGTTTTTTGGAGCTTAAAATCACACTTGACTGTTTGGAGCTTAAAATCACACCAGGTTTTTTGGAGCTTAAAATCACACCTGGCTGTTTGGACTTTAAAATCGTACCTGGGCTGTTGGCATCTTAAAATCACACCAGGTTTTTTTGAGCTTAAAATCACACTTGGCTGTTTGAACCTTAAAATCACACCAGATTTTTTGGATTTTAAAATTACACCTGGCTGTTTGAACCTTAAAATCACACCTGGCTGTTTGAATCTTAAAATCACACCAGATTTTTTTGAGCTTAAAATCACACCTGGCTGTTTGAATCTTAAAATCACACCAGGTTTTTTGGATTTTAAAATTACACCTGGCTGTTTGAACCTTAAAATCACACCAGGTTTTTTGGATTTTAAAATCACACCTGGCTGTTTGGAGCTTAAAATCACACCAGGTTTTTGAACCTTGAAATCACACCTGACTCTTTGAGCCTTAAAATCACACCACATTTTTTGGACCTCAAAATCACACCTAGCTGTTAAGGCCTTAAAATTACACCTGGCTGTTTGAGCCTTAAAATCACACCAGGTTTTTTGGATCTTAAAATCACACAATTTTTTTTTTTTATTTTAAAATCACACCAGGCTTTTTGGACTTCTGATATTTTGTGTTCTGAGACTCCCCTGGGATGAGCCATCCTTGCTATGGCCTGGGTGCTTCTGTGTTGAACCAACATGGGCAGTCCTGGTGTGACAGCTCCTGGAGCCATCAGACCTCTGCAGAAAAGTCCTTATTCAAGGCAGAAATCAGAGTTTGATCAGTCTGTAGTCACCAGCCTTTTTATCTGCTCCTAGAATTGGAGGATAACTTGTCAATGGCTTTAAATTCTCTTTTTAGGATTTTTTTTGAGATCTGTAGGCAGTTTGCTGGACCTCAGCAGTGAGAGATGAGCAGTTGCTGCCCAGGATAAAGCTCCTGACTGCAGGCAAGGCAGGCAATTCCTTGTTTATCCCATTCCAAGGACAGCCAGGATGTTGTTCCTGATGAAATTTGCTGCTGAGGTGAGTGCCAGGAAGATGGAATGGGATTTTCAGAAGCAGCACAAATAAAGCTGCTTCTTTCTGCAGAGCAAATTACAGATGGATGCACAGAGTAATGTGCAAAATGCTTTTCCACTATTAAGTTGATTATCTCAATCCTGTTTAGTGCCTGGGCTTGCAGCTTGAGGGGCCAAGGCACCCCAATTTGGGCAGCTCCTTTGCAACTCTTCATTATTTTGGTGTGGCTGATATTTGGTGCACATTATTTCCTGAGGCTGCTGTGGAACCCTCTCATGCCATATTCACATTGCTGCTGTCCCTGTGCCCTGGCATCTCTGCTGCTGCTATTTCTGCCAGAGAGAATGCAAGAATTAGCTGTGAGATGAAGTTATTTTTCCCCTCAGTTGGAATAATCAGAGCTATTAACTGTAGTGTCTTCCCCTGGAGGAGAAGCCTCTATTTTAGGCAAAAATTGAGATTCCTATTTTAGGTGTCAGTGTGAATTTTGGGAGGGTTTTACAGAGGAAGGAAACACCTGCACAGTGTGGGGACAAATCCTGTGGCATCATCAGCACTTCCACCTTGGCCAGGTGTATTCTTGAATTCAGTGAAACTTGGTCAGGTGTATTTTGAATTCAATGAAACTTGGTTCAGGTATATTTTTGAATTCAGTGAAATTTGGTCAGGTGTATTCTTGAATTCAGTGAAATTTGGTCAGGTTTATTCTTGACTTCAATGAAACTTGGTCAGGTGTATTTTTGAATTCAGTGAAATTTGATCAGGTGTATTCTTGACTTCAGTGAAATTTGGTCAGGTGTATTCTTAAATTCAAGGAAACTTGGTTCAGGTGTATTTTTGAATTCAGTGAATCTTGGTCAGGTGTATTCTTAAATCCAGGGAAACTTGGTTCCGGTGTATTCCTGAATTCAGTGAACCTTGGTCAGGTGTATTCTTGAATTCAGTGAAACTTGGTCAGGTGTATTCTTAAATTCAGGGAAACTTGGTTCAGGTGTATTCTTGACTTCAGTGAAATTTGGTCAGATGTATTTTTGAGTTCAGTGAAACTTGGCCAGGTGTATTCTTAAATTCAGGTGTATTCTTGAATTCAATGAAGCTTGGTCAGGTGTATTCTTAAATTCAATGAAACTTGGTTCAGGTGTATTCTTGAATTCAATGAAACTTGGTCAGGTGTACTCTTAAATTCAGGGAGACTTGGTTCAGGTGTATTCTTGAATTCAGTGAAACTTGGTTAAAGTTTATTCTTGAATTCAGTGAAACTTGGTTCAGGTTTATTCTTGAATTCAGTGAAACCTGGCCAGGTGTATTCTTGAATTCAGTGAAATTTGGTCAGGTGTAATCTTCAATTAATTGAAACTTGGTCATTTATATTCTTGAATTCAAGTGACACTCCTGACTTTTATTCCCGGTGCTCTTTGCTCCTCTCAAGCTGAAATGTGTTTTTGCCAGCAAAACTTAAAGTTCCAATTATGTAAGAAAGCCTTGTTCTTCCAGGTTTTTATCTGCTGATCTACTCTTTTCTGCTAATGATATTTAAAAGCATTAATTGCACAGCTTTGCTGTGTACATAAATATCCCAGGAACACTGCCTGTCCTGCCAGTGTGTAAGGAATATTTATTTGCAGGAGAGCTGTTGATTTTTAACAAAACCACTGACATTCATAGTCAATTTTCTCTCTCTGAATGCAATACCATGTAGTAAAATTATATTTTTATTATCCTGCAAGCTGCTTATGACAGTGAATATTTGCCTCATTTGACTAACAAACTGCTGTAAATATTGCCAAGAAAATCATCAGACTTAGAACAGTTCATTTCATAATAACAATTTGCCTATACACGGGTTAAAATAATTCAAAATACATCAAATTCTTACAGATAGCATTTCTGAAGGACAAAATGAAATTATCTGGGTGAGCAGTTATGTTTTTCTGACTGATCTGCTGCCAGAGGAGGAGTCTGGCTGAGTGACTCTGCTGTTTTCATTTCTGGGTGTTCATCTGTCAGGAGCAGTGACTGAAAACAGTGACAGGAGTTCTGCTTCTCACTGCTGTCCCCTGCCATGGTGACATCCCAGTCAAACCCTGCATTCCTGGGAATCACCAGGGTCAAACAGGAGTGCAGGACTCCTGCTGGAATTTCTAGCAGGGAGATGCCACAGAAATTCAAATAAATAGACAATTAAAACAGTATTTACCCCAGAAATTCAAATATATAGACAATTAAAACAGTATTTACCACAGAAATTCAAATATATAGACAATTAAAACAATATTTACCACAGAAATTCAAATAAATAGACAATCAAAGCAGTATTTACCACAGAAATTCAAATAAATAGACAATTAAAACAATATTTACCACAGAAATTCAAATATATAGACAGTTAAAACAATATTTACCACAGAAATTCAAATATATAGACAATTAAAACAGTATTTACCACAGAAATTCAAATATATAGACAATTAAAACAGTATTTACCACAGAAATTCAAATATATAGACAATTAAAACAATATTTACCACAGAAATTCAAATATATAGACAGTTAAAACAATATTTACCACAGAAATTCAAATATATAGACAGTTAAAACAATATTTACCACAGAAATTCAAATATATAGACAATTAAAACAGTATTTACCCCAGAAATTCAAATAAATAGACAAAACAGTTTTTACCACAGAAATTCAAATAAATAGACAATTAAAACAGTATTTACCCCAGAAATTCAAATATATAGACAATTAAAACAGTATTTACCACAGAAATTCAAATAAATAGACAATTAAAACAATATTTACCACAGAAATTCAAATATATAGACAATTAAAACAGTATTTACCACAGAAATTCAAATATATAGACAATTAAAACAGTATTTTATAGTCCAGTCAGGGACTGGAAATAAAAAGCCCAACTAGCCAACAATCACCATCCTCCAAAAAACCCCAAACCAAACCAAAAAGCAGAGGAAGGAATAAGTTTTGAAGTGTTAAAAAGCTTGAAAAATGTTCTTTGAATGTAGTTTTAGGCAGGTTTTACATTCAAGAAATTGAAGCAGCCAGCCCAGATCAGACTGGACTCGGCTACAGTTTTATTCCTCTCTTGGATGTGGTGGTTTTTTTGTAAAAAGGAACTGCAGAGATCAGTCTGATGCTCATTAACACAGAGAAATTTTACATTCCTTTGCCAGTGAAAAAAAGATAATAAACTATTGATACCCATTATAACTGGTCAGGGCTCTGTGGGGCAATCATTTTAATCTTTATGAATAAAAATTGGCTCCAACATCCCTGTCACAGCTGAATATAAAGACAATTAATATATCAAAATATCATATGGAAAAGGGCATTTTGAGCCTATTCACTCTCCTGATGGATGGCAGAAGTCACCCAGGTAGTATTAAATATATTACCTCTAATTCAATTATAATAATAATTATATACAAATATATCTAACTGCTTTTCCCTCAGTCATATGTATTCTCTGAAAGCTTTATTACAATTCAGATAAAGTACAGCTAAGGTTTGTTATCTGCTGATTGGTTTTTTTAGAAGATATTTTAAGTGCTTCAATTCATGGTGCACATTGGACTTACAAGTTAAACCACCAGTGTGCCTGGTAAGGAGGAGGTGTGGAAAACACTCTTTATTGGCAGGTTCTTGCTATTATCCTGTGAAAACTGCCCATGGAATGATCAGATATTTTTGCTGGCATTGAGGGTTTTTAAATCCCCTCTTACAGCAGCTGGTTTTTATATGTCCCAGAGATATTCCAGTGAGTTCAGCCATTCAGCTGTGGCAGAAGAAAAGCTTTTTGGGGAACCCAAGGTATAAAATTATCATTACAGCCTGCTTTATACTGACAAACAAACCTGTTATTTCTATGTTTTGTAAAAGTAGCAGTGCTGGGTGTTAGCAGAGTTAGTTTTTGTAAGCTCCATGGTCCTGGTTTTTATATCAGGGGAATATTCCAGAGTGAGTTCAGTCATTCAGCTGTGGCAGAAGAAAAGCTTTTTGGTGAACCCAAGGTATAAAATTATCATTGCAGTTTGCTTTATGCTGAGCAACAAACCTTTTACTCCTGTGTTTTGTAAAAGCAGGTGTTGTTGGGTGTTAGCAGAGTAAGTTTTTGTAAGCTCCATGGTCCTTATGGTCCTGGTTTTTATGTCAGGGGGATATTCCAGTGAGTTCAGCCACTGAGCTGTGGCAGAAGAAAAGCTTTTTGGAGGACTCAAGGCATAAAATTATCATTGCAGTTTGCTTTATACTGATGAACAAACCTCTTACTCCTGTGTTTTGTAAAAGCAGCATTGCTGGGTGTTAGCAGAGTTAGTTTTTGTAAGCTCCATGGTCCTGGTTTTTATGTCAGGGGGATATTCCAGAGTGAGTTCAGCCACTGAGCTGTAGCAGAAGAGCTATTGGGGAGCTCAAGGTATAAAATTATCATTACAGCCTGCTTTATCCTGATGAACAAACCTCTTACTCCTATGTTCTGTAAAAGCAGCAGTGCTGGGTGTTAGCAGAGTTAGTTTTTGTAAGCTCCATGGTCCTGGTTTTATGTCCCAGGGATATTCCAGAGTGAGTTCAGCCACTGAGCTGTGGCAGGAGAGCTGTTGGGAGTCTTTTTGGGGAGCCCAGGGTATAAAATTATCATTGCAGTAATGTCTGTTTTATAGTGATGAACAAACCTCTTACTCCTGTGTTCTGTAAAAGCAGCATTGCTGGGTGTTAGCAGAGTTAGTTTTTGTAAGCTCCATGGTCCTGGTTTTATGTCCCAGGGATATTGCAGGGCAGTTGAGCCCAGCTGGGCTCTGCACATCAGGCCCTGTGCAGGAGCTGCTGGGAGAGGCTGACCCTGGAAATCCTGCATGGCTTTGGGTCCAAGATAGGGAGTTTGTCCCACTGCTGGAAAGCTGAGATCAGCTGATTCTAGAAAACTCTGCTGGGTGATCTCTACAGCTCGTTAGGGGGCAAGAGTGAACTCTGGCTGGCCAGGGAGAAATGATTGTAACCCAGTGTATGGTCACAGGTGCTGCTGAAGCAGCTCCACAGCAATTAAAGCTGGCTGTAAACTGCATTTCTGCCTCTAATTACTGCCTTGGAAGCAGTAAAGGCCTCATTTGGGGTGTGGGTGCTGAGCAGAGCCTCTGCCATGGCTGTTGGATGTGATAGCAGCCTTTGAGGGGGGCACAGAGGGGCCCTGTCCCACTCTGAATTCAGGCACACCCAATTCTTGCATGTGCACAGGGATCTGTACCCCCACTGTCCCTGGTGCTTATTTAATGGAGTTTTTGAGGGTTTTTTTGGTTATGGTTGGGGTTAAATGTATTTTTTGTATCACTTTACTTAGTTTTGTATAATGTTATAGAATGCTATAAAATCTCTGGTTTTGCTAGTAATTCTCCACGAGGCACAAAATTCTCAATAAAGAACATCCCCTTGTCGTGGGGCATTTCCCCAGCATCTGTCACTATATAAACACAGCTATTAACAGTTTTTAATCTTTCTGAGTAAGAAAACTTCCTATATCCTTAATTAAACCATCAGTGCAGAATGAACCAGCCTAAATATCCCAGCAATGTGTTGCTCATCACTTTGTGATCTGGCATTAAGCTGGAATGTTTGGGATGTTTGTGTTGTGCCTCATTCTGCAGATCAAACATTGTCCTTTGCACACCCCCTGTTCTCAGCCCTGTCATACCCATAAATGTTGGACTGCCCCAAAACTGGGCAGATTTACTGGCCACTGGAGAGAAAGTACAGAGGCACTGTTTGTTTTGCTCTCACTGTTTATTAATGGTTTGGTTTGGGTCCTTGGCTTCTCTTGCAGCAGTTGAGGTGTTTTTACTGGCTTCTCCTCAATAATCCTGAGCTGCTTCGTGTGCTTGGCATCCTTAGCTGGGCCTTCCCATAAAAAAGTGCTTTTTTATGTTCTCTAACACATTAATTAAATTGAAATGAACCAAATGCAGCATATTGCAGAGCTGGAGCTCTGTTTAGGACTTTTCCTTGCAGGACTGTCAGCATCTCAGGATGGCATCTGCCAGAACACCTGGGGTGCCTCTGGCTCCATCAACTTTGTAAACATCTCCATCACATCCCTGAGTTAGCAGCCCTCTGCATGGGGAGATAAGGGAACCTGTCTCTTGTCAGGATTTCCTACTCCTTGCTTCCTACTCTCCTCAAAAAATTCTGCTTGGAAATAATGTCTCTTGGAGATGTGAAGATTTAAAGCTTTTATTTCCCATTGCTCCTGGTGTGTGTGCCTGAGCTTTTGGGAGGGCCAAGCCTGGTTTTTAGCAGAGCCAATGCTGTGTGACATGAAGTGCTTTCTGCTGTGGGGCTCTGAGAGATCAGAGCATTGAAGAAATGAAAAATGTGTGGCTGAGGCTGCTGGAGCAGCAGCTTGGGGCCCAGGTGAGGGTATTGCATGAGCAGGGCTGTCCTGGAGAGCACAGGTCAGTCCAGAGCAGCCAGGGAAGGGCAGTGCCATGCAGGGAGGCTGAATTTGTGCCAAACTCCACGTGCCCACCAGGTGCTTATTGCTCTGAGCCTGCCCAGCCTGGCCTTGGACACTGCCAGGGCTGTGGCACTGAACACATCTTGTACAGCTCTGTGTGAGGTTGGTGTTCTCTGGGTTATAGACACATATTAATATTGGCTTTTCACAAATATTACAATGCATTTTATATGTATACTGTTAAGGTAACTTTGTTATAAATACAAAGTTCCCTGGTTATAGACATATATTGTAATACTGGCTTTTCACAAATATTATAATGCATTTTATATGTGTATTGTTAAGGTAACTTTGTTATAAATACATAGCTTTTATTTCTGTTGATAACTTAGCTTAGACATAGTGAAATAGCTGATAAAGGTATGCTTATATTAAAATACCTGCTTAGATAACATCCAATAAACATATGATGAAGACACTTACTACAGATACACCAACTATTCCCTGGTTTATAGACACATATTATAATACTGGCTTTTCACAAATATTACAATGCTATTTATATGTGTACTGTTAAGGTAACTTTGTTAGAAATACCAAGTTCCCTGGGTTATAGACACATATTAATATTGGCTTTTCACAAATATTACAATGCATTTTATATGTGTGGTGTTAAAGTAACTTTGCTATAAATATATAGTTTTTATTTCTGTTGTTATTTAAGCTTACACATAGTAGAAATAGCTGATAAAAGTATGTTTATGTTAAAATACCTGCTTAGATAACATCCAGTGAACATATGATGAAGACACCTACTACAGATACACCAACTATTCCCTGGATTATAGACACATAATACTGGCTTTTCACAAATATTATAATGCATTTTATATGTGTACCATTAAGGTAACTTTGTTAGAAATACAAAGTTCCCTGGGTTATAGATACATATTATAATACTGGCTTTTTGCAAATATTACAATGCATTTTATATGTGTACTGTTAAGGTAACTTTGTTATAAATACATAGGTTTTATTTCTGTTGATAACTAAGCTTACACATAGTAGAAATAGCTGATAAAAGTATGCTTATATTAAAATACCTGCTTAGATAACATCCAATAAACATATGATGAAGACACCTACTACAGATACACCAACTATCAACACTCACCATATAAAGACAATATGGACCAAAGCCCAAAACTAAAAGTTATAATAAGAATAGACTAAAACCACAGCCAAAGAATACACATGCTTCAAAAAAACAAATCTGAAAAAGGACCATACTAAACACTTCTTAGAATATGTAAACTAATTTGAAGAAAGTTTACTATGCATAATTGTTTATAAATATGTAACAAACTAATGCAGTAAAAATAGGATATAAAGAGTGTTTCCAAAATAGCAAATGTGCTCTTAGCTCAGTGCCAGACACAACTGGCTGTAATAATCTTTGCTTTATAATCTTTATCTCCTATTAAACTCCTTTAAACTTTTTTTAAGTCCTTTATTCAACTTAAATTTTTACAAGAGTGTGAAGGTGTTTTTCACCCCTGTGTGTCTCAGGAATGGCCACGGCCATGGTTTCTGCCCAGGTGTGTTGGGCAGAGCTGGCTGTGGGCTGTTGTCACCTGCTGGCTGCTCCCTGGGTGGGTAGAGCAGGTTGGACCAGTCCTCCCACACTGGTCCTGGGGGGCTCCTCCTGCACAGCCCACAAGCAGCAAATTGCTCAAACCACCTTCAGTGAGGGTTCTCCCTGCTCAGGCTGTTGTGTAAACACCTTCTAGGAGGAGTAACACAGAGCATACATAAATACCAGCATTTTTTAGAATGTGTATTTCACATGTAAGGGCAAAGCTGAGGGAACATTTCTCCTTGGGTTTGAGCAGGGGTTCAGCAGGAGGGGGGATCTGCAGCAGCACAGAGTTCTCATCTGGCAGGAGCTGCACCAGCAGTGCTGCTGTGGTGGATTGAGGGTGTTATAGGTAAAAGTTAAGTTCTCCTACCACATTCTAATAAGCCCCCCCTTTAACATAATACAATTAATATAACATAATTAATACAATATAATTGAACTATATCCTAATTTAACTTAACTTTTACCTATAACAAGGCTGGTTTTGGTGGATGAGCCTGGATATTGAAGCTTTCTGTTTGCTGTAGCAACCACCCCCAAACAAACATAGAATTAATCCCCCCAAAATAACCAAACAAAAATACAAACCATGATGATAAATCATCAACCAATCACCCACCAAATTTTACTTTCTTGTAGCTTATAAAAAGCATGACACTGAAGATGTCAGGATGGCTCCACACACACCCAAGGACAAAAGACTCAGTCCTGACCTTACTGTCTCTGTGTGTGGTGTGCCAGGGGTGAGCGTGGGCTGGCATCCTGCTGTGACAGCCACAGGGCAGCTGCCACCTCTGTGCCACCCTCGAAGGATGGCAGATCAAGGGTTGGGCAGCACAGGTGATCTGTGTAGACAGCAAACACCAGAACATGCTGAATATCTCTCTGTGCTGAGTGGCACTCAGTGCCAGGTGTGAGGGGCTGTTTTGGGCACAAAGCTCACCAGTGCCACCCTGTCCTTTCTGTGCAGCTGCCCTGCAGGCCCTGAAGCGCAAGAAGAGGTATGAGAAGCAGCTGGCACAGATAGATGGCACGTTATCAACAATTGAATTCCAGAGGGAAGCCCTGGAGAATGCCAACACCAACACTGAAGTGCTCAAGAACATGGGGTTTGCTGCTAAGGCCATGAAAGCTGCTCATGACAACATGTAAGTCACTCCCTGCTGCATCTTCCCACAGCATCTGTAGTGTGGCATTTGTCAGATCTGCTGTTCCAAACCAAAGGTGGAGCTGGAGCAGCAAAACCTTCTTCTGAAAGGCTCTCACTTAACAAAACACACTGAACAAAACACACAAATATGATGCTTCCTCAGTTTACTACTGTTTTATTTTCTATATTTATCCAAAAGCTGGGTAGCACTATGTGGTCTGAAGAACATGGGAGCCTGCAGCAGTTACAGATCCATCTTGTAACAGCAAGAATTTTAAGCCTCAAGAGGGGGGGGTCTTAAAACTTGTTTTTCTGCAGTGGAGTTGGTGTATGTAGCAATAATTAAAGGTAAAACTGCATTATGGGAATGTTGTGCTTGCTCCCCAAGCAAATATTGTGGATGTAATAATGCTGAATCAGGGAAGAGAGCAAATTATTATTAATATCAGTGGTGCAGAACAGAAGCTCTCCCTGGTGTCTGTATAACTGCTGGGAGCTAAGCTTGCAGGGAAGAGTTAAAAATACATCTCTAATTGTGTTGAGACCAGGGGGATAAAACCCAGACTTGCATGCAGAGTGTATTTTGGGAAAGGGCCTTGGAAATGTCACAGTGGTGGGGCATTTCTACAGAAGCCAGGAAATGCAGTGTTGATTGGGAAGGTGCCTGCTGATACTGAATTCTTTCCTTTCTTTTCCAGGGACATTGATAAAGTAGATGAATTAATGCAGGACATTGCAGAGCAGCAAGAGCTGGCAGATGAGATCTCTACAGCCATCTCCAAGCCAGTAGGATTTGGGGAGGAATTTGATGAGGTATGGCTTTTAATTAGCTTCTGTTTGTACCAGTGAGGGATGGAATCCTCTGGTTGGGAAGATCAGGGAGTCCAACCACTGGCCCAGCACTGTCAGCCCATCACTAACCCTGAGCACCACATCTTCTTGTGAAGGCTCTGAAATTCCTGCAGGAATTGTGTCCCCAGGATCTCTGTCTGCAGATCTGCACGCTGTGTGTGCCTGGCTGCAGGACTGGGCTCTGAAATCTCTCCTGCAGTTGTTGGTGGCTGTGACCTGAACTTTGTGCTCAGAATTTGCTGGATGGCCTGACCTGAGAATATTTGGACTTGGATTTCTCCTTCCTCCCTCTGTTTTCCCTCCAAGAGATGAAGTACAGGAATCACATCAGAATCAGACTCCTCACTTTGCTCCGACCCTGTGCATTTGGGCTATTTTCTTTAATAATAGGATCAGCTATATCTGATCTGTAATAAATATGACTTAAAGTTTCTTCTTTTTTCTCCTTGAAATCCTAGGATGAACTCATGGCAGAGCTAGAGGAACTAGAACAAGAAGAACTAGACAAAAACTTGCTGGAAATCAGTGGTCCGGAGACAGTACCACTACCAAACGTGCCCTCAATATCAATACCCTCCAAGCCAGGTATGATCAACCTTTACTGCAGCATCCTGCATCATTAAAAGTGTGCTTATTCATCTGCCAATTCCTTGCATTTGGGAGATCTGGCTGCAGGCAGCACAGACATTTTGCTTGGAATTGCTTGCTGAATCCCAAATCACACCCAGTGATTGCCATTTCTCTGTGAGGGGCACCTGCCTTTCAGAAGCAGCACGAAAATCACTCTCTGTCACAGGAGCAGCTGTTTCCTGCTCCAGCTCATCCAGGTACTCTGGATGATGCTCAGGGTGCAGAGGAGGTGAGGGAGAAAAGAGCCTTTTTCCAGGTGCTGTTGGGCCAACAAGGAAGAAATCTTGACAAGACACCCTGAGGTGGTAAAAGGGAGGGCAGAGTGAATTAACTCATAAAATCATTGCAGTTGGAAAAGACCTCCAGGGTCATGCAGTCCCAGGCAGGTTCACATTCCCCCATGGATCCATGTTTCCTTTGGGTTTTAATTTGATCCCTGCTTTTCTGGCCTTTGGGAGGATCTTCCCTTGGGTTCTGCTCTTTGGGAAGGCTGTGGGCTCCTCTGCAGTACCCAAACCAGGCATTCCCAAAGTCAGGGTCATCCCAATCCTAGAGCACACATACCCAGGGAATTTCAGATCATGAGGATTTTACCTGGAGGATGGACAAGAAATGTTTGTATTTACACTGAGGGTTCAAAGCTGCTCTTAAATCCCTCTTGCATGAACATTCCCCATGGAATTCAGCTGAGCTGGGGCACCTCTGGCAGCACTAATGGGACATGAAGCTTTACAAGCCCATTTTGCTGAATCTGCCTGACTATGATGAATGACTTAGAGAATTTGCAGCTCTATTCCATGTCCATACTTGGAACAGGGAAAAAACTCCAAAAAAGCAGTGGATGCAAATAATCCCAGTTGGTCAGTGTGTCTGTAATTATCCTGCTGCCTTTCCTGGCCTGGATGGGTGTGGGAAGGAGCAGCACTGCCTGAGCAGGTTCTGCTTTGTGCCACTGCTCCTGGTGTTCCTCTGCTTTCATTCTGACACCACTGATTTTGTGTGTTCCTCTGCTTTCATTCTGACACCACTGATTTTGTGTGTTCCTCTGATTTTATTCTGTCACCACTGCTTTTGTGTGTTCCTCTGGTTTTATTCTGACACCACTGACTTTGTGTGTTCCTCTGGTTTTACTGTGACACCACTGATGTTTTTGTGTTCCTTATTCTGACACCACTGATTTTCTGTGTTCCTGGTTGTGTTTTACCAGGCAGAACTGCTGACCAGAGTTGATGAGAGGGGAGGGAGTTCTAGCAGAATATCTGAAATCTGAGACTTTATCAGATTCAGGAGAAATAGATTAAATGAACCAGTGCATTGCCTTTTTATTGCTTGGCTGGTTTAATGAGGTTTGTTCTCTAAATAGTCTTAAAACACAATGTCTTGGACCCAGATCTACTCTTTGCATTTTGTGGCTGCACACAAGTAAGGGGCGTTGTAATTGTGGATGTATTTAAGGAGCTACACAGCCTAAAACTTAGGGAAACTCCCTGAAATAATACAAACTGTGTACAAGTTTGGTAGTAAAAGCTGCAAGCATAAAGCTCAGTGTTTCACAGGATTTATGCTAAGCTGCTTTTGGATGGAAATGAGAATTCCATTAATTCCATTAATGTATTTAAGTGGCACTTTTTGCTTCAATAAAGCTGCCCCCAAGGCATTTGAGAAAAAATGGGATTTTGGGATGGTGTTGGGTGGGGATTCTGTGTGGGTTTATTTTTTGAACCTAAATTGATTTTCACTTAAAACTGACTTAACACTGGGATTAAGAGTTTGCTTGTGATTACCATGGTCAGACCTCCAAAGGGAATAGTGTCCCTAATGGTCCAGGTTCATGTGTAATTGTCTTTTTGGGAATAATAATGTGTCCTTTGAGGTAGAGCTGACTCTGTTACCTCCTTTTTATCCATTGAAGGGGAGACTACCACGAGCTTTCCTGCTTTTCCACTTCTCAGGAGCAGTCTGGACTTTGGCTTTAATCAGCCTGAATGAGGAATTTTGTTCTTGGTATTGTCAGGAGAAATTCAGGCAGAAGCTGTTTTTGTTTAATGGAGGTTGGAGGAGCTTAATATAGAAAACCAAATTCCAGCCTTGTACAGATGAGGGGTCTGGAGCTTGGAGCTGACTCAGTTTTCCTGATGTAAACATTTCTTTTGGAATGACACACAATACTTGGACCAGGAATTGTTTCACTCTTTGGGGCTGTTTTTTTTTTTTTGCATTTTCCAGAATTATTGCAGCTATTTGTGGGTTCAAACCTGTTTTGCTGAGTTAATGGAAACTGAATTTGTCAGGTTGTAACAAAGAGCAGCATTTTCTGCCCTGGAACAACCAGGAAGGAGGAGAGGGCAGTGTCCAGGCTGCTCCCTCCCATCCACATCCAGGGAGCACAGGAGAGGGGAGTGGGATATTCCCAGGGCTCTCCAGCCCCTCCACATTCTGTACCTGACCCACACACCTCATTCCCTGCATTCACAGTGCTCAGTGATGCAATAAGGAATTTCATTTGGATGGGGATGAGATTCACACTGGAGACATCAGATGAGTTTCTGTAAGAAGCTGCATGCCTCTGAAAGAGGCTTGGAAATGTTGGGAAAATATCTCACTTGAACTTTCATGCCCACTGCCTTCTTCCTGTGGGAGCTGTTGTTTTTTTCCACTCAGGAAGTTTCTGGCTCTTTCAGCAAAGCACTTTTTACTTCAGTACAAAAAGATTTTATGTATTTTTTGTCCACAGCTGGCCTTAGGTGCTTCATGTACTGGTTTGTCAGTGGCACAGAGGGTTCTGTCAGGATTCCCACTCACCTGTTCTCTTTTGTGATTTTGCAGCCAAGAAGAAAGAGGAAGAAGAGGATGATGACATGAAAGAGCTGGAAGCTTGGGCAGGAACCATGTAACCACAGCAGCCCCTGGCTGGAAAAAAGACTTTGGTTACCTATTCTGGGTGCAAATGTGTTTGTTGAGGAGAAAGCATAAGCAAAATGTCTTTTATCTTTAATTTTAACCCAGAGCAGTGGGAACTGCATTGCTGTTTTCTGCATAGCATGGAAAAAAGTCTGCCCAGAGGAGAGAAGGGGGAGCAGGGGAATTGCCCTGCTGTCAATACGGTTGAATTTCTGTAGAAAAGGTATTTGCAAAATCAAACTCTCAGCTTTGGGACTGTGCTCCTGCCACTGCTGGATCTTCATCTTCAATTTGGGCCATACATTGAATTGAAATAAGCTGCAAAACACTCTGTAATTTTAAGTCAGTTTAAGTGTGTCTAGGAGTCTTGTAAGGCATTTAAAAACCAGGAAAAGTCGTAAGCCCCCATTGGCTTCTTTATTGTGTTTTAGGTGCAAGAATGCTTTAGGTTTTTAGTTCTTTGCCAGGTCTATTTATATCCCTTGACTGCTGTGTGCCAGCCCTGTGTCTGTCACTGCAATGACATAGTCACTGTGCCCATTTTAATTGCTGAGAATGATCTGCAGTTGATCCACACTCTCTTGGAAGTAGGGAAGGTTTCAAGTTCTGTTGTACATTTTTCTACACAGCACTACAATGTTTATTGCTTTTTTGTGATAATTGATAACCCATTCAGATACATGCACACAATTATTTTAATTAAGAAACTACTATGGATTGCACTGTATTAAATATCTCGATTAATTTTCACCTATGGCTGCTGTGGTCAATTCTGTGTCCTGTTTTAAGTGATCTGGCTGTGCTTTAGGTGGAGTTTGGCCTCTTTCTACATGAGGGACATCACTCTAAAGCCTGCTGAGCTGTGGCTGGGCTCTGCTCCCAGGGAACAAGAGGAGAGCATTGCCAAGGGAGGTTCAGGTTGGACATCAGGAGGAATTTCTTCATGGAAGGGTTTGTCAGGCTTTGGAAGGGGCTGCCCAGGAAAGTGGTGGAGTCTCCATCCCTGGAGACACAGCTGGATGTGGCACTCAGTGCTGTGGGCTGGTGACAATATGGGGATCAGTCACAGGTTGGATTCGGTGATTTTGGAGATCTTTTCCAACCTAAGTGACTCTGGGATTCTGTTTTGTGTGAAAATCCCACTCCAAGGAGAAATCAGCTGAATTAAGTTCAAAGCAAGAGGTTGAGAGACAGAGCTGGGGCCTTTGGCTTTGTTTTTCATCATGGAAATCACCTCTACTGTGCACTGTGCTAGTAGATGTTAAAGCAGCTCTGTTTTATTCTGGGAATTATTATTCTGGGAGCATCTCAAATGCAGTGAAATGTCCCAACAGGAGCATTCAGGTGGAGCTGGGAGGGGAAAACCAGCCCCATTAGCACCATTCATGCTGTGCAATGTCAGCCCCTGGCAGCCAGTGACAGGGGCCAGTGATGCCCCTGGCATTGGTGATGGGATTTGTCCTCATTGGCAGCTTTATCCTAATAATTGTTACCATTGGGTGTTGGCCACCCCTTGGTTGGCTCTGGTGCACTGACTAAACAGGTCCTGAAGAGTTGGTCTGGCTTTGAATTGGTTAAACACATGGTGTCTGAGTTTGTTGACTTGGTTAAAGTAACTTAAACATTCATTTTTGGTTGATTTATAGGTATATCTGTATTGCAAAAGTAATTAAGTAAAGTTAACAAGTGTTAATATGTTACTTGATTGAACTCTATGTTTTTGTTCAGTTACTTTTTGTAAAAGCTTTCTTACATATTTTAATTCTTAAGTAGTTTTTTAGTACTTGTTCAGGGACTGGTCAGCTCTAAGGCACTAAGTTGTCCATCTAACATTTCATTTTTAAGCTTTGCTGTTGACTGAGCTGTCCCACACAGGGGAGATGCAGCAGGCACTGTGTGTTGGGCTTCCTGGTTACTCTAGGGATGGCAACCTCAGCCCCTACAGCCTCTTCTTTCTTCATCCTTTTAATCCCTGATGGGGTGGTTCTTACTCCTTCAGGTTCACAGTATGTCTGCTTTGGGTATCCCTGAATTCCTTCTCCATGTCCTTAGTGACCAGCTGGATGTTTACAGGGAGCATTTTCTGCCTTGCTCAGAGGTTCTGAGGGCAGAACTTCCCTGTGCAGAGCACTTGGGGCAGTGCAGGAGGGAGCAGCCCTGCCTGCCAGCCCTTCCTGTGGGTGCCACTCAGTGCCACTCAGCCCCTTTTCCTGGCAAAGCCACTCCAGCTCCTGCTGGGAAACTCAGCTCAGTTCACTTGCCCCCAACAACTCTAGTGCAGCTGTGCCAGTGTTTTCTTGTGGAGCTGTTAAAGGAGGCAAGCAGAAATCTGGGATCCAGGGGGTTTCAGTTTAGAGAAAATTCTTGTTTTTTTCCTCTGGGGAAAGTGGAAAGGGTTGTCACTGCTATATGTGTGTGTGAGAATGATTGATTTAAAGCAGAGTGAAAAGTTGTGGCTGCCCCTGGATCCCTGGCAGTGCCCAAGGCCAGGCTGGACAGGGCTTGGGGCACCCTGGGACAGTGGAAGGTGTCCCTGCCCTGGCAGGGGTGGCACTGGATGGGCTTTAGGGTCCCTTCCAACCCAAACCATTCTGGGATTCTGTGAAAATACAGACTGGGCTGAAGGGTTTCACCATCCTTGCTTTTCCCTTGGAATGCTTCCAGCACAGAGAGAGTGGCTGTTGTGCAGCTGGAGAAGCCAGGACGTGGAATTCGTATGGGATCCAAGGGAAGCACAGCCCTGGGAGGGACAGGGAAGGGTTTTGTATTTGTGCTGCACATTTGGGTCAGGGGAACAGGAAGGAGATCCCTCCTTGGTGGCTGCTCAAGGCTCAGAGTCCACTGACACCAAGAATCTTTGTACCTCTGGAACAGGGTGAACACTCACAGAGCACTTGGAAAAACTGGACCAGAGAGGCCAAGGTGAGCTGGATAAACCAGGATAAATAAACCTGAGGGTAAATAAACCTGAGGATAAATAAACCTGAGCCGACATCACCCCTGGGGCTGCAGCAGCTGGGACACTGTTCCCTCCAGGAATAATGGGAATCCATGGCTCTGCCCAGTACTGCCCTGCCAGGCTGGATCCAGCTGGATCTTTCCCTTCCCAGGTGGATGAATGGCTCTCCTGTAGGCTCTCCTGCCCTCCTGGGGCTGTTCTAAGGCACACACATTGAACTTCAGTGCAGTGTTAAAGAGGCAGGGAATGGGGGCTCCATCAGCCACTGAGGAGGCAAATTGCTGCTCAGTTCTTCACTGGTGAGTTGTTAATGTGTATGTGGGTTAGTAATGGGTTAGTAGGGGGTTGTGAGGAGCTGAGAGCTCTCTGGAGAGCCTTTGGTCTCACATGGAAGCAGGTGGGTACAGGAGCATGCCAGGGAGCCTCTCAGCATGCACTGAGGGGAATGTCCTCACTAAAATCTGTCATCTACAGTTTGGTACTTGAAGCATTTGAGGGACAGCACAGCTTCTCCATACAATGCCATCAGAGAGATCCCTGTGTGCTCTGCCTGCAGGGAAGTGTCCCCTGGAAAAACACCCAGGACATGGCATTCCTGTGAGTGAGAGCTGGTGGCTGCCAGTGTCATAAATCTGGTGCCTTCCCCTGTGTCACACTCCCTGTGACATCTCACCCGTGGGTCCTGCTCCTGCTCTGGGGCCAGTTTGACTTGCAACCCAGCTCTGCTGCAGCTCTCACAGCAGCACATCCCAGCTCCCTGCTCTGCCCTACCCTGTCTCACCTGAGTTACTGCCTGGTTCCATCTGCTCCCAGTTTCCCCAGCCCCATCTGGACCCTCAGGCTCTGGAATCCTGCAGGTGTCCCAGTGCTGGGCTGTCCTGCAGGGCTGATGGTGCCATGTGGGATGTGCTGTGCCCAGCTGCAGCTGGGAGCCCCTGCTGTGCTCGCTCTGGAGGGACAGAGCTGGTGGCCTGGAGCTCACAGCCTGGGCTCAGCTGCTTGTGCTTCCCTCCTGCTGCTCTCCCTGCCTCAGACCTGCTCCCTCTGCTAAACCCCACCCCAAACCCCCCAGGGCACTCGGGTGATGCTGCAGCTCCTCCATCCCCAGGCACAGCCCCAGGGCCACATCCCGGGCTGCTGGGGACACCTCTGTCACTCTGGGCACCCAAACAGCAGAGAGGGCTGCACGGGCTGTGGGTTCTCCAGGGGGTTCCATCCCTGCACAGCTCCCCTGGGATGCACTCCCCACTCTGGGGTGCCCCCATTGCATCCCAGCCTTTTGAGTTATTATGGCAATGTGGCTCCAGCCCCAAGGATGCCAACAGCAGTGGCCACTCTCTCTAATCCCTTTGCAGAGAGATGTGTGTTTAAATCTCATTTGTGTTTAAATCTCATTCCTGTCATTAAAAGCACTGGGCTCACTGAAGTCCCTGAGTGCAGTGTGTTTATGGAATTAGTCTGTAAAGATGAGTTTATTCCCACTGGAGAGGTGTAACACCACTAATTGATAGACCAGGTTAATCCCTTTATTAGGGTGCTGCTGAGAGGACCCTCAGGTTAACATTTGTATGAGCCCAGTGCTCCCCCCCTCCCCTGCTCATTATTTTTATCATTATTTTGGTTCTTATGACAAAATTGCATGGCTCATCTGGAAAGCTCTTGCCCTTCTAAATCCTGCTGGCTGCTCAGCCCTGTGGCAAAGAAAAGAGCTCTCAACTTAATTTTCAAACATCAAGACCCATTAAGTCAAAGTGATGCTTTCCAAATCTCGTGGCTCTCAGCAGCCCAGCCCCATCCCTCCCTCCCTCCTTCCCTCCCTTCTCTTCCTGCCCTCCCTCCCCTGGCTCCAGCCCTTCAGCTCAGGTGGACATTTCCCAATCTGCTCAGCTGACAGGATTTTGAGGCCACGTTTTAGGGCATTATCAGAGGTTTCCCTTTCCTTGTCTGTGCTGTGGGAACCTGGTGACCTCCTCTGGGTCACCTCAGAGCTGTGGCCAGAGCTGGCTGTCCCTCGGAGTGAAGGAAGGTGGATCCAGCTGGGGTTGGGGCTGGCTCACGATACCCTCCTGCCATCCTTGGGGTTCTGCTGCTGTCCTTGGGGTTCTCCTGCCATCCCTGGTGTTCTCCTGCCATCCTTGGGGTTCTCCTGCCATCCCTGGGGTTCTCCTGCCATCCCTGGGGTTCTCCTGCCATCCCTGGTGTTCTCCTGCCATCCTTGGGGTTCCCCTGCTGTCCCTGGGGTTCTCCTGCCATCCTTGGGGTTCTCCTGCCCTCTGCTGAGCTGTTCCCCTGCTCTGGCCCCATCCTCCTCTGTGTGTGATGGGAGCAGGTTTCAGAGGGGTTTGCTCAGCAGGAACAGGAACATGCTGTGCAGGGCTTGGGCAGATCGTCCCCATCCACAGTGAGCTTCCCAAAACCTCTGCAGCTCCTGGGACTCCCCTGTGGGCATTAGGGAGGAGGTGGCTTTGGGATGAGGTAGAACTGAGGCTTCTGGGGCTTTCTAGGATGCTGGCATGGCAGCGCCCTGGCTTCAGGATCCCAAATGTCCCAGGCACCAGTGGGGTTTAGGCTGGGCTGTCCAGCAGAGACACAGCCTAAAAGCTTCTCCTGCCGCCCTGCCTTGGCCCATCCTCTCTGCTGTGCCTGCAGAATCCTCGGATTTGTTTGGGAAGGGACCTGAAATCCCATCTCATCCCACCCCCTGTCATGGCAGGGACACCTTCCACTGTCCCAGGGTGCTCTAAGCCCTGTCCAGCCTGGCCTTGGGCACTGCCAGGGATCCAGGGACAGCCACAGCTGCTCTGGGCACCCTGTGCCAGGGCCTCAGCACCCTCCCAGGAAGGATTCCTGCCCAGCACCCCTTCCCCAGCCGCTGCAGTGACACACAAACCCCTCTCCAAACCATGCCGGAGCCCGGGCCGGTTGCTGCAATTTCCCACTCGAACACTTGGAGGCAAAGCCGCCTTTCTGGACAGACAGACAGACGTGGCACAGCCGGATGCCTCCCTGCTGTGGGGTGCTGGCACAGCTGGTGGCACAGCAGAGGCTCCTGCCCACCCTTCCTGGCTCTTGCCCTGAGATTCGGGGGTCACCAACCCCACAAGCCACTTGTCCTGAATGCAGGGCTGACCCGGGGTGCTCTGCCAGCCCCCGACCTTCACCCGGGGGGACAAAGGTGATGGGGCACAGGTGACCCTGCTGAGGCCACCCTGACAAGGTCACCCACACCCTAAATAACAGCGTCAATCACCCAGCACCCCACTTCTCTGGAAAACCATCTCCCAACAAACCACTCTCTGTGTCTCTCTCCTGAGCACCATGAAACATCTTTAAAATTAAATCTTTCCCTGCTGTGATGGCGTCACTGGCTGCTACATTTAATAAAAACATTTTCCCTCACTTTAATTTCAGGCTCCCTTTTCCCCAGGGGAAGGCCCAGCCCTGAAGGGCTCCAGTCCCTGTTTCTGGTCACTCAGCTGCTTTCCTGACCCTGCTCCAAGCCCCAGGGAAGATCCTCCTCGCCCAATCCCTCCGGCTGAGGCCACTGGTGCCACCAGCCGGGAATTGGGTGCCCAGATGCGCATCCAGAGCCAGCGCAGCTGCTCCCCAGGACATTCTGGAGAACACAGCAGAGGAAAAGCTCATCCGAGAGGGATTTGCCAGCAGAGGGCAATGCCGGGATGGGTTTCCCTCCCCGCGCAGCTCAGGGTGCTGAACCAGCTCCAACGCGGGAGGAGAAGGTGACAGATGCTGCGGTCCCCAAGTGCCTCAGCCCCGGCAGGAGGGGACAGCCCAGCCCGCCCCTGTCCCCGGAGGTGACACCGGGAGCTGCCGCCCTCTGTCACGGGTTTGGGTGTTCCAAACCAGGCTGGGGCTGGTGCTGAGTGTGGGGACAGCTCCCACAGATCCAGGCTGGGTTTTTCTGCTTAGTGCTGGGTTTGGCAAGGCCGGGTTCATGGCTGGACTCGATGATCTTGGGGGTCTGTTCCTAAGGCATTCTGTGATTCCCAGTGCCAGAGCCCCTGCGGTCAGGCATGGCCTCTCCTGGCTCTTGTCCTCTCTTGTGCCAGGGATGGTTTGGTATCAGCTCCACCTGACCAGCAGTGACACAGAGATAAAATGCAAAACGCCCTTATTTAGTGCAACAGAGAGCAGCTCTGCCTGGCATGTAAGTTAAAATACAAAATTAAAGTTCAAATATAAAGAAGAGGGAGAAAAAGGAAAAGGAAGAGCATTTTTAATTGAAGAGCTGGTGATGCCTCAGTAGGCACCTCCACGGGCGGTCACGGCACTTCCCAATCCAATAGCTGACATCATTCTTCAGCCTCATTCAGTTCAGTTCCACCTCAGTCCTGAGCAAATATTGACAAATCTGATCTAATCCCACAAGCACAGTCCTGGAGAACTCCCTTTTGTTTGCAGGGAGCTTGCTGCCCTCCACATCCCCTGGCCAGGAGCCAAGGGACACGAGCAGAGTTAAACTGGGAAATAAAGACAAGGGCAGAGGGGCTGTGTGTGCATGTGGTTTGCTGAGAGGGCTTTTGGGGACCAGGGATGCTCTTCCCACACGTCTGCCCAGAACAGGGCTGTCAGTGCTGGGCACACATCCATCCCCTGTGCCCATGGACTCACTCCAGTGTCCTGGTCCAGCTGCAAAACCCTCCAGGACACATTTGCTATCAGAGAATGTGACAAATCTTCCCTCACCCACCTCTTCCACCCCTCACCTGATGTTATTCTCCCCTGCCAAACCATCCCTCAGCAAGGTCAGGAGGTCCTAACTCAGCTCCTCAGCAGGGCTCACCTTATTGCCTGGAAAATTCGGGGTGCTTTTGTTTTATCAATCCACCAAACAGCAATTCCAGCTCAGGGAGAGCCATGGGAGCGTTGGGATAGAGACTGAGGGAGAGCTGCAGCTTCTCCTGGACACGTGCTGACAGGGGTCCCACCCTTTCTGTGGCCATTGAGGGGCTGGGGCTGTCCCTGCTGGGGCTCTGGGGTTGGGTGACATTGTGGGCATGAACTGCCTCAAATCTGCTGCCTTCAACTGGAGCCAAAGGTTTTGGCTCAGGCAGGGTGAAGGTCCCACCGCTCCCACCCCTGATCCACAATCTGTGGTGGCTTCTCAGCATGGGCACACACACTGACCCTGCAGCTGAGGCTTCATCTCCAGATGTTCACTCTCAATTTAATGTCTCACTTAAGTCTTCACCTTTAAAAGCTTCCTTCAATCTTCCTGCGACCTGCTCCCACCCACTGCTCCCACACCTCACAAACCATCCCAGCTTCACCCACAGGTGATGTTCTCTTCTAGTAAAGTCCAAAAAACCAGGACAAAACAGTAGTAAGGGCTTGCTCGGGAATTTATTTATGGAGGCAGTTCTGTATTTAACCCCCCAGCAGCCTGGTGGAGATGGGCTGTGCTATTGCATGGCTATGGAAATATGGAGAGGAGCTGCTGTGGAGATGGAAAGGCGATTTTAAAGCCATAAAGACTGTCAGAGGAGGGTGGCTTCTGGGAAAGGAGCACCAGCAAAGGTGAGGTGAGGGAGCCTGGGAGGCCTCACAGCAGCTGAGGAAAGGCTCAAAGGAAAGATGGGGACAGAGTGTTCAGCAGGGCCTATGGAGAAAGGAGAAGGAGGAATGGCTGAAAATGGAAGGAAGGTGATTTAGCTTCGATCAGAGGAAGATGTTTTTTTCCAGTGTGGCACAAACTGTGGATGCCCCATCCCTGGGAGCATTCAGCATCAGCCTGAACGGGAGCTGAGCAACCTAGTCCGCATGGAGGGTGCTCAGCATGGAATGGGATGATCTTTAGGTTCCATCCAAGCCAAACCATTCAAGGATTCGATCATTCTATGATCCCTGTGTCCCATTGTGGAGTGGGCCGAGGACTTCTGTGGAGGGCCCAGTGCTGGCCGGGGGCTCTGTGCCCCGCGGTGCCGGTGCCCGCGGTGGCTGCAGGGTCGCTGTGGGAGCGCTGGGCGCTGGCACCGAACCCCGGCGGGCAGGGCAGGGCTGCGGGCTCCCACAGCAACGAGTGCAGCGAGCCCGGGGCCCCGCAGTGCCCGAACTCGGCCTCTTCCCGGGCGCCTTCCCTCAGGCGCTCCCCTCGGGGCAGGCAGGAGCTCCCCGGCAGCCCCTGCCCGGAGCAGGGGGCCGGCAGCACCGGGGCAGCCCCGGGGGCTCGGCCCGGCCCCGCTGGAGGCTCCGGGGCTCGGCTCGGCCCGTCCCGCCCTCCGCGCTGCCGCTGCCCTCGCTGCAGGGAGCAGAGCCCGGGCCCCGCACCCGGCGCTCTCCCGCCTTGGCTGCTCCGCTCCACGGCCCCAGCCCGGCCCGTCCGGCCCGCTCCGCCTGCGGACCCACAGCCGGGCCGGCCCCGCACCAAACCCTGCCGCTCCCGCACCAAACCCTGCTCCTCCCGCACCAAACCCTGCCGCTCCCGCACCAAACCCTGCCGCACCAAACCCTGCCGCTCCCGCACCAAACCCTGCCGCTCCCGCACCAAACCCTGCCGCTCCCGCACCAAACCCTGCCGCACCAAACCCTGCCGCTGCCGCACCAAACCCTGCCGCACCAAACCCTGCTGCTCCCGCACCAAACCCTGCCGCTGCCGCACCAAACCCTGCCGCACCAAACCCTGCTGCTCCCGCACCAAACCCTGCCGCTGCCGCACCAAACCCTGCCGCTCCCGCACCAAACCCTGCCGCACCAAACCCTGCCGCTCCCGCACCAAACCCTGCCGCTCCCGCACCAAACCCTGCCGCTCCCGCACCAAACCCTGCCGCACCAAACCCTGCCGCTCCCGCACCAAACCCTGCCGCACCAAACCCTGCGGCTCCCGCACCAAACCCTGCGGCTCCCGCACCAAACCCTGCGGCTCCCAAACCAAACCCCGCCGCTCCCGCACCAAACCCTGCGGCTCCCGCACCAAACCCTGCGGCTCCCGCACAAAACCCTGCCGCTCCCAAACCAAACCCTGCTGCTCCCAAACCAAACCCCGCCGCTCCCGCACCAAACCCTGCGGCTCCCGCACCAAACCCTGCGGCTCCCGCACAAAACCCTGCCGCTCCCAAACCAAACCCTGCTGCTCCCAAACCAATCCCTGCCGCTCCCAAACCAAACCCTGCTGCTCCCAAACCAAACCCTGCTGCTGCCGCGGTCCGCTCCCACCCCGGCGGGCACTCCGCCCCCAGCTTCCACAGGGTTTGCAGTTTCATTAGTAAAACGTTACAAATATGCCGTGGTCCACCCACCGTGAGAGGGTGTAAGCATTGACTCTGCTCTGCTCCTCATAGTCTCGTGTAACCGACCAAGTCCCCAGGGAATCAGCCCTGCAGAGTAGAGGCTTTGAGAGCTGGTGGCATTTCCAGCCAGGAGCTGCTGAGAAGCTTTGGGAGGATGGGGAGCAGTCCGGGGTGGATATGGAGGACAGGCAGGAGGCCACCAAAGGGACACTGGAACGGTGTGACAGAGCTCAGAGACAATTCCCAGGGAAAGGCTGCTCTGTCCACACCAAGACGGGCCTCTTACCACCCCAAAAACATCACGTCTTTTGCTTTACCATTGAGTCGGCAACAAAGTCAAAAGCCAAGGGATAGGGCTGACCTCCCTCTTTAGCTGGCCTGTTGCTGTGCTCCCAGCACCACGCCCTGCCTGCTGCAGAGCCTGGAGAGTCCCCTGGAGCCGCCCTCCGAGAAACACGGCGGTCTGGCCGCAGTTAGCTTGTTTTACCTTTTCACAAAACGGAGCCATTTCCCGTCCCAGGACAATTCAATCTCTGCCTCTTCCAAAGCTCGTTTCTTGCAAATCACTGATGAAAAAAGTGCACTGCTGTCCCAGTGAAGATACAGTGCCATTCCAGGGAGGGGGGGTACCCCCTGACTGCCTGGGCAGGCTGGAGCAAAGTGTCACTGGCGTGGAACAGAGACTCCCTCTGAGGCATCTTCCTGATCTAGCCTGGTGGAGATGCCCAAGAGGACATGCAAGTGGATATGGATAGTGAAGAGAGTATGGAAGTAGATGTAGAAGACACTGCAGAGGAGATAGAGATTGATGAGGTAGAGGAGCTGGAGGAGATGATGGAGGTTGATATGGACGAAGAAATGGAGAACATGGAGGTCGATGAGGAAGATGAGGAGCAGCCCATGATCCTGGGATGAAGATGCAGCCCCAGCAGCAGCACAGGCAGGTGCTGGCCATGCCCTGCCCACAGGCAGGGTGGGTCCCCTGCTGCCAGGCTGGGGCTGGGCTGGGTGGCCCTGCTCAGGGATATGGTGCCCAGGGGCTCTGGATTGTGGGGGCACAAACACCACCCAGCCTGCCCTGTGCTTGCTTTGGGCCACACCAGCCCCGTCCCAGCGCCTGGGGCCCGGCCCCAGCTCAGCTGGGCTCAGTGCTGGCAGCAGAGTCCCACTGTGCCAGCGTGTGCCAGCCTGGGGGCACAGGGAACAGCCCTCAGGGCCGGGCTGGAATGGTCCTGTGCTGCTTTCCTCTCTTCCAGAACTGATAGAGATAATGGACACAGTCCCTTCTGTATATATGTTCTATGAGCTGTAGCTAGGTTCTTCTGTAAATACGTTTCTTAGATTGTTATATAGATCCTTTTACTGTAAATACTTCATAGATTGTTGTTGTTTTAAAGATTCTTATCAGGTAAATACTTTCTGTAGTTCATTGTTGCTGCTGCTGTTCTGTAAATACATTGTCCTTGTTTGTCACAGCTCTCTTTGCATTTTCTTTGGGCACAAGCAGCATTTGCAGAGTTGTGGTTTCCACTTTCTCCAGGTTCCTGGGGCTGGAGGTCCCTGGGGGTGCTGGCACAGACACCCTTCAGCCTCTACAAGGAACTGCCCAGCACATTCATTCTTTTCATTTTATCCCTCAGCATCCAAGCACACTTTGCCTCTCTAAGGATAACACAAAATTCCCTGCTGGTGCCCATGAAGCTGCAGCCCCTCCCGGGCTCAGCCCTGCCCCAGCTCTGGGTTGTGAGCACGGGAAGCACCTGGAGCTGTTGGAAGGAGTGCAGAGGAGGCCCCAGAGATGCTGCAGGGGCTGGAGCCCCTCTGCTCTGAGGAAAGGCTGAGAGAGTTGGGGTTGCTCAGCCAGGAGGAGAGAAGGCTCAGAGGAGTCCTCACTGCGGCCTCCCCAGCTGGGTGAGGGCATGGAGGTGTCCCTGGGCACTCATGAATCTTGGTCCAGCCCTCTCCTTAAGTAGAAAAAAGAAAGAAAAAAAATGGGCAAAGAAAAGGGAGAAATGTGTTTATTTGTGTATCAAAAACTTGGGTGAAAAAATGAATCCGGTGTCCTCAGGCCCTTTGTGTGATGCAAAGGATAGGCACAATAAATCCAGGTACTCATTGGCTGTGGAACCCCCATGTTTCCTTGGGGGCCATGCTGGGGACAGCCAGATGCCAATGTTAGGGACACCAGCCCCGAGGGCTCCAGGGCTTTCTGAGGTTTGGGAGCATTTTTCCTCCAGCTTTTTTTCCTGCTGGCAGGTGAACAACTTCCAGGCCATTTCGAGTCTCCCAGGCAAAGGCATCAGAAGGATTTAATGCAAGTTGTGGTAGAATGTCTGTCTTTATATACAGCCATAAACTAATGAAGGAAAGCTGAACTCCTGGTAAAAATCATTGGATCACTTTGGACTTCAGGATTTAGTTTTATTCAGATCATCTGACTTTTAGGAGATACATCAAGCTTTCATTTTTATCAGACAGGAGCTGCTGGTGAAAGCTCAATGTGCTGATCATGGGTGGCTTCTGGTGAGGGTGGTGGGCCTGAGCCTTGTGGGTCTCACTGCATTCCCTGGCCCAGACAAGCTGCTGTTGGTCCAAGTGTCCTAAACCAGAAGCCTGATGAGGAGAAAGGCTTATGGGAAAACAAATTTCAATAAAACCTTTCAGTGCTCGTTATAAATGTAGAGAAGAGGTGCTGAATATTCCTTGCTCCCCAGGTAAAGCCAGAAGAGTCTTTTAAGCATGGAGCTGAGAATAGCGGATTGGCTGGGGAAAAAGATGATGTTAAGATGTGGACACTGCCCACCAAGGCAGGAGAGGAGCTTGCCCTCTCACCCCATGAGGACACCCTGGTGACCCTGTGCCAGGATTCCCTGGGGCTGCTCAGCCCGAGCCCCCCTCTCCTGGCTCTGCTTGTCCTGCCTCCTTCCTCCTGTGCTTGCACTCCCAGAGGGGTGTTTGTGAGGGGCCTTTGTTAAAGCAGATTAATGAGTGAGACACTGAGAAGGAAAGCAATCCAAATCACACATGCTAAGCAGGGCTGCTGTCAAGTGTTGTTCCCGAGGGAGATAATATCCCTTCCCCCTTAATTTCTTAGTAAATCCATTATGATTAATGCTATTACAGTGGGAACACTATTATTATAAATACATGGGTGATGGCAGAGCTGCAGCATTAATAATGCTGGGTATTACTTTAATTAGCTGCTGGTTTTGATAGGACTCTTTCCTGGCTGCATTAAGCTGAGCCTTGCATTGCAGCCTTCTCTGGGCTGTCTCTGCTGCAAGGACACAAAATGAGAAGCATCTTCTTCCTTCTGGCCAAAAGCCACCTGTGGCACTGTCACTCAGCTGAGCTCCCAGTGGGTTGGTGGCACCTGTGGAAAGCCTGGGACAGTGCTGATGGAGTTTGGAGACCAGCAACAAGTGGAGGAGGGAATGGAAGCAGGAACTGGCACCTCCAGGTGAGGACACGAGAGGCCTTTGCAGCCCCTGGGGATCTGGGACACCTTGGGAATATTCTCATCTCTCCTTGTGGCCTCATGGCTTCAGAGCTTCTCTGAAGGACTTTCCAACACCATTTTTTCTGCTTTTCATAGATCTGTAGAGTCATTAAGGTTAGGAAAGCCCTCTCTGATCATTGACGACCAGCTGTTCTCCCAGGACTGCCAGGCCCACCACTAAACCATGTTCCCAAGTGCCACATGCACAGGGGCTTGAAATTCCTGCAGGGATGGAGATTCCACCACTGCCCTGGGCAGTTATTCCAATGTTAAGTGGAGGAGGGAATGGAAGCAGGAGCTGGCACCTCCAGATGATCCTGAGCCTTTGGGGCTGCCCGTGCAGGGGACACGAGAGGTCTCTGCAGGCCATGGAGATCTGGGCCAGCTTGGGAATATTCTCATGTCTCCTTGTGGCCTCACGGCTTCAGAGCTTCTCTGACGGACTTTCCAACACCTTTTTTTTTCTGCTTTTCATAGATCTGCAGAATCATTATGATTGGAAAAGCCCTCTCTGATCAGTGAAAAGCTGTTCTCCCAGCACTGCCAGGCCCACCACTAAACCATGTTCCCAAGTGCCACATGCACAGGGGCTTGAAATTCCTGCAGGGATGGAGACTCCACCACTGCCCTGGGCAGCTGTTCCAATGTTTGACAGTCCTTTCCATGATGGAATTTTCCCTAACATCCAACCTAAAGCTGCCCTGGTGCAACTCGAGGCCTACTCCTTTTGTGCTGAGCCCGACTGGCACCTGGCTCCAGCCTCCCTCAGGAATGGAGTGGGCAGGAGCCCTCCTTAGCTGGGGGGTGGCTCTGCCTTTTGCTGTGTTATAGATGGATAATGAGATGATTGGCTCTGGCAATTAAGGGATAACTATTGTGTGAATATTAAGAAAAGCTTTAATGATGTATAGTTATGTTATTGTAGTTTAGATGTCCTCTGTTCTCCCCACAGTTCCCTTTCCCCCCCATATTGTTGCCATCAGACAGCCGGGGCTGTCTAGGACAGGTACAAAGAAGGCTGCACATGTGCCCCTTGCATGGGGCAGTTGGGAATGGAAAAGCTTGGTGCTTAGGGGGTACAGCATGGCAACACCTGATCTCCAATCCAGTGACAAGAAAGCAGTCTCCACTGATAAATGGCAAAGAAGAGCTGACTGACAGACCTTGAGAGGGGCCAGGGCTGGCTGATGCAACCCCGGGGGTATAAAAACTGAGCATCCATCTTGAAGATGAACCTGCCACGTGGTATGCATGAGGGCAGTCCCCAGCGATGTGAATTTTTCCTTATGTAGTCCTTTGTTGTATTTTTGTCAGGGTTTAATAAACCTCTTTAAATTTTCAAAGTGAGCAGTTGTTTCTCACAGCTGCCTTTGTCCCCTGTCCCTGCTCCCCAGGGACCCTCTGCTGTCCCCAGGGGATGCAGAGGACCCTTCCCCTCCTCCATCCCCATCCCCTGCTGCTCCTGACACAAACAGGCCCCAGGGCTCCTTTTCATGCCTTCAAATTAGCACCTACTTAAAATTCCAACACAAATACATTTTTAATTTCCTTAATTAAAATTATTTCCTCGTTAGGGCTGAATAATGGCGTTTGAAGCATGGGAAGTAATGGGGTGTGCCAGGCTGCATGGCAGCTGAGGCACTGGTGAGCACAGTGAGGTCCTGGCAGTGATGGCATCATGTCCCACATATTTAGGGGGCCAGAATGAGCCAGAGCTCGGCATCCCTGGTGTGAAAAATGCATATTATATGATTGGCTTTTCACAAATATTAAAATGAATATTATATGTATTATCTTAGAAAGTTATGCTGTATTAATTCTCTTAAGTAGTGTGTTAAATATAGTTTAGGTTATAACATAATGTTAAAATAGAAACTATGAATAGAATAGTTAAATAATGTTAAAATAGAAACTAAGATACTTTTTAACTAGCTCAAAAAAGAGATGAAATAATCAGGAAATTCTTCACACAAAGATAACTGGAACAAGACACTAAGATCCCAAAAGAGAAGAATTATTGCCTCCTTATTGGAAAAGACAAACCTTCTTCCACCACCTTCTCATCTTTGAAGTGCCAACAGGATTAAAAGGGAGAAATTGACAATAGCCAGAGAACACCCTTTGTTTGAAAAGAGTTTTTGAATCGTATATTAGGTGTATGAATATGCAACAGGCTATTGCTTTTAAGGGTTAATCCTTTGTTAGTGGGTTTGCTTTCAAGAGGAAAGCATCTGAACGTTCGTAATTCTTTGCTTTTATTGCCCTTTATTGTCCTAACTCTGATTGTCCAAATTCTTATTGCTCTAATTTGTATTACTATTTTTATAACCATTTTATTACTATTAAACTTTTAAAATTTTAAACCCAGTGATTGGCGTTTTTCACACCTGGCACCTCCAGTGAGTAAAATTCACCCAAGTGGCAGCTTAAAATGATATCCCAGCTGGTTTTGCAAAGGTTGAGGGTGATGGATTGCTCCCACTGCCTCCCCTCCCAGCCAAAATGACATTCACAGGGGATGCTGAGGGGGCTGAGCCCCTCTCACTGTGGGGGACTGTGGGAGTCAGGATCTGGGGTGAGCATGGAGGAAAATCACAGCATGAGATGGGGTGACCTCCTCCCTGTGTGCTGCTTGGCCCCAAGATGCCTCTGCCCAGAAGAACTCTGGGGCTTGGCTTTGCAGGGCTTTCTCAGCCTGGAAGTTGTGCTGGTGGGATGCTGGAGAGCTGCGTGCTGGGGCTCTGGTGAACATGGGACAGGGGAGGAAAAGGGAGAATACATGATGATGATGATGATGATGTGCTAAAATGCATTTAACGAGCTCCTGCTGCCCTTACACACCCCAGTGCCAGGGCTCATGGATGGGAGATTCTGTAGCAAAGAGAGGGATTAGTCCCACTTGGATCTCACTGAAAGAGAGAGAAAAGCACAGATTTCCCACTCCAAATCTCCAAACCCTCTCTGCTGTTTCTGTCTGGATGCCTCCTACCCCTTCCCAAACTCTCCCCCCTGCTCTGTTTGGGAGTTATTAATGTATTTATTTAAATTAATAATAATTTACTCATTAAAATGCTGCAGATCAGTGGGTTCTTCCTGAAGGAGGAGTGTGTTCAGCTCCAGAGGGTTCATTATCTGCATGTTGGGACTGGGAGGTGCTGTGCACAGAATGATTTATACACATCCCTGCCACTCGAGCCAATCCAGCCTAGAATAATTCAAAACCAATCCCATAAATCACTTATAAATTATTACTGAAGTATTTACGCAGCAGAGGTGCCTTCCTGTGAATTGTTGGGTTTTTTACCAGCATTTTCTGCACGGACAAAAGAATGTTGATTTTTTTTTTTGGTGCACCCTGAGTGCAAGAAGATCCAAATCTTTGAAGTCACCCTGCTCTGCCTGGCTGGGGTTTGAGCAGAGCCTCTCACTGCAACCCCAGGCCTGACCACAGCGTGTGTGCCTGCTCCCTGAATAAGGAGCAGGGATCCTAATTAATCCTCATTTCCAGCAGCAGCCTGAAGGAGCTGCAGGATGAGCATTTTGCTGTTTGATGCAGATGAAGTGTGCTTTGGTGGGAATTCAATTACACAGCTTTTCCTTGCTGAACATAATGCATTTGGACGATACAGTAGTTTCTGTGTTAATGAGATGCATTTTCACTGCTGTGAAGTCTGTATTTCTCCCTGCACTTAGTGCACAGCATCCACATTAATTACAGTTCCAGTGGAGAAAAACCCACAGAGTTACTACCTGCATTTTCCTCCTGGTAATAGCAGTTTCCTTACATGGCCAGGAACATTATGGATTCACTTCTCAGCCACATTTTATACCAAACAACTTGATTGTGATAGCAGGGAGAAAACAACCCTGCTTCCCTTTGGCTGCTCAGGCTGTGCTGTAAAAGGGTCATTTAGAGGGGGGGATGAATCAGATGCATTCAAGTCAGAACATCCTGGGAATAAAAGCATTTCTGGAAGTTGTTTTAAGAGGGTTTTGTGAGACATATGGAGCTCAAGGCCAAATGAACCCAGCAGCTGATGGGCTCACAGAAAATGGAGCATCCCCCTGGGATGGGGGGCTGTGTCTGGCTGGAGCCCACCCCTGCAGGGCACTCCCCAGCCCTGGAGCCAGCATGGGAAACCACAGGTATTTTATTCCAATGAATAAAAGAAAAAACATTTATGCTTTGTTTTCTTCCTTGTTTTGGAGAGTTTTTAAACTCCCAAGCCTGACAGCATGGAGTTTCCCTGATATTTCTCCAGCAGGAGCTGTGCATTGGGAGATATCCCTCTGTTTGCTGCAAAACTCCACATTTTGGCCACAGATTTTGTTGTCACCTTCCCTGGAAGTGTTCAAAAAACAACTATTTGTGGCACTTGGCAATACACTTTAGTGGGAACGGTGGAGTTTGGGTCAAAGTTAGATTTTATCTTTTCCAACCCTAATGATCCTGTGATTCCATGGAAAGCTGAGCAGTTGTAAGGTGTGTAAAACAGGAGTTCCCAGGGAACAGCACTGCAGAGGTATTTAATAAAAAAGCAAGCAAAAGTGTTGTAGCATTTTGTATAAATCACTCTGTGACCTTCATTTAACACTACTGCCTCCCCACCTGGAGGTGTGGAAATAATAACTTAATATCTGGAAATCCCTTGTAGCCTCTTTAATGCATCTTGACAATTGACATGGAAACAATTAACAGTTATTAACAGTTATTTCTGTTAATCACTCATGTCTTTATTCAGGTATATACACATCTCCCTTTGTTTAAATCTCCCCTCCCTCTCAGGAGTTGAAACTCCCTGAATATTGGGGGTGGTTAAAAATACAGTGATGTGCACAAAGTCTTGGCTTCCCTGAGGAGCAGCTGTGCAGGAGGAGAGGAAAACTCTGGGATTTGGTTTGGGGCTGTTGTGGTGGGCATGGATGTCAGAGGGGCTTTAGGAAAAGGATTGGCATGGAGCACTGGGAGAGGGATCCTTGGTCTCTGTGTCCAGCTGAGTGCATATGGGGAAAAAGCAGTGAGAAGGATCTCATCCCACTTTTTCCTTCATTCCTTTGAAAAATAACATTGCTCTTTTTCCAAAAAGGCTTCTTTGTTTTTCTTTCCCCCGCCCCCTCTTTTGATACTGGTGTTTAAAACAAAACCCAGGAGCTCATGCTGATGGTGCAGTTCCCTATTTGCTGACAGTTTCCAGCAAAAATTTCAGGGGAAATCACCTTTTTCTGGAGCTCTGAGCACTTCTGCTGTGGTGGAGGCTTTCAGAGACAATGGAGCAGGTGTAAGATGTGAGAAGTCTGAATCCTTCAAAAACCAGAGGTGTGTTTGAGGCACCCCTGCCCTGGTCCTGCTCTGCTCTTTCAGAGGTTTCAGTGCTTGTGAGCAACACCTTTTGCAGCCCCAAGTATTTCCAAGTCAAAACTAAACTAAATCCAGAGGATTTTAAAAACCAGAGAATCCTTGTCTGTTTACTTTGCTTGTATGGTGTCACCTGCAGCAGCAACAGCTTCAAATGGACTCACTTACTGATGGGGGAACTCCGAAGCACAGGTCTCTGGAAATCCTGTGACTCTAAGAGCCAAAGCTTCCCCAAATGGGGAGACAGGAATAAAGCCAGGGTGCCTTGCACTAGATGGAGCTCCAGGACAGCTGGCTCTCCTTGGTGAGAGCTCCTGCTCCTGCCCAGCTCTGCAAGGTGCCTGGACACAGGGAGCTGCTGGAGGAGACCTGCACCAGGACATCAGTGACCACCCTGCCCATCCAGCAAAGCCCCCAGGATGCCTTTAGCCGATGTTGTTTGGTGCCTCCAGGCTGGTTTTGCTGCCTGTAAAAAGAAAAAAGGCTCAAAAATTCACAGAATTACCAGGTTGGAAGAGACCTTCAAGATCATTGAGTCCAACCCAGCCTCAGCACCTCAACTAAACCCTGGCACCCTATTGTAAATGCAGGCAACCCTGATGAGGGGAGAGATCATGAATCTGACTCCATGTTCTCAGCAGGCTCATTTATTTATAATACTATATTATATTAAAGAATACTATGGTATATTAAAGAATACTATATTATACTAAAGAATGCAGAAAGGATACTGACTGAATGCTAAAAAGATAATAAAGAAAACTGGTGACTCTCTCCAGAGTCCTGACACAGCTTGGCCCTGATTGGACAAAGAGTGAAAACAACTCCCAGCAGAATGCAATGGAACAATCACCTGTGGGTAAACAATCCCCAAACACATTGCACATGTGAGCACAACACAGGAGAAGCAAATGAGATAAGGATTGTTTTCCTTTTCTCTGAGGCTCCTCAGCTTCCCAGGAGAAAAACCCTGGGTGAAGGGATTTTTTCAGAGAATGTGAATGCCACAGCACCCAGTGCCACATCCAGGCTTTGTTAAACACACCCAGGGATGGGGACTCCACCACCTCCCCGGACAGCTGTTCCAGTATTTATCACTCTTTCCATGAAAAGCTTTTTCCCAGTCTCCAGCCTGTGTTTCCCTTGGTGCAGCTGGAGGCTGTGTGCTCTGGTTGTGTCAGTGCTGCTGCAGACAGAGCCCAGCCCCAGCTGAGCACAGGCACCTTTCAGGAGCTGTGAGAGTGATGGGGGCAGCCCTGAGTCTCCTTTTCTCCAGGCTGAGCCCCCCCAGCTCCCTCAGGGGTTCCTCTTAGGGTTTGTGTTCCCAGCCCCTCTCCAGCCTCATTTCCCCATCAGGATGCTCCTCCTTCCCTCTTCCATCCCTTTGGTCAGCCCAGAGGCAGAGCATCCCACCCTCCTGGGAATCAGCACAGAGAAGGGCTGGTAGATCTCACCCTCAGCTCACCTGCTGCTGGCTGAACCTGGAGGAATTTACTTGAGGGAGGAGATTTCTCTGCTTCTTTAAATAAAACCTGGTGGCAGGTTCTTGTAGTGCAAATTTCCCTTCAGTCTGGCTTAGTGGACACCTCTGGAGGTTTGACTGGAGCTAATGGGAAGTGTGGGGTTTGGTAATTAGGGGGAAATGAATGGAAATGCAGCAGGTGAATTGTTGGGGTGGAACTTTGCAATCTTGCTGAAGTTCTTGGGCTCTCAGTGAGATCCTGCTCTCCAGGCAGAAGTGGTTTTGCTAAAAATTCCACTTAAAAATGGTACTAAAGCCTCTGTTAAGACTCCAAAACATTGACTGTGATTATTTTTGTAGTTCTTCTGAGTACAGTGCTACTGAAGGGGTTAGAAATGGAAGCATTGTATATTAAGTGAAGGTGTTGGGCTGTGCAGAGGCTGCTGATGGAATGGAGCATCTCTCTGGTTGAAGGAGTGTCTGGTGTTCAGTATGGCCCCTCAGTGGGAGAGTAGGACAGGATAAAGCAGGTTTTTCTCTCTAAGAGATCAGCTGTTCCTGTGGGGAGCAGGGAATTGTGTCTCAGCCAAAGCTCTGCTGCCAGGGAAGGCTCCAAGCCCAGCTCTGGGTTATTTTTTAGATGAAACTTTGCTAATTTTGTGGCTGTTTTTGTGTGCCACTGAAAACTTTCATGCAAACATGGGAACTGTGGCCTGGCTGAGGATGGGGGAGAGGGAGCTGCTCCTTGGGGTGAGGGCTGGTCACCCCTGGGGCTGGCTCTGAGCAGGGCTGGGGATGGCCCCTCTGGGTGAGCTCCCTTTGGGTGCTGGGAAGGAGAAGCTGCAGGGGCTCTTTAGTCTGGACCAAAAGCTGAGTGCCTGTGCCTGGGCTGGGAGTTTGGCCAAGGTCCTGCTGCTCAGATCCTGTCCTGCTGCAGGTGGAGATGGGGATGGGGAGGGCTGGAGCACCTCTGATCTGTAGAGACAGACCTGGGGAGGTTCAGCCTGCAGGAGAGACACTTCTGGGGAGTCCTCAGAGCCCCTTCCCATGCCTGAAGTGGGTTATAAAAAACAGGAAGAGAGGCTTTTCATAGGGACAGACAGTGACAGGACAAGGGGAATGGTTTTAAACTGAAGGAGGACGAGCTTAGATTGGATATTATGAAAAAATTTTTACTCTGGGTGGGGAGGACCTGGCACAGAGAAGCTGTGGATGCCCCTGGATCCCTGGCAGTGCCCAAGGCCAGGCTGGATGGGGCTTGGAGCAGCCTGGGACAGTGGAAGGTGTCCCTGTCATGGCAGGGGGTGACCTTTAAGGTCCCTTCCAATCCAGTCTGAGGTTCCAAGAGCAGTTTCTTACCTGGGAACACATCTGCCTTGGTTGAGCTTATGCTGGGAATTGGATGTGAAGCCCAGCCCTGTGTCCTAAGTCATCCCAGGCTCCTCTAACCCCTCCCACCTTTCTCCCCCCAAATTTAGGTTTTCTCCAGGGTTTTTGCTGCCAAGAGCCCCCAGCCATGTGCTCAGCCTGCCTGAACTTCTCTGTTCCTCCTCCTTCCCACATCTCCTGCACTGAGGATCTCCCTGGGAGGAGACAGTGCCTTACAAATGCCATATGCCCAGGGCTGTGCCACTGTGCTTTCCCACAAGCACGAAAATCTCATCAGCAACCTGCTCAGACACGAGTGCCAGCCCTGCTTCCCTCACCAGAGGGGAATGGAGATTTGCATCTATTTCAGAGAGGCAGCAGTGATTTTGATTCTTTTTGTGGGATTAATTGTACCATGACAAGTTTTCTGGCTCACCAGCTCCAGAACTGTAGGAATGCTTCCTCTTCTCCTTCTTGGAAGCAGATGGCAATTTATTCCATAGTCATGTTGGAATAATGTGTGTTTCTGTGCCTCTCTGGCTGGATGCTCAATAGGGAGCAGTCCATCTTCATGTGATTTTAAATATCTTGGAGGACCCAAATGCACAGAGCTGCACTTGGGGACTTTGTGTAGATTTGTGACCCTTTTCAGAGGAGCTGAGGCCATAAAATAGTGACTGGGATTCAGGGGGCCATAAATAGCGTGTTTTCATCTGTGGCAGCTCTAACTTTGCCTGACTGCTGCTGGTGTTATTTAGAGGGAACATGGACACATTTGGGTTATTTAAACAGTCTGGAAGCTCCAAGATGGGATGGAGGAAGGAGTTCTGATAATGGAATAAACTGCACAAGGCTTGGAAAGCAGCTGAATGTCCTCTAGAAGAAAAAAAAAATGTTATATTTAGGCCATTCTAGTGGTTTATTTATGGAAAGAGCTCCTGCACTCTGGAATGGGGATGGTTTGGTTGGGAAGAGCATCTCTGCCTTCATGGGAGTCACATGCCATGTTTTAATAATTTTTGGTTGTGGCTGTGGATGAAAGTCAGCTTTTCCATAGTTCAGAGCTGGCAATCTGTTTTCCATAGTCCCAGAGATGGAAAAGAGATGGAAAGCATGAGGTTGGGTCTAAGATAAGCACAGCTCTGGCACTTCTTGCTCCTCTGCAAGGTCAGCTCTCTATTTTGGGTTTTAGGGAGTCAAATCATACATATGAATTACTTCTTGTACAAAGTTTTCGATTGTCAACAGAGTGATTTGTGAATAAATGTTTTCATTACTTGGCTGGCTCCATGGATGGATGAATAATATCCATCAAATAAATTATTCATCCCTTTCTCTCCTTGCCATCATCAGATAAATTCCTTGTGATTTATATTTGTTCATTATTCATCTGGCTATGAGGAGCAGACATTTTAGAGATGGGTTAGGAGCTAAATCTGCTTTATGGAGCCCAAAAAGGGAGCTCTGGTTGATATTGGGGTCTGTATCCACACAAACCTCATCCCACGGAGTCCCAGTGGCCTCTGCATGCTCTGATTGGCTCCATGGGTGATGAGAGTCCCCAGGGGCTGAGCTGAGATTCCTGAAAAAAATCTGCTGTGTTAAATGGTGGAGAGGAGGGGAATGATCAGTTTTTATGGCAGTTTTTGCAGTATTTTACACAGCACACAGCCTGAGGCTGCAGACCTTCCTTCCTTCCTTCCTTTCCCAGGCTCACACTTTTCAGCTTCCTCAGGCTGCTTGTGCCCCTGACACAGTCCCAGCAGCCTCCTGTAGAACACCCCAGCAGCAGGGGTGGGGGAAGACTTTTCACTGATGCCAGAGGAGGAATGGAGGGAAAAGGAATTAGTTTGGCTCCTCTACACAAAGAAGCAAAGAAAACCATCACACAGAAGCTGACTGAAGGGACAGAGGTCAGCTGCTCCTGCTCCTGAAGTGACCCGATTTATTAATCTGATTTTCAAGTGTTTTGCTTGAAACTTAACCAATTTCAAGCTTTTGTGCCTTTTTTTTTGGTGTGTGTTATTCCAGTTCTGAAAAGTGCATCTATGGTATTTGTGGAGTTCTCAGATGAAGGAAGGAATGATGAATCTGACTCCATGTTCTCAGAAGGCTCTATATTATATTATATTATATTATATATTATTATATTAATATTATATGATATTATATTATATATTATTATATTATATATTATTATATTATATAATATATTATTATATATTATTATATTATATTATATATTATTATATTATATATTATATTATATATTATAGAATGCTATACCAAACTATACTAAAGAATACAGAAAGGATACAGACAGAAGGCTAGAAAGATACTAATGAAAACTGGTGACTCTCTCCAGAGCCTCGACATAGTTTGACCCTGATTGGCCAATAAGTCAAAACAATTCACATGAATCCAAACAAACAACCACCTGTTGGATAAACAATCTCCAAACACATTCCACATGCGAGCACAACACAGGAGAAGCAAATGAGAGAAGAATTGTTTTCCTTTTCTCTGAGGCTTCTCAGCTTCCCAGGAGAAAAATCCTGGGGAAAGGGATTTTTCAGAAAATATGACTGTGACACATGTCATCTATGGTTATTTTCTTTTTAAACTACTGGGGAAAGCATGTTTCAATCCCCCGCAAAAAAAACCCAAAAAAACCAAAAAGATAATATGTTCTTCAAACCATTTTCCTTCTCAAACAGTTCAGGCAGACACAAAATACAGGAAGTTTCACCTTTAAATAAAGGATGAAGAGCTGGAAAAGTTACCTGGATGTGAAAAGCAAGGTGATAACAGCTCTTGTTTGTATCCTTAACTCAAGGGTGCTGTGCCAGACCTGGCTGATTCCTGTGAGGGGTTTGCAGCCGGCCCTGGAACACCAGGAAAGCTTTGATTTTCATTCCCAACATCCAAACCAAACACAAGCACTGGGATGCAGCTGAAGAGCAGCAATGCCAACGGGGGAAAAGCCCTGGGACTGAGAGGATGAAGGGAAGCACATCCTCTGCAGGGAGGGAGGAGGAGGGAGATGGCTCAGGGGTTTCTCCCAGTGCTTACAGCCCATGCTGCTCGTGTCAGTGTGTTGTGCTGCAGAGGGGAGCCCAGAGATGCTCTGGGATGATCCTATGGCTCCCATCCCTCCCAGGACACCACACAGCCATGCTCTCGGGTTAGTGTTGCTGGAATGGCTCCTGAGGTATTAAAGAGTCTTTTTTCCCAGCCCCATGACAGCAGAAGTGGAAATTCTTTGGTTCTGCTTTTCAAGGTTGTTTATTTTCTCTTATCTATTCCATTCTTTCTCTGACCTGCTGAGATCTGTCCAGCAGGTCAGGTTGTGGCACAGTCACTGTCCTTGGGGTGGTGTTAACTTTTTAGACCAAGAACCACATATACTTTATTTACAATAATTTTCCAATACCTGTCACCTATGTTAAACAGTTTGTCTCTACTCTAAACCAATCCAAATGTGTCACCATCACAGCAGAAGAAGAAGAAGAAGAAGAAGAAGAAGAAGAAGAAGAAGAAGAAGAAGAAGAAGAAGGACAGGACACACCCAGATTCCTCCATCTTGCCTCTTGAATCCCAATTCTAAAAACCCCAAAATTCTACATTTTCACCCAGTGATAAATTCACGATCATTCTACTCAAACTCTTGTGGCTTGTACATCTTCACACAAAGTTGGTAATTGTTTCCATGGGTTAAAATCGAAGGCACGGGGGTCTTTGACTCTGTGCCAAGGTCTCTGAGCCCCCTGCCAGGGTCTGGAGTCCTCCAGGGCACCCAGAGGGATGTCCTGGGTTCTGACACCATGCCCCACACAGTTTTTCTGTCTGTTATATGCAGGATCCACTTAAATGATCCACTCAGCTGCTACAATCCACGTGTTTCCTAAAAAATAGAATCCCAGAGAAAGAGAATATGGCACCAAGCAGGGGACCTTCCTGCCTGAAGGATATATTGGAGTATAATTTGTGGCAAGATTGATGTATTTTATTTTTAATAATATTTCCCCCTCTTGCCAGCTTTCTCATCCAGGGGACACATCAATCTTTGAGCCCTTTCCAATCCAGAATTGGATTTCAGCAGGAATAGTTTGCCTTGCCCAGCTGGTGGGACTGGGAAGGAGCAGGGTTTGCTCTGCTCATTTTCTTTGGCTTTGGCCTTGGAATTCAGGGTGCCAGGGAATGCAGGAGCTCTCACTCAGTCTGGTGGGCATCCTGATGGCTGATCCATTAAAACTTGGTGCTGGAGAGGCTGCGAGAGACTTTTGCACAAAATTAAGCCTATTTTAGTGTCCTTTTTAAAGCTCAGCAGGTTTTGGGAGGAATCACGGGACAAGAGTGTTTTCCTCTGCAGCTCCAGGGCTGCTGCAGATGGGCCTGGGCTCCCTCTGGCCATGCAGGGCAGCAGAAAGCTGCTCCTCTGGCAATGCAGGGGGCAAAGGCTGCTGTGCTGTGCCAGGCTCAGCTTGGATCCAGGTAGGAATGCTTGGCTCCTGCCCTGGGCGCAGCATCTCCCCATGGGATGGGGGAATTGGATCAGCCCTGCAGGGACACTCAGTGCCCATGGACAGCAGAGATCTCCTGCAGGGAGGATTGGCAGTGGCAGAGATCAAGAAAACTGCCCATGGACAGCAGAGAACTGCCCCAGCTCTGACAGATACAGAAACAGAACACACAGCCCCATTTCCAGCCTCAGACAATTGTGCAGAGGCTGGGCACACTGCAGGGCAGCACTGCAGCTCCCACCCATCCCTTGGTGCCTTCCTGGCAGGGAATTCCCCCTGGTCAGCATGGATCTGGGGCCATGGGGAGGGGTGGCACCTTTCCCCATGGAGCTGAGGGTGGCTGGGTTGCCCATGGTGATCTTTCTGGCTGGGCAGCCCATGTAGGTGTTTCTCGTGGAGCCTCACAAGGCCCAGGGCAGAGCTGCTGGGCTGACCTGCCCAGGGGCTGCTTGCTCTGTCTCTGGAGTGCATTATAAGATGTTTGGAGGTTTTTTTTGCACCCAAGAAAGTGGCAGAGGCTGGACAGGCTCATGGGGAGGCTGAGAGGCAGCTTTGCCTCAGGCAGACCCCAGGGCTGCTCCTGGAAAAACATCATTTTATTTTGGCTGCAAAGGGCTCTTCCCATACAGAGCCACATGGGGCAGGGTCACTTTTACCAGGGATGTTTCATCCTTTTTCTTTTGCTAAGAGGAGCTCCAGGAGGTTTCTGCTGAGACTCCCCCATCATGTGCAGCCCAGGTGTTTCCAGCTCAGCTGCTGGAGCTTCCAATAACAGCTTTGGTAACACTTGTTTCACCCAGAATATTCTGTAACTCATTTAAAATTAAAAATGTAAGAGTTGGGTAAAACAAATTGTATTTAATATCAACTTAATTAGCCCAATGATATTACACAGATGGCATTCTGGATTTTCATGTTTTATTCAAGAAACCTTTTGAGTTTGGGATAATATATCTGGAACTGAGGCAGAATTCAGCAGCCTCACCTTGGCAGTCAAACCAAGTCTGCTGCAGAGCTCAGGGGGTTTGGGCTGGGCTCTCTGGTTCTGGTGGGGTTCTGGTCTTGGGTGGGCAAGAGAAAATGTGGAAATTCCCAACTGGACTCACAGGCAGAATTAAGCTGGATGATGGAACAAGTCTAATAGAGAGCCAATGATAAACAGCCATTTGAAGAGGAAAGAAAGATGAAAAGCTGCATTTCTTGGAGACCAAGCAGGAGCTCTGGGAGTTTCTGTGAGCAGAGTAACTGCTTGGGGCAGCAGAAATTAAGAGAAGGCTTCAGGGAGAGCTCAGAGCCCCTTCCAGGGCCTGAAGGGGCTCCAGGAGAGCTGGAGAGGGGCTGGGGACAAGGGATGGAGGGACAGGACACAGGGAATGGCTCCCACTGCCACAGAGCAGGGATGGATGGGACAATGGGAGGGAATTCCTGCCTGTGAGGGGGATGAGGCCCTGGCACAGGGTGCCCAGAGAAGCTGTGGCTGCCCCTGGATCCCCTGAGGCTTCAAAGAACAGAAGAGCAGCTGCAGAAGTCCATTGGAGGTGCTTCATGGGATGCTACAAGCAGCTGTGAGCTGTAGGGAGGCACAGGTGAGGAACAGTGTCTTGGTTTCCAAAGCCAGGTGTCTGCTAAGGGAGGCAAGAGCCTCCTCTGAAATGGAAAATGCAAACCCCCTCCCTCTGAATTGCTATAAATTTTAAATTAAGGGGCTCTCAGGCAAAAATATGGGAGCAGGAATAACAGTTCTTTATTAGGGAAGAAAATAAAAAGATAAAATAAACAATGCAGCAAACTAAAACAACACTGCCAGAGTCAGAACCCAGGCTGACACCCTGTGGGTCAGGCTGTTGGCAGCAGTGCCATTGGAATTGTGGCTCAGCCCTCCTGCAGTGTCAGGGCTGGTTCTGCTGGAGCAGGGATCCTGGAGAAAGGTGCATCTTCCTCTGGAGATCCAGGGCAAGAGGCAGCTGCTGTTCCTCTGGGCAATCCAGTGCAGAAGCCGTGCTGGTGTTCCAGAACCTCCAGATTCTATCCAGGTAGGAATGCTTGGCTCCTCCCTCTGGGCTCACATCTCCCAGTGGGATGCTGTAGTTCTTATCAGCCATGCAGGGACATTCAATAGCTGTTATCAGCAGGTGTCTGCCCTGAGGGAGGAGTGGGTGTGGAAGAGATAAGGAAAACTGCCCACTGAGCAGAAGACAGCTCCCATACAGATGGCAATGGAATACAATTTGCTTGGCAATCCAGGAGAGGCAGGAACATGGGTGGATACTCCAAGGCACAGGAACAGGGGATGTGCTGGGGGTAACAGCAGGAGGCAGCAGTTTGGGTGAGCCCAGATAAGATCCTGCAACTTCTGGTCCTGGCTCTTCCCAGGGCTGGGCTGGCATCTGGGGGACAACCCTGGTCATGATTTGGTGCCATGGAACCCTCAAAACTCTTCATGTTCAATCCCCACACTCTTCAGGACTGCAATCATCCTGTTAGATTAAGTCACAACTTCCTTTCTGTCCATGAAGGTCCATTTTTGCTGCTGACCCATCCCTCAGGACAAAACAGTTCTGTTTTCATGGTCTGTCTAATTTGTAATTCTCATGGGTGTTTGAGCAGTCATTTCCACCTTTCTGGGTGCAGAGGGGAGTGCTGGAAGTCAGGAATGCCAGAGTTACACGTGTTTATTTTAGGCATTTCTCTAATCACTGCCTGCTGTTGCTGCTGCTGCAAGACTCCTCTGCCCCTCCAGAGCCACAGAAAAAACATCTCCCAACATCCCTGAAGGGCAAACAAGACTGAAGCTGTGCTTTGAATTCTGGTGTGTTCTCCTCCTTCCAATACCCAGAGTGGCAGGGAATGGGCTGATGAAAGCCCTGGAGCCACCTCAGCAGAGGACAACCACATCCAGCCCCTTTCCTGCTGCCTCCCTCAAGGTGTAGATCCAGGAGTTACCAAATGTGTGTAGGAGCAAGATTTGGATGTAATCCTGATTTACACCCCCAGCAATAAATCACTTGTTGGGGGTTTAAATCAGGATTACATCCAAATCTTGCTCCTACACACATTTTTTACTGATGCTTTGACACAGAAGCTGTGCCCTGTCCATGCCCACCTCCAGTTTGCTCCAAGCTACAGATTTCCTTGGGAATCTTTGCCTTGGATTTGGCCCCTTGCTACCTGCAGTGAATGAACCCCTTTGTGTGCTGGGTTCAGCTTGCCACCAGCATCCAGCTGAAGATCAGGCAGCTCCTGAGAGCAATTGGAATTAATTTTAATTTTGGCCAAGGCCGTAGAGAGGGGGTGGTCACCCCAGAGGGCAGCAGGGCTAATTTGGACATTGGGGTCTGGAGAGAGCTGGGCTGGGTGGCTCTGGGTGCCCCCAGAAGCTCCTGGGGACTGAGGGAGATTGGGTGGGGAGGGGAAATATGCATCACCCAGCTTTGTTCATCTCCAGTGCAGGCAGCTGAGTCTGAGTGAGGCATTTTTTTGGAGCTGAGAGAGAGAAACGAACTGTTCTGGAGTGCCATTCACCACCCTGGATTTCCATATCTAAAATAAGTGAGAATGTGTGTCCTGGAAAAGCCTTTTTCAAAAACATAAACCTAGCTTGGACAGAGACACATGAGTAGTTAATATCTAAATTCAGGCTAATTTAAATGTGTTTCTTCCCTGCCCAGGTATATCCACCCAGCTAAGGCAGACCAAAGCTTGCTGTTCTTTCCAATTCTCTTTCCTCTGCCCCCAAACATGATGTGAAACACTGTTTTAGAATGTTTTACCCTGTAAAACAACATATTGCACTGTTCCTCTTCGCTTTCAATTTTATGCAACTTTCTCTGCTGGAATAGGCTCAGTGATCCCAAGAAATAATTGGTGAGCTTGTTAGACTAATGGGATTTTTATTTTCAAGGCTATAGATCAAACAAGTATGCCTGAAAATTCATTATACATGCAGTGAGCACAAAATAATTATTCCTTCCCATGGAAGTGCTGGAGGAGAGACTGTGATAAGGTGGGACTTGAAAAAAACCTGCTTGATTTATCATTTCTGAGGCAAAATTCCTGTGAGATGCTCTAGTTCAGTATTCAGAGACACTCACCTGGCTGGCCAGGGGCAGGGGACAGCCTGGCAAGGACTCTGATTTGCTTCTTGGACTTTATTTTTGGTCTGGAGCTGAACAGTCCCTGAGTTCTGCTTCTCTTTTTTAGCAAAGAGCCCCAGATGTTGTTGAGCAGCAGAATTTTGTATTGCTTCCAGGTGGTGAAAAGGGGATGATTTCCCACCTCTCTGTTCTCCAGGGCTTTGGTTTTCCATCTTCCCCTTTAGGAAAGCAAAGGAAACCTCAAAGGAGGGCAGATTCACTCAGTCCTGCAGGTGGACACATGAAAAAGGGGATATCAGCTATTGTATTTGCAGGGGGGCTCCAACAAAGGCAGGAGTGATGAATCTGACTCCATGTTCTAGGAAGGCTCATTTATTATTTTATAATACTATATTATATTAAAGAATACTATACTGTACTATACTAAAGAATACAGAAAGGATACTGACTGAATGCTAAAAAGATAATAATGAAAACTGGTGACTCTCTCCAGAGTCCTGACACAGCTTGGCTCTGATTGGCCAAAGAGTGAAAACAACTCCCAGCAGAATGCAATGGAACAATCACCTGTGGGTAAACAATCTCCAAACACATTCCACATGTGAGCACAACACAGGAGAAGCAAATGAGATAAGAATTGTTTTCCTTTTCTCTGAGGTTTCTCAGCTTCCCAGGAGAAAAATCCTGGGCAAAGGAATAATTTTCAGAAAATACGACTGTGACACATGTCAGCAGTGGAGAATCCATCCCAGGATGAAACGATGGATATTGACTGAGATGTGGGCTGGACTGGCTCATGTTCAGCCTCACCATCCTGAGCATTTTATGTCTAAATTGCAGTGGCTGGGATTGTCCTGGTCAAGGCTGCTAGGATCTTGTCCATGAGCTGAGCTTGAGCAATGCCATGGGTTGTGTCCTGTGAGGAACCAGGTGAAGATGTTGGCAAAGAGACTGGAGCACCTTCCCTGTGGAGACAGGATGGGAAAGTTCAAAGAAGACGAGAGGAGAGGAGAGGAGAGGAGAGGAGAGGAGAGGAGAGGAGAGGAGAGGAGAGGAGAGGAGAGGAGAGGAGAGGACTTGGCACTCTCAAACAAGCCCGACTTGGCACAGGTGCCACATTGGGTCTGGGAGGCATTCTGCGCAATGCAGAATTTCAGGAGCCAGCCGGCCACTCCTGGCTACCGATAGCCGCGCAAAAACGCCACACATTTTCCCAGGCAAACACAAGGGACCAGGGCAGGTTCATCATGGCAGATTGCAGGACCCACTTGGCACTTTTAAACTAGCTGCAACTTGCACTGATTCCAGTTTTCCTCTTGGAGCTATCCTGCGCAATGCGGAATTTCAGGAGCCAGCCGGGCCCTCAGGACCACAGGTACCCAAATACTAACACCACCCCTTTTCCCTAGCAAACATACATTACCGCCACTGCATGTTCACGGCAGATTGTAGGAGGCACTTAGTACTGTCAGAGAAGCCCGACTTGGCATGGGTGCCACATTGGGTCTGGGAGGCATCCTGCGAAACGCGGAATTTCAGGAGCCAGCCGGCCACTCCTGGCTACCGATAGCCGCGCAAAAACGCCACACATTTTCCCAGGCAAACACAAGGGACCAGGGCAGGGTTATGATGGCAGATTGCAGGACCCACTTGGCACTCTTAAACTAGCCTGAATTTTCACTGGTGCCAGTTTGCCTCTGGGAGATATCCTGCGCAATGCGGAATTTCAGGACCCTGTCGGCGCCTCAGGGCCACAGGTATCTCATCACCAACAACCCCCCTTTTCCCTGGCAAACAGACCTAACCAGCCCTGCATCTTGATGGCATATTGTAGGAGGCACTTGGCACTGTCAAACAAGCCCGACTTGGCACGGGTGCCACCTTGGGTCTGGGAGGCATTCTGCGCAATGCGGAATTTCAGGATCCAGCCGGCCACTCCAGGCTACAGGTACCCGCACAAAAACAGGAACCAATTTCCCTGGAAAACAAAAGGGACCAGGGCAGGTTCATCATGGCAGATTGCAGGACCCACTTGGCACTCTTGAACTAGCCTGAATTTTCATTGGTGCCAGTTTGCCACTAGGAGATGTTCTGCGCAATGCGGAATTTCAGGAGCCACCTGGCCCCTCAGGGCCAAAGGCACCTAAACGCAAACACCACCCCTTCTCCTTGGCAAACAAAACTTACCAGTCCAGCATCTTGACGGCAGATTGTAGGAGGCACTTGGCACTGTCAAAGAAGCCCAAGTTGCCACAGGTGCCACATTGGGTCTGGGAGGCATTCTGCGCAATGCGGAATTTCAGGAGCCAGCCGGCCACTCCAGGCTACAGATACCCGCAAAAAAACATGAACAATTTTCCTTAGCCAACGAAAGGGACCAGGGCAGGTTGATGATGGTAGATTGCAGGAGCCACTTGGCACTCTTAAACTAGCCTGAATTTGCACTGGTGCCAGTTTGCCTCTGGGAGCTATCCTGTGCAATGCAGAATTTCAGGAGCCAGACGGCCCTTGAGGGCCACAGGTGCCCAAACTAAAACCCCACCCCATTTCCCTGGCAAACAGACCTAATCGGCCCTGCATCTTGATGGCAGATTGTAGGAGGCACTTGGCAGATTTGGGTGTGTGAGCAGCTGGAGAGGTCTTGCTTGTGCCTTTGAAATTTCTTAGATTTAAAAAGAAGTCTGTGCTTGGAATCCAGGATGAGCTGCTTGAGGTAAGATTTTCTGCTGGCCTTACACATGTGATGGCAAAGTGGATTTTTCCAAAGCTGCCAAGCTGAGTCAAACTCAGGGACGGGTGTTTGGCTGTGTTGGGCAACCACTGCCATTCGGGTAGAGCAAGGAACAAGAGCAAATCTGATATTTCCGACCCTCTGGTTTAATTTCCTGTGGTTGAGTCTGTCAGGGAGTGCTGGTGCCATGTAGGTCCCACTGCATTTCTTGGCTGGTGCATCCTGGAGGATGAGGCTCAGGAGATGGCCCTGGAGACTTTCAGAGGGGTTCTGGAGGCACCACTGTTCAATTTTACAGACTCTCAGAGGGGTTCTGGAGCCACCACTGTTGACTTTTACCAGCCCCACAGACTCCAGTGAGGCTGAGGCTGCTGTCAAGTGACTCCAGTTCCAACTGCACCTCTGGAAAAGGTCCTGTGCATCATCACTGAGGCACAGTTCAAACAATGAGGAATTTCTTTGTGCCAAGTGGATTGAAAACACCCAACCCAGACAAGCAACTCTCAGATTCTATCGTAGTCTGAAAGGGAAGAGAAACATTTTTAATCAGTGCCACAAAATTCTTGTCAATAACAAGTCCAGCAGAGCACCAGGAAATTTCCACATGAGTAAACTCCACTCAGTGCAAAAAGGCTTGTATCCACTCCTGGAATTTAATGGTTCAGCTGGCATGTGAAAGCTGTTATTTGGAAGCTTAATTATTAAGGTCAAATTAAATTTCAGCTATTGGAGCAATGAGCTCCCTCCCTCTGCAGGTTCCAGCTGAGGGATTCCTTGCTGGGGAATGCTGGAGAAGATTTTGGTGTATCCACTTAAAATGCATGTCCCATGGCAGCCTCCCTGCTAGGAGCATGTTCAGAAGGCATCATGCCTTGGATGATGAGCTATTCAGGAGGCACAACTCATTTTGGGGGTCCCAGGGGTGCCTCTTCCTGGTTATGAACTACTCCTGGTGAAATTTGGCCATGAACTTCCTCACGGTGACCTGTGGAGTTCCTGGTCAACGAAAGGAATGAAAGGAGTGCTCCACTTCATGGTTATGGAGCTTCTCCTTCCCCCAGCAGGAGCTCTGGCTGGGACTTGTTATGGCACATGGGGGTGTTGCTGTGTGAAGATCTGTCCAGGTTGGTCACCAGAGGCAGATGAAGAGCAAAGAGAGCAAAGATCCTCCAAAACTAACTCTGTATTTCCAACCAACCCCAACCCCACAGAATATGTCTGTGAGCTTTCATAGCTTTTGAATTACCAGCCACAAAACACCTCTAATTATTTTGGGCCTGGTTGTGCGTGCACTCAGGGGTGGAGCAGATGAAGAGACACACAGGTTTGGGGAAGCAGAGTAGGAGAAAGTAAAACTCTGCTTCCTGGAAGGCTGGAATGAGATCTTGGAGGAAACCTGCCTGATCTTCCCCTGTCTTCCACAGAGACTGGACAAGAGCCCTGAGGCTCTGGACCATCCTCCCTGAACTGCCTGGACATGGGAGCTCCATCCCTCTGTCCCACAGGGAGGCAAACTCCAGAACCCCCCCAACCTTCCCCAAACTCCAGAAACTCTCAGCCTTCCCCAAACTCCAGAACCCCCCCAGCCTTCCCCAAACTCCAGAAACTCTCAGCCTTCCCCAAACTCCAGAACCCCCCCAGCCTTCCCCAAACACCTGCCTTCAGGGCACCGAGGAGCTGATTTCCCAAGGCAGGGCTGCACCTTGGGCATTTATTTGTTTTGCCTTTACAGCTCAGCAGCCAGGATGCAAAAAAGAAATTGGTTTGGATGGACACAAAAGACATTTCTTGTATGTACAGTGAAAGTCTGAAGGAATTCCTGTGGGACTGAACCATCTGCTCTGCTGTGAGTGCCTGGCACTGCACAGAGCCAGAGGTGGGGATCACTGGATGTCCTGGGTTGTAAGGTCTGTGGGTATTGTATCTGTCAGAGCTGGGGCAGTTCTCTGCTGTCCATGGGCAGTTTTCTTGATCTCTGCCACAGCCAATCCTCCCTGCAGGAGATCTCTGCTGTCCATGGGCACTGAGTGTCCCTGCAGGGCTGATCCAATTCCCCCATCCCATGGGGAGATGCTGCACCCAGGGCAGGAGCCAAGCATTCCTACCTGGATCCAAGCTGAGCCTGGCACAGCACAGCAGCCTTTGCCCCCTGCATTGCCAGAGGAGCAGCTTTCTGCTGCCCTGCATGGCCAGAGGGAGCCCAGGCCCATCTGCAGCAGCCCTGGAGCTGCAGAGGAAAACTCCCCCCTTGTGCAGGATCCCTGCTCCAGCAGAACCACAGCTGGCACTGCAGGAGGGCTGAGCCCCCCTGGGATGGGGCTGGGACACCCCCCTGGCACACAGGGGGCAGGGCCTGTTCTCACTCTGGCAGGGTTAGGGTTTTTTTCTGTACTGTTGCATTTGTATTTTTTCATTTTCCTAATAAAGAACTGTTACTCCTTCTCCCATATCTTTGCCTGAGAGCCCCCCTTAATTTCAAAATTATAATAATTCAGAGGGAGAGAGTTTACATTTTCCATTTCAGGGGAGGCTCCTGCCTTCCTCAGCAGACACCTGTCTGTTCAAACCAAGACAGTAGAAGAGGATCTTCTCTTCCTCCTTTTTCTCTTCATCATCCTTTCAGGGAACTTGGAGCTTGGGACTCTTCACCCAGGCTGAGTCAGAAACGGCCACTCCCCACTTCTCTTACATCCTGATGATGGTGACCCTACAAAGACACATCCCAGAGGAGCCTGCTGCTTCCTGGCAGGTGGTGGAAGGAAGTGGAAGCATCCCCAAGGAAAAGGGGGATAAACTGATTCCATCTCACCAGTGTCTCACAGCAAAACTTCAGATGGCATTATCTGTGTGTTCCCAACTTCATGGCCAGAGTTGAGGCTGGGTTTGAAAAATGTGGATTTACTTTTTTATTGAGGAACATTTCTTTTTTTCACAGCAGAGGGAACTCTTTTGGGTTTCCTGCTTGAGACAAGAGTTTGAAAAATACAGCGCCCTGTCTTTCAAAAATGCTCTGAGGAACCACTGCAAGATTTCAGATGAGGGCCACAATTATGCTCTGGAGGTTGTCAGAGTGGAGGATGCTGCTCAGTCTTTCCCTGTTCTCTTTACTGGAGCTGGCATGAAAATGGATTATTCTAAACCATCTCTCTGTGTGGCTGTCCCATTTGTCAGGTTCCTGCAGGCACATTCCCTGCTTGATGTTTTCATAAACTGCACTTCTTTTCCTTGGCTTCTGGTGATTAATTGTAATGGCAAGTGAAAATATTCCAAAATAAATCTGTTTTCATGGCCCTCTGCAAAGTCCACTCTGAGAACCCTCTGCAGATGTAGCAGTTTGGGAGGAGGTGGGGCAGCACCAGATGCACACCACAGCAGCAGCCCTGTGCTGTCCACATTTTTCAAACCCAGCCTCAACTCTGGCCATGAAGTTGGGAATGCACAGGAAATGCCTCTAAAGTTTTGCTCTGAGGACACAGGTGAGATGGACTGAATTTCTCCTCCAGTTTCCTTGAAAATATTTCCACTTCCTGCAGTTATTTTGGTAGGGTCTGTATTTTTAACTAAAGAGCAAATTATTATTATTCAGTCCAGGAAACTAAAGGAAAATAAGCAGGAATCACAGAAATTTTTAAGTTGGAAAAGACATCTAAGATCTGATTGAAGCATGAACTCAGCCTTTCCAGTGATCCCATGGACAGGGAGGTGCCAGCAGCAGCCCCAGAGTTGGGCTGTGACGGAGCAGGGATGGGGCAAACTCCAGAACTGCTTGGGGGATTGTTTGCAATGACCCCTCCTGTCCCAGATTGCCAAGCAAATTGTGTTCCCTTTGCCATCTGTATGGCAGCTGTCTTCTGGTCACTGGGCAGTTTTCCTTATCTCTGCCACACCCACTCCTCCCTCAGGGCAGACACCTGCTGATAACAGCCATTGAATGTCCCTGCATGGCTGATAAGAACTACAGCATCCCATTGGGAGATGTGAGCCCAGAGGGAGGAGCCAAGCATTCCTACCTGGATAGAATCTGGAGATTCTGGAACACCAGCACAGCTTCTGCACTGGATTGCCCAGAGGAACAGCAGCTGCCTCTTGCCCTGGATCTGCAGAGGAAGATGCACCTTTCTCCAGGATCCCTGCTCCAGCAGAACCAGCCCTGACCCTGCAGGAGGGCTGAGCCACAATTCCAATGGCACTGCTGCCAACAGCCTGACCCACAGGGTGTCAGGCTGGGTTCTGACTCTGGCAGTGCTGTTCTAGTGCACTGCATTGTTTATTTTATCCTTTTATTTTCTTCCTTAGTAAAGAACTGTTATTCCTGCTCCCATATTTTTGCCTGAGAGCCCCTTAATTTGAAATTTATAGCAATTCAGAGGGAGGGGGTTTGCATTTTTCCATTTCAGGGGAGGCTCCTGCCTTCCTTTGCAGACACCTGGCTTTCCAAACCAAGACACCTCCACATTCCTGTATCCTCCACTCCTGGTAGCAAGGCTGCTGTTTTCCCTGGAAGTGTGTCTTTCCAGCCTGGAAACTCCTCTCCAGTGGAGAAGTAGTGCCCTTCGTGCACTCTGTGGATGCTGCAGGGCAAAGCCCTGGTTTGGGTTCACCACCCAAAAGAAGTTCTGCCAACACCTCCTGTTTCTCCTGCATCCTTGCACACTGTCTGATCATCCAAGAGCTTTTCCCAACCCCAATGAGCTGCAGACAGCACATCAAGGTGTAAGAATGAACTCCAGTGATCCCTTTTCCTGCAGGAAGATGAGGATGGGCAGGACCTTCTGCCGAGGTGCCCTTCAGGCCAGCACTGCTGGGCTGAGCTGGGCTTAGCTTTATTTGTTGTCCCAAAGTAAAAGATAGGCTAAAACTAGGACAAAACAACAGAGGGAGTGACAAAGAGGGAAGGCCTAGATTTGAGTTGATAGAAACCCCAGGAACAGTGTGCAGCCCAGTAAATATTGGAATGACATTACCTGAGCTTGAGAAAAAATTGACAAATTGTTAGGCTGAATTCCTATCTCTAGAGGAACTGGAGAGCAAACACCATGAGATATCATTATTTCCTTTAATCATTTTCTTTGGCATCAGAACCAGAAGGAAAAAGCACCAGAGTAACTCTTTTATATTTTCCCTCCCCCTGCCTTTTCTTTCTGATTCTCTCCATTGTTCCCAGCTCTGTCAAGATTGTGACAAACTTAATTACCAGCAAACAGCAGGAATCCCAGATGACATATCCACGATTTTTTCTTTCTTCTGCCTTCATGAGAGCTCTCTAGTCTTTAATGTAGAGTGAATAAGGACGGGGAGCAGATGGTGCTGGTGTCCAATATCAGCAGCATCTGAGCCCTTATCTCCTGGAGATCTTCAGTGTCAAGACAAGATAACAAAACCTCCCAGAGCTGTGAGACTGGGGGATGGAGATTCAGAAATGGGATTGTGAATGGGCAGACACAGAGCTGCCATTTGGGGGACTGGCATCTGCCAACCTGTTCTTGCAAACCTGCACTAATTCCAGTCACAGCAGTGACTGCAGAGCCCAGGGCTCTTGCTCCAAGCTCCTGGCACCAGGGTAAGGGATATTTGTGCCTCCTGCATCTGCAAATTTGATGCTTGGTTGGCTATAAAACAAGAGCTGGGTGAAACATTGCCATGAACAGGGTGTTTGCCCTAAAACCATGTTTCTGAGGGTGTGAAACAGCCCAGGGTGAGGCTCAGTGGATGGTTTTGAGTGAGAAAAAAAGATTTAAAAGAAAAATGCCCTAAAATACTTTGAGCATTTTTAAGTGATGTTTTGCCCTTTGATCTTTTCAAAGGGAATTTTGTTGTCTTGCTTTCTCAAAGATGTTTTTGGCTGCAGGGGTCTGGGGTGGACAGGCTTTTCAGAGTCCTCAGCAGTTCTCCAAATTCAGGGAAGCTTGTGGCCAGCCAGGTTTTGGGTATATGTGCTCCCATTGCTGCAGAAGCAGGGAGCCATTATTGTTATTATTATTATTATTATTACGATTATCATTATTATCATTGTTATTATCATCACCTAATATTTAAAAATAACTAGTAATTATATCAATAATATCTAAAATATTGTTATTATTAGAATATATATATATTTAATTTTTTTAACTTCCATTTTCATTTTCATTTTGACACCCAGGCAATCCACTGCTTTGCAGGAAATGTCAAGATTTGCCACACAGGCAGCTCTTTTCCCTGTGCTCCTCTTGAGAGAGGGAAAATACTCATGTACCACTCAGCCAAAGCAAGGGCTTTGCAAACACACCAAACACTGGAGGTTTGGTAGAAAGAAGCAGCAAATCTCTGTTTTATCTTAGTTTTACCTTCACCAAACCTCCTGTGAATAGCTGCACCCCTCCTGCATTCATTCCCTCAGGCTGGATATCTCCGTGGCTCCTGACTTGCAGAGCAGCTCCTGCTTGGAATCTTCTGGGCCAGCTTCTTCTGCCTGCAAGAAAATAAATTTTCTGCCAGGATTTGTTTTCCTGGGCCCTGCTGGGGCTCAGAGCATGGCTGGGGCCCTGAGCCAGCTGCACTTCAGTAAATCATTGCTCTGAGCAGGATGGAGCAGGGCTGGGGCAAGGAGAACATGGACAGGTTTGGCTTTGGGCTGTTCATCAGCCTCTCAGCTGAACCCAAAGCATGAGAATGATTTAAAGTGAAATCCTGGACTCCTGGGTGATGAAAAGGCTCACATGGGGGTGAGGACTTAGCAGGACTCTGGCTGTGTCTCACTGCCCATCAGTTTGGGCACTGGAACCTCTGGAAAAACCCAAATTTTCTGGATGTTTGGCACAGCTGGGACATGTGTCACCTCCAGGCTTCCTAAAGGAAACCCCAGTTTGTTATCTGCAATTAAACAAAGGCAGCAGATGTGCAAAAGAACCCAAATCTAAAATTGTCTCCTAAGCAAAAAAGCTACATCATCTTATGATTTTATAAAATCCATTTTTTTTTCCTTTTATTCTTTTTTCTCCATCTAAAGAGAATGGGAAGGCTGCAGGAGAAGGTGGTGGAAACCTCTCCTCCCCTGGGATTGTTGAGTGCAGTGTTTGTTCTTGCCTTTAGATAAGTCCTCAGGGAGGGCCAGGCCAGGCTTGCCAAGGGCTGGGAGAAGAGACTGTCTGCAAGTGGCATCTTCCAGCAGAATTCCCAAGTGTGACACATTCCTGTCACTCCTGCCTTTAATCCAGCCCCAACAGCTGAGTTATTACTTATTTTAAGCAGCCTCTTGAATGAGAAAGCAGGAATGGATGGAGACTGTGCTTGATCAGCAGCAGAGGTTGATTCTTGGAAACATGGAGAGAAGGACTCAGGATATTCCTGATCCTCAGGGAACAATTTCTCTGTGGCTGGCTTGGTTTCCTCACACAGAAAACAGCCCTGTTAAAAGGTTGTATTGCTGCTCAGTTTTCCTTTGGGAGCCCTGGCACTTTCTCCTTAACAGGGAGGAGAGGATGGTTTAAAATGAGCAGCTCTCGAGGCAAGGGGGCTCTGGGGAGATGCTGCTGAGGGATGGGGAAGTTCAGCATTTTGGAAAAAAAAAAGAAGACTATTCTGTTGCAGTGAAGCAGAAAGATTATAAAGAAAGCTTCATAAAATCAAGCCTGCTCTCCTAAAATCAGTCCCTGGCCTTGTCAAGGTTGCCCTTTGCAACTTCCCACGTGGAAGCAATGCTGGTGTGAGCAGTTCATTAACAGAACAATCTATTCCTGGGTGAAAAACAATCAGCACCTGTATAAACTGTTTTTACACTGTTAGATAGAAAAATGAAAACTAACTCTCACAAACAACTTTTCCTGCATGTGCACCCTGGGGGTTTGAGTGACCAATTAATACAGAAAAAACAACTTGTAAAGTAATTGGCAAGAAAGATCCTGACCAGTTGGAGTCACACACAAGGCCTGTAAAACTATGTAAAAACCAGTTATGTGAATAAAGAACGGCTTTTTTCCATCATGAAGAAAATTGACTCGGTGTGATTTATTCCCATACTATTCCATGTCTTTCCTGGCTGCAATTACTGCAAGGAGAGCAGCTCTTTTTGCTTTGCTACTCCAGAGTGATCTCCTGCCATCCCTGTCCCTCCAGGGCACTCCCAGGCTGTCACCTCCTCTGCCAGCTCTCCCACACCTCTCACCTGCTGATGTCCTGTCCTGGATTAGGGCAAATTTGGGAGAAAACCTCCAAAGGGGCCCCTCCAGAAAGCAAACCCACACAGCCCCTGCCCACAACCTGTTTGGGAAGGATTCCTCAGAGAGAAGTGGAAAGAACCTGTTTATTGAACAGGCACAGCACCCCCAGCACACAGAATGAACAATACAGGATGGCACCACTCTGTCACTGCTCTGACAAAGGTGACAAATTCAGAAAGTCTCTCTGGGGAATGGTCACTTATTGCAATGCGGTGAGGGCCCTGACGAACGAGGAGTGAAGGATGCATCTGATTCTATGGATATCAGAAGGTTAATTAATTACTTTATTATACTATATTATTCTACACATCAAAAACTGAACCTGCCAAGCACTCAACCCTGCACATGCTGCACAGAATCTCATGACTGTCACCCAATAGTCCTGACACATACACACACCTGGCCCTGACAGGCCAAGGAAAAAACCCACCATCACTGCGGGTAAACAATCTCCATGTTGCATTTAACTTTGGCACAAACACAGGCACAGCAAATTATGAGAATTGTGGTTTCTTTCTCTGAGGTTCAGAGAATGTGAAACCCAGAAATATTCTTGGGAAGAATTGTGCCTGGCTTTTCTCTGTGAAGAGAAATGTGGGGCTGCAGTCGCTCTGTTCTCAGTCCCTCCTGTGCTGGGGCAGCTGCTGCAGCCACAAGGTGCAAACTCTCGGTGTTCCCAGGTCCCATCTGGAGCAGGTTTGAGTAGGTCCAAAAAAGGGAAAGGAAAAACAGTTCAGGAAAATTCGGACTGCTTAGCTAAACTAACTAATGAGCAGGAGCAAAAGCAAGAGCAAAGCAAAAAGCAAAGAGAAAAGCCAAGCAAAAAGCAAAAGCAGCACCATGTACTGCCCTGTCTCTGTCCCACCAGCCATGGGGGAGCAGCTGATAACAAAACCAAAACAAAACTTTTACTCTCCAGAGCCAGTCTTGGAGGCACAGAACATGATATCCAGCATGAACAGAGCACACAGCTGGGGGTACAAACATCATAACGTCACCCTAGGACATGTCCCCAGCTGGCCCCTCAGCGTGGCTGGCACTGTCCCAGCTCCCTGCCCTGCCCTGCCACTCCTGACTGGATTTATCCCAACAGCTCATGGTATCCTGACATTTCTCTGCTTGCTGCCTGCCCTGCCCTGCCTGGAAGGTTTGTGCATCACCCTGTGGGAAATAGTAAAGGCAAGAAGGTTTTCAGAAAGCTGTGAAAGCTTAGAAGCAGAAAGAACAGAAAATGTAGACCTAGCTGCAGCTGGAAAGTCAGAAAGTAGAAAAGTTACAATAGTACAGCAAGCAAGGACACGAAACAATAGCTTGAGTTTTAGGCTTGGCTAAGATAGACCTTAAGACTGCAGGAAAATATGCCTAGCAAGATGGTAGAAGGTTTTAAGCTTAATAATGAAGTATTGTGTATAATAATAATATTAACAATAATAATATAATATTGGTAATAATAATATAATAATGGTAATGGTATAATAATGGTATATTGCATTGTTAATAGGCATATAAGCAAGCATTGTGTGCAGCAGGTGTACATGTACTTTTAATAATTGGCTAAAGCAATTGTCTGTAAGCTTTAGCAATATGCTATTGGCTAGAAAGTTTTTAAAATGCTCTGTAACAAAGAAATCTCCTCCAGGTTATATATGAGCTCTTTTCATCTTTCTATTGTCTTAAACATGTGATGAGGCTGATACTGCAATAAAAGCTCAAGGAATGAATCTCAGCAGTTGTGAAAAAGCCTCCAAACACAAATGGTGCCCCTAGAGACAGAGGATACCTGTGTGTGTGTGTGTGTGTGTGTGTGTGTGTGTGTGTGAGCAGAGCACAGCCCAGACTCCCAGTACTGCACATACACATTTCATGCATTAAACAGTGAAGGGGGAATGATCTGTGATCCTGGGCTGCATGGGGACATGCAGAAAAGATCCCAAACAAAGAGGGTGGCAAGGAAGGGAAGGAACAAGCAGAGCATGAGGAATGGGAACAGCAGCAGCAGCTGGGCACGAGCCAGCCCAGCCTTCCTCAGCAGCTGGATGCTGAGTTTTTCCAAACTGCTCATTAATTTTTCATATCACTCTTCAGTGGGTCTATTATTGGAGTTGGAATTTCAGCCTGCTGTGTGACAAATCCCTCTTGCTGAATTCTTCTGGGAAGGAAGTGAAGAGATCCATCCTTACCCAGACCTAAATACAGCATATATCAGAGTCTGCTGGAAGTCACTCCAATTCTCCTCCTTTTGGATGAGGCTCTCAGGGATGGATTGTTGGGGTGTCTGTGCAGGGCCAGGGGCTGGACGGGATGTTTTCTGTGGGTTCCTTCCAGCTCAGGGCATTTCATTCTTTGAAACAGAGAGATGCACTTTGTAAAGCAATTTTTTTATGGTCCAAATCTGGCTTGACTGGATTCACACCTTGATGATGTTCCCTGGATGCCACTCGTATTTTTCAGGCAAATTCTCTTCCCATTACAAGGAACCTGTAGGATTTCTGAGGAGCTGCAGTGTGGGGTTTGTTCCACCTCAAACCAGCAGAAAATCTATCATGTTTCTTCCGCTTTTCTTCAGTATCAACAGTACTTAAAGAAAGGAGATCAAGTGGAAATTAAAGAAATTTAGTTATAAAACTCATAGGGAAGCACCAACAGGAGAGATCAAAAAAGCAGAGAACAAAGAAGGCAGGAATAAAATAGTCTGACAAACATTAGAATCGATATTAAAAGGGGAGAAAAGAAGTACAAAAGGCTCAAAAAGCCCCACAGAAACCCTGTAAAAAAAGCAATGCCTGGCTTTAGAAATGAGAAATGCAAGGAATGTAACAAATGATTTCAGATCCGATCCTATCACAGAGAAATCTGATTTTTAAAAAAAGCAGCAGCTATAGAGACAGTTTGATAAAAGGCTGTACAATAAAAGATTTGAAAATTGCATCTTCCAACTACTTTAGAGAATGGCAAAAGAAAGGGATACATATTAAAATACACTAATGCTGCAACATTGAATACAAAATGTTCTGTTAGTGGGGAAAAAAAGGTATTTTGACAGGTGTATCAAGATTTACCAGCAATCTCAGTGACCCCATCAGGAAAAAAAAAATGCAGTGAAAGAATAATTTTAGAATAGCTCCAACAACTGACTGGGAAGAGCATGGAAGCAAACAGCTCACAATTATTTCTGTGGCTGGAAAAAGATCAAACCTTATTTCAGGGCTATTTTTATGGGAGGCAAAGTAGGGCAGTCCTATCCCACTGCTCGGGATAATAAAGCAAACAAAGGCTCCTTCAGAACACCACTGGGATAAAACCCCAGCACCTCCCTGGAACACAGGGATTTCTGGAAAAGTCTGCAATCCCATTGAGCAGGAGAGGGGCTCCTGGCTATGGCTCAGCACTGTAAATGCAGGTCCACTGATGAAGGCAGGAATGATGAGGAGGACTCCATCTTACCAGAAGGCTAATTTATTACTTTCTTATACTATATTATATTAAAGAATACTGTACTATACTAAAGAATACAGAAAGGATACTGACTGAATGCTAAAAAGATAATAATGAAAACTGGTGACTCTCTCCAGAGTCCTGACACAGCCTGGCCTTGATTGGCCAAAGAGTGAAAACAACTCCCAGCAGAATGCAATGGAACAATCACCTGTGGGTGAACAATCTCCAAACACATTGCACATGTGAGCACAACACAGGAGAAGCAAATGAGAGAAGAATTGTTTTCCTTTTCTCTGAGGCTTCTCAGCTTTTCAGGAGAAAAACCCTGGTCGAAGGAATAACGTTCAGGGAATGTAAGCTCAGAGCTCACTGCCAGGAGCTCTGAGCCTCCAGGTACTCAGAAAGGAGATTTACAGCAAGGAAAATGCACCTTCCCCTCCCAGAGCATCCTGCAGGATGCTGGGGCAGCGTGGCCATGAAGCCCCGGCAGCACTGGGTTGGAAATGGGGCTGCTGGAAAATCCCTCTTTGGAGCTGAAGGCATCACTCCAAAGTCAGCTGTAACCTCTTTAACTTCTGCCTTCAAAAATGCAAACCACTAAAAAAAGCAATGAAAAAGCTGCTGGGACATGGGAAAAGCAATATGTGAGTGTTAGAGGGAAGTCACCTTTGATTGCATCGGGGTTATCCCATAATATTCCTGCATTTATAAATTATCTTGGCTGCCTGGCATCGTGTAGACATGTAAGATTGGATGTTTATTTGCAGAACCAAGCATTAAAACTGTTTTAGCCCTCAGGCCTCCAGGTCTGAAATTCAAATGCAAAATAGCTGGGCTGGTGCACAGGCTGCTGCTGCTTCCACAGCCCTGATATTCCCAAAACCTTCCTGGAATTTTTGCAATTCCCAAAACCTTCCTGGAATTCAGCAAGGTGATATTCCCGAAACCTTCCTGGAATTTGTGGTATTCCCAAAACCTGGAATTCAGCCTGGCACTGGAATTGCAGGCCCAGGGCAGAGGGGATGGCTGTGATCCCTCCTGCCCCTGATGTCATTAAACTGCAAATTGAACCACAGGGAAATCAATCTCCCAACTGCACTTAAATGATGGCAGCACATTCCAGGTGTTCTGTGGAAGTTCAGAGCCTCAGAGTTTGGGTTGGGCAGCTGGAATTCAACTGTTGGAAGGAACCCTGGGTGCAGAGAATTTCAGACTTTCTGTGGTTTTAGGCACAGACGCTCAAGAGAACGCTGCATTTAACCTGAGGCTGTGGAGAAGCTTCCAACATGGAATGACAGAACTGGGATTGTGGGTGTGGAGTTTGAATAGAAGTGTGTGATATCACAGGGTGGAAAATTCAGAGTTTAAGACTCTAGAATACAGTAATAGATATAAAGCAAGATGGAGGTTTTGGGGCAGAGGCTGCTCCTTCCTATTCACCTTCTTCTCCATGGGTTTGGGTGGTATTTTGTAATTGGAGAGAAAAGTCCACACTGCAGGGCATGGGTGGTTGGTTATTGGGTTAAAAGTAAAAATAATTTAGGTGTAATTTCTTAATTGGATAGTTTTTCCTTAAAAGGCCTTGCAGAGATAGATATGGGGCCATTTTGTACCTTGTTAGTGCAATGCTGTAGAACCCACAGCTTGTAAGACTGTAATAAAAATAAGAATTAATAAACATCTGAGTCCAAACATGAAATTTCATCTTGAGCACTTTCAATCCTGTCTCTGACCCAGGCAGAAAAAGAAGATAAAACCTGACAGACAATCTTCATTTGGAGTCACACAATTAATGACTCCCAGCCTGTGTCTCCCTGCCAAGGGCACAGCACAGATGGTCCCCTGTGAAATGATGTTTCCAGACTTCAGGGCTCCACATTTCATCATCACTGTCCCATGGAAGCCTCAAGCCATGGGGAAGAGAGGCTTCTTTTTGGGATTAGTACAATTCAAAGGGTTGTAATGGTCAGGTGATTTTCAAAAAAAGGACAATAAAGGAGGATTCAAAACACCCAAATGCCCCAACCATCCTTACCCATCTCCTGCAGTTACTGGGGTTTATCCTGCCTGGAAGAACCATCCCACACTGTCCATGGCCCATGAGGGATCAGTGTGAGGAACCCCAGACAGTGGCCATGGATGAAGGGAACAGGGATTTTGTGGGGGTTGAGCATGACTTGAGCCAGGGGAATATTCAAGAGAAGACCCCAACCCAGAGCAGAGCAGTGAAAACACCACGGGTGGGAGATGGAGATCATCACACCTGAGTTACCCACTGACCTCTGGGGCCAAGGCCAGGAGTTCAGGGACAGCTTTTCCAATTAAAAACATAAATATCTATGCATACATACAAAAATTCAGTTAATCATGTGCTTTCTGAGTTTTTCCTTCTCATTTGAGTTATATTTTTTTTTTTGGTAGGTGATGAGCTGAGGCTGCTGCTCTGCCCAGAGAGGGATTCCTGGCAGGCCTTGAGTGGGATCATCTCCCTGGTAGTGCCGGGTACTCCAGGAATTTCAGTGGAAAATGAGGGGCCATGCAGGACTGGAATAAATTCCTCAAAATTCTGTCAGTCAGCAAATAAGGAAAATTGTAATTTCTGTGGGTGAATGAAACTCGGTTGGATCAGATGTTATTTCACATTGCAGAGTAACTGTCTCCTTTGGGTGGTTAAGTTGTGCTTTCTACATCCATTACTAAATTTCAATCAGGTCTTACAGAGCACAGAAAAGGTTTCAAAGGTAATTAAATTCTTACAAGATGTTAAAGAAATGGGCAGCTGGCCAAGAGACAGGGGAAGCACTCTGAGAGCTGGAGACAGCACTGTGTGAGCTGGGAGAGCAGCAGCCACTGCAGGGTTGGGGGAGAGAGAGCAAATCCCAGGGGAAGCTCAGCCAGGACCTGGAATTAATCATGAGACTAAACCTGCCCCAGCATGTGGGGACAGTGTGGGGCCAAAGGACACACAGAACTTCTCCTCAGGTGCTCCACAGGCCTCTGGAGCACCAGGCCAGAGAACTTCTGGTGTTACCCCATGTCCTGGGTTGTAAAATATGTGTGTGCTCTGTCCCCATGTGTCAGAGCTGGGGCAGTTCTCTGCTGTCCATGGGCAGTTTTCTTGATCTCTGCCACAGCCAATCCTCCCTGCAGGAGATCTCTGCTGTCCATGGGCACTGAGTGTCCCTGCAGGGCTGATCCAATTCCCCCATCCCATGGGGAGATGCTGCACCCAGGGCAGGAGCCAAGCATTCCTACCTGGATCCAAGCTGAGCCTGGCCCAGCACAGCAGCCTTTGCCCCCTGCATTGCCAGAGGAGCAGCTTTCTGCTGCCCTGCATGGCCAGAGGGAGCCCAGGCCCATCTGCAGCAGCCCTGGAGCTGCAGAGGAAAACTCCCCCCTTGTGCAGGATCCCTGCTCCAGCAGAACCACAGCTGGCACTGCAGGAGGGCTGAGCCCCCCTGGGATGGGGCTGGGACACCCCCCTGACACACAGGGGACAGGGCCTGTTCTCACTCTGGCAGGGCTGGTCTGTGTTACTGCATTTTTATTTTATTTTTATTTTCTTCCCTAATAAAGAACTGTTATTCCTGCTCTCATATCTTTGCCTGAGAGGCCCCCTTAATTTCAAAATTATAATAATTTGCAGAGAGAGTGCTTACACTTTTCTATTTCAGGGGAGGCTCCTGCCTTCCTTAGCAGACACCTCTCTGTTCAAACCAAGACAACAATCTCCTGGGCACTGGGGGATGTGCAGGGAGCTTTCAGGTCCCCACATTTCCCTGCTCAAATCCCTGCCCAGGTCCTGCAGATCCCTTCCCTGGGATGTGACAGAAGATCTGACAGCTCCACACCTCCCTGGAGCTGGGATATTCTCAGGGACACCAATCCACTCTGCAGGCTGATGACACATGCAGGGCTGTGCAGATTCCCTCCTTATCCCTCTCCACATTTAATCCCAGCCCCTCCCCAAGGCATCCCAGGAGTGCTCATCCCAGGCTGAGCAGGAATCCCAGCTCAGCAAGGCCTGGCTTGCTAAGGCAAACAAAGTATTGCTGGAATTAATACAGGAAAAAAATGGCCCTGGTGTCCTTCCTATTTTTATTTTCTTTCCCAGCCAAGCTGCCTGCTCCTTGGGATTTGGATTCCTTCAGCTGCACAGAAGGGCACGTGATTTATTGCAATTGGAAAGCTGGCTGACAAAAAAGGCTGTGAAATTATTTTGTATCTGACACAATCATTAGTGGTATTATTTCTTTTGGAGCTGGGAAGGACACTTATAAAACATCTAACAAGCTGCTAAGGAGATTGCCTAAAGCAGTGATTTTCAAAATGTGCTGCTGGAGCCCATTCTTTGTGCTCTGCACATATATCAAGCTCCAGTTTCTTTTTATGGAAAGGACTTCAAATAATATTTCTGAGGGGTGTTTGTGACAGTTTGCTGGTCACCCTCTTGAAATACATGCCACCTGCTGATGGCATGATATGGAGATGACTGAAAGAGGCCAGGACACTCTAAGTGAATGTCTTGTGGGGCAGAGGGGCATCCAGAGTTCCTCTTCTCTTCTCCTCCCTCAGTGCACATGCACCATGCTAGCCCTCCAAATCCAGGCACTGAGCCTGGTATCAGTCTCTAAGGATGCCCTTGGAGGGGTGTGGGTGGTCTCCTGTGGGTGCCCCGCTTTACCTGCTGCAGCCAGAAGCTGTCCAGAGGTCCAGCCTTCTTTGGAAGTTCTGGCCCAGATACAGGGGGTGCTGGTGGAAGGCCCCTTCTGGGGCACAGGACCTATTTCATCACAGAATGGGCTGGAAGGACCTTAAAGCCCATCCAGTGCCACCCCTGTCATGGCAGGGACACCTTCCACTGTCCCAGGCTGCTCCAAGCCCTGTCCAGCCTGGCCTTGGGCACTGCCAGGGATCCAGGGGCAGCCACAGCTGCTCTGGGCACCCTGTGCCAGGGCCTCAGCACCCTCACAGGGGAGAATTCCCCCCCAGTATTCCATCCAAACCCATCCCTCTCAGCCTGAAGCCATTCCCCCTTGTCCTGTCACTCCAGACCCTTGTCAGTAGTTTCTGTCCATCTTTCCTGTTGTCTCCTTCAGGCACTGAAAGGCTGGAATTAGATCCCCCCAGAGCCTTCTCTTTTCCAGGCTGAACAACCCCAACTCTTCTCTCAGCCTTTCCATCAGAGATGCTCCATCCCTCTGCTCACCTCAGTGCCTGCTCTGGAGCCACTCCAGAAGGTTCCATGCCCTTTTTGGATGTGTTTCCTCCAGGTTTCTGGAAGGGGCTGGATGGGCTGGAGAGCAGAGCCAGCCTGACCCCCTGGCAGCCCTGCTCTCACCTCCAGTGCAGCTCCTGCACAAGAACTCTGCCACATTAGAGATTGGCTGTGCCTCCTCCTCCCAAAGGGAAGCACATCCAAGGATTTGGCAACTTGTGCTGGCCAGGTCTGCTCTGGGGAACTCTTATTTCCCTGGCTGAGGGGGCTGTGAGTTGAGCAGGACGTGCTCAGTAACCCCAGCCCTCACCTGGCACTTTGCACCAGCTGATCCCAAAGCCTGCTGTGGAAAAAGGTCAAAATCATGGACAGCATTTAAAAGCTGAGACACAAAACCCAACAGTCTCAGACCAAGTCAGCCCACAGGCAGCTGGCAGGGCTGAGTCCCACAGTCCTGAAGCCCAGCCCAGTGCTCCAGCCCCATTCCCACCCCCAGCACTGGATGGCCACTGCTCATTGCTGTCAGCTGGCTCAGGGGGGCTGGAAGGAGCTGTTGTCATGGATACAGCATCCACGGGCTGTGCTGCTGCTCTTCCACAGGAGCTCTGTGGGAATCAGACACCAGTGCAGCCATCAGCACAGGGAGGGTGAGGAATTCACAGCACAGACTGAGCTGGCACCTCTGGGACTGACCCAGCTGCTGGAATCACCAATGTCCCCAGCACCAACAGCTGCCAGGACCTGTGGAGTCACCTCTTGTGATGGTGTTCACAGGGGTTCCAGGATGAGGGAAGAGACAAAGATCTGACTCCATGTTTCAGAAGGCTGATTTATTATTTTATGATATATATTAAATTAAAAGAAAATTATATACTAAAACTATACTAAAAGAATAGAGGAAGGGATTTCATCAGAAGGCTTGAAAGGAATAGAAAGGAATGGAATGATAATAAAAACTTGTGACTGACCAGAGAGCCCGAGCCAGCTGACTGTGATTGGCCATTAATTAAAAACAACTACATGAGGTCAATCAAAGATGCACCTGTTGCATTCCACAGCAGCAGATAATTATTCTTTACATTTTGTTTCTGAGGCCTCTCAGCTTCTCAGGAGAAAAATCCTAGCAAAAGGATTTTTTCATAAAATATCTTTGACATCTCCCCATGGGCAGAGACACCATCCACCATCCCAGGCTGCTCCAAGCCTCATCCAGCCTGGCCTTGGGCACTGCCAGGGATCCAGGGGCAGCCACAGCTGCTAGTCTGGGGTGTGCTGAGCCTGTTGCTGTGCCCCTGTGACCCTGGCACTGTGTCCCCAGCCCAGCTGGCAGCGTGTGAGGAGGGCACAGCAGCTCTGCCCCTGGAGCAGCAGCAGCAGCACAGGAGGTACTTTGTGCACCTGGGCTCTCTCCCTGAGGATCTGCACCTCTTGGCACAGCTGCACTCCACAGCCAGGATCCAGCAGCTCTCACAGGGCATGCAGGGGGTCCTGGCACAGCTCCACTGCATCCTCGAGCTGGTAGGTAGAGCCCAGCCCCTGGGAGGAGGGCACCAAAGCCCTGGTGTTGTCTCAGCTCATTGCTGTGCTGAGGAGCTTTGCAGTTCCCCAGCTGAGCTGTCTGTCCTGGCTCTCTGCTCTTCTCCTGCCATAGGTTGAGGCATTCAAGCAAGAATTTAATCAAAAGCTTCAGGAGGGGCAGGAGAAACTACACCAGATGTGGCTGGACTGAACTAGGAAGTATCTCAAAGAGAGTGGAGATGAGAGCCCTGCAGAGCCTGAGGTACCTCCTGGGGAGGGAGGCCAAGGGCTCTGGGTATCCCCTGGATTTCTGAGTGACCCATTCCTGATGGTGTCCTGCCTTCCCCCCCAGGAGATGGAGTGTCTGGCCCTGCTGATGGCCTGCAGGATCAGCCAGCAGCTGCAGCTCTCCTGCTCTGGGCTGGTGGCTGCCATGCAGGGCCTTCCCTGCAGCCTGCAGGACGAGCTGCAGCAGGCTCTGGGTGCCATCAGGGAGCTGCATGCTGCTTTCTCAGAGGCAAACTCCTTCCAGGATTTGTCCAGCAGTGTCCTGACCCAGATCCAGAGGGAGCTGGCTGTGATCCAGGAGTACATGGAGGAGCTGCTGGATTACCTGAAGAACAACACTCCTCTGTGCTGGCTGGTGGGACTCTTCTCCCCCACGGAGGAAGAGGAGGACGAGGATCCATCCTCCCAGGAGGAGGCAGGGGCAGCAGGAGATGGGCATCTGGAAACCTCCAGCACCCTCATGTAGAGGATAGAACAATAATGGCTGTTGGCATGAAACCCTCAGTAAGTAGAAAGTGTAAAGAATTGTCTTCCTAAAAGCTGCTTGTACTGGGTGATAACTGCTTAAAATAAAACTGCTGCATACAAAACCCTATCTCTGGTCTCTGTTGGACAAAGACTGGGAGGATTGCTGTCCTCTTCCTCCTCTTCCTTGATGGAATTCCACTCAGGGATGGAGGAAGAGCAGTGAGCTGTACAGGAAGGATCATAGCTGGTGACCACCAATGCTATCCTGGAAAGCTGTAATTTATTCTCTCTCCCAAGCCTGGAGGCAAATACCTGCCCTGCTGGCACTGCCCTGTGTTGCCGATGGTCACAGGGGTTTATTAGAGGATGGATGAGACAGGATCTTGATTCCATGATCAGAAGGCTAGATTTATTATGTTAGGATATATAGACAGCATTATAACTATGCTACATAAAGATAGAAAGGCAAGAGGCTTCTTCTGAAGCTGCTAAGCTAAGAGAGAGATAGCAAGGAAATCAAAAACAAGGCTCTGTGTCCCCGCAGAGACGACAGCAGGTCCATCGTGAGTGGTCAGTAGGTCCAAACATCTACAGGGGACCAATCACGGGTGGAACTGTTGCATTCCACAGCAGCAGATAATAATTGTTTACATTGCTGCTGAGCCTCTGAGCTCCAGCAAGGAAAAATCCTAAGAAAGGATTTTTCAAGAAGAATGTCTGTGACAGCCCTGTGCTTGGGAGAGCTGTCAGAGCCCTGGCATTGCTCCTCCAAGGCCAAATTCTCCTCCTGCATTTATTTCCCTGCTGCCTGGAGCAGGTTGGTTTGGTGGGGTGGGAGGTGGGGGAGCTGTGGCCTCACTGGTGGGGGACACCAAGCTGTGGGTGACAGACACCTGCTGCCAGCACAGGGGTTCTGGGGAGCTCAGACTCTGCCAGTGCCATGTCCAGCTCCTTTTGGAAGAGCCCAATGCCTTCAGACTGGCCAGGAGATGCTGTGGGTTAGACTGATGGAGCAGGTGCCTATGGGGCTTTGAGAGAAAACTCTGCTGCTGGCCTCTCATCCTTCTGTCTTCAAGACCAGAAGTGGAATCTGCTCTCATGTGAGTACTGCTTCTTCCAGAGTTAGTTTTTTATTTAAAGTTGTTTCATGGGGGTCAGAGACAGGGACTGGAGATGGGGCTTTTTTTGCAGGTGATGAATACAGGCTTGAAGAGTGTGGTGTTTGTGAGGGTCTCCAGGACAAGGTGAGAGATGAGAATCTGACTCCAAGTTTTCAGAAGGCTGATATGTTTTATTTAATTTTTATTATATTATATTTAATTTTTATTATAATTTCATTAATTTTATTATTTTTGTTATATTTTTATTATATTTATTATATTTTTTGTATTTTACTATATTATACTAAAACTATGCTAAAAAGAAAGGATACATGAGAAGGCTTAATAAGAATGAATAATAAAAACTTGTGACTGACCGCTCAGAGTCTGACACAGCTGGACCGTGATTGATTATCCAAACATGGGAATTGTTTTTAATTAATGACCAATCTCCAGACCACATTTCAGAGCAGCAAAACATGGAGAAGCTGAAGCTTTTCATCTTGCCAGGAGAAGAAATCCTGGTGAAGGGATTTTCAGAAAATATCACGGTGACAGAAGAGGTGGAAGTTGCTCCTCTCTCACACAGAAGTGACCACTTTTCCAGCAGCACTCCTCATCCTCAGCCCTGTGTGTAAAGGCTTTGTGGTGAGGCAGCAGCATGTGGGGTCTGGGTTTGGGCAGCAATTATTCCTTCATGGAACACAACCCCCTCATGGAGGACAGGTTTGGATCCTGATTCCCTGAGCTCAGCACGTACCAGACAAGGGTCTTCCTCCTCTAGAAACCAGTTTGTGCTGAAGGCAAAGTAATCAGGCAGTTTAAATTGCCAGGCTGAGGTGATGCTGAGATGTGAGAGAGGAATTGCAGGGGTCAATTCCCCCTCAATGAGAGAATTGTGGGAATCCATAAAATCAGAGGGTTTTGGGAAAGCTGCAAAAGGCAGCCTCAGAGAAGCAGAACTGTGATTAGAGCTAAGCAGTAGCCATGAGATTGTTCAGCAGAAAAATTATGTAAAAAGTAGAAAAGGACAAATAAAACAATGGTCTGTGTATTAACACTTGTCTAGAATAAGTCCTTAAGCTGCAGAAAAGTTTATCTAGCAAGATATTAGGAAGTTTGAAGCTTAATAATGGAGCTCTGTGCATTGTGCTTTAAGGTTTACAAGCAGGTATTGCATTTGAAATAAGCAAGCATTGTTTAACCAAAGGCACCTGTGCTTTTAGTGCTTGGATAGAACTACTGTCAATGTGCTTTTGCTTTGTGTGATTGGTCAAAAAACTTAAAAAGTAAATAAGCTGCAACATTAAGTTCTTGGTCTGCTGCCTGGGATGTGAGCTGGTGGCATCTTCCCATTGTCATAACCATGGAATGAGGCTGATGCTGGAAAATCAAACAGCTCAAGGCACGTTCCACAGCAGCCCTGTCCTGTTTGTGATTTGTACAGAGACCCCAGCTGGCAATAACCCCCTCATGGAGGAATTTGGGTCCTGATTCCTTGAGCTCAGCACATACCAGACAACGGTCTTCCTCCTGTAGCAGCCAGTTTGTGCTGAAGGCAAAATAATCAGGCAGTTTAAGTTGCCAGGAAAGCTCAGCAGTTCTGTCTCCTGTAACTCCTGCTGGACTTGGGGAGTGGGAACTGGGGATATTGCAGCCAGTCCTGCTGCTTGGTGGGAAATAATCTGGGTGCTGTCTTCTTCATAGTGTTAGGAAAATTAATCCACAAACATCAGAGGTTTATGTCCAAAAAGGAGACAGAGGAGTCATTTTCCTTTATTCCAATAAAGGGAGAGGGCATGGATCTGGGGTCTCTCTAATTTTTGGAGGACCCAGACTCCTTTTTATCCCAATTTCCCAGCCACATTTCCCTTCTCTCTTTCCCCATGGCTGAGGTGCTTGGGAGGTTCAGACTTCCTGGAATGCCTGATACCAAAGATTTCCCTCTGATGTATAACCCTCCCTTTTAATTTTTAATTCTTATGGAATTTAAGGGTTTCCCCCCATTGTTTCTTTCATCTTTCAATGTCTAATTTCATTTATCAGCAAACCTACAGTTTATTTGTAAATGCAAATATCTTTTTCCATTCATCAATCAGTGGAATCCTTCCCATTGTTTCTTTTATCTCCCAGTGCTGGTTTTATCTACCAGCAGACCCACAGCTTGCTTTAAAGACAAATCTGTCCTTCCTCTCAATAGCAGAGTTGTCCCTTACCACCTAGGAATGCCTGAAATTTAAATTTGCCTGATTATAAAAGGGAATTTTAAGGACTAGCTGGGCATTCCCACACTTGATATTGATCTGTCAGTGCAGCACATCTGAATTATGCTAACATAGTGCTTAGCCCAGCAAATCCTGCTGCTCCTGCCCATGGATCAGAGGGATGTGTTCTTGCATGGGCATTAAATCTATTTACTGAGAACATTCCTGGTTGCTTGAGCCCACAGCTCATGGGACCCTCTGGGAACTCCAGTGCTGTGTGTGGCTGGAATCTCCCTGTGCTGGAGCTGGTGATGAACAGCCCAGCACCTGTAAAGCTAAAAAAGCCTCCAAAAAGGTTACAGGGACTGTAGCAGAAGAGCTGCCACAGGCTGAAAGGCCCTTCCTATGGCAGCTCCTAAAGCTCTGCTTGAAAAGAGGAGGCTTCTCAAGCAGAGTTTGAGGAGTGGAAACCTCTCCTCATTTTACTGTTTAACATCCAAAGATTCAGGGAGCAATGGAGACTTCTTACACCAAGCTAGAAGGGAGAGCTCTGAGCAGCTGCACATGGTAAGAGTTTGGCTTTTAAATTTGATCTGCTCTCATCCATGCTGCAGAAACAGCAGCGGATGAAGGTGGGAAGAAGCTGGGGATGATGAATGGACTGGCTTCCTGCAGTGTTTAAGGCTGAAGCTCCTCTGAGCTCTGGGAAAGGATCCAGGTTGTTCTTCATTGTCTCCAAGCTTGGGTGACTCTCCGTGCTTATTTTGAGGAGTTTTGGACAGAAATGAGAAATGTGCTGGTGATGTGACAACCCCAAGCAAACACCTTGGCAGGGAAGTTGTGCCTTGGGGCACCTCCTCTGCTCTCAGCAGCCCTGGGGAACGCTGCAGTGTTCCTTAATCCTGCTAATTATTGTCCTGCTGGATGTCTCACCCTCCCCTGTGCCAGCCCACTTCTGGGCTGATTTAAACTTTAAATGCACTCACAGGAGCTTCTTGTTCCACTTTTGGTGGGTGCCACCACATCCCTCTGCCAGTTTTTGTAACATTTTAATTAATTTCATTCTCACATTCATGTCCTGATGCTGCTCCCTTCCCTTCCTTCCCTATCCTCAAAAGCCTGAGCTGTGGGTCAGGGACTGAATGTGCTGCTCTTGGGTGGGGGCTCCCTTGGGCTGACACTTCTTACGAGTGAAATTAGGAGGCATAAACCAACTTATTTCCATGTTTTCATGCCTGGCAGGGGGAATGGCTTAAGGAAAGTTTCCCAAGCAGTTTTAAAGCAATAGATTGGGAAAGGGAAGCTCTCAGGAAGTGCTGGAAGGCAAAAGCTCTGTAGCTACTTCAAGGACCTTAATTTCCCCTTCTCCCTTCCCTGTTTTCTGTCACTCCTGGATATTGTCCTCCCTTCTCCAGAGCTGTGTTATTACTTGCTGCAAATACACTGAGTATAAAACAGGTTTGAGGCCACCCTGAAGGGCTGCTCAGGGACCTGAGGCCTTGCCCAGTCAGGAGCTGTTGGGTTCCAATTTCTGGGTCACCTTTAGGTCTTGTCATTGGAAAAATTTGTAGCAATAAGGTAGAAAAATCATAACAAAATCATAAAATCAAGCCTGCTGTCCTGGAATCAGTGGCTGGCCTTGTCAAGGAACTTTGCAAGTTCCCATGTGAAAGCAATGCTGGTGTGAGCAGTTCATTAACATAACAATCTATTGCTGGGTGAAAAACAACCAGCACCTGCATAAACTAGTTTTCATTTTTCTGTCTAATGGTGTAAAACTATCTCTCACAAACAACTTTCCCTACATGTAAACCCCGGGGTTTGAGTGACCAATTAATACAGAATAACAACTTGTTACTAACTAATAATTGGCAAGAAAGCTCCTGACCAATGGGAGTCACACATGAGGTCTGTCAAACTGGATAAAAATGAGTTATGTGAATAAAGAAGAGGCTTTTTCCACCAAGAAGAAAATGGGGTCATGTGTGATTTATTCCCATAAAATTCAAGATGTTCAGAGCTCATAGAATTAATTTGGAATGGGATGGGTTGAAATTGCTGTGGCTGGTCAGTGTGGGAGCAAAATCAGATTGTGGGCGCTGCTCTGGTGGCTGATGTGGGCAGGCAGAGCTCTGTTCTGCTGGGTCTCACTTGGTTCTGTGCTTTCCTCCCCTCTCTCCTCCCTCTCCTACTGCATCTTCTCTTGTATTAGAGGAAGCCAAGTGTTCAGGGCACAGGAGGGAGCCCTGGAGGGATTTCCCTGCTCTCTGAGCTGGATTGTGGCAGCCTGCAGTGGCCAAGTGAGGTCAGAGTGAGTTTGGGAACCCCAGAGAACACAGGTTTGTGTAAGAGGCCCCAGGTGCTTGCAGGGCCATCCCTTTGCCGTGCCCTGTGGAATGGGACCCCAAATTTTGTCCCAGTTTAGGGCAAATTTAGGAGAAAACCTCCAAAAGGGCCCCTCCAGAAAGCAAACCCACACAGCTCCTGCCCACAACCTGTTTGGGAAGGATTCCTCAGAGAGAAGTGGAAAGAACCTGTTTATTGAACAGGCACAGCACCCCCAGCACACAGAATGAACAATACCGGGTGACACCACTCTGTCACTGCTCTGACAAAGATGACAAATTCAGAAAGTCTCTCTGGGGGTGCTCGCTCTGTTCTCAGTCCCTCCGGTGCTGCCCAGAGTAGGCCCCGGTAGGCCCCAAAGTGGCCCAGTCCAGAGCAGGCTTGAGGGGTTCCAAGAAAGGGAAAGGAAAACAGTCCAGGAAAATTTGGACTGCTCAGCTAAACTAACTAATGAGCAGAAGCAAAAAACAAGAGCAAAGCAGGAGCAAAGTGGAAGCAAGAGCAAAGCAAAAAGCAAAAGCAGCACCATGTACTGCCCCATCTCTGTGTCCCACCAGCCGTGGGGGAGCGGCTAATAGCAAAACAAAACAAAACTTTCACTCTCCAGAGCCAGTGTTGAAGGCACAGAACATGATACCCAGCATGAACAGAACACACAAATGGGGATACAAACATCACAACATCACTCTAGGACACCTGCTGAAGCATTCCAGTGCTTTTCCAGTCAGATTCTTTGCTGCTGGCAGCATTCAGTTCTTCCTCTGTTCAGTTGCTTATGGCAGGTCCTGGCAGGACTTGGAGGGGCATCCCTTTCTCTTTCCCTTTCCCTTTCCCTTTCCCTTTCCCTTTCCCTTTCCTCTGTCCTCTGCAGTGTGGGGGTCAATAAATCTGCTTCAGACTGCCTTACAAAGTGAGTGTGAGCTTGTGACAGCTCAAACGATCTTGGCAGGGCTTGTTGAAGCCCCTGGTGCCTGCAGCACTGACAGGCTGCTGCCCTGATCGATGCTGGGCTGGCCCTGGCTGCAGGAACAGGGCCCAGCTGCTGCTGTGGGCACAGAGCACAGCCCTGCTCTGCTGCCTCTGGCCACTGCAGCTGCCCCTGTGGGAAGGAAAATCCATTTGCAGGAGCAGTTCATTTGCAGCATTTGCAGGGACCATTTGCAGGGACTTCCTGGAGTCCCTCTGATTCCTGCATTTGCTCAGATCCAGCAATGGCTTTGGCAGCTACAGCAGGAGAGGTGATCCAGGGGGTGACTGACCTGCTGGATGCTGGCATGGCTGGGGTTGTGCCATTCTCTGCATGCATTTCACTTTTTAATTCATGGTTTTGTTAAGATTGCTTCACAGTGGCAGGAGTTTGGTGCAGGAGGCACAGAGTCTGTGGGAATCCACAAAATCAGAGGGTTTTGGGAAAGCTGCAAAAGGCCTCAGAGACAGTAGAACTGTGATTGGAGCTAAGCAGTAGCCATGAGATGGGTCAGCAGAAAAATTATGTAAAAAGTAGAAAGAAAGGACAAATAGAACAATAGCCTGTGCATTGTCTAGAATAACTCCCTAAGCTACAGAAACGTTTATCTAGGAAGATATTAGAAAGTTTGAAGTTTAATGATGGAGCTCTGTGCATTGTATCTTAAGGCTTACAAGCAGGTATTGTATTTGAAATAAACAAGCATTGTTTTAACCAAAGGTACCTGTGCTTATAGTGCTTGGATAGAACTACTGTCAATGTGCTTTTGCTTTGTGTGATCAGTCAAAAAACTTATAAAGTGAGTTGTAACATTAAGTTCTGGGTCTGCTGCCTGGGATGTGAGCTGGTGGCATCTTCCCATTGTCATAACCATGGAATGAGGCTGATGCTGGAAAATCAAACAGCTCAAGGCACGTTCCACAGCAGCCCTGTCCTGTTTGTGATTTGTACAGAGACCCCGGCCAGTGATAGAGTCCTGCCTGGCGCTGCCATGGGGGCTGTTAAAGGAGATTATCTGAGACACAAACAGCTGGGAAGGGTGGGGGGAGAAGTTTGAGGTAGAGTGGGAAAGCAGAGAGACCTGGAGGAAGAGCCAGCAGGAGGGCTGGGGACAGTCAGAGAGCAGGGGAGAGGCAGGATGGAATGCCAGTGGAGAATCCCCCAGAATGGATTGGGCTGAAAGGTGAGAATTCAGGGAGTCTGAGGGAGCAGGGAATGCTGGACTGGGATGGGCTCACCTGGGGAAAGGTGCAGAAAACTGGAGAGCAGGAGAGGAACCAGATGGAAGGGACTGGAAATTCCTTTTGTACAGTTATTTTAAGGGCACTGTGTGTGTCTCTTATCAAGTTATCACTTATCAAGGTGTCTCAGTGCAAGGCAAAACACCATCTCTGCCCTTTGGCAAGGGAATGTTGGGGAAAACCCCATTCCTCTGCAAGGGAGCCCCAAAATATTTATACTGCCTGGACCTTCCTGCAGGGTGGTGTCCTCACACACCTTTGTCATCCTGTTCTTCTGAAGTTCTTCTAAGAAGAACACTAAGATGTTCTTCTAAAGTTCTTCTAAGAACAACAGAAGGTGTTACTTTAAATGTAACATCTTCTGATGTTACATTTTGTAATGGAGTTTCTCATGCGCTTTTCATGTAAATTATGATTGTTTTGCATTCCTTTCTGGAGGAGGAGAGAATTGATGGGCTGTTGGTTTGACCAGTGTCATTGGAGAGGTGGCAAATTCATCCTCCAATCCACTGTCACTTTTGGACTTGTATAAATATTGAGGGCTGGAAATAAACATGGCTTTTTTACCTTGGACATCTCAGCGTATGAGTGTCATTCATTTTGGCTCTGCAGGATTTTCTATAAGGAAACAAATCCTGAGATCTCCCTGTCGCTGAGATATTTTATGAAAACCTTTTTGCTAGGATTTTCTGCTGAGAAGCCTCAGAAAAGAAATGTAAACAATAAGTCTCTGATGCTTGTGGAATGTGGTCTGGAGATGGTTACCAACAGGTGCATCTTTGATTGGTCTCATGTGTATTGTTTTCAGTTGATGACCAATCCCAGTGCAGCTGTGTTGGGACTCTGGTCAGTCACAAGATTTTATTCATTCTTTGCTAGCCTTCTGATGTCTCCTTTCTCTTTCTTTAGTATAGTTTTAGTAGATAAATTTCTTTTAATATAATATATATCATAAAATAATAAATCAGCCTTCTGAAACATGGAGTCAAGATTCTCATCTCTCTTCCCTTGTCGGGGTTGCCAGCAAATTCCACACTCCCAGCTGAGGAAACACCAACTGCAGTGGGCCTTTTCCTGGCAGAGAAATCCATCATTTTGGGTTTATGCCTGCTGTCCTCCCTAAAACCCCACTGTGCCTGGAGCTGGCTGATTTTGGAGGAACACCTGGCCCCTCTCACCTGGGGAACCCCGTGCTTCCTCCCCTCCTGCTCCATCCCTCCTGTGGGAGGGTGACTGCAGCTGGGAGCTGAAGGTCACCTGAAATGCCATCCTCATTTAGCTGCCTCCATGGGGTAATTACAGCTGGAAATACATTTGCTAAACAAATTACAGCCCAAATGCAGTGTTTACCTTGTGAGAGATGGATTGGGAACACCTGTGCCACTTTGTGGAACAGAAAAAAAGCAGTTTTAGGAGTTGGAAGTATTTTTGCTTGTGATGTCTCCTGTTGGCTGTGTCTTGTCCCACTGATCCCCAGCAGATCAGGGCATGGCAGTGTTTGTGTGGTGTTGTGGCTTTTTTGGGGCCTCTCATCCCCCTGGGGAGGCTGAACCATGGCTCCAAGGAGGACAGGTGAGCTCCAGGTGCAGAGAGCATGGAGGGGGTTGGACTTCACTGATGGTTTGGGCACTGGAGAAGTGGTTGGAGCAGGAGAGGATCAGGCCTGAGGTGGTCCTGAGCACATCACTGTGACAGGACAGGGGGATGGCTTTGGGCTGACAGAGTGGAGCTGTAGGTGGGAAATTGGGAAGAAATCCTTCCTTGGGAGGGTGGGCAGGCCCTGGCACAGGGTGCCCAGAGCAGCTGTGGCTGCCCCTGGATCCCTGGCAGTGTCCAAGGCCAGGCTGGAGGAGGCTTGGTGCTGACTGTGGAGGCCACAGCACTGGTTGGAGGCCCAGACATCCCACTGCAGACAACCATTGTCGCAATTTTGTTCTGTATTAAATTCCTGCTTTTGGACCCACTTTTATTCTCTGCTAGCTTGATGGTGCTGGGGAAGGATTTGACTTGATGGGCTTGGAGGTGTTTTCTAGCCTTTCCCAGTGCTAAACCAGCCTTTGCAGGAAGAAATTCCTCCTGATGTCTAACCTTAGCCTGCCCTGGCCCAGCCTGAGGCCATTCTCTCTCAGGGTTTCTGTGGTTGAGATGACCTCTGAAGTGTCAGTAAATCTCTTTTTCCCAGCCCTGCTACTGAAGAAGTCAAGATTCATCAGTTCTGCTTTTCAAGGTTGTTTATTTTCTCTTATCTATTCCATTCTTTCTCTGACCTGCTGAGATCTGTCCAGCAGGTTGGGTTGTGGCACAGTCACTGCCCTTGGGGTTGTGTTGGCTTTTTATGCTAAGAACTAGGTCTACTTTATTTACAATAATTTTCCAATACCTGTCACCTATGTTAGACAGTCTGTCCCTACTCTAAACCAATCCAGAAGTGCCACCATCACAGCAGAAGATGGAGGACAAGAAGAAGAAGAAGGACAGGACACAACCAGATTCCTCCATCTTGCCTCTTGAACCCCCATTCTAAAAATGCCAAAATTCTACATTTTCACCTGGTGATAAATCCAGCATCATTCTATTCAAACTCTTGTGGCTTGTAAATCTTCACACAAAGTTGGTAATTGTTTCCATGGGTTAAAATCAAAGGCACAGGGGTCTTTGACTCTGTGCCAAGGTCTCTGAGCCCCCTGCCAGGGTCTCAAGTCCTCCAGGGCAGCCAGAGCAATGTCCTGGGTCCCGACAGTTCCCTCTGTTCCTGTCCCTGTTCCCTGGAGCACAGCCCGACCCCCCTGGCTGTTCCCTCCCGGAGTTGTGCAGAGCCACAAGGGCTCCCCTGAGCCTCCTTTTCTCCAGGATGAGCCCCTTCCCAGCTCCCTCAGCTGCTCCTGGGGCTCCATCCTCTTTCCCAGCTTCCCTCCCTTCCCTGGACACACTCCCCAGGGGGATGATCCTACTGTGCTTTCCTAAAAGCACTGAGAGCTAAATTGTTCCCAGCTCCCTTTGTGGCCACGCTGGATTTTTATGGACACCCCTGCAGCAGCTCCAGGGCCACCCTCAGGTGAAGGCTCTGCTTGGCTTTTGACTTTTAATTTTACTTTTTAACATTTCTTTTTCTTTCCTGCTCAAACTGAAACAGTCCTAGAGCAAACCTGCTGCAGGCTAATCCACAGTGCAGTGTTTGAACACAGCAGGACAAGCCCTGGAGTGCTGCTTCCTATGGGATTGGAAGGGTTGGAATATTCTATATATTAAATCTATACTAAAGAAAGAGAAAGACTGCAATATGATATGATATAATAATATAATAATATAATATAAGCCTTCTGAAACATGGAGTCAAGATTCTCATCTCTTTCCTCATCCTGGGGGCCCTCAAACACCACCACAGGCAAAGGCTCAGTGATGCCCATGAAGTGCCTGGGGAGGCACTGGAGATGTGAGAGGGGCAGCAGCCTCGTGGGCTCCAGCCTGACTCCAGGTTACACAGCTGGACCCAGATGTGCTGCCACTGCTGGGGCTGCAGAGCAGGGAGGACACCCTGGAGCTCAGTCAGGTGGTGGCAGCTCCTGGAGAAGTGTGACACAGGCATCTGTCAAGGCTGGGTAGGGATTCCAAGAGGATTTTACAGCACTGGCACAATTTGTGAGCCCATCCTTCCCAGCACACACAGCTCTTGTTACCCTAAAGAGGTGCAGGGACACTTTTGGGATAAAGTGAGGATTTTACTGCATCCCCCAGGTCCTTCTGGGGCCTGGGCAGCTCTTTCAACCCTCTTGTAACTCAGGATGATTTGTGTGCTTCTGTGAGCTCATTTCAGTGTTTCTCTGAAAATCCACAGCAGTAATTTGGTAAATAGAGAATTACCAGACCTGAAGTACTCCAGCCCTGGCCAGCTGTAATTTGCTCTGGGTAATCACTATTCTGCCACTTCTCTCTGCTAGCTCTGAAAGTGCTAGGAATTTAGAGTAGGAATCAATTAAACAGCAAATAGGTTTCTTTGTCAAAATCAATTAAGTCCTCCTCCCAACCAGTGCAATGGTCTCCCTGGAATTTCATATTCTGCTTGGCTGCTGTTTCCTCAGCAGCTTTTGCTGGATAATGTTGATGTTTTATAGCTTGATTTAAATCATATGGATCAATGCATATGCATCCCTTATTTGGATTTTTCAATTACAGCCGTATATTTAGCCTAAATGAATTATCTGGGTTGTAGTTGCAGCTACACAGAGAATTTTTCATAATGCCCAATTCAATTTCTACTTTCTCTGTAAGCATAAATAATTTCTTTGGGGAGAAGGATCATTAGGGTTGTTTTACCCTTCTTGCTGGAGTCTGGGTCTTCCAAATGGGCCAGAGCAGGAATTTTCAACTGTGGCAGTGTTTGAGGGTCCCCAAGATAAGGGGAGAGATGAGAATTTTGACTCCATGTTTCAGAAGGCTGATTTATTATTTTATGATATTATATTATATTAAAAATGCTATACTAAAACTATACTAAAAGAATAGAAGAAAGGATTTCATCAGAAAGCTAGAAAGGAATGAATAATAAAAACTTGTGACTGTTTAGAGCCTTGACACAGCTGGACCACGACTGCTCATCAAGTAAAAACAACCACATGAGACCAATCAAAGATGCCCTTGCCACATTCCACAGCAGCAGATAATTATTGTTGACATTTCTTTTCTGAGGCTTCTCAGCTTCTCAGGAGAAAAAATTCTGGCAAAGGTATTTTTCAGAAAATATGTCAGTGACATTCAACTATCTCCAGCCTGTGGATTCTACTTCAGCTTTGGGTGGAGAAGCAAACACTTGGGCATTGTGGATTGTGCAGCTGTGTGGGTTAAAGTAATTTTTTAAAGTCCCTTGTGGACTCCCCTACCCTGCCCACAGCTCTCAGGCCACAGCCTGAGATCCCTGACCTGGAGCTGAGGTTTTCCTGTTGCACCTGCTTTTTAAACCATCCTTTTCCCTGCCTGCTGTGCCTCTGCCCCCATCCATCTGCATCCCTGAACCCCCCATGCCTTTGGGAACCTGGCCCTCAGCATGCCTGAGTTTCCAGGGCACCACTGAAACAGGACTTGGGCTCCCAAATCCCCAAAGTGTTTTTTTTTTCCATATTCCTCACAGATAATTCATCCCCGGTTCCTGTCTGGGAGAGGGAAAGAATTCTGAGTTCTAAGCCAAGCTGTGGCTCATCTTTAAATCAAAATATAAAAGTTAATTATAGATATAAGATATTAACAACATGGGGCTGTGTCAGGGGAGGATCAGGCTGGACTGTGGCTGCAGCCCCTCCAACCACTCATTCCCTATTTAATCCCTGCTGCCATCCAGGGGAGCTCTGTGTGCAGACCAGACCTTGTCAGCAGTGGCAAAAAAATTGCAAAAAAAGAAGACTTACTTGTATTTTATAGAATTTGAAATTAGTAAATATTAAAAAGTCCAGAACAATGTAACAGCTATTATAGGTTTGAATTGAACTCCAGGGGTTCCAATTCCAACAAATTAAATCTAAAAAAGGCAATAATTGCTAAAATGGTGTGAATGATTGATTTCTTTTTCCATGTGACAGCCTAACTTTTTCAAGGAACTGTTGAGCTTTGGAGAGCTAAAAAAAACACTCACTGTCCATCTCCCAAAAATCCAGCTCTTAAATACTTCATGTGGCTCAATGCACACTTTTCCACTTAATGCAAAATTTCTCATGCTGAAAATAGAGGCCTGGGGTTATAAACTGCTCGAGAACTTGGTGTCATCTGAATTTTCTTGCTGCCTGAGGGGATTTAGGGGATGAGCCAAGTGCCCAGGGCAGTGCTGTGGCTACAGGCAGTGCCAGGAGAGGCCCTGGGTGCCTCCATGGTAAATCCCACTTTTCCAGCTGTGAAGCTTTGTACAAACAATTCCCTGTTCCCTGAGCAAAACCACTTCCCAAGCTCCTGCTCCTTCCTCCAGGCTAAGGAGCCTTTCTCAAGCTTTTGCTCTTGGAATTCACAAGGACTAAACCTCCTGCCAGCTGTCGGATTCAGCCCTTTTCTGACCCAGAGATGGGGTAACTGAGAGGTGATATAAAAACTTTTATTCCATTTTCAGTCTCATGAGAAGGGTGAGACAATACAGATGTTATAATTCACACAATCAGAAGCCAACTATTTCCTGATCACAATAAACTATTAAGAGTTTCTTGGCCTATCAGCTTTTTCCACACCATGCTGTAAATGCCTTAAAGCCAATCAGCTAAAACTACCCCTGGTGGGTCCCACTACAATGCATCTTTCATAGTTCTATTTCTCTAAAATATCTAGTCTTATTTGCAAGGCCACCTTTGGAACTTGTTTCTAGTTCCATTCACTCTCAACCATGTCTGCCCTAATCCATGACATTTCTAAGTCAGCATTTTTTATCTCAAAGTTTGCATACAAATGCACACTGGGTGGGCCTTCTGTCAGGCTTTGAGAATTCTCTACAAATTCATTTCCCACATTTCCCCCTCTGTCTTGGACAGAAAAATCTTCTTTGATGCCCTTGCTCATTGATTGTTGTGTAGAGTGAAGTACTCAAGGCACTATCACTGTCACTATAATAATCAATGCATAGAAACTTAATCATTTCCCACAAGGAACTGCAGAGGCAGGAGCAGAGTTCCTCTCCTGCAGGGCACTGGGATGGGCCCAGGCTCAAAATCCTCCTCCACCTCCTCCATGCCCAGAGCAGGGCTGTGTAAAACAAGGTTTACTTTTCTGGTAAAGTTTAAAAAGTTGTCCCAGATTGCAAGGCAAGATGTATTCTCTCTCCCATCTGTATGGCAGCTGTCTTCTGGTCACTGGGCAGTTTTCCTTATCTCTTCCACACCCACTCCTCCCTCAGGGCAGACACCTGCTGATAACAGCCATTGAATGTCCCTGTATGGCTGATAAGAACTACAGCATCCCATTGGGAGATGTGAGCCCAGAGGGAGGAGCCAAGCATTCCTACCTGGATAGAATCTGGAGATTCTGGAACACCAGCACAGCTTCTGCACTGGATTGCCCAGAGGAACAGCAGCTGCCTCTTGCCCTGGATCTCCAGAGGAAGATGCACCTTTCTCCAGGATCCCTGCTCCAGCAGAACCAGCCCTGACCCTGCAGGAGGGCTGAGCCACAATTCCAATGGCACTGCTGCCAACAGCCTGACCCACAGGGTGTCAGGCTGGGTTCTGACTCTGGCAGGGTTGGTTTAGTTCACTGCATTGTTTATTTTATCCTTTTATTTTCTTCCTTAGTAAAGGACTGTTATCCTCGCTCCCATATTCTTTGCCTGAGAGCCCCTTAATTTAAAATTTATAGCAATTCAGAGGGGTGGGGAGGGTTTACATTTTCCATTTCAGGGGAGGCTCCTGCCTTCCTTAGCAGATCCCTGTCCTTCCAAACCAAGACAAAAGTTTATTAAAAAGACATTAGGAAACAGAAATAAAGCAAAGGGTTAAAACCAGCAGGTGCTTGGCATTCAGCTAAGAGCACACTGTTAACTTTGAGATACTCCTTAAATAATTTTTCTATTAGATTAGCTTGTTGTATATTTATAGCCTCTTATGCATATTCCTATTTTTCATAAACTAGTTTACATATTCTAGGAACTATTTTGCATGGCCCTTCCTTGGGTGTGCCTTTTAGAGTATGCATATTTCTTGGCTGTGGTTTTGGTCTGTTTTCTTTATTAAATTATTATTTCTTTTATTCTTTCTTCTAGTTTGGGCTTTGGTCTATACATTTTTTTAGATGGCAGTTGCTGATAGTTGGTAATTATTAGTAGGGTCTTCATTATATATTCACTGGATATTATCTTCACCAAACAATTCACTCATAACTGTATCAGCTACCACTGTTACTATGTCTAAGGTTTTTTTAATAGCAGAAATAAAAGCAAAATTATTTTAACATTATACATATAGCATTTATCTCAATATTTGTGAAAAGACAACAGTATAATATGTATTTATAACAGGGCCAGGAATTGTGTCCACAGGGCATTCCCAGGAGGTTTTAAGCCCCCTTCTGCCCCAGGGATTTGTGGTGCCTCCCCAGGCTTACAGTCTTTGCTCCAGTGAAATTTCATCCCTTCACAAGGGGAATATTGCAAGGAACAGAGATGCCAGGTGTCACTGCAGGCTGGGGTTGGGATCCCTCCAGGAGAGGGGCTGAGGTGCCCTGGGCCTTGCTGTGTCCCAGGTGAGCATCCCCAGACTCACACCTGGCCAAATTCCACAATATCCCATTTTGTGACTTTGCCTTCTTGACTTCCCCTCTCTTTGCTCACTGTTTTTCCTCTGCTGCTGGGGGAACCAGGGAAATCACCTTTTGGGGACCACTTTGCCATACACAGGGGGAGTGGGGAAGGCACAGATTTCCATTAGTGAGTGATTCATCACTTTATTGCTGCTGGGAGACCAAGGCATCCCAAGGCATCCCTTTAATCCCTGCAATTCCCAGGGGCCAGTGATTGAGGGGCTGTTCAGGCTCCTGCCTGCATTATCATCTGACTTTCCCTTCCTCACTTGCTGCTGGGCTCCACTTGCAGGGCTGTGAGCAGCCTCTGCCATCTGTTAATTCAATAATTGCCTAATGTTGTAATACACACGTGCTCTAATGGAGCAATTTCCCAGTTCTCATCCTGGAATCTGTTTCAGCTGTCAATATTTCTTTACAATGTCTATTTTTTTCAGGGTTTTTCGAAAACAATGGCATGATTACAATAACTTCAGTTAAGCCTGGTCCTTCAGCAGCCTGGCACAGTAAATATTCTGAAATCCCCATATGTCTGAAACAATCTGGGAAGTTTTAAAATATTAAAGTAACACATCCCCATTCATGCAAAACGGCAGGCCTGATGGTGCAATTATCTAGTCTATTAATTATTATCTGGTGTGCTTAGAAAGTGAAAACTCTCCTGCAAATGGCATCAACTGAGATGAATATAAATTAGGAAGGGTCAGGTTTATTTCATGTCCACTGCAACTCTAAAATAAACCAACTAAAATAGGCTGGACTAGGAGGCCAAATAAATGTGGGGGATGCCAGATGAAGAAATGGATTTATTCCAGCACAATCCTCTTTATGCTGATGCTGTTTTTCCTGGTCTGCAAACTTCTGTGAAGCTCATCTCAGAAGGAAAAAGAAATAAAGGCCTGATTCCATGTTCCTTATAGAGAAGGAGATATTTATTGTAGGGGGCATGAATGGTTCAGTTTCAGGGACACGTTCCCCATCCCAGGCTCTCACCTTGTTTTGCACCTTCCTGCCCCTGCTGGTCCTCGTGGGGTGTCTCCTCCCATCTCCTGCAGAAGGAACACGTTTTCTTCTTCTTTGCTTTGTTGGAAGACTCCTGAAGGATTGTGGTGGCAGTGAAAAGGGGAATTAAATGCAGATTTGCCAAGCAAAAGGCAAGTGGGTGTTGGGCAACACTTCCTCTTTAGGGATGTGAGTTCAGGATTTGCAGAGTGCAGTGAAATCCCCTGGGATGGAAGCTAATGGGAATGTGACAGCTATTATTATAAACTCCCTCAGCAAACTTGAACTTGCCCACGTGTCTATTCATAAGCTTATTAGAAATCAATTCCAAATAATTGCATTATGCCCTTTGTATTGGTGGATTTTCTACAGTAATTGACTTTACAGAAAAGACATCTCAGCTTAGCAAGGGGCTTGTGGCCAGCCCAGAGCCAGGAAAACCACAGGATCCTGAGAGTGAAAGCATCTCTGCCAGAGTGGTGGGGGATGAAAAGCAGCCTGTGAAAAATGCCTATCATTTGTTTTTAAAATTTTAAAAGTTTAATAGTAATAAAATAGTTATAAAAATAGTACTATAATTAGAGAAATAAAAATTTGGACAATTAGGATTTAGGACAATATGAGGCAATAAAAACAAAGAGTTAGGGACAGTCCGGGTACCTCTTTCTGGGCAAAATAAGCCTGAAAATGGACCCACATTAACAGAGGATTAACCCTTAAAAGCAACAGCCTGTTGTATATTCATACACCCCATACAAGATGCATAAATTCCATTCAAACACAGGATTCTGTCTGGGCAGTGTCAGCTTCTTCCTCTGAATCCTGACAGCATCCTCAGGGCTGAGCAAGAACTCGATAAGAGAGCAAGAAATTCTTTTTCTCTGAAAGATTCAGGTGTCCTGTGGCTGCTATCTGCTGCGAGTCCTCTCTTTAAAAAAGTATCCTACAGAGCATCGTTTCTATTTTAACATTTTGTTATAACCTAAAACTATTTTTAACACACTACTTATGAAAATTAACACAGCATAACTTTCTAATATAACACATATAATATTCATTTTAATATTTGCAAAAAGCCAATCATAAAATATGCATTTTTCACACAGCCCTAACAATGCTCCTTTAGCAGCCCCTCCTGGGCTAATCCAGCTAACAAAGTGTTTCATGCTGGGGGAGTTTCCTGGGCATTCATCTGCATCTGGAGACAAGGAGTACCAAGTGAGGTGTGTAGCTCAGGGCTTGCTTGGTGAAGGTGTAATTCTTGAGTTGAAATTTGAGATTGTCACCACCCCCAGCGGGTCTTGGGGGCAGAAATAGCCAAGAGACACCAGCCAACACCCCAGTACTGAAAATCCTGCCTGTCAGCAGCTGTGGGACTGCTCAGAGCCCCCCTCAGGTGTGCACCCCTCTCTGGTGAGAGGCTGAGAGAGCTGGGGCTGCTCAGCCTGGAGAAGGTTGTGTGGAGACCTCTCAGCACCTTCCCAGGGTGTGAAGGGGCTACAGGGAAGCAGGAGAGCGACTCTTCTTGGAAATGTTCTGAAACTTCTGCTGGCATGCTGAGATTTCATGTGAGTGATTTTCAGTGAGTGATTTTTTTGGAAAACAAAAGGACTTTAGGAGAAACTTGTGGAATTGCTTCTGTAGGGCCATGGAAGAATTACAGGATTCCCAAGAAGGATGTGTGGCCAGCAGTCCCATGTCTGTGCACATTTAACATTCTGTGCTGGTGGATTGGGAAGGTTTATCCAGAATCTTCCCAGAAAACTCACTGAGGAAGCAGCTGAATTCCACAAACATTTTGAATCCATCCTTATTCAAACATGTGCTTCTAGGCACTATGGGAAACTGATCTTCAAACCACCAAATGAACACCTGGAGGGAAAAGCCTGCTCCAGCTTCTTGTACATCCCTTTATTGTTTTTTGAGGCAAACAAGGAAAGGGTGAAGTTGTGCTGAACAGAAACACACTGAAACCTCAAAAAAATCAATTCCTTCCGTGGTTACGAGGAATCTTTCCTGCATTCATAACAAAGCCAAGATTAATTGGGGAATGCTGGTCGTTAGGAAAAAATGGAAACAAGCAGCCTTTCCATGGATCCCAGAATAATGAACATTCTGCCTCAGTAATCAATAACTCTAAGCAGCTTAACAAGGCAGGCTTTGCTGTAGGACCAGCTTAGCCCTGGCAGCAGAGCAGCTGTGCTGGAGATTGTCCCAGAGCCTGGGGTGATTTCTGTGTCCTGCTCTGGAAAAGCACAGGCACTGTTTGAGCTCCCAGTGCTTTTTGCATCTCAAGGGTTGGAAATATTGCACCAGCACAGCCTCAGCCTCTGCAGGAACCTCGAGACACTAAGGTGTAAAATTTAGCTGCAAATATCAAATCCTTCTGTCCTCCCAGAGGCTTCCAGGCTGGAATTTCCTCTTCTGGTTTAATACAGAACATGCTGTCTAAACTTTAAATCTGCCTCTGGTTTTGATCATATTTAAGGCACCTGAATATTCTCCCCACAGCTGCTCATCCCTTCCTACAAGCATATTGCAGGTATCCTGCACTGAGACAGGAATACAAATAGTGTCAAAATATTGGTAAACCTCTAAAACCCCCAGGGATCAGAGATGAAATGAAAATCCAGGAGCAGCAATAATAAATCTGAAATAACTTTGCTCGCAGTCTCATATTTATAATTTCATCTCCACTCTTTGCAAATATGGAATTTTCAGAGCAGCGTCTTGGTAAAATCAGAGCATCTCAACATCTTAATGCATGGAAAGGGCCCCTCTGAGAGCTCACCTGCTTCCCTCTCCAGCCCTTCCACATGCTTCTCTCAGCACAAAACACAATTAGGAAAAAGCTGTGAGTTTGAAAAGGTGTTGCAATAAAATAAAGAAAGACCCGGGGAAGGCTTTGGGAGCTTGATAGTAATCAAATCTACTGCAGAAAGGAAAATCAATGTTGCTATCTTTATATATCAACATAAACATTTTTATTTCATTACAGCAACGGGAAGGACAAAGTGTAATGAATCAAGAGGGATTTCAGGAGGGGAATGAAGATGAAACAACCCAGCTTGTCACTGTTCCTGTCTCGTGAAGGATAACCCTGTCTCTCCAAAACACTGTAAATCTTTCACCTGAGAGCTTTTGCAGCCCCAGGCAGGAGGGAGAGCAGAGCTCCAGCAACAATTCATGGCCAAATTACTGCCACCTCTCTGATGGGGACAGTGATTGGGGTGTGTGGGGCTGTGCACATCCCTCCCTGCTGCCAGATGTGGGATCCAGATGTTCCTTGGGACAGAGGCTCCAACCATGGGAGGGGGACCAGCCCAGATACCCCTAGAGCTGAAAGTGTCCCACAGGACTCAGAAAAGACATTTCTATTCAATGGAAATGTGGTTATTTTCTTTTTGTACATTATTGTTTATCTTTCTGTGAGAGGGTAAATCCTGGGCATTTCCTGACCTGAAATTTTAAAAGCAGCATTTCAAAAGTTTCCAAAATATCATGGTAAGATAACCAGAGAAGGAGAAAATGCTTCAATGAGGAAGGAATCTGATGCCAATATAATGGAAACACAATCCAGGATTTTCTCCAGCCTAGCCCTGCCAGCACATGGACAAGAAGGGCTGAGGCCAAGCTCAGGAATTCCTCAGGGCTCAATCCTCCCTAGCAGGGACATGGGACAGGTTCATGTCAGGGTGGGACAGAGCTCAGAGTGTCTCAGCCAGGCTCTGAGTAAAATTCTGCACCCTCTCTTTGGCAAACAAAGCAAAATGCTCCTAAATCCTCCCTCCAGGCTGAATGTCCTTCACATAACAAGTCAACAAACAGGAGGGAGCAATGAATACATTTGCAAAAATGGGTTTGGCTCGTGGACAGAAGGACTGAAGCACTGAATAATGTATTAATGTGAGCAGCTCTGTCTGAATGAGGGAAGGCAGATTTAGCTACATCAACAGGTCAGGCTTCAGAAATTTTGGTTTGTGCAGAGTTTGGAGCACGGAATGTCGACTCCATTTCAATTAAAAATAATCTTATTAGTTTCTGTTTTAAATTGTATGGAAACATAGCAATGTTCTTGTAGCTGTTTCAGAATAAAACTGCTCAGCTTGGCAGCACAGACCTTGGAGCAGCTCCTCCACATTTTGGGGATGGGTGGGGGCCCTGAGGACAGGGCTACTGGCCATGGGGACCTGGCCAGCTGCAGGAATGGGCTGCTGGGAGCCTCAGACAGGTCAATAAACACAAAAGGAAAATCATGGGAGGAACACCAGGAACTACCACTGCTGGACCTGGGGAAAGATTTGCAGGAAAAGGATCTGGGTCTGCTGGTGGACAAGTCAGGGATAAAGGGACACTGAGTCCTGTAAAAGCTGTTAGTGAGGGTGGCAGCATGGCAAGGAAAGGGATCCCTGCCCTCTTGGACCCCAGTGCAAGGCCACGGGGTCCAGCCATCAAAATGGCCAGGGATGGAGAACAAAATGGACAGGTGTCTTGGTTTGGAAAGCCAGGTGTCTGCTAAGGAATGCAGGAGCCTCCACTAAAATGGAAAATGCAAAGCCCCTCCCTCTGAATTGCTATACATTTCAAATTAAGGGTCTCTCAGGCAAAAAATATGAGAGCAGGAATAACAGTTCTTCACTAGAGAAGAAAATAAAAGGATAAAATAACCAATGCAGTAAACTAAAACAACCCTGACAGAGTCAGAACCCAGCCTGACACCCTGTGGGTCAGGCTGTTGGCAGCAGTGCCATTGGAATTGTGGCTCAGCCCTCCTGCAGTGTCAGGGCTGGTTCTGCTGGAGCAGGGATCCTGGAGAAAGGTGCATCTTCCTCTGGAGATCCAGGGCAAGAGGCAGCTGCTGTTCCTCTGGGCAATCCAGTGCAGAAGCCGTGCTGGTGTTCCAGAATCTCCAGATTCTATCCAGGTAGGAATGCTTGGCTCCTCCCTCTGGGCTCACATCTCCCAATGGGATGCTGTAGTTCTTATCAGCCATGCAGGGACATTCAATGGCTGTTATCAGCAGGTGTCTGCCCTGAGGGAGGAGTGGGTGTGGAAGAGATAAGGAAAACTGTTCAATTAAGAGAAGACAACAGCCATACAGATGGCAATAGAATACATCTTGCCTTGCAATCTGGGACAATGCAATCAGGCATGGAGAATGAAATAGTTTGGGATGGAGAATGAAATGGTCAGGGATGGAGAGGCTGAGGGGGCTGGGTCTGTTCAGCCTGAAGAAAAGAAGGGGAAGCTGAAATCTCATCATTATCTGAGTGGCCTGACAGGAGGGGCATGAGGTGGCACTTCCCAGAGATTCATGGGGGAGAGGTCAGAGTCCACAAGTGGGATCAGGGGAAATCCTCTTTAGACAAAAGGGGAAAAGAAAATCATGCTGAGGGTGATCAGACACTGAACCAGGGGGGCAAGAGAGGCTGTGAGATATCAAAAATTCACCTGGGCAAGGCTTGGAACAGGAGATCATGGATCTCCAGCACATGTGGAGTTGGATTCAGGTGCAGCTGAGGGGGTGCAGAGCTCTGACAAAGGACAATCACAAATCCTTGAATAATCATCTTGAGGCTCTGGCCATCCTCTGGAAGCTCCTGCCCGTGTGCAATCACATTCTGCAGGGCAGGCAGTGATCCCTTCTGTGCCTGAGGGGATGTCCATGGCAGCTCCCAGGAGTGCCCATGGCAATGAGCTGCCCAGCCAGCCCCTTCCCTGTGATCCATGGCCGGCCTGGTTTCTCTCTCAGCAGGTTAAGGAAATCATTTTCATAGCCTGGAGTGATTTTCTCTCAGGGCTTTCCCACACCAACTGGCCCACGAGCAAACTTCTGGATGCTTCTGCTGCCTGGGGGACTTCCTGCATTGCTGGAACCCTGGGTGCAGAGAATTTCAGAATTTCTGTGCTGCCAGGCACTGACATTTAACCTGAGGCCATGGAGAAGGCTTCCAAAATGGAATGACAGAACTGAGATTGTGGGTATGGAGTTTGAATAGAAGGGTGTGATACAACATGGTGGAAAACTCAGAGTTTAAGGGTTTAGAATATAGTAATATATATAAAGCAAGATGGAGGTTTTAGGGCACTGGCTGGTTGTTCTTCTTCACCTTCTTCATGGGTTTGGGTGGGATTTTGGACAGAAAAGTCTGGACTGTGGGACACAAGTGGTTGGTTATTGGGTTAAAAGTAAAAATAATTTAGGTGTCATTTCTTAATTGGATAGTTAAGCCTTAAAAGACCTTTTAGAGAAACACAGTTAGCCATTCTGTACCTTGTTAGTGAAATATTACAGAACCCATGGCTTGTAAGTCTGTGATATAGAAAAGAAATAATAAACACCTGAGTCTGAACACAAAATACCATCTTGAGGGCTCCAACCCCGACCTTGACAGAGGCAAAAACCAGAACTCCACCACCTCCAGGCTGCTCCCTCCTGCCCACCTCACTCCCAGCACATCCCTGTGTTATCCCCATGGCTCAGGAAGCAGCCCAGCCCTTTGCCCTGTGCTCCCTGGGCTGTTTCTCCTCCACAGCTGATCTCTCCAAAGGGGATCTGTGCTGCCTGCAGGGAGAGGTTGGGAATGGCTGCTCCAGCTCTTGTTTCACCTTTGCACCAACACCTTTCCCACCACTGCCACCACAAGGGCTCCTCCTTGGGTGTTATCAGAGCTGCCTCAGTAAAACCCCACTTCTGACACCTCCTGTCCTCTGGGATCTGCCTGCGGGGCTTGGAGACACCCAGAGTCCCCTCCTGTGTCACTGTCCCCTCTCTCTTTTTACATAAATGTGACATCCCTTTTTCTCCTCCAGGCTGGAAACTTTCTTTTCTCCCCAGAGAGCTTCATGCTGTTACTCCAAGGTCTCAGGAGGCTTTGGGAATAAAGAGTCCAACAAATTAGATTGGTTTCACCGAGTGGATGAGCCTGCAGCGGGGATATTGGGGTTTTGTGTGCTGTGATTTAATTTCTTTCTCATCCTGTAAGCTCTGCAATCTCTTCCCAGCTCTTATCCCTGAGAGCAATGTTGGGATGCTCCCCTCTGCTCTGACACTGTTAACTCCTCCAGGTCTAACAGAAATCTCAAAAGAAAGTTGCCTGCTCTGGGCTCTCTGTAGCCTGTCAATGTCATATTTTATGAAAAATCCCTTTGCCAGGATTTCTTCTCCTAGGAAGCTTCAGCTTCTCCATGTTTTGCTCCTCTGGAATGTGGTTTGGAGCTTACCAAGAGGTGCATCTTTGATTGGGTCCATGTGAATTGTTTTTACTTAATGACCAATCCCAGTCCAGCTGTGTCAGGACTCTTGTCAGTCACAGGTTTTTATTATCATTCCTTTCTAGCTTTTGGATGTCTCCTTTCTCTTTCTTTAATATAGTTTTAGTATATAATTTTCTTTTAATATAACATAATATCATAAAATACTTTTTAAAATTAGCCTTGGAGTCAATTCTCATCTCTCACCTCATCCTGGGGACCCTTACAACAACAACACAATAATTAATAACCACAGTGGCCCAGCACCTTGTGCAGATTTTCTCTCTGGAGGATTTGCAAAGTCTGGCTGGGGAGCCAGTTCTGAGGGTTTGTAACACCTCAGCTCCTCTTTGTCACAAATTAACAGCTGAGAGGTGTCACCCTGTCCTTCTAAGTTCTTCTAAGGCTTCTGATGTTTACATTCTTGTAACGAACTTCTCACACACTTTTATGTAAATAATTATTGTTTCGCATTATTTTCTGAAGGAGGAGAAATTTGATGGACTATTGGTTTGTCCAGTGTCATTGGAGAGGTGGCACTGTCACCCTCCACTGTCACCCTGTCACTGTCACTTTGAGAGTCTACAAGTGTTAGAGTCAGAAAATGAACTTCCCTTCTTTTTACCTTAGTAGTTCCAGCATGTATATGTCCTATAGAAACAGAGAGGAAATTTCCCACCTCAGAAAACATCCTTTGAGCCCTTTACCTCGAGTGAAGGTTGCCCATACAGCACAGACCCCTCTTCTTTCTCCAAGCCCCCCTCAGAGCTCAGGCAGGAGCAGATGGAGGCCGAGCATCCCCAGCAGTGAATCCATCCAGAACCCTCTTCCAGCATGGCTGGAATTACTCAAATGTAAGTATGGAAGGTATAAATAATTCAAAGTACATTTGTTTCCTTTGGAAGCCAAGTTTCTGAAGGCACTGACACTCCCACACCCCAGAGATCCAGAAATGGGATCCCCAGCCAGGGATGCAGGAGCTTGGGAAAAATCTGTGGGCAAGTCTGGAGCTGAGCCAGCTTTCAGCCCCATCTCACCCCACAGGTGCTGCTCCAGGCACTTCTTGCAGCCTCCCATGAAGGATTCACTGGGCTTGCACCAATCTTCTGCAGTCTTCTATTGCCTGAAAGAATTTTCTTAAAGTTCCTGATGAGTAAAGAGGATTTCATACTGTATTTGAAATAAATGGTTTCCGACCATCCACGCACATGGAAAAAACTCAGTCTCTTTCTTTGCAGCATCTTTAAAGAGTGTTTCTGCATCCTCCCTTCTTCTGTCTGCTCTGGTTTATGCTGAGAAGCCCCAGCTGGTTCACCTTTCTCCAGAGGTTGGGGAGCTAAAATATGGAATAACTGCAAGGGATGAATTTATCACCCTGGGTCCTGCAGGGAATGAAACTTGTGACTTACAGATCTTTTCCTTCATGGCATCAGTACAAAGTCAGCTGAGCTTCAGTGAAATGGCTGCAAACAGGTGTCAGGGTTATATGCAACAGTCCTATACCTCATTCCATCCCTTCAGCTGTAGCCTCTGAATTCATTCCACAGGCTGAGCTAGAGAGAAAGGCTTCAAAGGCTGAAGAACTCACAGAATTCCCAGAATGACCAGGTTGGAAGAGACCTTCAAGGTCATTGAGTCCAACCCAGCCCCAACCCCTCAACTCAGCCCTGGCCCCCAGTGCCACATCCAGGCTTTGTTAAACACACCCAGGGATGGGGACTCCACCACCTCCCTGGGCAGCCATTCCAGTATTTCTCACTCTTTCCATGAAAAGCTGTTTCCCAGTCTCCAGCCTGTGTTTCCCTTGGTGCAGCTGGAGGCTGTGTGCTCTGGTTGTGTCAGTGCTGCTGCAGACAGAGCCCAGCCCCAGCTGAGCACAGGCACCTTTCAGGAGCTGTGAGAGTGATGGGGGCAGCCCTGAGTCTCCTTTTCTCCAGGCTGAGCAGCCCCAGCTCCCTCAGGGGTTCCTCACAGGGTTTGTGCTCCCAGCCCCTCAGAAGTTTCTGCTTCTGCATTTCCCAAGCCCAGCCCTTGCTGCACAGGCTGCTGAAGGTCCCAGGTGTGAGTGGCTCTGCAGAGCTGTGGGCAGGAACCTGGAATGGTGCAGGAGCTGCTCCTGCCAGGAACCAGAGCCACTGCAGGGAAAAGGTCACCAAGGAACCTCAGCCTTGCTCCAGTGAGAGTGGCTTGGGGAGCTCTGCCGTGATGGGCTCCTCTTGCTTTTACTAAGTTCCTCTGCTGAAGAGCTGAGCAGCTGGAATGAACCCTGGGTACCACACACAAAGTCTGGAAATATCCCAGAGACAGCTTAAAGAACACTTTGGACACATAATCCTGGAGACAAGTTTATGCAGCTGAGACCAATTGCCTTCCAAGGAGCAAATTGTAAACAATATATTTTTAGAGTTAAAAATTAGTCTTGTTTAATGATATCTGTTTAGTCAATGTTAGGAAGTAAATCAGTGTGTGAGTACTAAAACAGTAATGTACTTTAAACTAAATTATTAGTAAACAAATCAGTCTGGTAGGCAATGAATGCATGATACATTATTCATTTCTATTATCCAAAACACTCCACCAGCTCTCAGAGCCTGGCAATAAAGTATTCAGGATTCAGCCTCCACCACGCCAGCCAGCAGTCTCTAATGTGATATCAAAGTTAAAAGAGAAGTGAAGGATATTCCCCCAAAGCAAAGTATTTGAGTAATCCTGGAATGAATCCATCTCATGCTTCTCTTTAAAGCCAGGTTGGGCTTTTCTGGGGACTAAAGCACTTCCATTACAGCTGGAATGACACTTGTTCCCCACTTGGGGCCCGTTACCAACCCATGAATTCCTCTCAAGGCAACTCAGGAGCACAGGAGTGGATTCTGTGCCAGCCTGGTGCTGCTGCCTCCCTTCATCCCACCGAGGAGCCTGAGAGGCTGAGCCTGACCCCAGCTGCTTCCCACCCCCCAGCCAGGGCTGTGCCCACACTTTCAGAAGGAAGAAGCTCCCTGAGGCTGAGGGATGGTGCCACAAGGCCTCCCCTGGTCAGTCCATGCCCTCTTTCCTGGTCCATACTGGGATGGGAAGGAACAGCACCCAACAGAAGCACCTCCAGAAATGAGGCATTCCCACCCCCAGAAATGAGGCATTCCCAGCCCCAGAAATGAGACATTAACACCCCCAGAAATGAGGCATTCCCAGCCCCAGAAATGAGGCATTCCCACCCCCAGAAATGAGACATTCCCAGCCCCAGAAATGGGGCATTCCCACCCCCAGAACTGGGGCATTCCCACCCCCAGAACTGGGGCATTCCCACCCCCAGAAATGAGGCATGTCCACCCCCAGAATTGGGGCATTCCCACCCCCAGAAATGAGACATTCCCACCCCCAAGAGATGAGGCATTCCCACCCCCAGAAACAAGGCATTCCTGCCATGCACATTCCAAACAGAGACAGCAGCCTCCAAGTACAGTCAAATATCTGCTGCATGATCTCTGCTGGGATATTTGCCTTCCTGAGCTTAGGAGTACAGGCAGAAGTCATTACTGGATGTACACATCACCGAAAATCAAATATTTCATGTGTTCATCAAATATTTGATCTGTACAATGACCAGGGTGTGGCTGGGGTTTTTCTTCCATGGCTAATCTCGGCAGAATAAAACCCCTTCCCATGGTGGCTGTGGAGTGCTGAGGTCCTGGAAGGTTGAGGCCACTTTTTCTCCCCAGGAACTGAGATGCATTTTCAGTGTCTTGCCAGTTTATTTGTGCAAGGTTCAGATTGCAGAGGTGTTCTGGCTGCATGGTCAGCAATCAGGGAAGTCCAAAGCATAAATCAGGCCATGGCAAAGGTGAGGAGGATTGAATGAAGTGGAGAAAAGGCTCCAAGTTCTGTCCTTTCTGTGACAAACTCTCCTAGAAAAGAAGATCCCCTGCAGAAGCCACAGCCCTTCAGTTCCCAAACTAAAAACCAAAAAGCCTGGATAAACATCAGGACTGTGAAAATATAAAAACAACTTCAGAAAAATAGCAGTGATATCTAGATAAAGAGAATGCAATGTGGAGATTGTTTCCCCACAGTGATGGAGTTTTGTTCCCTTGGCCTCTCAGGGCCAAGTGTGTGCAGACTGTGGTCAGCAGACACTCAGAAGATTCTGGGCAATTGAGTGCTTGGCAGATTCAGTTTAGATGTAATGTGATATAGTGTAATATAGTATAGAATAATATAGTATAATAAAGTAATTAATTAGCCTTCTGATATTATGGAGTCCTCCTCATCTTGCTCCCCTCCACGGGGGCTGCTTTGATCCGATATATACACATTTAAAACACTTAAAAACCTGATTTAAACCACTTCAAGCCCTTGAAAAGTGTTGCCACACATCTCTATCAAGGTTCTGGGCCCTTGGAGGGAGAGCCAGAGCAGCCCCATCCCACCTGCCTGACCCCTCCCATGACTGAGCCACAGCCCTTCACTCCACAAAACAAATTCCCATCTACCTCCAGATGTGCCTTTAAATTCCCATTCTGAGGCTGAGCAGCAGCCCAATGCTATTGATAACATAAAGAAACAAAATGTAGAATTTTAGTTAGTTTACTACTTTTAGAATGTTATAATTTTAGAATTTTTAGATTTTAAACTTTTAGAGTTTTAGAATCTTAGAATCAAATGTTACTACTTTTTCCCCTTTTAGAACAGTACCACCACATGGGTGGAAGCTGCTCCAAAGACTGGAATGAGGAGACACATGGTGGAATATGGTCTGTTAGGGATGGTTTTAATTTTACTTTTTATTATTTTGGAGAAAATTAATGCCTCAAAAATCTACAAAGGGCAGTAAAATCCTGATTTGTAGATGGTGAAGAGGGAAACAATTTTATTGTCTCTCCCAGGATCTCTTCATGGGTGATAGACCCAAGATCCAGAGAAGGCTCCTCTGGCTCCGTGGGCACTTTCAGCTGGGAAACTCTTCCTGCAGAAGCAGCAGATGCTGAAAGTTTACCTTGGTTCAAAAATCAAACAAATTGATGCAGAGAAGAATCCATGGAGGGCTGATAAATATAAAACCACCTCTGTCTCAATGCTGCAGATCTCTAGTGGGTAGGAAATAAATCAGGAAATACCTAAATTTGCTGTTCTTGTACAAACTCTGGGATTAAGTGCAGCAATAATAATGGGAATATTTTGCCCATTGAGCTCAATGAGTGGTTATTGATCCTTGGCTCATTTATAAATAAGTAGCTAATTGTGAGTGTTTGCTGTCAGCCTGCTGCATTAAGTTTATCAATGTAATTATACAGCACAGCACTGTATTTATAGATTACTTCCACTGATTGAATACTTGTAGGAGGCTTGCATTCTTTCACTTCTTTTTGACAAATATTTATAATTCAGCCTTATCTGTGGCTGCATAAATGTTGTTCTAGAACAATTAATAGAGATGAAGGAGGAATAAAATGTAATGGATGATTTATTTAATGAATTTGGCTACTTCTTCTGCTCATTAATTTATTTTTGCCAGCAGTTTGTGTCACATGTTTGTTATTTAAAAATATTGGGTGATAACGTTCCTTCCTGCTTTGGGGATTGTTTGTGGCCCTTTTCTGGTCTTGCTCCACTATGGCCATGCCTGGATCTCAAAATGGATCATTTGCTTTGAAGTCCTCCAATGTTCCTCCAAAAGCTGACATTGCCCTGCTTTTTCAGGGAATATGAACACAATACTCAGGCCTGGACCCTGAATGAACGAGCTGAGTGATATCTCTGTGAGCAAATATCTCCATATCCACGAGTATAAAATAATATTGTCATTTCTGCCCCACTTTGAGCACCACATCTGCCTCCAGAAATGATGGTCCCTGCAGGGACTTAGGGTGCCCTGGGTTTGGTGCTGCTTTTCCTCCTCCCAGCCCTTGGGGATTTGCTCTCCACAGTATGATTTCCACTGCCATCCAAAGAAATGGGGAAAGAGGAAGCTGGAGGACAGCAATGGCATGGAGAAGGTCAGAGGGTCCCATGTCCAACCAGAACCTCCCAGGAGCTGATGACTCCCTCAGGATTTGCTGTGGGGACAGAGAATCCTGAGCTGGCAGGTCCCTCAGGGATGAATCCTGCTCAGGCTGAACACAAATCAGCAGGGTGGCAGCACAGAGACAAACAAAACACCAACACAATCTCTCCCTGTCCTTGTTCTCCAAGGCTCTGTGGGACCTGCTGTGATTTACCTCTCCTGGGCTTGTTCCCAGCTCCTCACTGGGAGGCTGAGCTGAATGAAAGAGCTCCTGCTCAGCAGGGAGAGGGGAAGAGAATTCCTGCTCCATTTACAACATTGTGGCTCCGTAATGAGATTTCCCCCCTTGTATTGGATTTCAGGTGGATTTCTCAAACTTGCAGCAAAACAGGCAGGAACACAAGTTTTATAGCTCCTGGAAAGCACATGATTGAATTCCAGAGCCAGGGCACAGCAGAGGTGAGAGGTTGAGTCAGAACCTTGACGCAAAGCTCACAGAAGGCTTAGGCCCCAGGGTGTCACAGACATCTTTTATGAAAAATCCTTTCCTTAGGATTTTTCCTCCTAAGAAGCTGAGAGGCCTCAGGAACAAAATGTAAACATTGATTATCTGCTGCTGTGGAATGCAACAGGTGCATCTGTGATTGGCCCATGTTGGATGTTTGTAATTAATGGCCAATCACAGTCAGCTGGCTCAGACAGAGAGCCCGAGCCACAAACTTTTGTTATCATTCTTTCCTATTCTATTCTTAGCCAGCCTTCTGATGAAATCCTTTCTTCTATTCTTTTAGTATAGTTTTAATGTAATATATATCATAAAATAATAAATCGGCCTTCTGAAACGTGGAGTCAGATCCTCATCTCTTCCCTCATCCTGGGACCCCTGTGAATATGGTCACATCAGGGCTCTGTGCTGAACACTGGGCAGGAGATAAAATCCTGTCTGCCTGCCCAAACTGCCATGGCTCTGCCTTCCTCATTCTCTTCTCCTCAGTTCCATGCCTGGCCACTCACAGTGAGGGCCAGGAGCACTGGGTGATGGTCAGGAGCCCCTCATGGGGGGAGAAAGGGCAGAGGGAGGGGAGCTGGGGAGTGCTCCCAGGCCAGCAGGGCTTTGCACATTTGTCCTTCTTCCCATGCATTTATCCCATAGAAAACCAGCTGGGATGTGTGGCTGTGCTGATGTCCTGGCTCCTGCAGGGCAGTGCTGGGAGCCTCACAGAGGGGAGCAGTGAAACACGGTGAGGTGCTTTCCAAGTGAATAATTTTTCCCAACAGCAAGATTTCCTATCCTTCAGCCAGGCTTTTGGCATCAGGTCCATGGGGGTTTGGGCTGGTGCTCAGCCTCAGAATGGGAATTTAAAGGCACATCTGGAGGTAGATGGGAATTTGTTTTGTGGAGTGAAGAGCTGTGGCTCAGTCATGGGAGGGGTCAGGCAGGTGGGATGGGACTGCTCTGGCTCTCCCAGTGAGGGTCCAGGACCTTGATAGAGATGTGTAGGCAACGATTTTCAGGTGCTTTAAGTGGTTTAAATCAGGTTTTTAAATGTTTATATATTGGATCAAATCAGCCCCTGGGCCAGGAGCAAGATGAGGAGGACTCCATAGTATCAGAAGGCTAATTAATTACTTTATTCTATATTATTCTATATTATATTAACTATATTACATTACATCTAAACTGAATCAGGCAAGCACTCAACTGCCCAGAATCTTGTGAGTGTCTGCTGACCCACAGTCTGCACACACTTGGCCCTGACAGGCCAAGGAAACAAAACCCCATCACTGTGGGGAAACAATCTCCACATTGCATTCTACTGTGGGACAAGCACAGGAGCAGCAAATTATTGGAATATTACCAATATAGCTGGACAGGACGTGCCTGAGCTTGTCTGGCCCTTGGTGCTGAACCAAATAGCAGCACTGTGGTGTTTGACCCCACACACACTTTGGGCTGGCTGGGTGTGTGGTGTTTCACCCCACAGACACTTTGGGCTGGCTGGGTGTGTGGTGTTTCACCCCACAGACACTTTGGGCTGGCTGGGTGTGTGGTGTTTCACCCCACAGACACTTTGGCCTGGCTGGGTGCTGCACTTGGCACGTGGGGACAGGTCCAGGCCTGCAGGAGCTCTGGGGGTGCTGGGATGGAGCTTCCCCCCATAACAGGGGCTGCTCCTCAGGTTTCCCTCTGTGGAGAAGCTTTGAGGCCATGGTGAAGGAAAGGAGTCGGTTCTGATGGAGGGTTTGGATCCAGAGCTTTATTCTGGCCCACAGGCCTCTGAATGCAGCAGCAGCTCCAACAGAACTCCCTGAGCCCGTGGCTGCTGCTCCTTTGAACCCGGGGAGAGGGGCAGGGAAGGGGCAGGGAGCCACCAAGCAGGGACAGGAGGGGAGGGACAAAGGGACAAAGGACACCTGGATGGCCCAATGCCCCCAGGGGTAGAGGGTATCCTGTGAATCTGCCAATCACTCGATGCCTTCTGGAATGCCAGGACTGACAGACAGTGCTGGGAGGGGTCAAGGAGGGGTGATTGACACACCTGGGAGGGAATTATCAGGGGAGGGACCCGAGGTTCTGGGGTAAACCCTGCAATCACAATGCAAGAGCAAATGAGATAAGAATTGTTTTGATCATTCTTTTCTCTGCTTCTCTCAGGTTCAGAGAATGTGAATCCCACAGTTATAAATACTTCCAACCAGCAGCCTCAACATGGGGCTGCTGGTACCTTAAAGAGAGGGATTTAGGAGGTCTGGGAAGTTCCTTTCAAAAGCTGGTGGAGTGGGAGTTCCTGGAGCAAAGGGGAACCAAAGGAGATCAGGCAGAGGCTCTTCCCCAGAGGGTGCTGGCACTGCCCAGGCTCCCCAGGGAATGGGCACGGCCCCGAGGCTGCCAGAGCTGCAGAAGCTGCCAGGGATGCCCAGGGTGGGGCTGTTGGGCCGCCCTGGGTGATCCTGTGGGTCCAGCTCAGGATATTCAACCTCTCCCTAGATCCAAGCAGCATCTCTCTCCTCCTGAATAAGAGAGGTTAGCTGGAAAGAGGCTGGAGCCCCAGGGAGAGAAGGACAGTGTTATCCAGAGGTTTCTCTCCCACCATTTCTGCAGCACGTCTCTAATTAAGCTCTCTGAACACACCCTGTTCCAGACTGGCCTGTGGATAAAATTGACCTTTAAAAAGAGAACTGAGATACCCAAGGGGCTGGAGAGGACTGGACAACAGGTGAGCATTAATCTGAGAGATAAATTTTTAATGCTACAGCTTAAACCCCCCTCAGCTGTCTACAGAATTTATTTCTTTGCCTCTCTGGGCTTGTTCCTGCACCTGAGACAATGGCAGGAATGATGTTGCAGTGCTGGAGACAGGAATCTTGCAGCTTGTGTCTCCAAGCCTGGGTTGTGGCTATGCCCTGGCTGGGTCTGAGGGACCTGGTATGTGGCTGTGGGTGTCATTCCATCATCATCTGCCTCTCTGAGTGCTGGATTCCCTGTGAAATGTTGGCTTTCTCTGATAATCCCCAAATTACAGCCTCTGTTACACGAGGAAAATGAATTGTGAATTGTTACTCAATTCACAACTCCATAGATCCAGCACCACAGACTCTTATGAATCTTTTTAGGAACACTGCCAGGACTCATGGTCTGGGGAGGGACATGGGCTGCACCCCAGGCTCATCTGCCCTTCCATTCCCTCCACTGGAAAAAATTGCCACAGTGAGAAAAATAATCTGAAAACAAAAAAACATCTGAAATCCCCTGAAAACAATGGAAATGGTGGAGTACCACCCTGCCCCAGTGTTATCATTACATTGCAAGGGTTCCACATTGCTAGAGTTTCATACCTCCTTGATGCTTCTTGTAGGCAGCTCCTCTAGGCACTGACTCTTCCTCATCCTCACAGCTGCCAACAGACTCCAGTCCCCCTCAACCAACCAATCCACTCTTTTATAACACTGTTCTTATTTGCTACAGGTGTGGCCTGTTAACATCAGGCCTGCTCCTAATCTTTAGTAACTGGTTCAGCTGCAACTCCTTAGGGGATAAAATTACATTCTATACCACCTTCATGTACCCATATTGTATCCCCCTACAATCCACCCATTTTCTTTTAATTAGAGTTGTAGCATTTCTAGAAGTACTTATTCAAATAAATTAACACTACAACATATTCATATATTTCATTCAGAACCAATAGTTATACAGATGTTCAGACAACATATTACAGTACAAATATATATATTTCTGAGTGTTGGTTCAGTTTTGCATCTTTTCTCAGTTTACAAAGTACTTATCTTCAAAATCTTTTATACTCATATTTAATAAACACTAATAGCTGCAATTGATATATTTTACCAATAGTTTAGTACTCAAATCATGTTTCCCCAAATCCACAGGGTCATATAGTTTACTATTTTCCTGAATCACATCAGGGTCACCATTTGTTGTCATTACATTGCAAGGGTTCCATATTGCTGGAGTTTCTCTCACCTCCTTGGTATTTCTTGTAGGCAGCTCCTGTAGGCACTGACTCTTCCTTCTCCTCCAGCAGCCAACTGACTCCAGGTCCCACCAATCCACTCTTTTATAACACTCTTCTTATTGGCTACAGCTGTGGCCTGTTAACATCAGGCCTGCTCCTAATCTTTAGTAATTGGTTCAGCTGCAACTCTTTAGGGGGTAGGATTACATTCTATACACCTTCATTTACCCATACTGCATCCCCCTGCACCCCAGTGCCATGTGTGACATGGGGCTGGCTCTTCACCATGGGGAGGTGCAGGCAGATCCCTCAAACCCAGCTCAGGACAGAACCAGGCACATTTCTAAATCCCAGGCCCCAGGCACAGAGCAAGAGCCTTTCAGCAAATTGCCTTGTTTAACACCACATTCTGTAGCCAAGCACCATCTTTTTAATAGAGCTGCTGTGGGAGTAGAGATGGAAACATAAAAGGGATGGAAAAAATCCGTATTTTGCATTTTGCTGGAATGAGCTCCTGCTAATTGTTCGTGTCCAGCTCCTGTTTATGCCACTGTTTTGTTGCACAGCTCCTAAATTAAGCTGGCTCTGGAACAAAGCTTCCCCCAGCAGCCCTGTGTGGCCTCCCTGGGCTGCTGCATCCACACACCTCCTGCTCCTGCACTCTTGATTAGCACTTCATTAATTAGAAGCCTGGCTTGCTCTGAGGACAGTGGATGCTCCATGAGGAAGCATCCTGGGAAGGAGCTGTAGAGCCTAAAGTGAGGCTGATCCAGCCTTTCTTTGCCTCCAAGGGGATCTGTTTCTGTTCATTTGCAGCGTCCAGGAGGCTCCTGGTGGGAGTGGCTCCTGTGCACCTCATCCTGCCCCATCTTCCCTCCTCTCCAGGCCTGAGGTTGGGCTTCCCAGCCCACTGAGCTCAGGACGGTTGGGTCATTGCTCATGGTAGACACAGCAAATGCCAGGGCTAATGCTGGGGTGGGCTGGGCAGGGAGGGATCCCTGCAGCTCTGTGCCCATCCCTGTCTGTCCCAAACATTCTCTGGCCAGTGTGTGCTCTCTTCCAGACCGTGGGTGTGTGGGCAGCAGCTGTGCTCTGACCTTTCTGGGAGCTGATTAGTTGTTAATCCCCCCTCTCCTGTGCCAAACAGCTGCTGATCTCCTTCTGGAAGTGTCCAAGGCCAGGCTGGATGGGGCTCTGAGCACCCTGCTCTAGTGGAAGGTTCTCCAGAACTGCAGGAGGTTGCAGTGAGATGGTGTTCAAGGTCCCTTCCAACCCAAACCATTCCAAGCTTCTGTGTTTCTCTTTTCATCTTTAAAAATATGAAATTCTGCCTCTTCTGTCAGTCCCTTCCCTGCTCTCCTCTTAGTCAGGGAACCACCTTCAGGGGTTTCAACTTTTACATCTGAATGGCAAAGACATATCAAGGAAAGGGCTTTTTCCAGCCCTGTGGAAAACTGTCTTGGCTCTGTGGAGCAGCAGTAGGGCTGGTGGGGACCTTTCTTGTTCTCTTACATAAAGTTAATGCTTCTCTGGTGTGCAGAGCTCATGACTTTCTCCAGATTCCCATGGCCTTTTTCCTTGTAGCCAGGAGAGTCCTGTCAAAGACAGGGGTAAGGGTTCAGCTGTAGGAGCGTCGGGGGGTAGGATGGTCGGGACAGAGAGACATGAGAGATCTCTGCAGCCAGGGCTGGAACTTGGGGTTTATTGCAAAGGGCCTGGGGGCAGGGCCCTGCTGGGAGCTGCCAGACACAGCTCAGAGCAGGGTGAGAGGGGTAGAGAGGATGAGAGGGTGAGATAGCAAAAGGGTAAAGAGTAAAAGCGTAAGAGGGTGAGGTTCCTGTTAAAATACCATTAATCTTCTGTTTTGAATATTCTGATTCTCACTAACCAATCTAGTACAAGATACAAACCCTACAGCATTCCCATACAGCCTGTAAGAATCATTACATTACCATACTGTGTTACATTTTAAACCCTAAAAACTCCTCTTTGGGCCCTTCTGCCAAGCCAGTGGGGTCTGCTCTGACCCTTGGGCCTGTCTGCAAGCAGAGGGTGTTGTTCCATCAAAAGGGGATCACCTTCAGCTGGCCATGCCATTGTTTTCCAGTTGTTCAGTAACTGAGGGATCTCAAAGCTTGCTTTCATTTCAATCTCGCTTACAGTTTCTATATTCTCAAAATCTTTTGCCAGACAATCATATTGATAAGGCTTTCCTGTTTCATCTTCCCAAACACTTAGTAAAGGCTGAGCAAGGTCTGTGCTCTTCCCTTCACTGGAAATTTTTGGGATAAGGGACAATCCAGGCTGTGCAAGGCTGAGAATAGAAAGATTTTAGCAGGAGAAGAATCCTGGGTGTGAAGGGATTTTTGCAGAGAATGTGAATGGCACAGCTGCTCCTGGTGCTGGAGCAGGGTGGTTGGGCTCTGCTCCATGGTCCTGACATGGCACCTCCTTACCCCTGCTCCAGCTGTGCCCCTTGGAGCATTTTCCATGGCTTTGGAGCTGCCATCCTACAAAAACAGCTGTTCCTGCCCCTGGCAGGGCTTGGAATGAGATGGTCTTTAAGGTCCCCTCAAATCCAAATAATTCTGTTATTCTGTAGTTAAAGCATTGCTGGCCAGGAAGAGGCTGCCTCACCTCCTTAACTCCATCACAGACCACAGAGATTTCTCCTCTTTGCTCCACACTGGGAATGATTTTGGGAATGTCAGGGCCACATCCTGTGGCTTTTGGGTGGGATTCAGGGCCAGGGGTAAGAGCTCCCCACTCCCTGGCTGCTCACCAGGTGGGATTGGCTCCTGAGCAGCACAGTGGGAGCAGAAGTTCCTGCTGGTACTGCAGTGGAGAAATGCTGCATTAAAGCAGGAAATATCCAATGTGCATTGCAAATAAAGAGGTTTTTCATTTGTGTTCTGAAGGAGGAGAAATATTGCCGAGCCTAGTTAATAACACAGGAAAGCTCTTGTGGTTATCAGGGATCTTCAGCTCTAATCCCCTCTGATAACAGTAAATTGAAGCAGCTCCTCTGCTGAGGCTTTTCTGTTGCTGGATTGTGCTCATATAATAAGAGAAATGGGCACTGCCTCTCCTATTTACCATTCCTTCATTTAAATACATTTTTAAACTGCACTTTCCTCCCTTCAGAGACATCTGATTTACTGCATTTTAAACAGAAACCACTCCTGCAACAATACCTCTTTCTATCAAGATTTGTAATCAGGCTGTTCCTGTTGAACTGTTGTTATTCAAGTTATTAATTTGTCATTTTGCACGGAGTCTGATCACAGAAAGAGATGAACAGGAGGCTCTGTGCACCTGCAGGCAGAGCAGGATGGATTTAATTAGAGCAAAGAAAGCTGCAGGTTTTATTTTGTGTTTGTGTTGTTGGTTTGGTTTTTTCCTCAGCCCAGCATTTTAAGAGCTTACACAGCAATCTGCATAAATTACTATGCACGTTTTTACTTAGGTCCTTACACCTAATTTGATTAATGCTAATGCCTTTGACAGGGGAGATGGAGAGGGAGTTTGTACAAAGGCATGGAGTGACAGGGCAAGGGGAATGGCCTTAGGGTGAGAAATATGGGATATTGGGCAGGAATTCCTCCCTGTGAGGGTGGGCAGGCCCTGGCACAGGGTGCCCAGAGCAGCTGGGGCTGCCCCTGGATCCCTGGCAGTGCCCAAGGCCAGGCTGGACAGCTGGGACAGTGGAATTGTCCCTGCCCATGGCACAGGGAGGGGGCTTTAGGGTCCCTTCCAGCCCGGCCCATTCTGTGATTCTCAGGGCACAGCCAGTTTTGTGTAGGGGAGCAGGATGTGTCAGCTCTGGTGCTGTTCACTCTGCAGCAGCCAGCACTGCTCACTGGCCTTTAATTCTGATTTCAGGATGAGTTCCTTGCTTTTAGGCTGGTGTTTGAGCAAGCAGGAGGAGGAAACCTTTGCACTGAACATTGTTTTTTTTTTTTCCTGAGCTCTGTGCTGCTCTGCCCAGACCCACTTTCTGCTGATGGGAATTTTCTGGGGAAGGTTTGAATTCCCACTCAGTAACCCCAGTTTGCCTGGGCATTCAGACCTTTCCAGCTGCTTCAGGCACCTTCCCTTCACTTGCTGCCTGACACAACAAAGTGAATTATTTCTTCATCCATTATTTCTTCATCCATTTTCTTCTTTCCATCCATTTGTTTCCATCTATTTCTTCTGCTCAAAGTTCAAGCCTGGCAGCCCTCTACAGTTGGCTTTTGCACCAGGAAAGGTGCTAGGAAGAGTAGAAATATTATTTAATTAGAAGATGCTGACATTTTTTTATCCCAAATTCTGTTCTACACTTTCAATCATTTTTTATAGTGAGGAGAGTGCAGCCCTGGGACAAAACCTGGAGAGGCCAAAGGATCCCTGTCCATGGAGGTTTTTAAAGCTCATTTGGGTGAAATCATGGCTGAGCTGGTCTGGTGTTGATTCTAACCCTGCTTGCAGAAGGATCTTGGGCCAGAGAGCTCCAGAAACCCCCATTTCTGTGGTTCCTCAGGTTCTGTGCAAAGCCAGCTCCAGTTTGCTCTGCCCAAAGAGCCTCTGCAGGAATGACTTTGGGTGAAAGAAGAGGAAGCTGAGACTGTGATGATCCCAACTTTCCCAACAGAAATAAAATAAAATTAAAACCCGAATTCTAGCAGTAAGAGAAGCCCCATTTTTATTGATGCTGTACAGAGGCAAGTGATTTTGCATCCAGTTTTAGGAGAGCAGTATAACTGCTTTTGACAGCCTGGTCTAATAATAATAAAAAGGCCCAGCTCCTCGTATTGCAACCTGCCAGCAAAGCTGGAGTGTGAATTTATCCCATAAAAATTCATCTACCATGGCTAAAGCCCTGTAAATTGAGTCCTGTATTTTGGTTGTTAAATAAAAACAAAACCACACCACAGAGTAATGACAGAAACATTGCTCAGCTCTTGCAATTGTGTCTTGTTAAAACATCACTTAGGGTAATTTACAGGGTTTGATTCAAACATGTATTTAAATGAATTATTGCTTCCCATCTCTCCTGCTCCTCCTTCACCCTGTGGGGATGTAAAACCCCAAGGTGAGGGTGGATTTCTTCAGGGTGAAACAGGAACCATTACCCTGCAGGACAAACCTGGCACACTGTGCTGTCACTGCCTGTCCCCAGAGGTTGGTTACAGCTCAGAGGGTCAGGGGATGGCTGAGCTGCTCCCTGTGGGGCTGCAGAAGTTCTTGGGAAGAACAGGGGAGATGCTGCCCCACAGCCAGGGCTGTGCCCCACCTCTCCTGCCCACTGCACCCCAATCCTCCAGCCTTGCTGGTGCCTAAATCCCTGCTGAGAGCACAGCAGAGGATGTGTGCAAGCCTAAAAGCTGAGTGAAATAAACATGGGGAGGAGACTTTTCTCCTTTTTAATGCCTTTACTAAAAGTGATCAGCTTGGGTGGGAAGAACCAAGGGATTGTGCTGGAGGAGGAGGAGGAGGAGGAGGAGGAAGAGGAGGAAGAGGAGGAAGAGGAAGAAGAGGAAGAAGAGGAAGAAGAGGAAGAAGAGGAAGAAGAGGAGGAAGAGGAGGAAGAGGAGGAAGAGGAAGAAGAGGAAGAAGAGGAGGAAGAGGAGGAAGAGGAGGAAGAGGAGGAAGAGGAAGAAGAGGAAGAAGAGGAAGAAGAGGAAGAGGAAGAGGAAGAGGAAGAGGAAGAAGAAGAGGAAGAGCAAGAGGAAGAAGAGGAAGAAGAGGAAGAAGAGGAAGAAGAGGAAGAAGAGGAAGAAGAGGAGGAAGAGGAGGAAGAGGAAGAAGAGGAAGAAGAGGAGGAAGAGGAGGAAGAGGAGGAAGAGGAGGAAGAGGAAGAAGAGGAAGAAGAGGAAGAGGAAGAGGAAGAAGAAGAAGAAGAAGAAGAAGAAGAAGAGTGCAGCTTTGACCACTGGTCTGTGGGCAGAGCTGAAGGTTCTGTCCTCACGAGAGCATCAAGAAATCCCTTGTTTCTTGGTTCAACATTCAAGGTCCTCCATCCAGCTGAGATCTTTGAGGTTAAAGTGAGGGGTAAAAAGGCCTTGGCAGATACTGGATTCTGTTCCTCACATCTAGACATCACTTTGATTTGTCCATTTTGTGCTGACTCGTTGTTTTAGGGGTTTTTGGCTAGGTTTGGTCAGGGGTCTCTCCCGTTGCATGCTGGATCCCATGTCATTTGCATGCTAACTCGATGTCCCTTCCCCTTCACCATCTGGGTGCCATCCTGCAGGAAGCAGCAGGGTGCCACTGACAAAATAAGGGGAATTCTAAACCATCAACAACAGGTAGTTAATGAAAACGACCAGTGATCACAATAACGAACACTTGAACTCCACCCTGGCAGCAACTGGCCCAACCTGTGAACTCTGCAACATTTTAAAAAAGGATTGGCACCTTTTTCTACCCATAACACTGAGCACAAGGAGAGGAATTTGTATTAAAGTGTTTTTAAGCATCAGAGATCGTTCCTGGGCTCCCTCAGCTAAGCTCAGCTGTGTTAGATGGAACCAGAAATCCAGGGAGTGTGTCTGCCTCTGCCAGTGAGGGACAGGGAGCACATCCAGGGATGCCTCCTTTGATCCCTGTCCCAGGAGCCTGGAACATGCAGCTTGTGCTCTCCCCGAGCCTCTGGCTCAGATTTTTGTTGAATTTAAAGGCCTTCAGGGGATTATTCTTCTGTGAACTTGCCCCAGCTGCTTTTTGAACCCATCTTCAATGTCCTCTCTGCAGGTTCCTGCAGGGAGAAGAGCCCCAGCTGGGCTCTGGGGTGTGTGAAAAGAGCCTCTTGAGACCTGTTCTGAACCTTGAGCACTGGGATGTGTGAAAAGGGCCTCCTGAAGCCTATTTTGAACCTTCCAATTACTGATTTCACTTTGTGGTCCCAAATAGTTGCATTCCAATAGACCACAGTGAGTCATTTCCTCCTCCCTGTCTTTGTGTCTCGTTCCATCTTCTGTGCCTGTCTGTTCCAATTTTCTGTTTCCCATCCTGAAAGGTCCTAGTCTGTTTGCTTGCCTCTCATGTGGGAGCTGTTTCATACCTTTGATGACTTTTGCTGCTTTCCCCTGGACATCTTTCATTTCCACTTTGCTTTTGTCCAAACAGGGGGCCCAGACTGTGCCCAGCTCTGGAGATGCTGGGAAGCCACGAATTCATGCAGTGGCAAAAAGCACCAAAATAAATCTTCTCTCTTTTGTTCCCTACTAATTCCCACTCTTTTTTTTTTCTCTTATTTTTGGCCATTTCTGAGTTTTTCACAGATCCCCATCCTGCATGCACAGAGCCCAATATTAGAAATACAGAACTGCTGATTAGCATCCCATTTATCCTCATGCACATGCACCATGTGAATTTATCCATATTAGGCTTAATCCAGCATTTGCTTGCCTGGTCAGCCAGGTTTTTCTGCAAGTCTTTGCAGCCAGCTCCCTTTTCTTTTTGCTGCTCTGAGAAACTTTGGGTCACAAGGAAATGCAGTTAAAGCAACAGAAGTACCTGGAGTTTTATAGGAGTTTTATATCATAGAAATATGGAATGGTTTGGGTTGGAAGGGACCTTAAAGCCCATCTCATTCCATCCCTTTCTGTGGGCACCTTGAGGCTCTGTGAAAAACTCAGAAATGGCCAAAAAAGAGAGAGAATAAAAGAGTGAGAATTATTAGGGAACAAAAGATAGAACATTTATTTTGGTGCTTCCACCTTCCACTAGCCCAGGTTGCTCATACAGTTGCAAGTCCATAAACACTTCCCAAACAGCTCATCCCTTCCTGTGGTCCTGTCAGGGAATACTTTAATTTTCATTATTATTTATGTGGTTTATTTTTGTGTGCAGAATTAAAAAGGTTTGCAGCCATGGAAGAACTTCTCCCTATGAAATTCAGCAAGAAACTGAGAGCATGGAGGAAGGTTTGGGCTGGTCAAGGGTTTCCTTCAGCCCAGATTATCGTTGCCATTTCTATCCCCAGACTGAGGCAGCCCCTTGCAGCTCAGCATTGTTTGAATCCTGTTGTGTTTGACAGGCTCTGACAGAGCCCAATCCATCTCCTACTTCCAAAGCTGTTGTTAGGAGCGCAGATTATTTCATGCCTTCCATTCTGTTTGTGTGCTGACACTGCTTTCCTGTGCTGTGCAGTCCTGGCAGATGTGAGCTTTATAAAAGAAGACATAAATTTACAGCAAGTCTCCCCAGAAGTAATATCTGGGAGTTTTCCATCAGCTGCCTGCAGTATGTGAACCTCCCTTCCAGCAGCTGCACTGGAACCAACAAACCCTTCCCGTGGCAGCCCAGGGATCAGGCTGAGAGGAAAGGGACATGCAGGGGCAGAATAACAACATTTTTCCAACTTAGAGTTATTTTACTTCTGTAAAATAAAAATACAAGCCCTGCCTCATCATGGGAAACTGATCCTCACTGCTCATCTGTCTCGGTTTGAACAGACAGGTGTCTGCTAAGGAAGGCAGGAGCCTCCCCTAAAATGGAAAATGTAAACGCCCTCTGTCTGAATTATTATAATTTTGAAATTAAGGGGCTCTCAGGCAAAGATATGGGAATACGAATAACACTTATTTACTAGGAAAATTAAAAATACAAATGCAGTAATAGAAAACAAAGCACTGCCAGAGTGAGAGCAGGCCCTGTCCCCTGTGTGTCAGGGGGGTGTCCCAGCCCCATCCCAGGGGGGCTCAGCCCTCCTGCAGTGCCAGCTGTGGTTCTGCTGGAGCAGGGATCCTGCACAAGGGGGGAGTTTTCCTCTGCAGCTCCAGGGCTGCTGCAGATGGGCCTGGGCTCCCTCTGGCCATGCAGGGCAGCAGAAAGCTGCTCCTCTGGCAATGCAGGGGGCAAAGGCTGCTGTGCTGTGCCAGGCTCAGCTTGGATCCAGGTAGGAATGCTTGGCTCCTGCCCTGGGCGCAGCATCTCCCCATGGGATGGGGGAATTGGATCAGCCCTGCAGGGACACTCAGTGCCCATGGACAGCAGAGATCTCCTGCAGGGAGGATTGGCTGTGGGAGAGAGAAAGAAAACTGCCCATGGACAGCAGAGAACTGCCCCAGCTCTGACACATGGGGACAGAACACACAGCCCCAGCGAAATCTTCAACCTGAGACATCATCCCAGCTCCCACTGGAGGAACAAAGAGATTCTGACACCCCTGGAGGACATTCCCACCTTCCCCATCACTGCTCCTGCCAGGAGCAGGCTGTTCCTTCCTCAGCCCTGCATTGGCTGCAGTTGGATCAGCCTCTCTCCACATCCATGAAATCCAATCCTGAGCATCCTCCTGCAGCTCCAGCTTGATGCCAGTCTGTTGTCAGCATCTGGCCACCTTCCTGCAGCTCTGGAAGGTAAAATCAGCCATTGTGTGGCACCAGGGGACAGGCAATGGCCACACTGACAAATGACTAATCTGGGATAAAGCAGCACAAAAGTGCTCTGGGTGGCTCTGAGTGAATCTGATGCATTGGGGAAAGCCTGCAATGCCTTTCCTCACACACCTACAGCATCTTTTATGTGGTGTTAGATCCCCCAAATCCAGCATTTTCCACCAGCCAAACGCAGGTTTGGAGCTCCAGGCTCTCAGGGGGAGAAGCAGGACAAACAGACATTTCTGCCCCTGCAGCACTGGGCTTGCCTCTCCCAGGAACATCCTCCAGCTGGTGAATGTGCCATGTCCAGGCTGTGTCAGGGCAGAGGAGGCTGGTGTGGATTTGGCACCTGCAGAGCAGTGGGGCTGCAGAGCTCCCCAGCAGCTGGGAACTCTTTGAAGAGCTCAGCCCTACCCAGGCTGAGCCTTCAAAAATGCCTTTTTTCCTCTCCATTTCTGACAGCAGCAGAGGGGACCTTTGGGCTCTTCAAAGCCCGATTTTAATCACTCACCTGATTGGAGAGATTGCCTCCTTTAACTTTGGTATTTCTTGTCATTAGCCTGCCGACCTCTGGGATGAAGGGATTTATCTTCAAAAGCCAACCCGGCTTTGTCTGTGCTGGGCCTGGGGCTGCTCCTGCTTTCCCCAGGGTGGGATGCACTGCTCAGCACTGCTCACGGGGGCCATGCTCTGCCCTGGAAACAGGAGGGGCTGCTCATCTCTGCCAGCCTCCTTGTCCCTTGCTTTATTTGCTATGGAGGTGTTTAATTCCCCTGTCTTAGGGTGGGATTAAAGAGGAGGATGTGTCCCCTTCTCTTGCCAGCTTTAGAGAGGAATTTTTTCACATAAACACCAGAGAATTCCACACTCTCCTTGCTGTTTCCTACTTCAGAAGAGCTCTCTGCCACCCAGGGGTGGTGTGTCCTGTTCAGTAACACCCGGGGAGGCAGAGGAGTTCCAGAACCTGACCCCACCTTCTGCTGGGTGCAGGGCAGGTGGGACCCACACAGCTCTGGGGGCTGAGGGAGCCCAGAGCAGGGGGATGGGGTGGGTGGAGAGGGAAGGAATGGATGGGATGGATGCAGAGGGATGGGATTGAAGGAATGGATGCAGAGGGATGGAATGGGATGGATGCAGATGGATGGGATGGATGCAGATGGATGGGAAGGAATGGATGCAGAGGGATGGGATTGAAGGAATGGATGCAGAGGGATGGAGTGGGATGGATGCAGATGGACGGGAAGGAATGGATGCAGAGGGATGAGATGGATGGGATGGATGCAGAGGGATGGGATGGATGCAGATGGATGGAATGGATTAGATGCAGAGGGATGGGATGGGTGGAATGGATACAGATGGATGGGATATATACAGAGGGAAGGAATGGATACAGATGGATGGGATGGATACAGAGGGATGGGATGGATACAGATGGATGGGATGGATACAGAGGGATGGGATGGATACAGATGGATGGGATGGATGCAGAGGGATGGGATGGATGCAGAGGGATGGGAAGGATGCAGAGGGATGGGAAGGATGCAGAGGGATGGGAAGGATGCAGAGGGATGAGAAGGATGCAGAGGGATGGGAAGGATGCAGAGGGATGGGATGGATGCAGAGGGATGTGAAGGATGCAGAGGGATGGGAAGGATGCAGAGGGATGGGATGGATGCAGAGGGATGAGAAGGATGCAGAGGGATGGGAAGGATGCAGAGGGATGGGATGGATGCAGAGGGATGTGAAGGATGCAGAGGGATGGGAAGGATGCAGGGGGATGGGAAGGATGCAGAGGAATGGGAAGGATGCAGGGGGATGCAGTGAAGCAGCTGTGGGATGGCTACTGGGAATCACAGGCTTGTAGCACTGCAAACCAGGGGTGCCAGGGTCAGTTCCTGGGAGTGGGGGGCTGAATGTGACTCCAGCCTGTCTGTGGCCATGGGACAGTCACAATTCCTGGTTTCTTTCTTTGGGATGAGTCTATCTGATTTACTGTTTGGCTTTTTGTGACTCAGAAGTCATTGGGCCAGTAGACAACTGTGTTTTCTTGGCACAAATCTGGACCAGAACACTTCCAGGAACACCACAATATAAAAAAAGACATAAGGCTCTTAGAGAGTGTCCAAATGAGGCCACGAGGACAGGGAAGGGTCTGAAGGGGAAACGTTATGGGGAGCACATGGTTTGTTCAGCTGGGAGGAGAGGAGACGGAGGGGAGACCTCATTGGGGTTTTCAATGTCCTCATGAGGGGCAGTAGAGGGGCAGCACCAATCTCTGCTCTCTGGGACAGGGACAGGACCCAGGGAATGGCTGGAGCTGTGCCAGGGAGGGTCAGGCTGGATACCAGGGCAAGGCTCTTCCCCAGAGGGTGCTGGCACTGCCCAGGCTCCCCAGGCAATGGGCACGGCCCCGAGGCTGCCAGAGCTGCAGGAGCTGCCAGGGATGCCCAGGGTGGGGCTGTTGGGGTGTCTGGGCAGGGCTGGGGCTGCCCTGGGTGATCCTGGGGGTCCCTCCCAGCCCAGGACATTCTGTGATTCCCTGATTTTTGGTGCACTTGATGACTGGAGGTTATCTCCCCCTGTACCTGTCAGAGGTGCCCACACAGCTTTGAGAGCAAACACCACTGCCAGGACCCAATCCCCGGGTTCTAAAGCCAACCCAGACCCTTTCTGTGTGTAAATCTATTTTCCCTGACCATTTCCCACCAGAGCTGAGTCCGTGTGCCAGGGGGGATCCCTGCCCTGCCCAGGCACTGCTCCCTGGAGGAGCTGCCCTGTGCCCCTCGCTGCTCTCGGGGTGCCAGGGGGGATGGAGGGCAGCAGGGACTGGCTCTGAGACAGAGGTGCCAGTCTGGCCTCATTTTCTCAGTCTTGAGATCTTCCAAAGGATGAATTTTCTGAACATTTGTTCCTCTCAGCACGAGCTATTGTTTCTGACATATTTATCCAGCTCAGTGCTACCTTGAGATATCACTTTTGACAGATAACCTTCTTAAATTAAACATACAAATGTGCCTTACTGAGAGGGAAGATGTGAGCACTAATGGCTCTGAGAATGATGGAGAAACCTTCCCATTAGCTCCTCCTGAGCTGCTAAATGTGCTCCTGTATTAGGGAAAGAAACAGGGAGCCAGCAGGATCAACGAGGGAAAGGGGAGAGAGATCACAGAGTTGAGATTTGAGATGAAATGCTCTTCAAATTGAGGGGTGGAAGAGGCCAGGGCACAAAATTCAGGATTCTATGTAGGAAAACTGGGGCCAAGCTGCAGAGGAAGGGGCTGAGTCCAGGGGATGAGCTGCCAGCAGGACCCAGAGAATTCCCAGGAACCTTTCCTGTGCTTCCCCTGCCCTCTGCCCAGGGCAGCTCTGGCACATGGCATGGCCCAGGCTGAGCTTAGAGAGAAGAAGAAGGAGGTCCCCAGGGTCCCTGCGAGGAGGGTGGCCTCAGTTCCTGTTATTGTTGGAAATATTTCCCCAGAACCCAATGGACAATGTGGGGCTGGAGTTGCAGCTGGACCATCCTGAAGATCAGGGCTGTCACCATGATATTTTCTGAAAAATCTCCTCGGAAGCTGAGAAGCTTCAGCTTCTCCTTGTTTTGCTGCTTTGGAATGTGATTTGGAGACTGTTTACCCCAGCATGTGAATTGTTTTTACTTAATGACCAATCCCAGTCCAGCTGTGTCAGACTCTCTGAGGAGTCACGGGTTTTTATTATCATTCCTGTTTTAGCCTTCTGATGTATCCTTTCTCTTTCTTTAGTATAGTTTTAGTATACAATTGCATTACATTTCATATAATATTGATATGATATGATAGGATAGGATAGGATAGGATAGGATATGATATAATATAATATAATATAATATAATATAATATAATATAATATAATATAATATAATATAATATAATATAATATAATATAATATAATATAATATATCAGCCTTCTGAGAACTTGAAGCCAAATTCTCATTTCTCACCTCCTCCTGGGGACCCTCACAAGACCACAGCACAGGGCTGCAAGGGAGTACCTGGATTTTCTCCCCAGTCCTCCCCCAGCTGTGCCAGAGCAGAGCTGGGATGCCCCCAAGCTCCCCTGTGTCACTGTTGAGTTGGACACATGACACACACACACTTGTGCAGAGACAACAGTGGCTTCTCTTTATTACAAGTTGTTTTCAAGTTTTATACCCTTAATAAAGTGTGATCTTCAGTCATTAGTTACATCAAAACAGCTCATTATATTCATTGGGCAAAGCAATATTTTATTTTATTGGTACAAAGCAATTAACATCAATAATTAATTGTCAAGAGTTTACAACAAATTATTTAGGCACATAGGCTGCCCACTAAGGCATGTATCCTCTAACTGCAAACATCCCTCGTGTGTCTGTTTTATTGGTTTCCGTGCTAATGGCCTTGCTTTCTGCTTTGCTATGGATAAACTCATATTTTATCAATTTCTCATTCTGCTAACTCAGTTGTTTGGCCTGCAGGCCAGCTGCTAAGCCCATCTACACCCCTGTCCCAGGCTGGCTCCCTGGGGTGCCAGTGCTGTCCTTTGGAGATGTCACTGCATTCATGGAGTATGGTCGATATTTTCACCCCCGACGAAGGAGAAGAATGATGAGGAGGACTCCATCTTATCAGAAGGCTAATTAATTACTTTATTATACTAAATTATTCTATATTATATTACATCTAAATTACATTACATCTAAACTGAATCTGCCCAGCACTCAACTGCACTCTCTGCACAGCATCTCGTGACTGTCAGTGACAGTCCCAACACACACGCCCGGATTCCATTGGTCAGTGAATCAAAACACTCACACCAGAATCCAATTATTATCAATTCCCTTCAGGTAAACAATCTTCCACTATTCCACTTGTGAACAACACAGGAGCAGTAAATGAGATGAGAGTTGTTTTTTCTTTCTCTGAGGTTCAGAGAATGTAAATCCCAGAAATATTCTTGGGAAGAATTCTGCCTTGCATTTCTCTGTGAAGAGAAATGTGGTGACAATGGAGTACCCCCACATCTCTTTTCTTCCTCTCCTCTCCTGTCTCAGGTCTCCTGTCCACAAATAGAAATTCTTTGGAGCAGGGACATCATTTTTTGGCTCATGACACCTGGTTAGGGGTCACACCTGACCAGGGGCTGTGCTGTGGTATCATTATATGGTGAGGTAAAAACCCACAGGAACACTGCAGTGGGACAGCTTTGGATTCCTGGTGCTGTGCTATTCACATTCTCTGAAAAATCCCTTCACCCAGGGTTTTTCTCCTGGGAAGCTGAGAAGCCTCAGAGAAAAGGAAAACAATTCTGATCTCATTTGCTTCTCCTGTGTTGTGCTCACATGTGCAATGTGTTTGGAGATTGTTCACCCACAGGTGATTGTTCCATTGCATTCTGCTGGGAGTTGTTTTCACTCTTTGGCCAGTCAGGGCCAAGCTGTGTCAGGACTCTGGAGAGAGTCACCAGTTTTCATTATTATCTTTTTAGCCTTCTGTAAGAATCCTTTCTGTATTCTTTAGTACAGTATAGTATTCTTTAATATAATATAATATCATAAAGGAATAAATTACTTTAATTAACCTTCTTAACCTTAATTACTTAAATTAACCTTCTGATAAGATAGAGTCAGATGCCTCATTCTCTCCCCTTGTTGGTGAGCCTGTATTTACAATAGGAGAGGTCTGTGGGAAAACCAGCACTGCTCTGCAGCTCCTAAACCAGGGGAAGGACCACCTGCCTGCCCCTCCTGTGAGGAAATTCCCCCTTCTTTTGGTTTTATGAGACATATTTAAATGATGCAATATATTTGAAAGTATATTTTAAAAGTTATTCACCAGTTGTTCTAAAAGTGAGCCAGCTCAGTTTCCACAAATTGCTGCCACACTTTCCTCCCTCCCTCCTCCCTGTCCCTCTCATAAGAAAGAAAATTTCAATTCCATCTTTTCCTCCTGCCTTCTCTGTGCCTCCAAGTCCCTACCATTCCTCTTCTCTTTCAGCCCATTTTTCTTCCCTCATTGATGAAAACACTTTGACTGATTCCCCACCTCCCTCCCCTGGATGAAATGCCCAGTTTCCTTGACACACTGAAATTGCTAATGGTTCTTGCTGCTCCCTTTCCTAAATGGAGTATTTGTGAGGAATTACTCAGCTCAGTGCTCCATCAGCTCCGTGCCTGGGCTGTGCAGCACCACCAGCAGCACTGGAATTCCAACCCTCTGTGTCTGTAATTAAGCTGGAGGTTTGTGATTCAGTGTCTGGGCTCTGTTTTCCCTTAGTGAACTGTGAGGAGCTCTCTGAAGGAAGTGCTTGTGCTGTTTGCTCAATCACAGTTATATATATTATATATATAATGTGTTTTATATATTCCTGTCTGGATTCTCTCCCCACACAATGTCAGGAGCACTCTGTTGAAAAATGGATAATCCATACGGTGAATTTTACAGCCAGGGCCCATTTGTAAAAGTCACAGATAAAACTAGGCAGGAAGAGAATGAGAAGAAAAAGGAGAAGCAAAGGCAGTGGAAGAAGGCACAGAGGGAGGGAAGCAGCTGTAAGGAGAGGAGGAAGAAGCAGAAGATGGAGCACGGCCCCATAGCAATGAGGGGCAGCAGAGAAAGGGCTGTCTGGGGAGAAAATTGATCATATCCATCTCTGTTGCTTTCTTTTTCTAAAGTTTTTCTAAGCTTTTTGATGTTTACATTTTTGTAACAGATTTTATGTAAATAATGATTGGTTTGCCTTTTTTTTTTTTTTTGAGAAGGAGAGAATTGACAGTTTGTTAGTTTGACTAGTGTAATTAAAGAGGTGGTGATTTCATCTTCTTATCTAGAGTTACTTTTAGAATTTTATAAAGTCCAGAAATAAATGCATCTTTTTTACCTTGAACATCTCAGTGTGAGTGTCATTCATTTCATGTCATATTGTGACACAGTTCCCTTTCCACCTTTGGCCAGCTGACCCTGCCCCTGCTCCAGCAATGTTCCCTTTCCTAGGATGGGATCCCACAGCTCTGCATGGTTAATGCCCCCTGGTTTCCAGTCTTTGCCCATTTCCAGGTCTGTAACAATTCTGGATCTCACTGGTGATTTCCTATTCCTCTATGGGACGAGGCCACTTTTAATGCAGATTTTCAGAGTGACAAAGGCAGTTTCTGCACAATCCCCTCTACAGTGCCAAAATTCCCCTCAGGTCTCTCTCTGCCCCCTCCAGCTCCTCATCTCCATCCAAATTCCAGCCACAAGGGGCTGCTGCCATATGGTTTCCCTGTGCTTTTCCATACCATGCTCTGGCTTCAAATTCACTTCAGAGGGAAAGGAGCAAATAACAGCAAATATTCAAGAATGCCTTGAAAGAGCAGTGGGAATTTCAGCCAGAAAAAAGGAGGGAGGATTAAAAGGCAAAATAAATTGAAAAATGTAATCTGGGAGTTTCCCAGCTGAACTGCTCAGCAGCAGGTTTCATTAGCAGGCTTTCACAGCAAAGCCTGTTGTGGCCACAGAGTTGTTGTTTTGTTTAATTCCTAGAGGGTTTTTAAATCCAAGCCTTGGCTTAACTGGAGAAAAAGGTGCTAAAGAAGTAAATGGACCCCATGAAGCAGATTGGATTAAAATGGAATGTTCCTCCTCTTACCCTGAGGCTAATCTGGTAGGAAGAGGCACTGGAGTGGTGTCTATTTTCCAGTGCATTCATCAAAGAAAATACCTGTTATTTGTCCATAGTGCTGATGGAGGGTGGGTAAGATGCCCTGTTTGCTGGAAGAATATCAGGAACTGAGAAAATGGGAAACTGAGCAATGAGAAAGTTTTCCTGATATCCAGGAAAAATAGATCCACCCTTCCTGGATCCCTTGGGTCCATTTTCCCCTATTGTTAATCTCTGTCTGGAATAGGGAATCTGAGCCTCTGCATTTTGGGGTTTAGTTCAAGGTCTGCACCTAAACCATGCCCAGCAGGACACCTTCTGTACCTGTGCCTGCTCACACAGCCATTTTTACCTGCCTTGGATAACTTGGGTTCAGGCTCTTAGTGAAATACCACAAGCCAAGTTCTAAGTGTTTCTAATTTTCCAGACCCATTTCTCTGCTCACTGGTGACATTTCCCATAATTACAGAAGCTGGGAATACCAGCCAGAATTCACAAGAGGTAGGCAAACAAAGAAAATAAGATGGGGAACAATAGTTTACTGGAGCTACATTTAAATGGGACGAGCAGTGCTGGTGGTACCTCAGAGGAAAACATGGATGAGGTGTGAGGGAGCACCCGAGGAGGGACAGGAGAATGAATTCCAGCAGCAATAATTAAAAAATCCTCAGGGGAAATTCAGGGCAATTCCCAGGCTGGAAATGAGGTTGGAAACGGGGCTCTGTCCCCATGTGTCAGAGCTGGGGCAGTTCTCTGCTGTCCATGGGCAGTTTTCTTGATCTCTGCCACAGCCAATCCTCCCTGCAGGAGATCTCTGCTGTCCATGGGCACTGAGTGTCCCTGCAGGGCTGATCCAATTCCAGCATCCCATGGGGAGATGCTGCACCCAGGGCAGGAGCCAAGCATTCCTACCATTCCTACACTGTCTTGTCTGACAGCCCACCCTGGAAGATGACCACATGGGCTCCCACAAGTGACAGAGTGTCGTGGTTTGAACAGACAGGTGTCTGCTGAGGGAGGTAGGAGCCCCCATGAAATAGAAAATGCAAACCCCCTCCCTCTGAATTGCTATAAATTTTAAATCAAGGAGCTCTCAGGCAAAGATCTGGGAACAGGAATAACAGTTCTTTATTAGTGAAGAAAATAAAAATAAAATAAACGATGTAGCAATACAAAACAAACCAGCCCTGCCAGAGTCAGACCATGCCCTGTCCCCTGTGTGTCAGGGGGGTGTCCCAGCCCCATCCCAGGGGGGCTCAGCCCTCCTGCAGTGCCAGCTGTGGTTCTGCTGGAGCAGGGATCCTGCACAAGGGGGGAGTTTTCCTCTGCAGCTCCAGGGCTGCTGCAGATGGGCCTGGGCTCCCTCTGGCCATGCAGGGCAGCAGAAAGCTGCTCCTCTGGCAATGCAGGGGGCAAAGGCTGCTGTGCTGTGCCAGGCTCAGCTTGGATCCAGGTAGGAATGCTTGGCTCCTGCCCTGGGCACAGCATCTCCCCATGGGATGGGGGAATTGGATCAGCCCTGCAGGGACACTCAGTGCCCATGGACAGCAGAGATCTCCTGCAGGGAGGATTGGCTGTGGCAGAGATCAAGAAAACTGCCCATGGACAGCAGAGAACTGCCCCAGCTCTGACACATGGGGACAGAACACACAGCCCCAGCTAAATCTTTCAACCTGAGACACAGAGCAGGTCTGAAACACTGACATTCCCAGGGATTTGTTTCTCCAGATGCTTCCCAGAAAGTAGGGATCTTATTTGAGAGAAGAAGGAAGTTCACCTCAGACCTACAGCTGTGGTGGAGCCACACCTGCACAGAGAGGTGGCACTGAGGTGGCTTCATACACAGCCTGGCAGGCAAATCCCAGGGGATTTCTGCTCCTTTCCCACCAGCTCCTTCTAAATGGGAGCTTTGCTGACCCTCAAGATGTCCCAACCACACAGCTTTTAAATCCCTGCACGGATGGGGACTCCACCACTGCCCTGGGCAGCTCTGACACTGCCTGGCCTGACCACCTTTACCCTGAAATAATTTTCCCCTCGCATCCAATCTAAACCTCCTCTGGTGCAATTTGAGGCCATTCCTCTCCTCCTGTCCCTTGTGGGACATTTCTCACCCTGTCCTGGCTGTCCCCTCCTGTCAGGAGCTGTGCAGAGCCACAAGGTCCCCTCTGAGCCTCCTTTTCTCCAGGCTGAGCCCCTTCCCAGCTCCCTCAGCCCCTCCTGGTGCTCCAGACCCTTCCCCATCTCCCTTCCCTTCCCTGGGCACGTTGCAGCCCCTCAATATCTCTCTCATGGGAATTTGGATACCTCTGTGTGCCCACAGCCCAGATGGGTGTCCTGAACTCTGGGGACAGAGGATTAAATGAGAGTGGGAATTGGTAGAAAGGACTTGGGGCTGAGCAGCTGACACTGGAATGCTCATTCTGCAAAGCATCTGAGAGCCAGGAATGATCCTAAATTTCCTTCTGTCACCCACAGGGATACAGCCTTTTTTATAATGCCCTTTGGATAAATAGAGGTTTTTCTCCAGAGCCTCCAGGAACCTTAATTTTTCACCCATCCTAATAACCATAAAACCAAGACAGGCGAGTAATAAAATGTCAAAATGCATGTGTTTTAAAATGGGAGAGGACTCTCAAATGTCACTGAAATGTGGGATGGAGAGGAGATGGGAGGATGTGCAGCTGAGCCTGGTGTGGTGGCTGGGCTGTCCTTTCCTCACTCCTTGGGCCTGGCCTCCTGGGACCCTCTGGAAATGGGGATGGAGTGGGGATGCGATGATTTGAGGCTGAAATGTGGGAACAAATCACATGGAATCCATTTTCTTCATGGTGGGAAAAGCCATTTTTTATTCACATAACTCCTTTTTATCCACTTTTACAGACCTCATGTGTGACTCTCATTGGTCAGGAGCTTTCTTGCCAATTACTTTATTAATTAGTAACAAGTTGTTTTCCTGTATTGATTGGTTAGTTGGTCACTCAAACTCTCAGCATGTACATGCAGGAAAAGTTGGTTGTGAGAGATAGTTTTCATTTTTCTATCTAACAGTGTAAAACAATTTATATTATTATTTATGTTTATTTATATTTATTTTATTAAAATAATATTTATGTATAATTAAATAATCATTATATATAATTAAATAACATATATTATATATTATATATTATACATTATACAATATATATTATATAATAGATATTATATAATATATATTATACATTATTTTAAATAATAATATTTTTTATTAAAATTTATCTCTATATATTTATATATTTTTATATTTTTATTTATTTATTTATACAGGTGCTGGGTTTTTTTCACCCAGGAATAGATCGTTCTGGTAATGAGCTGCTCACACCAGCATTGCTTTCACATGGGAACTTGCAAAGGGCTACCTTGACAAGGCCAGACACTGATTTTAGGAGAGCAGGCTTGATTTTATGATTTTTTTATGATTTTTATACCTTAGTGCACCACTAAAGGAGCAGTTCCCTTTCTTGGGGAGGTGGGATGCTGTGAGGCTGCATTTCCAGGGCAGAGTAAATCCCAGTTTAGCCCAGTCTCCACTGGAGCATCTTGTCCCCTCCTCCTGGGTTTCCTCCTGAGCTTCCTGTGCTGTTTAGGCCCAGGTAAATCTGGCTGTCCCAAAATTCCTGAGCTTCAAGGCTTTTAATGCAGAGTGTCAGTCAAGAGCTGCACAGAACATGGAAGTTAACACAGAAAGTCCTGGACTTCTCTCCACCCCCTTCTCCCATCAAAATCTTATCTAAAAACGCCCATCACAGTGATAACTGGAGCAGAAACAGGGAAGGATTCTCTCTTCTGGTAAAAAAGTAAAAAAGTCTTCATATTATAAAAAAGCAAAACCAGCATCCTGGTCAAATTAGGATGAAAACATAAAAAGTCAAGATTTTTTTTTTTTTTTTTTTTTTTTCTTCTAAGCATACTATTTTTGCAAACCATGCCTTTTTTTTTTTTTTTCCTCTGCACAGCCAAGTAGAGTCCTGGGCTGTCATATGTCCCATATTCATAAACTCTAGAGGAAGATGACATTTGACATTTCTTCTTCTTCCTTTGCCTGTTGGTTAGTCCAAGATTAAACATGTTCGGAAACCAAAGCCTTTCTCAACTCAGTGACAAAGTGTCAAAATCAAAATGGGACATTTTGACAATGCCTAAATTATTTTAATATTATTCCCCAAATTATTTTCCTGTGGTTTTGAGCCTCACCAAACCCAATCTTCCTTTATGATGGTTTTGTTTGATCCTGCAGCTCTGTGAAAAATTCAGGAGATGTTCTAATGCTGTCACAATGTGTCCCCCTGCATCCAGACCCAGCTGCTCTGCTGGGGAAAGTTTGCTTGCAGAGCAGAGGCTTTAGGGAAGCATTTTAATTGAGTTTAGTGTCAGACACTTGCACAAGAGATTTCTCACCCAGCTCTCTCACCAGGATAAGGGCACCAAGATCACTGGGAGCCTGGCTGGGTGCAAACTTTGTTCTTGAAGCTAAAAAACTCCTTGGAGGTCTGCCAGAAGTCTTAGAGGGTGGCATGAGATCTCTCAGTGGCTGGAGCTGTGCCAGGGAGGGTCAGGCTGGATACCAGGGCAAGGCTCTTCCCCAGAGGGTGCTGGCACTGCCCAGGCTCCCCAGGGAATGGGCACGGCCCCGAGGCTGCCAGAGCTGCAGGAGCTGCCAGGGATGCCCAGGGTGGGGCTGTTGGGGTGTCTGGGCAGGGTTGGGGCTGCCCTGGGTGATCCTGGGGGTCCCTCCCAGCTCAGGACATTCTGTGATTCCCTGCTCACTCCTTCCTGCCATGCCCAAGGGCTCTCTGTGAATTCTCTATCAGGAATGGTCTGTCCAGTTCTGGGCCCTCTGGTTGGGAAGGACCTTGAGGGGCTGGAGCACATCCAGAGGGGACAGCGAGGCTGGAGAGGGGCTGGGAACACAAACCCTGAGAGGAGCCCCTGAGGGAGCTGGGGGTGCTCAGCCTGGAGAAAAGGAGACTCAGGGCTGCCCCCATCACTCTCACAGCTCCTGAAAGGTGCCTGTGCTCAGCTGGGGCTGGGCTCTGTCTGCAGCAGCACTGACACAACCAGAGCACACAGCCTCCAGCTGCACCAAGGGAAATACAGGCTGGAGACTGGGAAAAAGCTTTTCATGGAAAGAGTGATAAATACTGGAATGGCTGCCCGGGGAGGTGGTGGAGTCCCCATCCCTGGGTGTGTTTAACAAAGCCTGGATGTGGCACTGGGGGCCAGGCGTGAGTTGAGGGCTTGGGGCTGGGTTGGACTCGATGGTCTTGGAGGTCTCTTCCAACCCAGTGATTCTGTGAATTCTGTGAAGCCAGGCAGGGCTGGTGCTGTTGGAGCCCTCTGGGATTTGGTTGTGCTCATGGGGGTGGTGGAGGCTCCTGCTCCATGCTGGAGAAGAGGGAACAGCAGCACAGGGATCTGCAGGGGTTGTTCCCTGCCCCCAGAGGGATCCAGCAGCTCTGCCCTGCAGGTTCAGCTGTGCAGTGCCAGGGGAACCCCCAGAGCTCAGCCACATCTGGTGCTGAGCACGGGGAGCCCTGGAGGGTGCCCTGACCTCCTCCACTGTCCTGCCCTGGCAAGGACCAGCCAGGCCCTGGGCATCAGCAGTGACAGGGCAGACTCTGGTTAAGGACTTCAGTGGCAATGCTGAGGTGAAAACAGAGTGAGGCAGAGCTCTCCCACAGAGAAATAAACCCAAATAAACCTGTCAGAAGGACAGAGCTGTTGTGTGCAAAGCCTCGTGGTTTTACTGCTCAGGAAAGCCCTCTTCTATAAATACCCAATAAATGAGTTAGAGGCTAAATAAAACACCCCATATACCGTAGAGTTGAGACCAACAATCCTAAATGAGCAAATATTTCCAGAGGAATAACTCTGCTTGGTGTCAATTTGTGTTAATGCTGTACATGATTGAACCCATTAGAGCAAATAGCCAGTAATAAGAATGCAGATACACCAGCAACTAATTGCATTAGAGGCTACCAGGGCTCTGTCTCTCCTGCTCCTGCCACTGCTCAGCTCCCTGGGATGCAGCCAGCAGCACGTGGAAGGTGCCCTGTGGTTTCCAGAGGTGTTGGTGGTCTGGGATCAAGGCTCAGCAGCAGAGCTGGGGGATGTTCAGTGCCTCCTGCTGCATCATCTCTGTTCAGTTTGTGTTTCAAGAGGATGAGGGGTGTGGTATTTTTGGGGTCCCCCATTGTGGGGAGGAAAGATGAACCTGACTCCATGTTCTTAGAAGGCTGATATATTATGTTATATTATATTATATTATATTATATTATATTATATTATATTATATTATATTATATTATATTATATTATATTATATTATATTATATTATATTATATTATATTATATTATATTAGTGCTATACTAAAGAATAGAGGAAGGATACAGACAGAAAGTTTAACAAGATACTAATGAAAAACTCGTGACTCTCCAGAGTCCCAACATAGCTGGACTGTGATTGGTTATTAAGTAAAAGCAATTCACTTGTTGGATAAACAATCTCCAAACCACATTCCAATGCAGCAAAACACAAGAGAAGCAAATGACATAATATTGTTTTCATTTTTCTCTGTGGCTTCTCAGCTTCCCAGGAGAAGAAATCCTGGGCAAAGGATTTTTCAGAAAATATGATGGTGACAGAGAGGGGTGGAAGAGGGGTTTGGCTTGCTCTGGGGAGGGAATGGAGAAGCAGGGTGAGTTTTCTTTGGGGGACAGCACAAAGTGGTCAGATGACAACCTCTGCACAAACCACAGCCAGCCCACTTTGAAAGAGGCCTAGAGTATATATTGGGAGGAGATTGTTCCCTGGGAGGGTGGGCAGGCCCTGGCACAGCGTGCCCAGAGCAGCTGTGGCTGCCCCTGGATCCCTGGCAGTGCCCAAGGCCAGGCTGGACAGGGCTGGGAGCACCCTGGGACAGTAGAAGGTGTCCCTGCCATGGCAGGGGTGGCACTGGATGATCTTTAACCCAAACCCTGATATGATTTCAGGCATGTGAAGCAGAGGCTGCAGCAGCAGCATCACCCAGCCCCAGCTCATTGTCCCAGCACCAGATCCATCCCCAGCTGCATCTCCCTGGCAGCACCCAGGGACCCAGGTCCCCCCAAACACCTTGGGGCCACAGCCTGGAGCTGAAGAGCCCCTTGTGTTCTGATGTGATCAGTCTGGCTCTGATCAGCACCAGGTTCCCAGTGACATCCCTGTGACTCTGCTCCAGGGAGCCCAGGCAGATGGGCCAGCACAGGAGTGGTGCTTACTCAGTCCAGAGCTGTTCCAGGCCACTTTTCAACTGAGCAATGCACATAAACATATTTTACATGTAAAATGGGCAATTAAGAAGGCAAATGTTTTAAAATACGAGGATTTACTGGCATAAAATTCGCCATCTATCAACGCTGCATAAATAGTTTTACATAAAAAGCCATCTGGAAACAGGTTGTTTATCATATTTATTCAGTTACAACTTGCTGCTTTCGAGGCTGTGCCTCCCTCATTAGCTGTCAAGACAGTTTGATGTGGCTGATGAGAGGTGGATGTATGTATTTGAAATCTTGGAGGTATTTGGAATTCTGCACAGTGCATGAATATTAACTGGGGCTTCTGGGTAGCTGCATTATTTCACACAGCCTGGACATGCTCTGCACTGGAATTCCTCTGATGCCTCAGGATTTGAGCTTTCCTATTTTCCATGTATTTGTAACCCTGCAGTTCTTTAGTGCATAACTCCAAACCCCACACACAGTGGGAGCTGCTGCTTTCCCAGTTTGGGCAGACACAACAATTCCTCTCCAGGCCTGGCAGTCAAGGACACCTCACTGCCTCAGGGCCCAGAGATGGAAACAAAAGTGAGTTGGGGGAGCAAACCTGGGGTAAATGACTTCATTAGCTGAAGCTGGAATTGGAAGATGAACCCCCAATATGCAAATGGACCAAACTTATAAAAGTGTGAAAACCAGTGACCTGTGGTCCATTTTTGGGTGTAGCCCAGCCAGCTTTGTCTGCCCTGTTCTTCTAAATTCTTCTAAGCCTTCTGATGTTTACATTCTTGTAATGAACTTTCTCACGTGCTTTTCTCTAAGTAATTATTGGTTTTGCATTCTTTTCTGGAGGAAGAGGAATTTGATGGACTGTTGTTTTGTCCAGTGTCCTTGGAGAGGTGGCACTGTCACCCTCCAATCCACTGTCACTTTTGAAAATCTATAAATGTTGGAGTCAGAAATTAAACTTCACTTCTTTTTACCTTGGAGATTCCAGTGTCCGTGTTGTTTTATTTCGTGTCCTGTAGTGACAGGTTTCATCTGCCTGAAATGCACCTGAGGACCCTGCAATAAATACAACAGCTTTTTAGTCCCTTAATTCTGTCTGGCCTCTGTTTTTAGGTTGCCAAAAGATGCATCAGTTCTGCAAGGAAAAAGCAGGCTGGGAAGTTGCTGTTTACACCAGGTCTGGCTGGAAAACTTGTGGTCAGGTCAAAGAATGTGTTTGACCCTCCTGGCTTCAGTGGAAGGCTCTGAGACTGGGAATGAAGGTGGGAATCCTTGATCCTGGGGAATGAAGAGCACACAGAGCCTCACAGCCTCAGGAACAGAGAACACACAGCCCAAATTCAGGATGAACATTTCCCTGTTGAGAACACCCCCAGCCTCACAGTGCTGCTGCTTTCAGCCAGCCCTGGGTAAAGCAGCACAGGCTGTATCCTCTGAAGGAGTGCTGGAGGTGTCCCCCTGGGCTCTGTGCTGTCCCCAAGGGCTGCCAAGGCCACCTGTGCCTGCAGCCTCCCCAGCCAGCAGCACGGAGCCAACAGCCACCAGCTTTTCCTGACATTTGCTGTCTCCCTTGGATTCAGTAATGAGATCCCTGGTTTGAAATGTCAGCTCTCACGAGGTGATGCTATTGTATTTAGCTCTGTGCCCTTCTCCTGGCTCCAAAACACTTGGCAGAGTTTCTATAAATAACCCAATAACAAGAGCCAAATGAGTGGTTACAGAGCAAGGAGAGGAAGCTGGAGCTTGGAAACCAGGAGAGCTCCAGGAAGGGTGGCTGCTGCAGGGGGGACAAATGGCCTTTCCCAGAGCAGGGACAGGGGACAAGGCTGCCCAGGGGGACAGGGACATCTGCTCTGGGGCCTGGGCAGATCTGAGACGTGGAAGGGTGGCATGGCCAGGTGCTCGTGTGTGCCATTCATATTCTCTGGAAAATTACTTCACCCAGGATTCTTCTCCTGGGAAGCTGAGAAGCCTCAGAGAAAAGGAAAACAATTCTTATTTTATTTGCTTCTCCTGTGTTGTGCTCCTGTGGAATGTGTTTGGAGATTGTTTACCCACAGGTGATTGTTCCATTGCATTCTGCTGGGAGTTGTTTTCACTCTTTGGCCAATCAGGGCCAAGCTGTGTCAGGGCTCTGGAGAGAGTCACCAGTTTTCATTATTATCTTTTCAGCATTCAGTCAGTATCCTTTCTATATTCTTTTGTATAGTATAATTTATTATTATAATTATTATTATTACAATAATAATAATAGTAACAATTATTATTATTATGGTATTATAAAATAATAAATGAGCCTTCTGAGAACATGGAGTCAGATTCATCATTCCTGCCTGCCACAGAGATCCCAGTAAGTACAATACTCGTGGCCTTGGCCAAGAGCTGCAATCTCTCCCAGCCCAGATGCCCCAGTAAAAAAGGGCAGTTTCCTCTGCCAGCCCTCCCTGGGGCTTAGCTCCTTCTTCCCTGCTGCAGCCTGGAAGCAGTGGGGTTTCATCCTGGGAGCTGCCTGGGCTCTGTCCGTGCTCCCTGGGACACCCACCCAGCTCCTTCCTGTCCTACCACAGCTGTCACTTCCTAAACTGAGGTGAGAAAAGTCCTGCACAGCAGAGGATGCCTCTAACCCTTCAAAACTCACCCCCTCTGAATTATTTAGACCTCAGGGTGCTGTCAGCCACCAGCCTTTGCCTGGGCCACCATGTCCTTGTGCCAGCTGGATGTCACAGAGAGCACCATGCAGGTGTGCTGAGCTTGTGCACCAGCTGCAGGTCACTCCCAGGAGCCTTCTGGGACACCAGCCCACAGCTGGGGAACCAGGGACCTGCACAGACATGGACAATGCTTTCTGAGACAGGAGAAGTCCCACAGAAGATGCTCCATCCCATGCTGGGCTTGTGTGCTGCCCTGGCACCGAGGCTCTCTTGTATTTGTGGGGTTCCCAGACAAAGGCAGGAATGATGAATCTGACTCCATGTTCTCAGAAGGCAAATTTATTACTTTATAATACTATATTATATTAAAGACTACTATACTATACTAAAGAATACAGAAAGGATATTCACTGAATGCTAAAAAGATAATAATGAAAACTCCTGACTCTCTCCAGAGTCCTGACACAGCTTGGGCCTGATTGGCCAAAGAGTGAAAACAACTCCCAGCAGAATGCAATGGAACAATCACCTGTGGGTGAACAATCTCCAAACACATTGCACATGTGAGCACAACACAGGAGAAGCAAATGAGATCAGAATTGTTTTCCTTTTCTCCGAGACTTCTCAGCTTCCCAGGAGAAAAATCCTGGGCAAGGGGATTTTTCCAGAAAATGTGACTGTGACAAGGATCTGTGCCCTTTGGTGAGCCCCCACACACTGATGTGGATTTTTGGAGCTGGCAGGAAGGTCAGCAATGGGATGTTGCCCTTCACTGGCAGAGGGGAAGTGTTTAAATCTGGGGAGATGCATTTCCCACTTTCTCCTGCAGCTGGGGCCTGCAGCTGCTTTGGCAGGGGCAGCTGCCAGCACTGACATTTTCAGCCCTTCTGCCTCAGACTGGAGCTGGATGATGCTCCTGCCTCTGCAAAGGGGTTTGAGGAATGAACCACAGAACAAGAGAAGTTCTGTGGGTCCCTATTCCCCAAGCAGATCCTCAGGAACAGCTCCAGGATATCCCTGGGTTGTTTTGACTGTCCCCTTTGTGAAGGCAGCATAACTTTGGCCAGTTCAGCAGCAGCATGAACTGACCTGAGCATGGCTCCACAGCAGGCCAGGATGTGTCGCAGACATCCTTTGTGAAAAATCCTTTCTGTAGGATTTTTCCTGCTAGAGCTGAGAAGCTCAGTAACAAATGTAAACAATTATTATCTGCTGCTGTGGAATGCAACAGGTCCACCTGTGGCTGGTCCCCTGTAGATGTTTGGATTTACTGACCACTCACGGTGGAGCTGCTCTCGCTCTCTGTGAGACACAGACCTTTGTTATTCTTTCTTTCCTCTCTATTCTTAGCATAGCCAGCTTCTGAAGAAGCCTCTTTCCTTTCTATCTCTATGTAGTATAGTTATAATGTTATATATATATCATAATATAATAAATCAAGCCTTCTGATCATGGAAACAAGATTCTGTCTCTTCCATCCTCAACAAACCCCTGTGACCACTGTCAACAACAATGCACTGGAGACCTCTCCTTGATGGGCCCTGTTGTTGTTTCTGTGAGGGGAGCTGGGGATGAACATTAAAACGTGGGCTCAGGGGAAGGATGGCATTTACCTGCACCTTGCTATCACACAACAATTTATCTTCCACCACCAGAGCCAATCCTGCCAGAGAACCTCCCACATTCTGAGGTGTCTGAGCCCTTCAGTGTCCTAGTTGAGATGGTCACAATCCAAAACAGCACTCCATTTTCAGAAGGCTTCAAGCCTGTTTTTATTATAGCACGCCTGATTTTTACACATTCTTACAGTACTTGTAAGTTTACTCATTGGTCAGGAAAGACAAACAAAGTGCTCATTGGAACAGGCAGTTGCAGGTTTCTCTTATTTATCCTTCTTCCTTTTTTGGTTTCTGTGTCAACAACCTTGGTAGGAAATTCTTTCAGGGTAAACATGGATCCTCCTATCAAACTTCTCTCTTGCTCACAGAAGTGTCTGTAAAACCTCTTCCACACCTCAGGATGGGGAAGGATGAGTGACACCACCTTTCCCAGGCAAGATGAAACCCCAGGGAGAAACTGGAGAAGGCACAGAGCCTCCAGCAGCCATCTCCAGCCTCTGGCTCACCAATTAACAATAACCCAGACTAATTAGCAATTACCCCTTGGCTCTGCTCATCCAGGCTCTGCAGCAGCAAGTCCCAGAGCAGATCCCAAGTAAAGGCAATGGCTTTATCTATTAAGCTGTTCCTGGGGTTGTTAATCATGGAACAGCTCTGTCTGAGCACTCAGGCTGTCCCTGCCTCCCCTGCACAGCAAGGGCAGGGCTGGAACACAAACCTCTGTGCAGAGCCCCTGCAAGAGAGGGGATTTCTCCATCAGCTGCAGAGTCAGACACAAGTGCACTGCACAAACCAGCTCTGGTGGAGCTGTCAGGCAGAAGGCCAGTGGGATACAGCCAGCCCACAAATATTAATCTCTGCTTCTGACAGGCAGCTGAGAGTGCCTTTTGATTGGCCAGATTCCCAAATCCCTTAAGATTTGAGGAATTTTGCTTTATTTTTCACCTGTATTAACCAACACAGCCTCAGGTTGGTGGCTGTAAAACAAAAGGTGCAGCTCCCAGGTTAGAGAGGAGGCTGGGAAAAGGCTGAAGGGCTTCCTTGGATCCTGGAGTGGAAACTCTCCCTGTTACAGAACAATTTCTAACAATTAAGAAGCAATTAAGGCACCTCCCACCAAGAGCACCTGGACTGTGGATGCTGCAGCAGGAGCAGCACTGTTGTTCCAGTCTGAGACTGTCAAACCTGCTGGGCTGAGCACACCAACATAGCAATGGAGCAGTTTTGCTGCAGGTTTCCTGAAATACCTTCAGAGGGTTGAAAAAATCTTGACTATCCTTAATTTCACATCCACACAGGGAAGCAGAAGAGCACTGGGAATTGACTGGGGATTTTTAGTCTCCACATCAGCTCTCCAGCAGCAGATAATGGAATAAATGAATTGTGCACTGATTCAGTGCCTAGATATCAACAATTAAGTAGCTTGAGATCTGCAGAAAAAAGAGGAGCATCTAACAGGAGCATTGATTACTGACAGTGGGAGCCTTGAAACACTTTGTGCTGCTGCTAGCTGCAGAGCAAACCTCCCCACGTCTCATCTCCCTGGGCTGCTCTTTTTTTGTTGTTTGTATCTGTTCAGCAAGAGAGAAAACAGCCCATGGCATGAGTGCAGACAGCAAAGGGCTTGGCAGGTCACCTCTGTGCAGCCACATTGATCTCCTAGACCCAGGTCAGGCAGCAAAACCTCATCTCCCCCGGGCTGCTGAGATGTGGAGGAGCTTCCTGAGTCTCTAATGTGACATGAAACCACCAAATCTCCCTCCTCTCCCCGAGCTAATAAGAGGCAAGGAGGCAAAAGCACAGGTATTAATGCAGCAGGCTGACAAACACGCTGCTGACAGCAGCAGAATGGGGGAAATCGCAGAGGGAGCAGAATAATAACCCAGCCAGAGTTAATAATAACAGCCTGAGAGCATTCACAGGGCTCTGGAGAATGGATGTGTCACTGGCTCCTTCCTGCCTGGGCCTGGGCACAGTGGCACACTGGGTTTGGGGCTGTGTCAGCCTCCCTGTGCCCTCTGGGCAGTGCCAGCTGCTGATGGGCAAAGCCCAGGATGGAATGGGGATAATGGGATGGAGGGGTTGGAATGAGCTGATCTTTGAAGCTCCTTCAGTCTAAACCATTCCAGCCCAAACCCATCCCTGTGCCCTCTGGGCAGTGCCAGCTGCTGATGGGGAAAGCCCAGCGTGGAATGGGGATAATGGGATGGGGGGGTTGGAATGAGCTGATTTTTGAAGCTCCTTCAGTCCATGGTTCTGTGGTCCCAGCCAGGTCAGCACCACCACAGTCTTTGCCCAGAGATCAGTGCAAACCTCAGTCACTGCAGAGATGCAGAAACCTCCATTTTCCCGTAGTTTTAGGCACCATTTCTCCAGCTTTCTGCGGTGGCAGAGGCTCTGGAAGCCCCCTGAGGTGGTGCTTTTGCAGCATGTCCTGAGCTGTAAGCACGGTTCATCTCAAAAAAGAGCAGATTCTAACTCAAGGGTTTGGGGCAGAGGTTTTGAGAGTTTCAGCTGGGTAAATACCCCAACACTGAGGTTTTTAACCAGAGTGATGCTCAGAGCAGCTCCCAATTAACCTTTTCCCTTGGTTATTCCAGCAGGCTCCAGGACACAGCAGGAGTGACAGAGCAGTGAGAACAGCACTTTAACCTGTCAGGGCAAATTTATAATTCAGTACCAGGATTAATAGCATGTATCACATTTAAAGTCCTTAATATATGTGGCCAGGCAGATTAGCAGATGAATATGAAATCAGTGGCCCAGCAGCAGGCACAAATTATTCAGGCACTGACTGTCCTACCCTGCAACAAGCAGCAGAGCCAGGGGCCTCTGGGTGCACCAGGAATATGGAGCACCCATAAATCTGTACCCAGCCCACATCCAGCACAAAGAAACAGGGACAGGGAATTGTGACATTCACATTCTCTGAAAAATCCCTTCGTGCCCAGGATTTTTCTCCTGGGAAGCTGAGAAGCCTCAGAGAAAAGGAAAACAATTCTTCTCTCATTTGCTTCTCCTGTGTTGTGCTCACATGTGGAATGTGTTTGGAGATTGTTCACCCACAGGTGATTGTTCCATTGCATTCTGCTGGGAGTTGTTTTCACTCTTTGGCCAATCAGGGCCAAGCTGTGTCAGGACTCTGGAGTGAGTCACCAGTTTTCATTATTATCTTTTTAGCCTTCTGTAAGAATCCTTTCTGTATTCTTTAGTACTGTATAGTATTCTTTAATATAATATAATATCATAAAGTAATAAATTGGTCTTCTGAGAACATGGAATCAGATTCATTATTCCTGCCTTCACCAGGGCATCCCTGCAAATACAATAGGGAATATCAGTGATTAGAACCTGGAGAGCTTTGTGTTCTCCATAGCACTGTGAATTCCAAAGAACACATCCAGAGAAGCAATTCCCACATTTCACCCAAAGGATACTCAGCTGCAGGGAGAGGCTGTGCCTTTTTCTGGGCTCGCCTGAACTCTGCAGAGTCCAGAGGATGAGTTTGGTGATGGAAGTGCCCAAGGCCAGGTTGGACTTGGAACAACCTGGGATAGTGGAAGGTGTCCCTGCCATGGCAGTGCAATGGGATGAGCTTTAAGATCCCTTTTGACCCAAACCATTCAGGGATTCTGCATTTCCTGACCTTGCAGAGTTGGGGGTGACCATCCTTGCTGAAGGGGAAGGTGGGAAACTGCAGGGTGCTTTTTGTCAATGATGCCAATTTACCAAACTTATAAAACTTCCTGCACTCCCATGGGCATGGGCTTTTGTGGACTTTTTTCCATAACTGCCCCTGAAGGCCTCCAACAAAGACCAGCTTTCATATCACCCCCTGTACTAATATCATCTCAAATGTGAGTGTTGTTTCATGTGCAGGCTGTGAAGGCATCACCAGGGCAGGGCCAGCAAAGAGCAGCTGCAGAGCTGGGGCTGCCCAGTGTTGGAATGTTGGGGGACACAAGACAGATAATGATGGCCTTTGGACCTGGTTAACATCAGAGATTTGATAACAGGATGCCTTGGCAAAAGCAAATGGAACTTTGAAAATTACACCTAGATTGCAAGAAGATGAAATCAAATGGGTTTACTGGAAAAAGAAAATCCCATTAAACTCTGCAAGCAGATGTTGTTATATGCATAAGTTTGTGTGTGTGATTTTAACATAATCATTGTAGTACACATTACTAGTCTCCCTGAAACAGTATATAAGGGTTTGTATCCCACGATAAAATCAGATTCTGATCACTGAGTCAGTCTCCCCATCTCTCTCCATCACTGCAGCCTCCATCCCCAGGTGTGTGAGTGACACCCAGCAGGGCTGGGCTGGTGACAGGCTTTAAAACCACACAGCTGGGACAGGGACAGAGCAGAGCCTGCTCCTGGTGCAGCCAGGGTGGGAAAGGCTGTGTAAAACTATATTTTATTTTACTTTTTTTTATTTTTTTTTTTTTTAATTTTTATTTTTAATTTTATTTTACACCAGGGATAAGGAGAGTGAAATGGGGCCTCTTTGTCAGTGATCCCAGCTCCTGAGATTCATCCCACAGATTCCCCACAGATTGATTCCTAACGTGGAGTAAGGACTGTGTGAGTCTGCAGCTGTGCTGCACCCAGAGCCCTGTGCAGGCTGGCAGCCATGGAAGGCTGTGCCTTCAGCAAATGCTGTGTGTGCAGCTGGGACAGGGACAGGGACAGAGCCTGCTCCTGGTGCAGCCAGGGTGGGAAGGGCTGTGTAAAACAGCCCAGCAGCTTCTGCTCCACAGCTGGCCCCAGGCTGAGCACAGAGCCCAGCAGTGCCTGTCACTGCAGAGCAAAAAGGCATTGAAATAATGTGCAATGAGAAAGAATTTATTTTATTTTTTAAATTTTTCTCACCCTTGGCTACTTGCTTCCACTCCAGGGGAAAGGAGGTGGAGCTGAGAAGGAGCTGGGCAGGTTCAGGTGCTCCTGGGGCACTGGACATGGACACTGAGCAGCTGAACATGGAGCCCAGCAGTGCCTGTCACTGCAGAGCAAAAAGGCATTGAAATGATGTGCAATAAAAAAGATTTTTTTTGTTTTTTTTTTAAATTTTTAAATATTTTTTGACATCTGGCTATTTGCTTCTACTCCAGGGATAAGGAGGTGGAGCTGAGATGGAGCTGGGCAGGTTCTGCTGCTCCTGGGGGCACTGGACATGGACACTCAGCAGCTGAACATAAAGCCCAGCAGTGCCTGTCACTGCAAAGCAAAAAGGCATTGAAATAATGTGCAATGAGAAACATTTTATTTATTTTTTTTTATTTTATTTTTTTTAATATTTTTGACATCTGGCTACTTGCTTCCACTCCAGCGATAAGGAGGTGGAGCTGAGATGGAGCTGGGCAGGTTCTGCTGCTCCTGGGGGCACTGGACATGGACACTCTCTCCCAAAGGCAGAGGAGGGAAACTGCTGGTGAAAATCTGGGATTTCCTCCTGCTTTCCTAATGCCCATCTGCAGCTTGAATGAAGCCCAGCAGTGGCTGTGCTCACCTGCACATCTCCCTTGCCAAGGGCATCACCACAGGCTCTCATTCCTGCTGGGACTTCCAGTGGGTCCCACAAACATATTTGACCCCTTTGGACCTTCACAAAGGTGAGTGCTGTGAGTGCTGGTGGCAGGAATTCATCCTTCATTGCAAAACTGGACACAGCCAGCCACAGATTGAATCATTTTTAATTGTTGTTGTTGTTGTTTGTTTCTTTGAATTCTTTGTATTTTATTAGAATCTGTGTGATTTTATCCTTGTCAGGTGGCCATGTGAGGGAGCCTGCTAGCTCAGCCTGTGCACAGATGAGATAATTCAGATTTACCTTGGTGCATCCCAGCCCTACCCTGGGGAACTTTAATGTCCCAAAGGCACATTGGGGTCACCTCCACACCAGGGACATCCCTGTGCCCCTGTTTGAACAGGGCTGCACCCACAATTAACACATCCAGCTATTATTGTTCATTGCATGTGGTGGAGAAGCCTTCATTCATCATTTTAACGAGGATGTTCTTCGTTAAAAGAGCCCATATAGTTTATTTATAGCCTGGCTGAGTTTATCCTGTGCTTTTAGCTTCAGATCCTAGCAGACCTCTGCTGTTAAATCTCTCTGCCTTATTTTGGGACCATTCGTCCTTAACCTCCTCTTGGCTAAGTTTATCTGACTGAACTTCTGGAATTATTCACCTGCCTGACTTTATAATCTCATTATTGAATCTCTGCTCTGGTGCATTCCTAAATATCTCCTCCAATTTAGGGGAATCCTCCTTTGGTTGTGGGAATTACACAGGGATGGATCCCACTTCCCAGGACTGTGATGCTTCAGGTTTAGCTTTTGTATTTTTCAGATTCTGTGCTGCTTTAGTGTGTGGGTCTGAGCTTTATATTAGGGGATGAACACCTGTGGCTGGGCCACTGCTGTGGACCTTCACTCCAAGGGCTGATCCCCCTCACACCTTCCCTGTCCCAGTGATTTCCAGCTCAGCCCTGCCCTCACTGCAGCCTTTCTCCAGGGAATGGCTCCACATCCAGCCCCACTTCACTGCTCTCAGTTTGTAACCCACATAACCCAGCCTGCTTCCCAGCAGCAGCAGGACCTCTCCAGCAACTTTTTGCTACCTGAAGCTTTCCCAGAATACAGAATGTCCTGAGCTGGGAGGGACCCCCAGGATCACCCAGGGCAGCCCCAGCCCTGCACACACACCCCAACAGCCCCACCCTGGGCATCCCTGGCAGCTCCTGCAGCTCTGGCAGCCTCGGGGCCGTGCCCATTGCCTGGGGAGCCTGGGCAGTGCCAGCACCCTCTGGGGAAGAGCCTTGCCCTGGTATCCAGCCTGACCCTCCCTGGCACAGCTCCAGCCATGCCCTGTCCCTGTCACAGAGCAGAGATTGGTGCCTGTTTTGGATTTTCTCCAGGGTCATCAGTACAAATATTGAACAGCACAGAGCCCACATGCCCATCCTTGCAGGAGCTCATTCCAGCATCCCTCTGATCATGACAGGGATTCACAGCTCAGACTCACCACTGGGAAGGTTTAAAAGTCCAGAGAGTGACAGGACAAGGGGGACTGGCTTTAAACTGAAAGAGTGGGGGTTTAGATGGGATATTAAGAAAAAAAACCTTCCCTGTGAGGGTGGGCAGGCCCTGGCACAGGGTGCCCAGAGCAGCTGTGGCTGCCCCTGGATCCCTGGCAGTGCCCAAGGCCAGGCTGGACAGGGCTGGGAGCAGCCTGGGACAGTGGAAGGTGTCCCTGCCATGGCAGGGGGTGGTATGAGATGCTCTTTAATATCCCTCTCAACCCAAACCAGTCAGTGATCCCATGGTTCTAAGTTCTCCATCTATTTAACATGCACCATGTTGAATCCATTACACTGTAATTCCTTAATTGCAATTAATCTTATTATATCAAGGAAAACATTATCCTCACACTCATCACAGTGCTTACAAGCAACACACAACCCCTATGCAAAGCCCAGACATGCAATTACTAAAACCATTTAATTTATAATTAACCATTTAATTTATAATTAATAGGGAAGCACAAAAACAACCAGAACAAAATTTTTGGCAGTAGCTGGAATGCCCCTTTCCATCCCAAAGACCCTGGACAGTAACTCTCAAAGCTCCTTGTGGACTGAGGAATCCTTCCCACTGGTTCATCTGATTTGATATCCTTTCTGAAGACCAATAATGAGGTTGTTATACTGGAAGGACCCCAGGAGGGGATTTGCCACAGCAAGGCATCTCTACCTGGGCAGGTCTGGACCTCCTCATCTTCCCTCTTTCCTTCCCAGGAAGTGCTGGAAACATCTTCTCCTCAAACTCCATCCTGGGATCCCCTGCCCTCCCTGTCCCACCCTGAAGGAATAAGAACATCTCCTTTGGTGCAGCCTGGATCAGGAGCAGGATCTGCTCCACCTCCTGCCCCAGGAGAGCTGGAAGGTAAAAATCCACTGCAGAGATTTTGGGAGGAATTTTCCAGGGGGGAGAATCAGCAAAATGAAGATGAGTGTTTCAAAAGCACGTTGCTACTCTTCAGCTCTGTGTGCTCAGAGGGAGCAGAGGAGCAGGAGCTGTAGGCACTGGGTTTGAAGTCTGGCTGACAGCAGACTAGGGATGCTGGAATAATAGGGAGGCATTGTCAGTGCTCAACAAGGGCTGGAAATCACAGGAAGCTGGAGGAAAAGGAGTGAAAACACATAAAAAATAAAAGGATACAGAGGAGTAGCTGAGTGATGTTTCACTCCCTTGTGACTGTGCAGTGAGAGGGTGGATTTCTGCAGAGTGGATTGAGAACATATTGAGAATTTTGAACATGCAGGTGATTCTTTAATTAAAAAAAAAAAAAAATTATTTTTAGTCACGAAAAAATCTCCACTGGCCTTGTCTTGATGCTCCAGCTCCTGATGCCTTGACTAAAAGTCCCTGGGGAAGAGGGAATATCTGAGAGCCACACCTGCTGCCAGAATGCTCTAACTTATTAGCAGGATCTCAGCAGCATCCCTTAGCACCTGCACCAGTGTCAGAGGGAGACAACAACTGCATTGATTTCAATTATCCTTTCCAGGGGGTGCTTAATGCCCAGATTTGTCTCTCCCTTGCAGTGTTGAAAGCAGATTCACACAGTGCAGCTTTAGCAGAAATGTATTTCAATAAAGGTAATGAAGAAAGAATCTTTATTTCCTCCAGTGCTTGTTTGAATTTCTTTCTTGGGCAATATCCCAGTGGGAGCCAAGGCCATGGATCAGCCCTGGGGGCACAGCTGGAAATGAGTTTATATTCCCCACACTGGCACCACACCACACTAAAAGCATTTGGGGCACTCTGAAATAGGTGTAAAAGCATCACTGTCAAAAACTGTGGACTGCATTTATGGAAATGAAAGCCATCCTTGTGGGTGAGGAGGGGAAAATCGCTGGAGACTGGGAGAGGATGTGCTGAGATCAGCCTGCCCTGGATGTGTCCTTGCTCCCACAGTCACCACTGACTGCTGAGATGGTGTCCAGGCAGGATGGAGCTTCACTCCACGTCCATTCAGAGGTGCCCTTGTGTCACATCTCCATCTACAGAGAGATGCAGGACCTGCCCCAGCCAGGGTGTGTGGCTGGGGGGAGGAAATACAGCCCAGAGAGCTGGAGAGTGGAGCTGTCCTGCTGCAAGGACGTGTGTTGTGTTGTGATTTCAGGGTCTACCCCAGAACCTCGGGCCCCTCCCCTGACAATTCCCTCCCAGGTGTGTCAGTCTCCTCTCCTTTCCCCTCCCAGCACTGTCTGTCAGTCCTGGCATTCCAGAAGGCATCGAGTGATTGGCAGATTCACAGGATGCCCTCTACCCCTGGGGGGCATTGGGCCATCCAGGTGTCCTTTGTCCCTTTGTCCCTCCCCTCCTGTCCCTGCTTGGTGGCTCCCTGCCCCTTCCCTGCCCCTCTCCCCGGGTTCAAAGGAGCAGCAGCCACGGGCTCAGGGAGTTCTGTTGGAGCTGCTGCTGCATTCAGAGGCCTGTGGGCCAGAATAAAGCTCTGGATCCAAACCCTCCATCAGAACCGACTCCTTTCCTTCACCATGGCCTCAAAGCTTCTCCACAGAGGGAAACCTGAGGAGCAGCCCCTGTTATGGGGGAAAGCTCCATCCCAGCACCCCCAGAGCTCCTGCAGGCCTGGACCTGTCCCCATGTGCCAACTGCAGCACCCAGCCAGCCCAAAGTGTCTGTGGGGTGAAACACCACACACCCAGCCAGGCAAAAGTGTCTGTGGGGTCAAACACCACACACCCAGCCAGCCCAAAGTGTCTGTGGGGTGAAACACCACACACCCAGCCAGCCCAAAGTGTCTGTGGGGTGAAACACCACAGTGCTGCTCTTTGGTTTAGCACCAAGGGCCAGACAAGCTCAGGCACGTCCTGTCCTGCAATATTGGTATTATTCCAATACAGATGTGTTTCACCACTGCCCTGTGCTTGCATAGAGAGTTCTGGCTCTGCCCTGGCTGAAATGTCCCTGCTCCATCCTCAACGTGCTTTAGGCTCCTGCCTTTGCCTCCAGGGAATCCCATCCCCTGTGATGCATTTGTTGCAATCTCCTGTGTCCACCAGGCTCAGAACCAAAATCAGGAAATAAATATTTGTCTGTTGGAAGGCACAAGCCAGGACTACTGAAGACAAATCTTTGTTGGATGAGTTTTTGAGCAATCTGGTCTAGTGGAAGATGTCCTTGTCCATGGCAGGGGCTGGGGGGAGATGAGCTTTAAAATCCCTTCCACCCCAAACCAGTCTGGGATTCTGTGATCTGCCACGGATGCCTTGTGAGGGCTGACCTAGAGCAGAGGCTGCACAGAGCTAAAGAATAAAGCAGGGATTTATTAAAAGGATTTCCTCCATGGATCCACCTTGGGCAGCACAAGAGCCCAGCCAGGGCTGCACCCAAGATGAACCAAAATCGTCCCAAAATGCACGGCCGGGCACGGGGTCTGTCCCTGGGATCAGTTCTGCCCCACTGTGCTGGGACAGTGCTCTGCTGTTCTGGGCTGCAGAATGGAACTGGCCCAGCCTAATTCCAGGTCATGCCTGGGCTGCCTTTCTCTCATTTTCCCCCTGAACCAGCCCTGGTGTGTTCTCCAGGAGCAGCACCTGCCTGGGATGCAGCACCCAGGACCTTCCCCAGGTATTTCCATTGCAATATCCTTGAAAATGCAAAATAAATTGAAAATGTAAAATAAATGATGTTCCCTGCAGCTGTGTGATCAGAGAAATGGGGGCACACCTGCTTCCTGGAGCCATCCCTGGCATCATCCCTGGCATCATCCATGGCATCATCCATGGCATCCTGACCCCCTCACACCCAGGCACAGACCCAGGGACAGAGTCATTACCCAGAGTGTCCCTGTACCCCAAACCTGCTCCAGCTCCCCCTGATCCCACAGCAGCTACAAGAGGGCTTGTGCACAGAGCTTGTGGCAGATCCCTGAGCTTGCCCTGGCCTCCAAGGACTCATCATTCCAGCTCCTTCCTGTGCAGGGGACCACGATGAGGTGACAGTGACACATTCACTGTCTCTTCCAGCTGTCCTCTCTGCCAGCCCCATCGTTCATTTGCCCTCTCCAGGACGTGTTGGCTCCCTGGGAATCACTCTGAGTGACAGAGACTTCAGAACTATCAACCACCTCCTTCTGTTTCCTCAGTGAAAGCCTAATTTATGGAACAAAAAGACTTTTGAGGCATGAGAAAGATCAGACAGCGAGTTCCCAGGCTGCTCCCTCCTCTCTGCACTGCTGAGCACTGCCTGCAGAGCAATCCTTGCTGGCACCCAGGTGCAGGATCACAGAGCCAGCTTTGCCTTTCCACATGACCCCGGGCACTTCTCATTATCCCGGCGTGAGGCAGGATCCCCCCAAGCAGGGGCTCACACTGCCAGGACTCATTAACCTTCTGCAGCCTGCCTTCAAAAACCTGCCAGAGAGGCTGCAAACAGCCACCTTGGAATGGGTTTGCCCAGCTTTTCCTTCTCTTAGAAGGGCATGCTGGAATGGAGGGGTCTGGTGCAGGTTTTCAGGTGGGAATAGAAGCAGGGCAGGTTTGCCAAGGGAGGCAGGGGTGGTGGGAGAAGCAAAACTCTCCTTGGAGCTGTCCATGGGTGGGAAGGGAGCTGGGGAAGGGGCTGAAGCACCAGGAGGGGCTGAGGGAGCTGGAAAGGGGCTCAGCCTGGAGAAGAGGAGGCTCTTGTGGCTCTGCACAAACTCCTGACAGGAGGGGACAGCTGGGTGTGGTGGGTCAGGCTCTGCTCCCAAGAACAAAGAACAGAACAGGAGGAACTGGCCTCAAGGTGTGCCAGGGAAGGTTCAGGTTGGATTTTATGGAAAATTTCATTACCTCAAGAGAAGTTAAGCACTGGAACAGCTGCCCAGGGAGGTGGTGGAGTCCTCATCCCTGGAGGGATTCAAAAGATGAGTGGATGTGACACTTCGCCATATTGGTTTATTGGGAATGATGGTGTCTGGTTAAAGTTGGACTTGATCATCTTGGAGGTCTTTTCCAACCTCAGTTATTGTGTGATTCTTAGTGACTGAGCCCAGCTGCATCATCCAAGGAGGGACCAGTCCTGACTGAGGGGTGGTTCCTGTGCCAGGATGTCCCTGGCTGTTGGTCAGTGAGCACTGGGTGCCCCAGACAATGAGATGGGGTGGGAAATGATGAGACTTAAAAGCACAGCCCAGCAATCCCATCTCTGTTTCCTCCCCTGCTTTCTTCAGCTTTGAAGTGCCTCAGGTCATTGTTTTCAAGCTTTTTTTTCCAATTTGGAGTCTCATTTACAAGGCAGAAGCTGGAGTTCAAAGCAATGCCTGGGAGCCAGGGGTGCCAGAGTGTTATGGAAAAAAATAATAATCAGGAATCAGAGGAGTAGTGAGGAAGTTGGCAACTTGCTACAGACCTTTGCTAAATTCAGGCCACTGAGCCTGAGGTGTAAACAGCCCTATCTGATTGCTGCATCTTCATTTTTTGGTTTTGATCTTACCTTATTTATTTCAGATAGATAACAGGGAATGTGCTGTGCTGGAATGAGAAAGGCCCATCCTCAGAGCTAACTGAGTTTTGCTGTCACAGTCCTTTGTGAAACCAGGAAACTACAACAGAAAAGGACTGCACCTCTTGCTCAGAACTGGTCCAATTTTCAGCTTGAACTGCATAAAAATGCTAGAAATAACCTGCTGTCATTAGTAGTCCAATTACAAAGCTCCTCAGACTCACAGACTGGATTGTCTGCTTACACAAACCTCATTTCAGTAAAACATCTCAGTTAAATGTCAGGATTTGAAATATCTCCCACCTTCTCAGGAGCTTTGTCCATCCAAGGCCAGGTTGGATGGGGTTAGAGAAATCTGGACTGGTAGAAGGTGTCACTGCCCATGGCAGGGGATGAGATAAGATTGAGATGAGATTGAAATAAGACTGAGATAAGATTGAGATGAGATAAGGACGAGATTGAGATGAGATTGAGATTGAGATGAGGATGAGATTGAGATGAGATTGAGATTGAGACTGAGACTGAGATGAGATGAGATTGAGATGAGACGAGATGAGATTGAGTTGAGATAAGGATGAGATTGAGATGAGGATGAGATGAGGATGAGATTGAGATGAGATTGAGATTGAGACTGAGATGAGATGAGATTGAGATGAGAGGAGATGAGATGAGATTTCAGGTCCCTTCCAACCCAAACCACGCTGTGACCCTGTGATTCTATCAACACCAATGAAAACAGAGATAAAGCTGAGCAAGTTCTGAAGAACAACTCAGCAGATCTGACTCCCTGTGACCAGCCCAGGCACTGTTTGCAGAGTTCAGCCACCAGTTGTGTCCAGGGTTCCCAAATCCCATCACCACCATGGACTGGCACTGAGGACTCTGCAGAGCACGGCTGTTTCCAGCTGCCACACATTGTTCTGTGGATTCTGAGGTGTCACTCACCAAGCAGGGAGCCAGGAGGGTTTGAGGTGACTCTGGGCACCTGCCAGGCTGCAAAGCAAAGGCACCTCCTGGGCAGCTCTCTGCCCCCATGGAGGATGGGCAGGAATCATCCTGGCTCCTTGACAATGCCAATAATGTGGTTAAAGGAGAACAGGAGGTGCTCAGTGGTACTTTGGTCAACTTGGTAACATCTAGAAGGATTTGCTGGAAAAAGTTATTTGTGGATAAAAGTTGAACCAAAGCCACAAATGGATTATTGCTTTATTTCCAGCCAATTTACTTCTAACTTGGGCTTTCTAAATTCACCCTGAGTAAGGACTTTAAGCAAAGGAGACAGTCCTTTGGTTTCCTGAGCAATGATTTGTTCACAGAATTGAGGTTACCAGCAGAACATTTATAGAGGCAGGACCTCAATTGTAACCTCTCAATTGCCTTCAGTCTTCCCAGGCCCAGACAGCTTTTCTCAGGGCAGTGACACCTCTGAGGCTGAGACACCTGCACAAAAACCTCATGTTTGTCTGGTATTGTGTAATTATAACCAGAAGAACATGCAAGATGTGGTCATCAAAACTTCATCTTTGCCTGGCTGATGTTAAACCAGACACAGAGAGTCAGAAGCCTGAATGTCTGTGTTAGACTGAGCTGGCCTTCCTAAAGCATGAAAGATTGTTTGCCTGCCTAGAAATGCAGTGTATATGGGGCTGTGTGCATGTTCCAGTAGGGGAGATATCATAAAAATAGGTGGCAGGGAGAACAAAACACTTAAACTGATTTAGAGCAGGGAAAACACAAGATGGCACAAGTAGCATTTCAAGGATGCTCTGTGAAGTTGAGAAACGAGTCATTCCTGCACTGCCTTAAAGCCACAGCCCCCTCCCTGGAACACACTGAACAGCACAATTGCACCATAAATCCTGGGCTTGCCCAAGAAAGGTCCCTGGGCAGTAGCTCATGGGGGTGTCAGACAACCACAGGAGGCATCCTAAGGCTGTCTGTGCAGATTGTGTTATTGTACACACCTCCAAAGAGGTGTTTGCTCTCAGGAGCTGCTCCCTGGGCTGGGTTTGCTGTGCAGCTCTCTGGGCCCTGTTGCCATCAGCAGAGTGCCCTGAGCACTCAGGGCTTGCACCAAGAGCCACAGCGTGCTCTGGATGGGGCTGCTGCCTGATTGCTTGGTGACATCCCCACAGGGACAGGGAGGGCAGAGCTTGTGGACGGCTGGGGAGGACACAGAGCAGAGCTGGGGCTGCAGCAAACAGCCCTCCCTGTGCTCAGCCACCTCCTGGCCAGAGCAGAGCACGCTGGGCTCCTGCACAGGGCAGAGAAGGTGAGGAGTCCTGGTGCTGCTCAGAACCCAAAGCTGTGGCTGCAGAGCTGAGCTGGTGTCCCCAGGAGCCTGCCCTGTGTCTTGCTGCACCCCTGGGCCTGGCCTGGAGCCTGCTCACAAATCTGTCCTGAATGTGCAGCCAAGCCCTGCTCTAATCCCCTCGGGCAGTTCAGGTCTCCAGGAGGAATTTGTAGCTCTGATTTCTCTTCCATTCCCGCAGCCTTGGGATGATCCCAGGGTGGCAGGCAGCAGGCACAGCCTTCCCAAGTCACACTGACACATCAGCTCTGGGCTCTCCACCAGACCCCTACCTCCTCCCCTTCCTCTGGGGTCCCCCACACCAGGGGCTTTGATTCCTTCTTTGCAAAAATGTGCTGTGCTGTTGATGTTAATGGGAGCCTTGAGACTGCAGCTGGGCCATAGCATTATCCTGCTTTCCTTTCTGCCTTCATATCAGAAGCTTCAGTTAAAGAACACCTTTCCCCCTGCTCTGTGATGTTTGGTTGCTCCGTTTAATGAGAAGTGTTTTCCAGGTGCTTGTGTTGAAGCACTGAATCCCCAGTCCTACTGCCAAGGATTTTTAGTGTCTTGCTCACACTCTCCAACAAGGATTTGGAATTGAGATGCTCCTGCCTCCCCAGCTGTTATGAGTAGAACAGCCGCCCATTTTTTTAAAAGGTTGGAGAGTTCACAGGTTGGGCCAGTTGCTGCCACGGTGGAGTTCTAACTTGTTTGTTGAGGTAATTACCTGTTGTTTTCGTTTACTACCTGTCGTTGATTGTTAAGAATTCCCCCTTTTGTCGAGTGGCACCCTGCTGCTTCTTGGAGGATGGCACCCGGTGAAGAGGAGAGGACAACGAAGTTGGCATGCAAACGAAGAAGCCCCTCACTAAACCTAGCAAAAACCCCTAAAAACAACGAGCCAACACAGAATTGAGAGATTAAAGTGATGTCTAGATGTGAGGAACAGAATCCAGTGTCTGCTAAGACCCTTTTTACCCCTCACCCTAACCTAAAAGATATTGGCTGGAAAGAGGACCTCCAATATCAACTTGAAAAGCAGGGAATTTCCTGATGCTCTCGTGAGGATGGAACCCCCAGCTCTACCTATAGACCAGCAGACAAAGCTGCATTTTTCCACCTCCTCTGTGCCACTCCTGGAAGCAGCGGCGCCGTGAGTGCGACCCGTCCGTTCTTCCCACCCGAGCTGATTTTCAATAAAGGCATTAAAAAGGAGAAAGATCTCCTGCCCTGTTTATTTCACCAGCTGAGCACCTTGTCTCATCTGCTGGGTGCTGTGGGAGGCTGGCACAGAGCACGTGGGGCTGTGCCTCAGCTTTGGGCAGGGAAACCCATGGAAAACACATTTCTGAGTGCTGGCCAGTGCCCTGCTGCAGGCCCATCTGCTTCTGCAGGATTTCACCTTGAGGGGAGTTGCATTTCCAGTGCTCTGTTAAGCTCTGTGTTTCAGCAGTGCCCTGCTGTCCTGGGTGATGGAGGGGGTTGGATGAAGCAGTTCCCAGTTCCCAGCAGGTGAACAAGGGAGGCCACAGGGCTCCCAGCCCCACGGGCTCCCAGCAGGGACCACATTCCCTGGGTTTGCTCTCCAAAGGGTGCAGCGGCAACCTCAACATTCAGCCTGGAAAACTCCCCCGTGGGAATGCCCTGGCAGATACACCCGAGCCTCCAACACCAAAATTCCGTGTGTTTACTTAGAAACCCAGCACAAAAGGCATCCCTGCCTTAATTGCCAGATCCTTCTGGCTTACAGGGTGCTGGGATCCTGGAATCACCTCTGTAATTAGCTCCCTTTCAAGATGCTCTGCCTTTGTGCCTCGCTGTTGCCTGACCTCGCTCCGAGCTCTCCTAATTGCCTCTCTGGAGCCGGCAGGGCAGGGCAGGGCTGCAGCAGATGCTTCCCAAAGCCCGAGCTGAGCGCTGCCGAGGTGCTCAGGGTGTTAATTAGGTCGATAGCCCAATCACGGAGCCGCTGGGTAATGATCAGGGTCTCCAGCCAGGGCTGCAGCCCGTGGTCGGTGTGTGGCAGCTCCCAACATCCCACCTGGAAAATCCTCTGGCAAAGGGCACCGAGACCCCCCAGCTCTGCCTCAGAGCTTATCGGGGGCCAGCGTTTGCAGGGAGGCATGTGAAAATGTCAGCACAGATGGAGATTAAGCTGTCTTCACCTCACGTCAAAGCTGCCATCTGCTGCTCTCCTGCACGGCTTTAATCAGATTTTCTACAGAAAAAAAAAAAAAAAAGAAAAAAAAAAAAGAAAGGGAGTGAGAGGGATGGGGAGGGCTCTGAGCACTCCCTGGACTTTCTGTGCTCGTGTGCAGAGGTCTGGCGAGCTGGAAAGGGTTTGTCTGGGCATTTCCCATGGAAAGGCTCTGTGTGCCTTCCTCTGGAAAGGCAGGGGCAGCAGCAAGGACTCACATCCTGCTGTAGAGTGGGCAGAAGGAAAGGCACTATTTGAAAAGAAAGCAAAAGTGGACCTTGTCCTCCAACACTGGTTTGGTTTGTTTAATCACCCAGCAAAGCCAAGTTCTCAGCTGATGAGGATCCACCAGGAGCCTGCTTTGTTCCCCAAGTCCCACCCCTGCACTCTCATGAACAATGAGCTGAGGAAGACAAGGGGGTAACAAAAATCCCCAACTAATGGGAGAGATGGACAGTTTGCTCTACAGTCACATCACAATTTCAGTCTTGCCTTGCCTTCCAAGCCCAATATGTTCAAAGCTAAATATGCCATTGCTAAGTTGGGGATAAATCAGAGAACACAGAGTTTTTGTAGGGACACGAAGACTGGCTGAGCAGTAACCATATGTGTCCAAAGCCTACGAGGTAAGCTGATGGAGGAGCTTCTGACATGGCACACAAATCACAGTTTGTGTGGAGTGAGGCTTTGCCTTCTCCTGCTGAGCACCTGATCCACAGTAATCTCACAGAGTTCCCTTCAGATCTGCTCATCAGCCACTAGCTCCCATCTGGAATTCCCACAGCTGGCCATTCCTTTCCAGACAGACTTAATGCCCACCAAGCAGCATCTCCTTTTTGTTTCAAATCATCTCCAAGTCAGCTCTGAATCTGTGCACTTCATTTGTGAGTCTGCTCATCCCAAATCCTGGCAGTCCCTTCCATGTGGAGGTGTCAGCCAGCTTGAGAAGTGTTTTCTGTGTTCCATCATTGGGACCATTAATGAAAGTGCTGAAAGCTCAGTCCATACTGCAAGCATCTTATTTTGACAGTAATCTGTCAATGATTGCTCCATCTATAATTTTCTAACCAGTTTTGCAACTACCCAATAATATATTCACTCAGATGGTATTTTTCTAGCTCATGGAAGTATCAGAGGAGACAGTGTCAAAAGCCTGACTAAAATCAAGATCTATGACATGGTCTGTTTCTTCTCTATCCAGAAGGCTTTTTGCACTGTCATAAAGGAAAATTAGATTGGTTTGACATATTTGTTCTTGACAAATCCATACAGACTGTTACTCATCCCTTTATACTCCTCTGTGAGCTCACAGATAGACTATTTGATTATCCACTTCAGCGTTTTCTGAAAACTGAAGTTTTATAGGTTTGAAAGGGAAGCTCCTGACTCTCTGTCTTCTTATTTAACATTTCAAAGGTTGGCATTTAAAAATGTCTCCTGTCTTTCAAGTTTTCCCGTGCCTCACACAGTGAATCCCTACAACTCTTGGTCAATTCTTCCAGTATTTCCCCAGCTTCTGCTGCGGGTACCACACAATGAAGTTCACCAAGACTTCATTGGTGAAAATAAGAACACTGACATTTTTGGGGCACCTCTGTATTTCTCTCAGTATTTTCTGTTTTCTGGAGTTGTTCCTTGCATGAAAGAATCCCAGTTAAGTGCACATTAATGCCTATCCCAGGTCCCTTGGGGAAGCCTTGCTCTGGTGCATCCTGGACCATCTGTTATAAAGCTGCTGCCACTCCCCAGTACAAGCTGGAAGCTGCTGGAGAACTTCCAGTGCTTCCATGCCCTGGTGTGCCCCAGCCCATGGCAGAGTGGCATGGAGGTGGCACAGGAATGGGGAAGAGCTGCTCCCTTCTCTGGGAGGGCAGCAGTTACCTGGAGGCAGCAGCCTGGAGCCAGCCCCAGAGTTTTGCAGGACTGGGCTTTGAGGTGACCTTCAGATCAATCAAACTGATGAAGGGAGACAAGCCCTAACTCACCAGCCTGCAGAAGATGTCTTGTCAGCCTGTGGAGCTCTTAAATCATCCTTCTATTTGCAATCCATGGAATAGCCATGTGATCTGTCCTTCAGGATAAAGGCAGCTGCTGAGCTCAGAGAAGCTGAGGAGCAGCAGCACAGCTGATTTCTCACAAGTCCAAAAGATCCAGCAGCTGTACCTGTCCCCATTTGGCTTCCTAATCTTCACCTGCAAGTTCAAAAGCATTCCCAAGAGATGTGGGCTGCAGTCCAGAGCCTGCTGTAATCATCCATGACCCACCTGAGAGAGCAAAACACGCTCTGCTGTCCCCAGAGCTGTGCTCCCAGGGGAGGTGTAGAGGACACTGTTTCCCAGGAGGGATAAGAGGACCTGCTGGCCCTTTGCTTGACTGCTCCTCCTGCCCAAATAAGATATTTAGGAGCAGCAGTTCCAGCTTTGGGGTTTCTACAGGGAAAGTTGTGATGTCTATGAGCAGCTGCTCCTAAATTTGCTGCAGGATGTTGGGAGGTTTTTTACTGGACGGACTTCATAATATAAAGAGTCCACAAAAAATCTGAGCCTCCACTGCTGTCCTTGCTGCCTGTGCTGTTACTCTGGGACCTGCTTCACCTTTGTGCAGAGCTGCCAAAGGTCATTCATTTGTCAGAGACAATCAAATTTCCCTGCTGCTTCCTGAAAGATTGATGAGGTTTAAACATCCTTTATTTGATCATCTAAGCAGCTTGTGCCTGTCCATAAATTCCCTGTAGCTTGCACTTGGACTTTTATGTTTGTGCATGCAGCAAAAAGGAGTGTGCTGGAAAAAAGGAGCGTGCAGCATTTCTGGTGTAAAAATATCCCTTGGATTGTGTTGAAGTCCTTTGCCCATCGTGTTTTCCTCCTCAAACCATGACTGTGTTAATCAGGATCACTAACAGGGTTGTCTCAAGCCCAGTCTGTATTCACAAGGCTCGTTCCCTTCCATTAAAAACTATTTCAGGAAGAAAAGTGCCTTAGCAAGCTATAATTCATATAAGTGTCAGTAGAGGTTCAGCTAGAAGATGGAATAAATGATTTTCATAATAATAAAAAAAAAGAAAATATTTTATTTTGCAGGGGTAAAAATCTAAACAAGTCCCCAAACTTAATGACAATAATGAGGGAAAGGGAGGACTTGCAAATGAAAAAAAAAAGTATATTTAAATAGAAACTCCTGCTTTTTTTGAGAGTCCCTTGAAAACTGATTACCTGCATTGACCTGTATCTAAAACTATTGACAAAGATAAGCAGGGACAGGCAGTAGTCACTTCAGATTGAGTCCTGGTAGTTTGAATTAGATGGACCAAACAAGCTGGAATTATCCATTAAATCAGCAAAATCTGCTTGTCCTTTGCTTTAAAGCTTGATTAATGCTGACAAGCAGAGGACGTGGAGCCAGCCCTTCCCCAGCCAGGCAGCACAGGGAATGTGCCTGTCCATGGGCAGAGCCCCCTGCACCCCCTGTGCTGGAAACTGGGATGGGGTTCCAGAGGGCCCTGAGTTGTGAGACATAATTCAGGGCTGTGTGTTCTGTCCCCATGTGTCAGAGCTGGGGCAGTTCTCTGCTGTCCATGGGCAGTTTTCTTGATCTCTGCCACAGCCAATCCTCCCTGCAGGAGATCTCTGCTGTCCATGGGCACTGAGTGTCCCTGCAGGGCTGATCCAATTCCCCCATCCCATGGGGAGATGCTGCGCCCAGGGCAGGAGCCAAGCATTCCTACCTGGATCCAAGCTGAGCCTGGCACAGCACAGCAGCCTTTGCCCCCTGCATTGCCAGAGGAGCAGCTTTCTGCTGCCCTGCATGGCCAGAGGGAGCCCAGGCCCATCTGCAGCAGCCCTGGAGCTGCAGAGGAAAACTCCCCCCTTGTGCAGGATCCCTGCTCCAGCAGAACCACAGCTGGCACTGCAGGAGGGCTGAGCCCCCATGGGATGGGGCTGGGACACCCCCCTGACACACAGGGGACAGGGCCTGCTCTCACTCTGGCAGGGTTGGTTTGTATTGCTGCATTTTTAATTTTATTTTAATTTTCTTCCTTAATAAAGAACTGCTATCCCTATTCCCATATCTTTGCCTGACAACCCCTTAATTTCAAGATTATAATAATTCAGAGGTATGCCTTGCCTTGCCTGCCCCTCCCTTGGCTGGAATTCCCTCCCCCTCCCCTGCCTTGCCTTCCTGAGTTCACGGTTGGACTGGATGACCTCAAGGGCATCTGCCAACCCAAACATTCTTTTATTCCACAAGTCTTTACATCTCCTGGTTGTAACACACAGAGTGCCTCTTCTCCCAGAACCAGCAGCAGAGCTCAAGCATGAAATAAAAAAATTGTTTCCAATAGGGAGTTCTGAGTTAAACAAAAATTGTGCACAAGAGGCAGCAGAACGGAAACCTTTCAGAAACAGCCTTTTAACACCGACTTTAAATGCTTTGAAGTGAAAGGTTCAGATTTCCCTGCATGTTTGCAGGTTGGCTTTGCATTTTTCAAAGCCTCTTCTCCTCTGTGCCATCCCTTGCTCTGCATTATCTTGTTCCTGTTTGCCCTGGGCCATGAATGATTCCAGTTTCAGAGCTGGGGTTTGCCTGCAAGGCCACCCCCTCTCTCTGCTGTACCCTTTGATGAGTGTTTAACCCCCTCTCCAGGGATGGGTGGGAGGAGTGGAACCTGTTCTGGAGAGGAAACAGGATGTCATTCCCAGGGCTGGACGTGTGATCCTGCTGTGCCAGACCTGAACTGATGCCCTGTGAGGGCTGACCTAGAACAGAGGCTGGACAGAGCTAAAGAATAAAGCAGGGATTTATTAAAAGCCTCAATGGATCCACCTTGGGCAGCACAACACAAAATGGCCCCAAAATGCACAACCAGGCACGGGGTCTGTCCCTGGGATCAGTTCTGCTCCATTTGCATCTTGCAGTTCATTGTCCCATTGCAGCTTTAGCCCAGGCAATCCCACCCTGCTTGTTTTTCTCTCTCCAGCCCACGGTGTTTGTGCTCTTGGGCTGAGATTTGGATCATTTGTCCTTGGTGCCCAGCTGGAGCAGGAATTGTTTTGTCTCCCTGCTCTGTGCACAGAGCTCACCATCCCCTCATATGAAGCTCAGACCCACACACTAAAGCAGCACAGAATGTGAAAGATATAAAAGCTAAAACCTGAGGCATCAGAACAATGAGGATTATGGTTCCAAATCTCTCTTGGATGTACCAGCGTGGCTGTTGGATGATGAAATGGTCGCTGTTGTTATGAAAAAATCCTCATTCCCATCCATGTCCATGTTAAAGAGCAGCTGAAAGGATCCAGCTGCAGATCATGACAGGACAAAGGACACAGTGACAGAGAGGGGACATGGCCTCAAGCTGCCCCAGGGGAGGTCCAGATTGGATGTGAGGAGAAATTCCTTCACACAAAGGGTGTTAAACATTGGAAGGGGCTGCCCAGGGAGGTTTGAAGTCTCCATCCCTGGAGGTGTGCAGGGAATGCCTGGATGTGGCACTCAGTGCTCTGGGCTGGTGACACAGTGGGGATTGGTCACAGGTTGGCCTGGCTGCCCCTGGAGGTCTCAGTGATTCTGGGATCAGGTGAAGTGCTCCATCCTCACACACCAAAACATTCCAGAAGCCCTCTCCTCAAAGAGTGGAGTCAGACCTTGATCCCTGCAGGAACCACTCTAAGCTGGTAGCACAGACCCATGGATTGATTGAGTTATTTTTACAACTAATTTTTAAGGCAATTCTTACACTTCCTGGTTTTGGGGGCAAAGCACAATCACAGAATCCCAGGATCACTGGGGTTGGAAAAGCCCTCCAAGGTCACTGAATCCAACCTGTGCCTGATGCCCACCTTGTCCCCAGCCCAGAGCACTGAGTGCCACATCCAGGCCTTCCTTGGACATCTCCAATGATGGAGACTCCAAACCTCCCTGGGTAGCCCCTTGCAGTGCCTGGCCACCCTTTCTGTGCAGGAATTCTTCTGAATTGCCATGTCCATAAGTCCCTGGCCTGCTCGTGCTCTGGTGGAAAGGCTGCCCTGGCAGTGCAGGTGGATTTTGCCTCTCTTAGCCCCCAGCCCAGCCTGGAGAACCCTGAAATAGCTGTGGCAGCTCCAGCCCTCCTGTTTCCAAGGAAAATGCCCTGTCCTGTCACCATCATATTTTTTGGAAAAATCCCTTTGCCAGGATTTCTTCTCCTGGGAAGCTGAGAAGCCTCAGAGAAAAAGGAAAACAATAATTATCTGATCTGCTTCTCCTGTGTTTTGCTGCTTTGGAATGTAGTTTGGACATTGTTTACCAAAAGGTCATTGTTTGATTGGTTTCATGTGAATTGTTTTCACTTAATAACCAATCACAGTCCAGCTGAGTCAGGACTCTGGAAGCAGTCATGAGTTTTTCATTAGTATCTTGTTAAGCCTTCTGTCTGTATCTTTTTTCTATTCTTTAGTAGAGTTTTGGTATAGCATAATATAATATAATATAATAATATAATATAATATAATATAATATAATATAATATAATATAATATAATATAATATAATATACTATAATAAATATAATATAATAATAAATTAGCCTTCTAAGAACATGGAGTCAGATTCATCATTTCCTCCTTCAGGGAGGAGGAGGACTCTGGGTGGGCTCTGAAAACACCCCACTGTCCTGCATCCCCCTGAGCAGCTGCACTCAGGATCCCTCCAGGATTCCCCCAGCACTTCCCCAGCTCCCTGCAGTCTGGGGAGGCCTGGGCAGAGCATGGGGAAGGAGGAAAGGGCAGCACAGGGAGGGAGGAGACTTTGAGAAGGGATCACAGAATCCTTAATGTTGGAAAAGACTCCCAAAATCATCAACACCAGTCTTCTTCACACTTTCCTCAGCCCAGAAAACCAAGCAGCAGGAGGTGGTTCATCCCTCCTCCCAGGCTGAGGCCAGCAGCATTCCCAGGATATATGAGAACTTAAAATATTTTTAAATATCAGAAACAAACTTCTCCTCGGACAGCTTGGCTTAGGATGATGGGAGAAGTTTCACAGCAAAGAATTTTTGAAATGCTTTGCTACAGGAGCATCAAAAAAATGTTGGTTAAATTTAACGGGCCAAAAACTTTGGTTGCTGGGCTGCTCTGGACAGAAGTTGTCTTCCAGTTCAAAAGGAAAACATGTCTTTTATGATGAATTGAAATTGAAAATACAAAAAACAGAATTGTTGAAAAGGATGTATTTCTCCTCTTAAAAAGAAAATAAATCAAAATAAACATTGAATAAAAAACCAGAAACGTTTTTAAGCAGGGAAAAGTTCCATTTAGAAAGTGCCAGAACGGAATGCTGTGAATAATTTAAATGAAGGATTCAGCTCTGAGATTAAAAAATATCTCATTGTTGCCAGATACACACTCTGCCCTAAAAGCAGCAGGAAGAATTCAGATGTTTGTAGTGAAATACTCGAGTCCAGGGATTTGAACTGCAACTTTGGTGTCTGAGCTGGGATCCAAACCAGCTCCAAACCCAGGCCCCCACCTCAGAGGCCCTGGGATGAGCACAGAGCACACAGGAAGGCTGGGACAGAGGCAGGAGCAGCTCCCTGAGTACAAGAGAAATAATTAGAATTTATTTTTGAGGCAGTTTGGTACCAGGCTCTAACTCCTGGGATTTTCCAAGTGAATCAGGCAAATAACAGGAAGCAGGGTTTCAGTGCAAAACCAACACATGATTTTTGGTTTTCTTTAGAGTTGTCACAATTTCCACTCTTGCCAGGGCCTTGTAGCTGGCCTTGGCTTGAGGAAGGCAGCCCAGCAGGTCTGGAGGACTGTAAGAGCACCAGGAGAACGAGCCTGGAGGAGCTTGCAGGGTTATGGAACATTTGATGGATAACAGCAGTGCTGGGGAACACGTGGGTCCCAGAGCAAAGCAGAAAGGAAGCCATAATTAAATATTCCTGAGTACAACCCCCAAATTACAGTGGACTAAGAAGTAAGCAAATGACACCCAGGAAGAGAGCAGCTGATTCTGAGCTGATTATCATAATGTAAATGCCAACAGCAATTTACTCAAATCACAGAGGTTTATTTGCGGTGTGGAAAGTGGGTTTAGTCCTAATCAAAATGAAATCAATGTATATTTCAAAACAGATTACTGCTGGTAAACAAAGCAGCCATGATTGTTATTCATTATCTTCATCAGCACCGAGAGGGAATAATTTCTGTTACTACTTAATTACAGAGATGTTAACAATTAATTAAGGCAATGTGGTGATAGCCAGTGATTTGGGAAATGGAGAGGAGGTTGTCCTCCCTCACTGTGGTTTTGTTGCCTCAGCCCAGCTCAGACCATGGCTGGTGACACTGCTGGCTGGTGGCAGCTCAGGAGCAGGGGCAGGGACAGGCTGCTCCACTCCTGCCTCCCCCTCCCCATTTCACAGCTGCTCAGGCCCTGCCTTTGGGGGTCCCCAGAGTGCTCAGCCTCCCCTGGCTCAGCCAGCAGGGTTTGCATCTGTGCCTTCCCTGGAATTCATTACACATTTGGGATGAAAATCTCCTTGCTGAGAGTGGAAGGAGCTGGAAAGAGCTGGGGTGGGTAGGGCAGGAGGCAGAGCAGGGCATCCCCAGGACACCTGCAGCCACCACAGGTGCAGGGAGGCTCTGGGCTCACTCATCCCTGTCTTCGTTTGAAAAGCCAGGTGTCTGCTAAGGAAGGCAGGAACCTCCCCTGAAATGGAAAATGTAAACCCCCTGCCTCCAAATTATCATAATTTTGAAATTAAGGGGCTCTCAAGCAAAGATATGGAAATAGGAATAACAGTTCTTTACTAGGAAATGTAAAAATACAAATGCAATAGTACAAACAAAAAAAAAACCAAACCACTGACTGAGTCAGAACAGGGCCTGGCACCCTGATATGATATGGGAGTAGGAATAACAGTTCTTTATTAGGGAAGAAAATAAAAATAAAATAAAAATGCATTAATACAAACCAGCCCTGCCAGAGTGAGAGCAGACCCTGTCCCCTGTGTGTCAGGGGGGTGTCCCAGCCCCATCCCATGGGGGCTCAGCCCTCCTGCAGTGCCAGCTGTGGTTCTGCTGGAGCAGGGATCCTGCACAAGGGGGGAGTTTTCCTCTGCAGCTCCAGGGCTGCTGCAGATGGGCCTGGGCTCCCTCTGGCCATGCAGGGCAGCAGAAAGCTGCTCCTCTGGCAATGCAGGGGGCAAAGGCTGCTGTGCTGTGCCAGGCTCAGCTTGGATCCAGGTAGGAATGCTTGGCTCCTGCCCTGGGCACAGCATCTCCCCATGGGATGGGGGAATTGGATCAGCCCTGCAGGGACACTCAGTGCCCATGGACAGCAGAGATCTCCTGCAGGGAGGATTGGCTGTGGCAGAGATCAAGAAAACTGCCCATGGACAGCAGAGAACTGCCCCAGCTCTGGCAGGTGGGGACAGAACACACAGCCCCATTTCCAACCTGAAACAACCCTGCTCCCCAAACAGCCCAAAGAGTGACATGGGAGCAGTGAGGAATCCAAGAACTGTTCCTTCCATCCAGGTTTGTCCCTTCTCCTTGGCACACAAGGTGTCAGCTCAGAGGGGATCCTCAGGAGGCTGATCCAGGCCTGTCTCTCTGGTTTGAGTGCCCAGAACATCTCAACCCCACACCATCCCCAGCTGTCCTGAGACTGAAGGAAGAACTCATGGGACAAAAACAGGTTTTTGAACAGGAGTTGAGTCACTCAGTCCCAGAGTCAGTGTAATCCTGAATCTCACTTCTCAAAGTGTCACCCCTGTCCCTGCCATCCCAGGTGCCCAAGGTGAGGAGCCCAAACCTGTCCCCTGCATGGAGGGCTGAGCTCCCAGCAGAACCCCAGCTGCAGAGAGCACACATGAAGCATGGACAAAGCACTCTCCAACTAATTAAGCTGAAAAGAGGATACATTTATTATAGCACTGGACACATGTGGAATAATTTCCAAAGTCATGTGTAAAAAAGTCACAAACTCCTGCTCTCTATTTATCCAAAAGGGTTTTACATATTCAGATTGTTTCCAGGATGGTTTCTATGATGCTTATTATATAAACATTAGCTCTCACCTCATATTATAATTAGCCTAATGTCCATATGGCTGTGCAATTGTCCTCTTTAATTGGGTCAGTGGGCTTCTGGGGAGGAAGTAAGACCTCTTCCTCATGCTAAAGCCCCTTCCAAGGGCTCCTTGGCCTGCTGGTCACAGTCCAAACCTCCTCTCACTCTTAGAAGCCAGTGGTGTTTATGGCTCCTGCCCTTTTACAACACTTCATGTATCACCTGTCATTGCCAGCCTTGGTTCAGTTATCCCCCCTGGTCTTTGCTAACTATATCTCTAACTTATCCCCTTCTTAAATAAAATATATCTAGTTTTCACTATCTTAGCTGCATTCCTAGCTCAACCCCTTGACTCACACAGCCCATCCTTTTGAACCCTGCTGGTCCTTCCAGAGGCCTCAATCCTGCTCCTGGCACTTTGGGAAGTGGCTTTAATGGCAGCCTTGCCTAAAGATTCTCTTAACTCCTGACTGCAAAACTGGTGGCTCGACACCAGGAGCTCTGGGTTCAGGGGGTCCTCAGTGCTGGGTTTATTGCCAGAGACTCTAAGTAATTGTTTTTAACAGGATTTTCCTTATACTCTGTTGCAGGAAAAGTGGTCCATTTATATTCATTGTACTTTATAAATGTTCCCACCACAACAATTGCTCTTGATTATAGTGGACTTTGTTTTCCTTTGAATTTAATAGCAAGAGAAAAATGACACATGACAGAAATCTAAATAACATTCTGCTCCCCTCCTCTCTGCTTTCTTTCTGAAGTGTGAGCCACAGAATTGAAGAATGATATTGTTCCCAAATATCTTGGTTTATTATTTTTTTTATTTTCGGAATGGGGAGAAAAGTGCATTTTTTTATTTTCGGAATGGGGAGAAAAGTGCTCAGTTGCTCAGCACTATGGAAAATCCAATAAGTTGGATTTTCCATAGTGCTGAGCAACTGAGTTTTTCCTTGGGTTTTCATATTCTTGACAGCTCAAAACATCAGGCCCAATTTTTCTGTAGGAAAAGTTTGACTTTCAGGGACAGGAAGCTGATTGCCAAATATACATTAGAGATTTTGTTTGATAAACTGGATTCAGGATGTAATCATGGTTTTCAGTATATTTTACTCAACTAATTTCTTGAAGGAGGTTGTTTAGGAGGCTGGACCTTGTGGGATTTAGGAAGGTGCAACAGAGTCTGTTTTTTATTGTAATTCAATTAATTTAATTAAAGAGAAGGCTGGAGATGAAAGCATTTGGAATTGTCGCCCTGATTTTTTTACTTTCTCTAAGCCTTCTGATGTTTACATTCTTGTAACAAATTTTCTCACACACTTTATGTAAATAACTTACTGTTTTGCATTCTTTTATGGAGGAGAAATTTGATGGACTGTTGGTTTGTCCACTGTCATTGGAGAAAGAGCCTGGCACTGTCACCCTCCAATTCCCTGTCACTTTTGGAAATCTATAAATGTTGGAATCAGAAAAATAAAGGTCCCTTTATTACCTTGGAAAGAGCAGCGAGCCCGTGTGGTGTTATTTCATGTCCTATAGTGACATGGAATGAGCCCTCCTGGTCTCTCCTTAGTCAACATTTTTGCCATTAACATTACTGAGAGCAAACCCAGGCTCCTCTGAGCCCTGAGAAGTCACTTTTTTCAGCAGCTAATGGGTTTTATCCTCACAAACACCATGCAAATGTGTTTTCTGGATATGAGGTGGATGGAACCATCACCTCCTGTTATATCTCCCTCACTAGCCAGGGCTGCAGGAACCTGTAGAACAGAGAAATCTCATTCCATCCGTGTCCTAGCAGGATTTCTACACCTCCCTAGAGGTGTCTGATTGAACCTGCTATTGCCACAGATAATATTTAGTGTGCTACAAGTGGAATACATTCATATTTTCCTGCAACGTGCCACTCACCCCAGGGTTTTTGCTGCTTTCATCTGCATGCTTTTAGTCTGCATTGTACTCAGCCTGTGTGGGGAAATCATTGTTTCCTTCATGGAGTGAGGAGCACTCAGCCCCAGCAGCTCAGAGGGTTTGGGATGTGAGGGACATTTTTTAGGCTCTTTCTGCCATTCCTTGCCCATTAAGGAGCCTTTGTTGGAGCAGTGTGTTCCCACAGGGCAGGAATCAGTGGGATAAATGTGGATCCCAGCTCCAGCCCCCCAGTGCTGCCCTGAGCCTCCCGAGGAGCAGCCAGCAGTGCTCTTGTGGTCTGAACCCCCAGTGTCAGATTAGGCCTTTTCTGACCCAGAGATGGGGCAACCTAGAGGTGTTTCAAAAACTTTTATTCCATTTTCAGTCTCACATGAAGGGTAAGACAATACAGATGTTATAACTCACACCAACACAATCGGAAGCCAATTATTTCCTAATTACAAAACATAAACATTTCTTGGCCTATCAGCTTTTGCCACACCATACTGTAAATATTCCCCAAAACACCTGGAAGCCCTGGCAGATTTGCTCTGGTGCCTCTCTCTGTTCCCTCTGCTCCCCTCCAGGTGCTTTGCTAATTGCTGCTGCTAATTAGCCACAAAGGCCAGTGGGGCTGTGCTCAGGAAAGCCCTTTTGGGTAAAAATGTTCATCCTGGGCTGTGCCACCCGTGGCTTTGGTCACCCCCACCACCTGTGGCTTTAGTATTTTTTAGTATAGTATTTTTTAATATAATATAGTATTATAAAGTAATAAATTGTGGTCATGCTCTGGCACTCTCACAGCTGAAATCTTTTGTCTCCCTGCTTTGGGACTTGTAGAATCTTTCAGCTTTCTCTTTTATGGCTGCTCAGGAGCTGACAAAACATATCTGATTTCCCAAAAGCCACGGGCAGAGGGTGCAGAGCAGCTCAGTGAGCACCAGCAGGAGGGGAGGTGGCTGAGCCACTCTGTGCCCCCTGCCTGGGTCACTGGGCTGAGCTCCTGCTGGGGTCTTCCTCCCCCAGCTGCCTTTGGCTTCTTGCTGCTCCTCTTCCTCCTCCCTCTCCTGCCTGTGCCAGGTCCTTTCCCTGCCAGAACAGTGCTCCTGTTCTGGAGGATGAGCAGCAGCACCCTGGCAATCCCTGCTCCAGCATCCCCTGGGAGATGGTGGCATTCACATTCTCTGGAAAAATCCCTTCGCCCAAGATTTTTCTCCTGGGAAGCTGAGAAGCCTCAGAGAAAAGGAAAACAATTCTTCTCTCATTTGCTTCTCCTGTGTTGTGCTCACATGTGCAATTTTTTTGGAGATTGTTTACCCACAGGTGATTGTTCCATTGCATTCTGCTGGGAGTTGTTTTCACTCTTTGGCCAATCAGGGCCAAGCTGTGTCAGGGCTCTGGAGAGAGTCACCAGTTTTCATTATTATCTTTTTAGCATTCAGTCAGTATCCTTTCTGTGTTCTTTAGTATAGTATAGTATTCTTTAATATAATATTGAATTATAAAGTAATAAATGAGCCTTCTGAGAAGATGGAGTCAGATTCATCATTCCTGCCTTCATTGGGGCATTCCCAGCAAATCCAATAGGAGCTGACACAGCTGCTCTTGCAGTACTCAGCAGCTTTCCTGACTCTTTTCTCTCTCCACACCGTCCAAGAGCAGGCAGCACTCCCAGGCTGGGTGTTTTCATGGGAAAAAGGTGAAAATCAGACAGGGATAAAAAGGAGAGAGATCTCAAGCAACTTAAGCAACAATCAAGACATGAGCAGAGAAGCTTGGTTGCCAGAGTGACACATTTTTTCCTAAAGTACTGCCCAGCTCTCTCTGATACCTTTGGTTTTAAGGTTTTCTGTTCTGTTTTGGTGTGCAGCTTTTAGCTTTATATGAAGTGTTACTTGGATCTTTTCACAGGATTGTGAAGACAAAACAATCCTGTAGGAATGGGATGGGGATAAACTGATACCTTTGGTTTTAAGTTTTTCTGTTCTGTTTTGGTGTGCAGCTTTTAGTTTTATATTAATGTTACTGGGATCTTTCCACAGACAATCCTATTCCAGCTGGAGTCTCAAGGGCAATCTCTGAAAACTTCAGGCCCAAAGCATCAACAAGGTGAGAAGAGAAGGGTGGGCAAGCAAGCAAGGAGAATGAAAACTTCATCATGTGAAGCTGTTAATTGGGCAGTTCACTCCTGTATGCAAATGGACTAAAACTTATAAAAAGGTGAGATCTCATGGCCAAAATCTCTTTTGCTCCAATCTTGGAGCCATCCAGGTACTGCCAGGGTGTGGCCTTTGAAGGCACCTCAATAAATCTCCACTATATTGCTCTGAACTCCATCCAATCTCTGTCCCAGCTCCCTGAGGCATCATCCTGGGTCACCCCCAGTGTCTGTGGTGCCTCTTTCCCCCAAGGGCAGTGCCTGTGCATGGTGCACTCCCAGCTGCCACCTTCCAGCCTGGGGACATTTGCCAGCACTGAGTGTCCTGCCATGGCTGTACAGTTTGGGCTGCCTTGGACACCATGGTCAGAATGCAGTCCTGTCTCCCAAAATCCAGGTGCTTAAGGAAAGAGCTGATGAAGGATGAAGGGAAAAGGGCTGCTGAGAGTCTCCTTGGGGTGTCTTTTTCCAGGCTGGCAGAGCAGGATGAGAACTGGGTCTTGGATTTCTCCCAGACTTGTTCAGGGCAGCAATTCCAGCCCAGGAGCTGAGCAGAGATGGTGCCACAGCTGTAATGAATTGGGTTGGGAGGTTGTTCAAGGGAATGAACAGTTCACAGAAGCCTTAGGGCTGAAAGGGACCTCTGGGGATCATCCAGTCCAACCCCTCTGGCCAGGCAGGGTCACCTGGAGCAGGAGGCACAGGTGGGTTTGGAATGTCTCCACACCCTCCCTGGGCGGCTCTTCCACCCTCAGTGTAAAGAAATTCTCCCTCTTGTTGAGGTGGAACTTCTTGTGGTTTAGTTTATGGGCATCACAAATCACAAAAAATGTTTGTTCCACAGAAACTTTGGTTTGTGGGGAACAAGTTTTACCTGCCTGGGAGCCAGAGTGGCTGGAGGCAGACAGAGACATCCCTCCAAGGGCATTCCTCTCTCCTCAGCACCTGGAGCACCTCAGGAGAGGTATCCAAGCCTCTGTCTCTGCACAAAGCAGTGAATGCAGGAGGCTGCACTTCAGGGAAAGCTGTGGGAACAGGAGGAGCCAGGCTGTGAAACACAAAATCCCCCGAGGGCCAGACCTCCCCCTTCACACACTCTGAGCAGCAGGTCCCTGGGCCATGTCTCCTGTCCCTGGGCTGGGCCTCAGACAGCCCTGCAGGCTGTTCTCTCTCTCATGGATTCCATTTTGGGTTTGTGAACACTCAGAAGCCTTTGAGGGACTTGAAGCACATTACAAGATGTGCTCCTGCTGGGGATGCCCTGCCTGAGAGCTGCTGAGAGCTCTCAGGGAAGCAGGAGCAGAGATCATTTCAGAGGAGGACTCTTCTCTCAGCCAAGGGTTTCCAGGCTGGGAAATGAAGGAGCCAGGCCTGGCCCTACCCTCTCTGCCCAGCCAGGACCCTCAGAGAGGCTCATTCCTCACCATCCAGAGCCCTTGTACCATTCCAAGGTATTCCTTGTCCCACCAGCTCCTTTCCAACACCACCCAAGTGCTGAGCCACAGCACACCTGGGACACCATCCTGTGTGCCACAGCCTGCATTCTGGGAGGAGGCTGCCCTGGCTCCTTGATAAAGGTGTTGAGCTGAGTCTGCCCCTGGTCCTGTCCCTGCTCAGTCCCACAGGGCACCCCCAGCCTGAGGAAGGACTGGAGAAGAGAAATGTGTGAGTATTTCTCAGCATTTTAACACGAGGACAGCAGTGCTGAGCAGGCAGGAGTTCTGTCTGATCTCTTTGGTCTATTTAATTGCATTTCCCCCTTGCCTATACATCAGATGTTTTTTGTATTTCTGCTTTCTCCTGCCTGTGCTGACCAGCCACAGAGATTTTGCCAACCCCCAGCAGAGCTGGAATCCCAAAACTCCCATCAGCCAGACCTGGCAAAACCAAGGCAAAACCTGATCAGGGAACCAGAATGGGCTGGGATGGAAGGAGCCCTAAAGACCACCAGCAGGAAAAGTCCTGTAAGGCCATGGAGAGCAGGGATCACCCCAGCCCTGCTGTGCCCCCCACCCTGGGGGTCTCTGTGCTCTAAGGAGGCTCCTCCAGCTCCTCCTCCTCGTGCCTGGAGAAAAGGAGACTCAGGGCTGCCCCCATCACTCTCACAGCTCCTGAAAGGTGCCTGTGCTCAGCTGGGGCTGGGCTCTGTCTGCAGCAGCACTGACACAACCAGAGCACACAGCCTCCAGCTGCACCAAGGGAAATACAGGCTGGAGATTGGGAAAAAGCTTTTCATGGAAAGAGTGATAAAGTTCTGGAATGGCTGCCCAGGGAGGTGGTGGAGTCCCCATTCCTGGGTGTGTTTAACAAAGCCTGGATGTGGCACTGGGGGCCAGGGGTGAGTTGAGGGCTTGGGGCTGGGTTGGACTCGATGATCTTGGAGGTCTCTTCCAACTTGGTCATTCTTTAATTCTGTAAAATCTTCCCTTGGTAGAGAATCTCCCAACAAGGCTTTGCTCCCAGGGAGGCTCTTACAAAGAGATGCAGTTTGGTGTCTCCAAAGTGATGCTGAGTTTCAGGCCGTGCTGGTGACCTCCTTCCCTGCCTCCTCCCGCAGCTCTTTGCTCTGTCTGGCTGCCAAAGGCACAAATCAGACTTGCAAGAGTTCAGGGCTATTGCCCAGGTAATTATATTTACCTTGGAGTCTGGCTCTGTTAGGACTGAGTGTAAACCCAGGCTGCAGCGGGGTGGTCAGTGACTGTCTCTGCCTGAATTTATTGCTCCTGTGGAGTGACACTTTGTGCTGTTATCTGCTGTGGGTTTCAGCTTTTTAAATCATTCTGGAATTCAGGACACACTTGGCAGCTAAATCCTAATGGGCTCGTTCCTTGTCCCACCATTTCACCATCTTCCCATGCAGGTTTATAATTACAGATGGGATTTTGACAAGTCACTTTCCCTGTAATGGCAAATTTCAGCTCCCTGATGTGAATCAGAGGAAGCCACAATGATTTTGCAATGCATATTTATTAAGGGTAGTGGTGGCTGGAGTCACTTTCTCTCCCCAGAGATGCGTTCTGGAATTTATCTGCTACAAGTCCTGATTTTTAGTGAAAAAGGGATTTTGCCCCCTCTCACACACAAAGCAGCATAATCCCCATTGCTGTTGATACAGAAATGCTCATTTTATGAGAATACAGGAGACACCTGCCAGTGCCCAAGAGCTCCAGGGGCTCCAAGAGCTCAAGAGAGATTTGAGACAAGAGCCTGGAATGCCAGAACAAGGAGAATGGGTTCCACAGGGCAGGGTTAGATGGGATATTGAGAAGAAATTGTTTCCTGTGATGATGCTGAGGCCCTGGCACAGGGTGCCCAGAGCAGCTGTGGCTGCCCCTGGATCCCTGGCAGTGCCCAAGGCCAGGCTGGACAGGGCTGGGAGCAGTCTGGGATGGTGGAAGGTGTCCCTGCCATGGCAGGGCTGGCACTGGACAGGATTTAAGGTCCCTGTGAACCAGTCCCTGCCAGCCCCTCCATCCTCCCAGCCCCCTCCCCACAGCTGTTTTAGCAGCTCTGCAGACCCACACATCTGGAAATCCCAAGGTCCCTGGCCACAGGATCCTTCCCTGGCTCCACCAAACCCAGCGTGGACCTTCCACCCTGAACAGAGATGTCTGCTGGGTGTAACAACATATGGGCACCTCTTCAACTCTTCTTTTGTCGTTGTCGGGATCTTTAGCTTGTCAGAGTGACCCCAAGAAAAGTTGGAAAGTCTCTTTTCCCAGCCCGGCGCTTAAAGAAGCAGTCAGAGCTCTTCATTTCTCGGTCTCAAGGTTGTTTATTTTATCTTATCTATAAAAAATTTTCTCCTGCCCTGCCGAGGTCCATCCAGCAGGACAGTTCCAGGCACTCTGCCTGCCCCCAGGGTTGTGTTATGTCTTTATACTAAAAACTACCTGTACAATGTTTACAATTCCTTCCCAATACCCATCACCTATGTTAGACAGTGAGCTTCTACTCTAAACCAATCTAAAAGTGCCACCATCACAGCAGAAGATGGAGGCCAAGAAGAAGAAGGAGAAAGGCTGGACATGCCCAGATTCCTCCATCCTATTTCTTGAACCTCCATTCTAAAAACCCCAAAATCTACTTTTATACCCTGTGATAACTTCACTGTCATTCTACTTAATTTGTCATGGCTTGCAGACCTTCATACAAGGTTGGTAATTTGCTCCATGGGTCATAATCAAACCCACAGGGGCATTTTGGGCTCTGTGCCAGGGTCTCTGAGCCCCCTCCAGGGGTCTTGGCTGCTCAGGACAGCCAGAGGGATGTCCTGGGTTCTGACATTCTTTTGGCCAAATTTCTGCCTTGGTGCCTGAATTGCACCAAATCCTTCTGCTCCTCACACCAGGGCAGCTCTCTGAAGAGACTCAAGCAATAGAGGTCTTTACCCCAGTCCAGACCAATGTAACGGGGAAAAATTAAAAATTTCTGGCTAAATTAAGAAGAAGAAATGAAAGTGCCACTTTTGGCTTGTCCCTGCACCCTGACAGCTCCTGCCCTGGATCAAACAAGGACAAAAATGCCCTAGGAGCCACATTTCTTATGAAAATAGAAATAATTTCCCCTCCCAAATGTTTTCCAGGTTGCAAGCCCTGCACTCCCATTATGCAAAAAGCTCAGATTTGTACATTTCCCTATATTCTGTTTTGTTCTAAAGGTGTTTTTTATCCGCATTTTATTCAGCTGAATGAAAATGGAAATTACTTGTTTAGTTCCAGCAGGGCTGCAGTGTCCCAGTGCCACATTCCCACCCAGGGAAGCTCTCCTTGCTGCTGGCATTTAGGGGCATCTCAGTGGCAAATTAATATTTCAGCAAAGCTTTCCTGACTCTTGCTCTGGGACAGAAACCCAACTCTTTTCAAACCCAGAGCAGCCCAGGGTGCTGGGCATGTCCTGGGACACAGCTCTAGAGAAAGGCAGGATCACTCTTCCTTGTCACCATTTGTCCTAAAAGGAGTTTTGCTGACATAAAAAAAAGGGAAAAAATTATCCAGGGAGACTTTAGGAAGCACAGAACTCCCAGCCTTGTGCCTGAACTGTGCATTTACCTTGCTCCTGGCCATGCTCACAGGCTCCATCTCATCCACAGGAATAATTCACGAGAAATAAATATGTCTGTATATAAATTCCACATGCTCTGCAGCATTTTTACAGGGATGAGGACATGACAACAGCAATTAAGCACCAGAATGACAAGAAATGGTCTCCCTGTGGTCACAGGGAGGATTTTGCCAACAGGCAGATTTAATACCTGCTAGGAACTGGGGGTTAGCACCCCTAGGACCCCACACTGCAGCATGAAGTGCCCTCAGAAATGCAGCTCCTCACCTCTGACCATGGTGTGCAAACAGCTCCTGCATCCTCTGTGCACATCCATGTCTGAGGTTGGAAATGGGGCTGTGTGCTCTGTCCCCATGTGTCAGAGCTGGGGCAGTTCTCTGCTGTCCATGGGCAGTTTTCTTGATCTCTGCCACAGCCAATCCTCCCTGCAGGAGATCTCTGCTGTCCATGGGCACTGAGTGTCCCTGCAGGGCTGATCCAATTCCCCCATCCCATGGGGAGATGCTGTGCCCAGGGCAGGAGCCAAGCATTCCTACCTGGATCCAAGCTGAGCCTGGCACAGCACAGCAGCCTTTGCCCCCTGCATTGCCAGAGGAGCAGCTTTCTGCTGCCCTGCATGGCCAGAGGGAGCCCAGGCCCATCTGCAGCAGCCCTGGAGCTGCAGAGGAAAACTCCCCCCTTGTGCAGGACCCTGCTCCAGCAGAACCACAGCTGGCACTGCAGGAGGGCTGAGCCCCCCTGGGATGGGGCTGGGACACCCCCCTGGCACACAGGGGACAGGGCATGGGCTGACTCTGGCAGGGTTGGTTTGTATTACTGCATTTGTGTCTTCAATTTCCCTAATAATGAACTGTTATTCCTACTCCCATATCTTTGCCTGAGAATCCCTTAATTTCAAAATTGTAATAATTCACAGGGAGGAGATTTACATTTTCCATTTCAAGGGAGGTTCCTGCCTTCCTTAGCAGACACCTGTCTGTTCAAACCAAGACAATCCAAATGAAGCTTTCCAATTGCTTTGGAGATGTGGGACCCAGCAAAGTTCCAATGCTCCTGCCGATGTGGTGCTGTGGGAGGTGTGAGGATTTAATGGGATCATCACTGAAAACCATCAGGACTTTAGAAATCACAGCTTAAAAATTCAAGGTCAGGTTGGACAGGGCTTGGAGCAACCTTGGATAGTGGAAGCTGTCCCAGCTCATGGCAGGTGGGTTAGAACAAGGATGAGCTTTCAAGTCCTTCACAACCCAAACCATTCTGTGCTCCTCTTCATCTGTGAACTTGTAGGAACTCAGAAATAAGTTGAAAAACTTGTTCCTTCACTCTCTACTTTGGTTGTGGAGAGCCTGTCCCGAGGTTTTCCCAGCAACAGGAAAAATCAAGTTTATCATCACAAAGAAATGTGCAAGGAGAAGTGCAAAGCAAATTGCAGGATTAACAGTAAAATCAAGGAAGACTTTGATTTAAACAATTGATTTGATGGGTAAAGAAAAAGTAGTGGCCTCTTTCACACATATGTATCTCAGTTCTAACCATTAACTCTGTTGTATTTTACTTATAGACCACAAGGTTGATATTTTCAGGGAAACCAGGAACAAATCCAACTCAGCACATTCTGTGATTCTGGAAATACACTCTGCAAATCAGGCCATGTAAGGAATCTTCAGTGAACAGCTGAGAATGGGACTGTCTACTGCATCAGGGTAAAAATCCTCCTCTGGGATTTCAAGGAGGGCTCTCAGGCCCACCTTGGCTCCTTGGCTCTTCAGCCCAGCTCTGAATTCAGCTTTTCCTGCCTGCTTTGCTTGCCTGGCCCTGCTGCCAGCAGCTCTCCCTGCCCATGGATGCTCTGGGGATTCCTGAGGGGGGGAAATCAGGAGCCTGTCCTTCCTATCCCCACAAACTTCACCTGCTCCAGGCTTTGGGTTGGGTTCCTCCTGGCCTGGAACCCTGCCAGAGGATTTTGTGCTGTTTTATAGGATTTGTAAATCCATTGCAAGGGGAAATATGTAAATATTGCTTGTTAAAATATATTGCATATGTAAAAAGGGCGTACAAAGGAGTCAGCCTTAAATGTAAAAATATTAAATATTAAAAATGGCTTAAATGTAAAAATATTGCATATGTAAAAATGGCTCACAAAGGAGTCAGGTGTTGTGGGGACACCTCACAATTAAAACAAGCAGCTTCTCAGGCTGGGTTCCAGTGGGAAGATTTAAAGATTTTACGAGTCCAGTGTGAGATGCAGGATGAGACCTCCAGCACAGTTTTCTGCTCTAAACCAAACTACAGTTTTCTGCTCTCAACTCCAGAATACTCACAGCCAACAAGGTGATTGATTAAATAATCCTCTCTTGTTTTCCTTTTCTCCTACAAATGTTCTGCATCTCTGCATTTTCGCTGCTGCAGCCAACAGGCAGAGCCAGGCGTGTCCCAGCCCTGCTGTGAGTGCCAGGCACAGCCTGAGGTGACCCCCCAGTCCCCCAGGGTGGCTCTGCACTGGGAGGGACCCAGCTGTGCCTCCTTCTTCATCTGCAGCTTTCCAAAGCCATGCCATTAATGCCTGTCCCCAGTGTGCTGCTTTTCCAGCCTGTTCCTCATTTCCACAGAATTACAGGATCCCAGCATGGGTTGGGTTGGAGAAGACCTTAAAAATCATCCTGCTCCCCACCCCCTGCCATGGCAGGGACACCTCCCACTGTCCCAGGTTGCTCCCAGCCCTGTCCAGCCTGGCCTTGGGCACTGCCAGGGATCCAGGGGCAGCCACAGCTGCTCTGGGCACCCTGTGCCAGGGCCTGCCCACCCTCACATGGAATTAGAAACAATTCCTTCCTAAAATCCCAATCTAAACCTATTCTCTCTCAGTTTGAAGTAATTTCCTCTTGTTCTGGCACTCCAGGCCCTTGGAAATTCTTTCTTCATCTTTCCTGCAGGCTCCCTTCAGGTACTGGACAGTCACATTTAGGTCACTCTGAACCTCTTCTTGTCCAGGTGAACAATCCCAGCTGTGCCAGCCTTTCCTCCCAGCAGAGCTGCTCCATCCCTCTGATCATCCTGGAGCCTCCTCTGGGCTCTCTGCAGCACCTCCAGGTCCCTCCTGTGCTGGGCCAGGGCTGGGGCAGCTCTGCAGGTGGGGTCTGACCTGAGCACAGGGGCAGAACCCCCCTGCCCTGCTGCCCACCAGGGCAGGAGCCATCCCTCAACCCAAAGCCCAGACTTTCTGTTCTGGAGGGTACAGACACCTTAGGGGTGAAATAGAATTCTGCCCCTGCAGACCTTATTCCCAACTGGAGATTTTAGGACTTTTCCCCTGTTCCATCCATCTGGAGACATCTAACACTGCCAGAGCAGCAGTTCTGAGCTCTGTCCAAAATGGGTCACCTCCTCCAAGAGGGAGCATGGAGCTGTTTGCTGCTCTCACAGGACAAGGGCAGTTATGTTCTCACACAGTTGGGAATAAAACAGAAGGGTACCAGAGTTTAGGTGTCAATGTTCCTTCCCAGATCTGCAGGTTGAAGTGTGGAATTTTGTGGGGAAGGAGAAAAAAAAATCCCTCTGAGTATGGCTTTGGAGAGAGAGATGTGAGGAAGGAAGGCACACACACCAAGAAGGGAGCTCAGAGAGGGGGAAAGGCTCCAGAAGAACAAAAGGACATTTGGGAAAGACACCTCAGTGATAAACACATTAAAATCAGGGATTTCTGCTGAGTTATGCCCATCTGGGAATGGCCCCCTGGAGCAGGGACCCCAAGGGGCTCCTCCATGCTGGGGTGAGCTCCCCTGGCTGCTGCCCCCTCAGAGGGGTGGGCACAGCTCTGCTGGCCCTGGCAGAGGGGATGTCACAGACATCTTTTATGGAAAATCCTTTCCTTAGGATTTTTCCTCCTGAGAAGCTGAGAGGCCTCAGGAACAAAATGTAAGCATTGATTATCTGTGGAATGCAACAGGTGCATCTGGGATTGGTCTTATGTGGTTGTTTCTAATTAATGGCCAATCACAGGCAGCTGGGTCAGACTCTCTGTCCAAGACACAAACCTTTGTTATCATTCTTTCTTTTTCTATTCTTAGCCAGCCTTCTGATGAAATCCTTTCTTCTATTATTTTAGTATAGTTTCAATGTAATATATATCATAAAATAATAAATCAACCTTCTGAAACATGGAATCAGATCCTTGTCTCTTCCCTCATCCTCAGACCCCTGTCACACTGTCACACCATGGGACACTGCCCTCCAGGCTGGCAGCAGTGCCAGGGCTCCATGGAAATGGCTTTTTTCATGTCTGGATGCACCAGAGCAATGGGCTTAGACCCAGGGAGAGGCTGAATGGGACAATCCTGACATGGCTGAAGGTGGGACAGACAAAGTGACAGCCCCGAGGTCCCCTCCAGAGGCAGGAGGGTCCCTGAATTCACCAGCAGCTCCTGTTTGCTGGGGCCATGTCCATAACTGCACCTTGGAGGCAACACAGCCCTTCCCAGGCAGCTGCCCAGCCCTGAGCAAATACCAACTGATAATCACCCCTGAAAGGTACAGAAATGGGGTGAAACAGGGGCTGTGAGGGGAAAAATCCAGATTCTAGCAGACCCCAGCCCCACTTGCTCCTCCATGTCCAGCAGTGCACAGACCTGGCCATGGACAGGAGCTCCTGGAGCTCTCCAAAGGTTTCCTGCCCCCATTTCACCCATTTCAGACACAGCCCTTGGGAGGAAAAGCCTGGCAGAGGCACCAGACCCTTCCTGCCATTATGAAGCCTCTAAGGGGTCTCAGTAGCTGGCGTTGGCCCCAGACCTCTATCCCAGGAAGGGACAGAGTCCCGGGGTCCAGCCCGCTGGGACCGAGCCACGGGGGAGCCTTCCAGCCTGCAGAGTGATAACAGCTCTGGATAGTGATAACAGCTCTGGATAGTGATAACAGCTCTTTGGGATTTCAGCTCTGTATAGTGATTTCAGTTCTTTGGGATTTCAGCTCTGTATAGTGATTTCAGCTCTTAGGATTTCAGCTGCTGCTAGGCTTGGCTTCCCCGGGCATGGCTTCAGGCAGAGCAGAGAGAGGAGAAGGGAGACACCGGCTGTTCCATGGGATGGTTTATTCAGGAGGACGTGAAAGGACCCGATTCTTCTTCTTCTGAGTTAGTAGGGTACAGTGAGCTACATTTATACCCTTGGCCAGGCTCCAAACTTGACCAATGGGCACAGGTTAGAGGGTTTACAAGTGACCAATAGAAGGGTTAATAGGGTTTTTTCCTTATAAGGGTACAAAGATAAGTTGTGAGTCTGGGGTCAGAACCCTCTCTGCTGCTGTGTCAGCATTCTTATTGTTAAAGCCTCCACGGTGCCTTGCCAGGGCTTGTGGCATTTACTACACTGCCAGGTGTTCCCTCAGCTGCACCAAGATCCAGGGGCTGCCAAATGTGCTGAAGTCACTGCTAAAGCAGATTGCTTCTGCAGCTGGTTCCTGCCCAGACTGCAGGTAAACCTGAGCTCATTCTGTGCTGAGGAACACAACCAAGAGCTAAAAATAAAGAGGGTGATGGGCAGAGGCACGAGTGGCACAACAGAAACTGAGCCTTGCAGCCCCTCCCCATCACTCAGGGCAGAGCTGGGACTGGGAATGGAAATTTGGCTCTCCCCTGCTCCCATTTAGGGAGTTTATTTTAAATCAAGCTAAGGAAAATTGGAATTTCTGCAGAGGTTTTGACATTTTCCAGGGAATACAGAGTTTGGAAAGCTTCCAGTTTCTGCTGGTAGAGAGAACTCAGTGGGGTTTGTACCAGGCTGGGAAGTTCCACCTCCAGTGGGAAGAAATTCAGTTTTTTGCCATTGAGCCCAGGGCCAGATAAAACATTTGATTGCAAAATTAAGTGTTTCTAATGCCTTTTGGGGGTTTTCTCTTTTTTGCTCTTTTTTTGGTGGGGGGAGTGTTTCAGGGTCTTTTTTGGTTTTTTTTTCTTTGTTTTTTGTGCTGGTTTTTTTTTGGTTTTTTTTTGTTTTTTGTGGGTTTTTTGTTTGGCTGGGTTTTTTTGTTTTTTGGGGATTTTTTTGTTTTTGTTTTTTGGGAGTTTTTTGTGGGTTTTTGTTTTTATTTTTGTTTTGGTTTTTTCATTGTTTGTTTTTTGTGGTATTTTGGTTTTGGTTTTTGTGGGTTTTTTGTTTGTTTAAGTTTCTTTGTTGCTGTTTTTTGGGAGTTTTTTGTTGCTGTTTTTGGGAGTTTTTTGGGGGTTTTTAGGTTTTGTTTTTTGCTTTGTTTTGGTTTTTTGCATGCTAAGAACAGCTGTTTCTCAGAGCTTCCCAGAGATTCTCCAGGGACAGCACCTGGCAGAGTCTCACTCGTGACACGTGGGGCAGCTGAGCCTGGCAGGGCTCTTGGGAGCAGAAATCTGCACTGGGAGAGTGGCTCTGGCCTCCCCATCCCCTACAGAAGTTCTGCAGGTCTGTTCATCCTCCCACAGAGAGGTTAAGCAGAGGTGTAAAAACAAGCTGCTAAACTGTTCTGGGTGCAATTCTGGGTGCCCAGTGAGAGGTGCCCCTTGTCCCATGGATGGGACATCCCCAGGAGTCAGTCAGCAGTCCCAGAGCCCTAGAAAGGTTTGGGCTGGAAGGGATTTCAAAGCCATCTCATCCCAAACCTTCCTCTAGACCTCCAGAAGGTGCACTCTGAGCCTCCTTTTCTCCAGGCTGAGCTCCAAGCCCTGCCCAACCTGGAATCCTAAATGCTTTTAGAAAAAAAGACCCCAACACATGCAAGAGTCACTCCAGCTCCCAGCTGGAGTGTGGGAGCATGTCCTGGGGTGATGTTATGGTGCTGGTATCCCCAGTTGTGTGTTCTGTTTATTATGGATATCATGTTCTGTGCCTTTAAAACTGGCTCTGAAGAGTGAAAGTTTTGTTTGGGTTTTCTTACCAGCCTGGTGGGACACAGAGACAGGGCAGGACATGGTGCTGCTTTTGCTTTTTTGCTTTTTTGCTTTTGCTTTTCACTTTTGCTCTCTTGGTCTTGCTTCTGCTTTGCTCCTGCTTTGCTCTTGCTTTTTGCTTCTGCTTCAGGATTGTCCCATTCAGCCTCTCCCTGGTCTAAGCCCATTGCTCTGGTGCATCCAGACATGAAAAAAGCCATTTCCATGGAGCCCTGGCACTGCTGCCAGCCTGGAGGGCAGGGTCCCATGGTGTGACAGTGCTCACAGGGGTCTCAGGATGAGGGAAGAGACGAGGATCTGACTCCATTAGTTAGTTTAGCTAAACAGCCCAAATTTCTTCCTGGACTGTTTCTCCTTTCCTTTTTGGAACCACTGGAACCTGCTCCAGATGGGCCCTGGGAACACTGAGAGTTTGCACCTTGTGGCTGCAGCAGCTGCCCCAGCACCGGAGGGACTGAGAACAGAGAGACCACCCCCAGAGAGACTTTCTGAATTTGTCACCTTTGTCTGAGCAGTGACAGAGTGGTGCCATCCTGTATTGTTCATTCTGTGTGCTGGGGGTGCTGTGCCTGTTCAATAAACAGGTTCTTTCCACTTCTCTCCCAGGAATCCTTCCCAACCCGGTTGTGGGCAGGGGCTGTGTGGGTTTGCTTTCTGGAGGGGCCCCTTTGGAGGTTTTCTCCCAAATTTGCCCTAAACCAGGACAGAGCAAAATCTTCCAGGCTTCTCCGGGATCTGGGCAGAGAAGGATTTCCTCTTCCTTTAGCACAGAATCAACATTTTGTTCTTGGTGCTCTTTTTATTTTAGAAACCCTGCTTGATAAATTACTGGAGGGGCTCATTAACTGCAAAGATTTGTCAGTTTTCCCAAAGCAATCAGGATGTTAGTTAGACCAAAGGAGCAAATGGGAAACTGAAGGGGAAGCCAAGCACAGCCCCATTAATCCTGGGTTATGGATCGACATTTGTCAACTCTATTGAAGTCTGTTGTACCAAATAGAGCCCAGGAGACCACTCAATTACTTTATCTCTGAGCAATTAGGATCCTGCTCTTTCAGGTCAATCTGTTAGCAAAGAGGAAAAAAAAATTGGATACAAGATTAAGAGTAGAAAATCCACTGCCTTGTGTTGTGGGGTCTTTTAGAGGGGAAAAAAATGCTCAAGCAGATTTTCCCTTTGAAATGCTGGCTTTGAGAAGTAAAGTAAAATTCAGCATCAGCAAGGGGCTCCCAATGTTGCTGTGTCCCCCAATATCCTCCTCTCCATCTCTTCCCAAGCATTTCTGTGTTTGCCAGGTGACTGCAGAAGGATCAATCCATTCTTGGAGCCAAAAATCCCCCAGGGTTGGCTGTGCACTCTGCACTGGGACATGTCCAGCACAGCCACACTGAAATGGCTCTTGTGCCAGGTAAGCAAAGCCCTGTCAGGGTTTAGGCTGAGAAAATCAGGAGCCACTTTTGGCTCTTCCTTAGTGAGAGTGAGGGATTATTACAGAAGTGTCTTAGGTTGGAAATGGGGCTGTGTGTTCTGTCCCCATGTGTCAGAGCTGGGGCAGTTCTCTGCTGTCCATGGGCAGTTTTCTTGATCTCTGCCACAGCCAATCCTCCCTGCAGGAGATCTCTGCTGTCCATGGGCACTGAGTGTCCCTGCAGGGCTGATCCAATTCCCCCATCCCATGGGGAGATGCTGCGCCCAGGGCAGGAGCCAAGCATTCCTACCTGGATCCAAGCTGAGCCTGGCACAGCACAGCAGCCTTTGCCCCCTGCATTGCCAGAGGAGCAGCTTTCTGCTGCCCTGCATGGCCAGAGGGAGCCCAGGCCCATCTGCAGCAGCCCTGGAGCTGCAGAGGAAAACTCCCCCCTTGTGCAGGATCCCTGCTCCAGCAGAACCACAGCTGGCACTGCAGGAGGGCTGAGCCCCCCTGGGATGGGGCTGGGACACCCCCCTGACACACAGGGGGCAGGGCCAGCTCTCACTCTGGCAGTGGTTTGTTTTCTTTTTGGTACTATTGCATTTGTATTTTTTAGTTCTCCCAATAATGAACTGTTATTCCTATTCCCATATCTTTGCCTGAGAGTCCCTTACTTTCAAAATTATAATAATTCAGAGGAGGGAGGGAGTTTGCCTTTTTTACCTTTTCCATTTCAAGGAAGGTTCCTGCCTTCCTCTAGCAGACACCTGGCTTTTCAAACCAAGACAAGAAGAAAAGGATTTTTTTGGGCACACATCTATTTTTCTGTAGCTCATAATTCCCCTTCAGAAGGCACAGATGTCAGGACATGCACAAGTTTGGAGAAGTTTTTAAAAGGGTACAGAAACGTACAGAATTTATAACTGAGCGATAAATTTCCAATACTTGGAGACACTCAGATTTCACTTGAAAGCTTCAGCTTCTGCTTCTGACCTTAAATAAGGCCCATGTGTGGTGAGGTGGGTCCTTTAAAGCAGAAATACCTGGGATAAAAGATGCTGCCTCTCCTAAAAGCCTTCCCTTCACATCCCCATACCCAGGGTGATGGTGGCACTTGGGAGAACTTGGCAAACCAAGCTGAGTCCTCATCATGACCCAGGGATGCCAATGCCTCTGTGCTGAGCTACTCTGACCCAGCTCATCTGAGCCCAGGCAGGACTTCAGCTGCCAGCTCCTGTGGTGCTGGATTGTCACTGTCACATTTTCTGAAAATTCCCTTCACCCAGGGTTTTCTCCTGGGAAGCTGAGATGCCTCAGAGAAAAGGAAAACAATTCTTCTCTCATTTGCTTCTCCTGTGTTGTGCTCACATGTGCAATGTGTTTGGAGATTGTTTACCCACAGGTGATTGTTCCATTGCATTCTGCTGGGAGTTGTTTTCACTCTTTGGCCAATCAGGGCCAAGCTGTGTCAGGACTCTGGAGAGAGTCACCAGTTTTCATTATTATCTTTTTAACATTGAGTAAATATCTTTTCTGTATAGTATTCTTTAATATAATATAATGCCATAAAATAATAAATTACCCTGCTGAGAAGATGGAGTCAGATTCATCATTCCTGCTTTCCTTGGGGCACCCCACAAATACAATAATGATGGACCCAAGGGACACCTGGACTGTCACATCTTCCTTCCACCACTGTTCTGCTGAGGTTTCACAGAGCTGCAATCAGGAGCTGCCCACACAGAAAGGAGCCTCCTCTAAATCTGCAGCCTGGTTTGGTCATTCCATGATTGTCTGTTGAAGGATTCTTTTTTTTAATGTCAGGTAGAGATGCTGGAGAATGGGAATGGCAATATCTTGGATCTGGGCCTGCTTCATAAGGCTCTTGAGATAATTTAAATGTTGGTCTACAAAAAATGGCCTGGAATGAGCAATGGGAAACAGGATAACCAAATTATTACCAGCAGGTTCAGGATGCTGTTTGACTCATTGAAGACTAGAGAGATGGAAAGAGGTTTCAAAAAACCCCCAAAAAGCCAAAAATCCTATGATAAATGGCTTTCAATGAATGATTTCACCTCTTTGTACAGCTTTTCTCTGCTATTTTAGAAGATGGAAATCATATACTGGGATTAATTTAACCAGTGAGTCAGGTTTGGTGACTTAAATCACTGGCTCACCCCTCCTCTATCATTTCTGCAGTCTCAATTCTTCTTTTTCTGTTCGTGAATCATCCCTGGTTTCCAGAATCCCATCCCTCACTCTCAGCTGTTGAATGAGCAGAGGGAATGGATGTGTTTTCTCCTCTGCACTGTTGACTCACTGCTGTTTTTTCAGGGAAGGCAGCCTGACCATTAGGCTTGAGCTGCTGGCAGGGGGGTTTGAAGAGGAGGAAAATGAGCTGAGCCTGTGCAGCTGGGTCACTGAGACACAGCTGATGGTCACACACCCTGTTCCTCCTGTTCCTCCTGCAGGGATTTCATCAGCTGGCAGCTCTCTAGGGTTGCAGTGATGCTTTCAGCCATTCATGCCACTCCATGGAGAGATGCTGGCTGTCAATTTATTTTATTTTCCACTTTACAGATAGGGAACTAAGACTGAGGGAGAGTTTCTGACACACAGGAGGGCTGGGTAACCCCAAATATCACAGGCAGGATGTCTGGGCACCACCTGAGCCCTGTGTCCTGGAAGAGCTGGGGCTGTTTGTGCCTGACCCCACCAAAAGCTTGGCAGGGATGTGCAGGGATTTGTGCCAGGAAGGGCTGAAATGGGACACAAAGAAAGCTTTGCTGCTGCTCAGGAGCAGGGCTGGGAGTCCTCTTGGCTTGAAACTCCAACTCTCCATGCCCAGGAGCACCAGGAAGGCTGAGAAAATATATGGAGGTGTTTATTGGATCAGAAAATCACAGAAACCCCAAAAAATCCTGCTCCTGTTTGCTAAGACTCATGTCTATAGGCTCTGCCTAAACTGGGAACACTTCCCAGTGTGAGACACCTGTTTTGCTGCTGTGAGGAGAGCAACTCCAAAATTATTATAAAGATGTACATATATTTCTGATATATACATATATATTAGAGATATACAGATTGTAGATATGATATAGATATTTATATAGGTGTAGATTATATAGATGTAGATGGAGATATAGATACAGGTACAGCTATGGATAAAGATACATATATATAGATATAGATAGATGATACAGATATAGATTAGATATAGATATAGATTAGATATAGATACAAAAGCCTCCCTCCAGGGTGGCTGGGAGTGTCTCCCCCCAAGCAGAGCCCCTGTCTCCAAACACCTCAGCAGGAATCCTCCTCTCATTCCTCAAACCCTGTGGCTTTCAGCACCAGAGGGAGGAGCTGGACACCTCCATCCCCTTTCCTCCCTGGCATGGAGAGCTCTGGCACAGTAGCAGAGGTCAGTGCCAAGTGCCAGCCCCTGGGTTCCTGGTATCACATTAATATTTAATGAAGGGTAACTCATTTGCCTCCTTATTGCAGAGATGAGTTGAAAAATGCAGGTTGTGGGTATTGAAAAGGTCCAGATAGCTGGAGGCAAATAAACAGATTGTTTTTACTTTAAATCTCATGGGTTTTTAAAGCCTTCTACACCCTGCCTATGTGCAACCCTGCCCTGTTGGGTTATGCTTTAAGGCATCTACAGCATGGTGTGGCTAAAGCTGATAGGCCAAGAAATGCTTATAGTGTATTGTAATTAGGAAATAATTAACTTCTGATTGTGATGGGGCGAATTATAACATCTGTGCTGTCTCACCCTTCTCATGAGACTGAAAATGGAATAAAAGTTTTTAAAACAACAAATTCATTTCTCACCCTGTGCTGAACACAACTGGGTGTCCAGTTCATCTCTGCATTGCTCCACAGCTGTGCTGGGATAATTCTGCTGGAGCCCTCAGGCCTGCATGGCTTTAAATCATGGAATCCTGCAATTGTTGAGGCTGAAAAAGACCTTTAAGTTCATCCAGTCCAACCATCAACCCAGCAGCACCACGTTCACCACTAACCCTTGTCCTCAAGGGCTGCATCCACAAGTTTTAGGAACACCTCCAGGGATGGGGACTCCACCACTGCCTTGGGCTGGGCAACCCTTTCCAGTAAAAAATATTCCCTGATATCCAATCTCAACCTCCCCTGGAAAAAATCAAGGCCATTTCTTCTTGTCCCATCCCTGTTCCTGGGAGCACAGCCTGACCTGGGGCTGTCCCCTCCTGTCAGGAGCTGTGCAGAGCCACAAGGTCCCCCCTGAGCCTCCTTTTCTCCAGGCTGAGCCCCTTCCCAGCTCCCTCAGCTGCTCCTGGTGCTCCAGACCCTCCCCAGATCTTTTCCCTTCCCTGGACACTCCAGCCCCTCAGAGCAGCATTTCTTTCTGCCCTGTAAACCCTGTTGCTTTTTATTTCATCTTGGATGGCTTTTCCCAGCTTCTGCCAGCCCTGAAATATCCCATAAAATAACTTTTCCACAGTATCCCTCCAGATGCTCTCTGGGTCCCCCTTTATGCAATTTCAGAGGGTTGGAGAGCTTTCCATGCTACATTGCCCTCAGAAATGGAATTCTCCTAAAGCACAGCTTTGAGCAGCACGTACAGCAGTGGCTGGAATTATGCTAAGCACTGCTCATCAGAATTATTATATTAACTGGAAAGGGGGAGCACACACAATTTAACAGGGGAGAAAGAGAAACAAATCTAAGAAGAAAAATCGGTGTTTTACTGAGAGAAGAAAGCCAGGAAAGCAGTGGCTGTAAAAGCTTTGCTGCAATTAAGGGACCTTTTATTGTGGGGATTTAAAAGCTTTTGCTTTTCAGGGTACACATTATGGAAGGCAATCCAGGGATCTGCTGGGCACAAGGGTGTTGGCAGGTGCCCAGGCAGCAGGGCTGACAGCAAAACCTGGCTTTTATTAAAGCAGGCTTTGGTAGAGCTCAGAACTGTGTCAGACATCAGCAGGACAATTACTGGCTCCAGCCTGCCTGAGGAAGAGGCATGAGAAGCAGCAGGAGAAGGATCTGCTGGATTGGGGACTTCTCCTTCTCCCTTTGTCCTGGACTCAGCTCTGTCCTGGGCTGTCTTGATTTCCAAAGCCAGGTGTCTGCTAAGGAAGGCAGGAGCCTCCCCTGAAATGGAAAATGCAAACCCCCTCCCTCTAAATTGCCACAGATTTTAAATTAAGGGGCTCTTAGGCAAAAATATGGGACCAGGAATAACAGTTCTTTACTAGGGAAGAAAATAAAAAGATAAAATAAACAATGCAGTGCACTAGAACAACCCTGCCAGAGTCAGAACCCAGGCTGACACCCTGTGGGTCAGGCTGTTGGCAGCAGTGCCATTGGAATTGTGGCTCAGCCCTCCTGCAGTGTCAGGGCTGGTTCTGCTGGAGCAGGGATCCTGGAGAAAGGTGCATCTTCCTCTGGAGATCCAGGGCAAGAGGCAGCTGCTGTTCCTCTGGGCAATCCAGTGCAGAAGCCGTGCTGGTGTTCCAGAATCTCCAGATTATATCCAGGTAGGAATGCTTGGCTCCTCCCTCTGGGCTCACATCTCCCAATGGGACGCTGTAGTTCTTATCAGCCATGCAGGGACATTCAATGGCTGTTATCAGCAGGTGTCTGCCCTGGGGGAGGAGTGGGTGTGATCACTCAGAGAGAGAGAGATAAGGCAAACTCCCTCTTAACAAAAGACAACTGCCATACAGGTGGTGATAGAATACATCTTGCCTTGCAGTCTGGAACATGGGCTCAGCTCTGCCCTGAGCTCAGCTCTGTCCTGGGCTCAGCTTTGTGTGAGCTCATTTGTCCTGGGCTCAGCTTTGTCACCCTGAGGCTGCTCTTGGCACAGCCCAAAGCTGTCCCAGCTCTGCTGCCAGGGGTGCCCATGGAAGAGAAGCCAGGGGGCAGAAATGACATTAAAATATTTCTCTGCAGAGAGTTAATGATTCCTGTGGCTGTTCATTCAGCAGGGGAGAGGTGTGCTGGGATCCAACCAAAGAGAAAGGGAACCAGGAATCCTTGCCTGGTTCTCCCTCAGTGCGTTCCTTTGCAGTGGGAAATGGTATTTAACCACCTAAGAACTTTTCTTTCTCATCTGGAAACAGAAACAGATATGAAAATGTGTATTTAGAGACAAATGCAAGCGTGTGTGAGCACAGGCATCTCTGGATGTGTTTATGAGCATATTTTACAGAGCGTTGGGAGTCAAATAATGAACATTTTGGAGTGTTTGCAGCTCTGTTGCTGACAGCAGCTGAAGCAATGCAAAGCATCATTCAACGTTTCAGAGCTGCTCCTGCAGTGCATGCAAGGAACTCAGCTGGGGGAAACAGAGTAACACATTGTGTTGTGCTGTACTGTGAGAAAACTTAATTTGTTTGATGGTTTTGCTTTGAATATAAAAAAGACCAGTAAAGGAAATGTTTTGTTATTACTGCAGAGCATATTGGCTGAGATCTCAAAAGCAGTGGGAGGTTTATTTATCATGGAACAGCTGCAGGAAGAGCTAATATGGACATAAACCTCCCCAGACCCAAAGCAGACTTGAGGAAAGAGTCCCAAAAAGACTCTGAGAAGACAATGCTAACTCATAAAGTATTGGTTTCTTATTATATTGATTATATTGCCATGATAAAATATAAATTTGGTGTATCCAGCAATGACAGCTTTACTGCCTTATTGTGCTGATTATTACAGAAAACATAAATTGGGTCATAATTCTGAAGAGTCATCGAAAGCCATGTGCAACTGTGAGTTATTAATTTGAAATGAGGCTTGGGAGGCCTTCAGGAGGAGATCAATACATCAGTGAGTGATGCACAAGGAGGGCTCTGACACACACACAGACACCCCTGGGTTACCTCCCTGCACACCTGGGCAGTCCTGGCTCACACAGACCCATGGCCAGCTCGTGCTCCCGATGTCCCCCAGCCCCAGGAGTGCCTTAACACCTCTGCTGTGGGGGAATACTCAGGGAATTGGGGTGTCCAGCCTGGAGAAGAGAAGGTTTGGGGGTCACCTAATTCATTTCCTTAAGGGAAGTTATCAGAAGGGTGGGGAGTCACTTGGAACGAGGGCTGGATTGCCAGGACAAGAGGGAATGGCTTCAAACTGCCAGAGGGCAGGGATGGATGGGATATTGGGAGGGAATTGTTCCCTGGGAGGGTGGGCAGGTCCTGGCACAGGGTGCCCAGAGCAGCTGTGGCTGCCCCTGGAAGTGTCCAAAGCCAGGTTGGACAGGGCTTGGAGCACCCTGGGACAGTGGAAGGTGTCCCTGACATGGCAGGGGGTGGAATTAGATGATTTTTAAGGTCCTTTCCAACCCAAATCATTCTGTGATTCCATGATTGATGAGCAGTCGAGGGCAGCAGCCCAATGCTGTTTGCAGAGGTGATTAATCACAATAATCAGCATTTCGCTCCTCTCACTTTTGATGCAATCTCAGAATTTGGTAAAAATGTGCCCCACGAGCTGAAGGGACTGAGGGGAGCACAGGGCCAAGGCCTGCCACAGAGCACTGTCACCTCCCATCTCCAGCTGTGAATCCTGGCCATGTGCCCTGGAGTGTCCCTGGATCCCACCTGAGAGATCCATGCTGGAGAGGGAAAGCCATCCTGTCACCCTGTTCTTCCAAATTCTTCTGAGCCTTCTGATGTTTTGCATTCTTGTAACGAACTTTCTCACATGCTTTTCTGTAAATAATTATTATTTTACATTCTTTTCTGGAGGAGGAGAAATTTGATGGACTGTTGGTTTGTCCAGTGTCATTGGAGAGGTGGCAACTTCATCCTCCAATCCACTGTCACTTTTGAAAATCTACAAATGCTGGAGCCAGAAATGAAACTTCCCTTCTTTTACTTTAGAAATTCCAGTGTCCATGTTGTTTTATTTCATGTCATAGAGTGACACCATCCTGCTGAATCCATGGCTGGGCAGATTTGACCCTGTCACCCTGAGGAGCAGCCCTGCACAGAACAATTTGGCCTCCTTCCCCTAAGTGCTAAGCAAACAACCTCTCATCTCCTCCACAGGCTGGTTTCACAGGGTGTCACAGACATATTTGATGAAAAATCCTTTTGTTAGGATCTTTTCTTCTGAAAAGCTGAGAGGCCTCAGAAACAAAATATAAACAATGATTATCTGCTGCTGTGGAATGCAACAGGTGCATTTGTGATTGGTCTCATGTAGTTGTTTCTAATTAATGGCCAATCACAATCTAGTTGTCTCGGAATCTCTGGTCAGTCACAAGATTTTATTATTATTCCTTGCTAGCCTTCTGATTAATTCCTTTTTTCTATTCTTTTAGTATAGTTTTAGTATATCATTTTCTTTTAATATAATGTATATCATAAAATAATAAATCAGCCTTCTGAAACAAGAAGTCAAGATTCTCATCTCTTCCCTTGCCCTGCGACCACCACCACAACAGGGGACACAGAATTCTTGGGAAAAGCCATCCCAGCCCAGCTCCCAGCCAGCCCAGGGCCCTTCTGTGCATCTCCCACAGTGTGGCCAGCTGAGATGCTCTGCCATAAGGCCAAGCTACAAACCTGCCACAGCTGGGCCCAGCCTGTTTGGTTTTCCCAGAAGCCAGAGCTGGTTTTGAGACCACAGCGTTGCCAAGAGCATCTCCCATTGCTGCCCTCCCAGGGGAGCAGGGGCTGTGGGTGATGTTCTTCTCCCAGCAGCCACCCAAGGGGCAATGCCCAACAGCCTGGAGCTCAGTCTCACAAATCCCAGGATGGTTTGGGGTTGGAAAAGACCTTAAAGCTCATCCCATTCTACCCCCTGTCCAACCTGGCCAATATCCCTTGGGAAGTTTGATTGCAGTCAATAATTGGTCACTTTGAGCCTCAGAAAGAATGTAATGGTCTCCAAGTGCAAACACAATAAATCTGGTGAAGTTAAAGGTACCACAAGATCAGATACGTGCTTCTCAAGTAAAATGGAATATGAAGTCCCCTCTCTTCCATTGTATTTTATCAATTAACCTTCAGCAATCACAAAGGTTTCCCTGGATCTGGTGCTCCTGCTGGCATCTGGAGGAAAAGATACAAACTGTTCAGATTTCTCTTTTTTGAGGAGAACACCTTTAATAACCAAAAATGTTTCTGCACTTGGAATAATGAGAGTGGCTTTTCTCTTTCAAATGCTAAATTATTTCAAGCTGAGCTGTTGGGAACCATTAATAATTCAAGGAACTGTGCTTTCGGTAAGAACAACATCTGTTGGAAGGTGTTAAGGCATAGGAATAACCTGACTTTCAAAGTTATTTTACCATTTCTTTATTCTCTTTGTGAGGGAAAAAAGGGCTACTTTGGTAAATTACAGGAAGGAGCTGCTGAAGTTCCACTTGCAAAACAAGGAGGGCGGGATATCTGCAGTGCCAGGAGCACCAGCTCTGCTCTGCTCTGCCTTCCTTCCCTGCAGCACCAGCTTCTCAGAGATGTGGCCTTCAGCCTCTTCTCATCTGCAGACCCCAAAATGTTTTTTCAGACCCCTCATGATTATTTTTATCAGCCCCTCATTATTATTTTAACAGATTCATAATTTATCAGCTTTTTGACATTAGACCTCATTTCCCAACTCCTTTTTCCCTGGCTCTTTAGAAGTTGTTCACAGATTATTAGCAGACCACAAGCATCTCAGAGGGTGGCTGGGGTCAGGAAAGAGCTTTAGGATCATCAAGTTCAACCATCAACCCACCACCAGCATATTCACTACTAACCCACATCCCCAAGTGCCACATCCACAAGTTTTTTGGTCACTTCCAGTGATTACACCACTTCCCTGTGCAGCCTGGCCCAATGGTTTACAACCCCTTTGTCTTGGTTTCCAAAGCCAGGTGTCTGCTAAGGAAGGCAGGAGCCTCCCCTGAAATGGAAAATGCAAACCCCCTCCCTCTGAATTGCTATAAATTTTAAATTAAGGGACTCTCAGGCAAAAAATATGGGAGCAGGAAATAACAGTTCCTTACTAGGGAAGAAAATAAAAAGATAAAATAACCAATGCAGTGAACTAAACCAACCCTGCCAGAGTCAGAACCCAGCCTGACACCCTGTGGGTCAGGCTGTTGGCAGCAGTGCCATTGGAATTGTGGCTCAGCCCTCCTGCAGTGTCAGGGCTGGTTCTGCTGGAGCAGGGATCCTGGAGAAAGGTGCATCTTCCTCTGGAGATCCAGGGCAAGAGGCAGCTGCTGTTCCTCTGGGCAATCCAGTGCAGAAGCCGTGCTGGTGTTCCAGAATCTCCAGATTCTATCCAGGTAGGAATGCTTGGCTCCTCCCTCTGGGCTCACATCTCCCAATGGGATGCTGTAGCTCTTATCAGCCATGCAGGGACATTCAATGGCTGTTATCAGCAGGTGTCTGCCCTGAGGGAGGAGTGGGTGTGGAAGAGATAAGACAAACTGCCCAGTGACCAGAAGACAGCTGCCATACAGATGGTAATAGAATACAATTTGCTTGGCAATCTGGGACAGCTTTCCATGAAAATATTTTCCTGATGTCCAATCTAAACCTCTCCTGGTGCAGTTTGAGCCATTTCCTCAGAAGGAAGGGAAGAACTTCCCCAGTTCTTCTTGCCAAAGAGGAATGAGAGAGATGAAAAGCATGGATGGATCTCTGGAGGGCAACTAAACCCTTAAGTGTAGGATCCTGTGGATCACACTGTGGAGGTCCCAGCCTCTGGCTCTTTCCACAGACATTTGGGAGAAGTTAGATGAGTGAATGAGACCCAACATCTAATTTTTGAGGGGTAAAGCTGAGAAATATTTTGTCCTCCTTCCAGAAATGAGTCAAATAACCAATGTACTTAAAAGATTAACGGAATTTAGAAGGCAGACCATGTGCAGAGTGGTATTTCAAGGTTTCCACATGTGTGGAGATGGGAATTTGAGGCAGCTCTGACAAAGCTGCTTTTCCCAGACTCAATCCACAGGCAGGGTTGGAATTTCGTGTCTCTGCAAAGTTCAGGAATTTTGTGTGGTATTTTTCTTCAACCAGAACTTTCCTCATCCTGAAAAATTCCTCTGCCAGCCCAGCTGAATTAGGAGCAGTCCTTGTGATTTTTCATGTGGGTTACATTGAGATGTTGCAATCCAGGTACAAGTCTCCCAGAACAGAGCTGTGATGTTACATCTGTCCCTAATCCCTCACCAAATATTCCTCCCAATTTCCATGAATTTCCAACCAATGTCTTTCTTGAATTCTCAGCTCTTGGGAAAAGTGAATATCAGAGCAGGGGGTTCATTTTTTCATTGTTGAAAAAGTGAATGAAGAGACTCCAGAATGAAAAAAGAAATTTTCATTATCAATCTATCCCTGGCAGATAGATGCCTTCCCTCTCTATTAGGGAAGGCATCCCTGATCCACTGGCCAGCCCAGCTTAAGGAAGTGATCCTTTGGGGGCCTGCAGGTGAAATTGTTATTTAAAAAACATGTCCTGGCACTGCTGAGGCCCCATCTCAAATCCTTAGGCAGTTTTGAGGTGCTCATGACAGGAAGGAAATTGAGGGGCTGGAGTGTCCAGGGAAGGGAAGGGAGCTGGGGAAGGGTCTGGAGCACCAGGAGGGGCTGAGGGAGCTGGGAAGGGGCTCAGCCTGGAGAGAAGGAGGCTCAGGGGGGACCTTGTGGCTCTGCACAGCTCCTGACAGGAGGGGACAGCTGGGGGAGGGTTGAGCTCTGCTCCCAGGAACAGGGATAAGAGGAAAGGGAACGGCCTCAGGCTGGGCCAGGGGAGGTTTAGATTGGAATTTAGGGAACATTTCTTACTGGAAAGGGTTGTCCAGCCTTAGCACAGCTGCCCAGGGCAGTGGTGGTGTCCCCATCCCTGGAGTGATTTCAAAGCTGTGCGGATGTGGCACTTGGGGACATGGGTCAGCAGTGGCCTTGGCAGTGCTGGGTTAACAATTGAACTCAGTGATCCTGGAGATCTTTCCCTATTGTAAATGCAGGCAACCCCCACGAGAATGATGCATCTGACTCCATGTTCTCAGAAGGCTCATTTATTACTTTATGATACTATATTATATTAAAGAATACTATGCTATACTAAAGAATACAGAAAGGATACTGACTGAATGCTAAAAAGATAATAATGAGAACTGGTGACTCTCTCCAGAGTCCTGACACAGCTTGGCCCTGATTGGCCAAAGAGTGAAAACAACTCCCAGCAGAATGCAATGGAACAATCACCTGTGGGTAAACAATCTCCAAACACATTCCACATGTGAGCATAACACAGGAGAAGCAAATGAGAGAAGAATTGTTTTCCTTTTCTCTGAGGTTTCTCAGCTTTTCAGGAGAAAAACCCTGGGCAAAGGAATCATTTTCAGAGAACGTGAATGCCACATTTCCCAATCTAAACCACTCTTGGATTCTGTGATTCCATGATTTCTAAATAATTTTGTCCCTTCCTAGGAAAATCTATCCCAATTCTCTACAAATGACAGCTGTTTTGGTGGAAATCAAAGGGCAGCTCTGGGTACCCTTTGTGCTTGAGCCCACCTCATCCCAGTTTCAGAAATGGTGATGTTTGTCAAGGCCAAGTGAATTTAAAGGCAAAACCAAGTCCAAGCATCTGCAGCCTCCAAATTTGTGGATGGAGTTTGATTGGAAGGGTTTGGATCTGAGCACAGATGAAAGCCCTGTGCTGTGGTGATTTGACAGCAACATTACACAGCTCATGTTATTCATTGAACCTCATTAATTTAAGCTTAGGGTTTAAGAAGCTGCTGGGAGGGGAGTTGTTGTAGGGGTCATTCCTGTGTTAACTTGTCAATGTGAAGGGCTCCTGTGAGATGAGATCTGAAGATGTTAAAAAAGCAGATTGAGCAGCTAAGGCAGCCATCAGATTCTCCATGCTGGGCTTCTCTTTATACTGCTGTGCAATGCTCACCTGGGATAAATATTGATAATATTGGGGTCCTGTGGGCATTGTGAACAATCTAATGGGGTGTCTAACACCTCATTCTGGTGCTGATGGAGCTGCTAATTCAGGAGGTTGGTTGCTCATTGCTTGTGACTCTTGGAGGGAGCAGAGGTGGCTGTTCAGCCACAGGGGTGGCAGGGGACTTTTGGCATCTCTTATGGCTCTGCTCACCTCCTAGAGAGGAAGCCAAACAAATTACCTCAGAGAAAAAAAAATCTTGGAAAGAAATTAAGGTTAAAAGTTATAAAAGTTATATCCACCTCATAAAAGTTTCTGGTGGATGAGAGGCTGGAAAAGCACAACCTTTAAAAGAAACAATACAGGACAGACCTATCCCTCAGTACAGGGATACTTTCCTTCCAGCCCAGAATCCACTGATGTATAAAACTGTGGTGGAGAGTTGGGAGATCACTTTGGGAAATGCTGAGATGTGTCCTCTGCTTGTGGTATAAACACCCTTAAAGCACCTGTGGGCCCTCATGAGAGAAATCCCTGCACTGGCATTGAAGGTCTCCCCATGTGGAGAGGCTTTTCTTGCCTTTGAAGGGAATTCTTCTAAGGCTGGAATGATCAAAGGATGGAAGAGATCCCTGCTCCTTGGTCCTGCCCTCCTCAAAATAGGGAGGGCAGAGAGGACCCAAAGGGCTGAAGGGCTGCAAGTCCCACCACCCCTGAGCAGGGGAAGAGCCACTCCTGAGCTGCTGAGCTCCTGCTGGTGAGGTTTGGTTCCTGAGGCTTTTGGGAAGTGTCCTTCTCCACCAGAAACCTGGAAGGATGAAGGATTGGCTTTTGTTGAACAAAACATATTTGTGCAACAAAAACCTGTTAAGAGCAGATCTTTCCTGTGTTCTCCCTCCTGTTTTATTGTGTGTACATTCCATCTTCCCAGTTTATAATCTCCTTTATTTAAAGCCTGTTCTAAACCCTCAAGTTTTATGTTGGACTGAAGAACTAACTCGTTTGTCATGCACTGCACTTCCTTGCCTTCCTCCTTCCCTCTCATTTTGTAGGACTCTGGAACAATAACCAAGTCAAGAAGAAAGTTATCCAATAAAAACCTTCTGGAGGACGAGCATTGATTTTCCTGACACAATTTGGAACTCATTAGCATTTTCTGTTGCAGTGTTACATCACCCTTTCTATCAGGTGAGCTGCCTTGGACTGTTTTTTAAGAGGTTCTGTCCTGAGAGCATGTGGACTGTGGGGTGAAATCCAAAGGAAAATTCCCAAGGGAAGCTTAGCAGTGGAGTTATGAGTGATAGAAATTAAAGGCCCGGGATCAGCCCTCCTTGATGCTCTGCAGATGAAAGCTGCTGAGAGCTCTGTCTTGTACCATACCAAGGTGTCCTGGTGCAGTTCTCAGTCTCCATCACCACCAGGAGTCCTGCCCATGGCTGTGCCTTTCCAGAACCTTCCTCACAGCCCCTGGGAGCTGGCAGGGCAGGAGTGTCAAGGGTGGGACAGGAGAGGCTCAGGCACAGCCTGACACAGCCAGCAGCAATCCTGGGAATTCCACCCATGCAGGCACAGCCACCTGGACTTTTCCATGCCTGGCTGGAGGGGACAGGGCCTTCAGCAACAGCAGGGAACCAGATTGGCCTGCAGCACCCAGGTCCTGTTTTCATTTCACAGGATTCAGTGGCTGAGAAAGAGAGGAATCTCCTTTCATTAGCCTGGCTCAGGGCCTTAGGATGGAAATGGGGCTGTGTGTTCTGTCCCCATGTGTCAGAGCTGGGGCAGTTCTCTGCTGTCCATGGGCAGTTTTCTTGATCTCTGCCACAGCCAATCCTCCCTGCAGGAGATCTCTGCTGTCCATGGGCACTGAGTGTCCCTGCAGGGCTGATCCAATTCCCCCATCCCATGGGGAGATGCTGCGCCCAGGGCAGGAGCCAAGCATTCCTACCTGGATCCAAGCTGAGCCTGGCACAGCACAGCAGCCTTTGCCCCCTGCATTGCCAGAGGAGCAGCTTTCTGCTGCCCTGCATGGCCAGAGGGAGCCCAGGCCCATCTGCAGCAGCCCTGGAGCTGCAGAGGAAAACTCCCCCCTTGTGCAGGATCCCTGCTCCAGCAGAACCACAGCTGGCACTGCAGGAGGGCTGAGCCCCCCTGGGATGGGGCTGGGACACCCCCCTGACACAGAGGGGACAGGGCCTGCTCTCACTCTGGCAGGGTTGGTTTGTTTTGGGATTTTTTGTACCATTGCATTTGTATTTTTTAATTTTCCTATTAAAGAACTGTTATTCCTACTCCCACATCTTTGCCTGAGAGCTCCTTAATTTCAAAATTATAATAATTCAGAGGGAGGGGGTTTGCATTTTCTATTTCAAGGGAGGATGCTGCCTTCCTTAACAAACACCTTTATTTTCAAGCCAAGCCACTTAGACACAGCAAAAAGGCAAAGAATAATGCCATTAAAACATAAGGAATTGGTACTTAAACACAACATGGCAGATTTACTCTGAGCACATTCCAAACTGTGGAGTTTTAAACAGTGGTAATAAAGCATTAAGGGAGACATTGAAGCTTGAAGGAACAGCAGAGAAACAGTTGTGTGTGGTGGGAGCAGGAATGGATCCCATTCCATGTGCAGCCTGTATGGAAATGGCCTTTGAGCCTAATGGGAGAAGGAACCATTTATTCCCTTGGAGTCCTTATAACAACTCCAACTGCTGAGCAATTTAAAACCTATGAATTTTATAAGTGTCCATTTTTTACTTTGGATGAAAAGAACCCTTTGGCATTGGTTAAATGATAAATAAGGCAAACAGGGGGATGCATTACCAGCACACCTCTGGGACAGCTGGGAGGCAGCAGCAGCACTGCAATATCCAGTCAGTTTGCCTTAGAGCACACCTGTGGCAAGGTGATTCCATGGGAAATATCCCAAACCAGCAGGTCTGGAGTTGTACAGCCCTGTGGGAAAACCTGGCAAGTCTGGGAGGTGCAGTGATGTGGGGAGGGGTCTGCAGAAGGGGAGAGGGGCACTTGCAGGAATGTGGTGTTGATGAGAGTCCCAGGACGAGGTGAAAAGATGAGAGTCTGACTCCATGTTCTCAGAAGGCTGATATATTATATTATATTGTATTATATTATATTATATTATATTATATTATATTATATTATATTATATTATATTATATTATATTATATTATATTATATTATATTATATTATATCTATACTAAACTATAGAGAAAGGATACATCAGTAGGGTAGAAAAGGATGAATAATAAAAACTCGTGACTCCTCAGAGCCTTGACACAGCTGGACCATGATTGGTCATTAAATTAAAACAATTCACATGTTGGGTAAACAATGTCCAGACTACAATCCAGAGCAGCAAAACATGGAGAAGCTGAGGCTTCCCAGGAGAAGAAATCCTGGCAAAGGGATTTTTCAGAAAATGTCCTGGTGACACAGGAGGGCAAATCCCTGAGCTGTGTGCCCAGCCACTGGCTCCTTCCTGCTGGAATTGTGTGCTTGAATTCAGTGTGATCCCAGTGTCTTTTCCCCTCCCTGCCTTGTGCAATCAAAGCACATAAATAAGAAGAGGAAAAACTCTTTACATCTCCTGGTTGCAATGCTGATTCCATCACCTCTTCCCTGCTTCCTGATCCACCTCCCAGAAGCTCATTCCAGCACTCAGAAGCCCCCAGGAGCTGGAATCCCTCCTGCAGCATAGCTCTGGGTGGCCCTGTGTCCCTGATTGCAAGGCAAGATGTGTTCCCTTTGCCATCTGTATGGCAGCTGGCTTCTGTTCAGTGGACAGTTTTCCTTATCTCTGCCACACCCACTCCTCCCTCAGGGCAGACACCTGCTGATAACAGCCATTGAATGTCCCTGCATGGCTGATAAGAACTGCAGCATCCCACTGGGAGATGTGAGCCCAGAGGGAGGAGCCAAGCATTCCTACCTGGATAGAATCTGGAGATTCTGGAACACCAGCACAGCTTCTGCACTGGATTGCCCAGAGGAACAGCAGCTGCCTCTTGCCCTGGATCTCCAGAGGAAGATGCACCTTTCTCCAGGATCCCTGCTCCAGCAGAACCAGCCCTGACACTGCAGGAGGGCTGAGCCACAATTCCAATGGCACTGCTGCCAACAGCCTGACCCACAGGGTGTCAGGCTGGGCTCTGACTCTGGCAGGGTTGTTTTAGTTTACTGCATTGTTTATTTTATCTTTTTATTTTCTTCCCTAGTAAAGAACTGTTATTTCTGCTCCCATATTGTTGCCTGAGAGCCCCTTAATTTAAAATTTATAGCAATTCAGAGGGAGGGGGTTTGCATTTTGCATTTCAGGGGAGGTTCCTGCCTTCCTTAGCAGACACCTGGCTTTCCAAGCCAAGACAAAGGGGTTGTAAACCATTGGGCCAGGTTGCACAGGGAAGTGGTGTAATCACTGGAAGTGACCAAAAAACTTGTGGATGTGGCACTTGGGGATGTGGGTTAGTAGTGAATATGCTGGTGGTGGGTTGATGGTTGAACTTGATGATCCTAAAGCTCTTTCCTGACCCCAGCCACCCTCTGAGATGGTTGTGGTCTGCTAATAATCTGTGAACAAGTTCTAAAGAGCCAGGGGAAAAGGAGTTGGGAAATGAGGTCTAATGTCAAAAAGTTGTTTCGTTCTAAATGTAAAATAAAGTCAAATGTAAAATGAAGTCAGACAAGTTGTTCTGCTGGCCTTAGCCTGACTGACAAGGATTTTTTTTTTAATTTATTTACTCCTTTTGAGTTGCCCAGTTGCATTATTTGAAGTTTACCCTCTGTCCTCACTGGCTGTACAAACTGCTCCTCCTCATTTCCTCGGTCCCAGTGTGGTGGGCAATCCTGGAGACACCCAGTGAGGCAGAAGAGGAACCCCCAACATCTGGGAATGCTGAAGGGCTCTCCCAAGCCTTTACCAGGACTGGGTTTGCACCTTGTTCTTCTGAGGATCCCTCCAGATCCATTGGGGTGTCCAGCCTGGAAAACAGAAACTCCAGAGAGACCTCAGAGCCCCTTCCAGGGCCTAAAGGGGCTCCAGGAGGGCTGGAGAGGGACTGGGGACAAGGGATGGAGGGACAGGACACAGGGAATGGCCTCAAGCTAAAGGAGGGTTAGTTTGGATTGGATATTGGGAAGGAATTGTTCCCTGGGAGGGTGCTGAGGCCCTGGCACAGGGTGCCCAGAGCAGCTGTGGCTGCCCCTGGATCCCTGGCAGTGCCCAAGGCCAGGCTGGGCAGGGCTGGGAGCAGTCTGGGACAGTGGAAGGTGTCCCTGCCATGGCTGGGGGGTGGATCCTCTTTAAGGTCCCTTCCAACCAAACCATCAGTGAACCTTTGGCTTCCATGATTCCTTCTCTTCCCATCTTTTTGTTTTCTCGTGTATTTTCACACTCTCCCTCTGCCACTGCCAGTGTCCCTTCAGCCCTGTGACTGGGTCTGGCAGTGGGCACTGGCCTTGGGGAGTCAGATACAGAGCAAGACTGATAAAAATAACATCATCCACTGAAATGCAGAATAATGTTAATGAGCCACTGCAGTACCTGGTACAAGTATGGCTGTTCCTGTGGAAGCCAAGCCTTGGTGCA